>OZ023268.1:89575884-90775884 GCA_964006375.1 Tillus elongatus
AAACAGCGATGTGGGTCTGTGCTTAACTGCTTTTTTTAGTCAAGTTATATACGATGATCGCAAGACAAAAATATTTACAAATTCATCGATGCTGAAACACTTAATATCAATATTTGAAGTATATTAAATTTTAGTAGAACCAAACGATATGAAAATGTGTTTCGACATCACGAGTCTAAAATATTTGTCTTATATTTCGCGATTGTAAATGGAATTCTCAATAAACAAAGCTTTCTCCGGAAAAAATAAAATCTGTAATGTAATATAAACAATTTTTTTATGTAAAACAAAATGAATGTACCGGGTGATTCTTTATAATGTCGCCCCCCTTTAACTTTGTTATTTTAAGTGTCCCAAAAAAATTGAAAGTATGGTTATGTAGGTGCTATAAAATACTTTTTTCTACGTATAAAAAATTTTTTGAAAAATGATCAGTATACAGGGAAAACCAAAAAGTTCATTTTTTTTTCAATGGATCACCCTAGATATGAATTTATTTTTAGATTCCTCGTAAAACTCTAAGCATAATTTATATAACATACCGTATACTTAAAATGAATAGTTTTTGAAATATTCGCATTTGAAGCGTTATCATCAAATATATATATATATATATATATATATATATATATATATATATATATATATATATATATATAAACAATTGTTACAAATCAAGAAGTCCTAGGATACCACGCTTTTAATTGAAAACAAATAACTGACGGTGACATTCTGTCAATATTGTTGAAGTTGTATTGTTTAGTAAGTAAAAATGCCGTACTCAGACAGAGAAAGAAGAGTTATTTTAAGTTATTATATTAAAAATAATTTAAATTGTCGCGCTGCCATTAGAAATATGATAGAAGATAATCCCGGTATGCATGTCCCAACTCGAAAAACGTTCACATCTATATATAGGAAGTTTTAAGAAGCATCAAATTTAGAAAGGAGAAAAGGAGCTGCTGTGAACGTAGATGAAAATGCAGAATTGAATATTTTACTTGCTATAGAAGAGAATCCAAACAATTCCATAAGAAACATTTCAAAGACATTACGAGCAACACAAGAAAATATTCAGCGAACTTCATACAGTAGAGTCCAAAGAACGTTAAGAAAATGGAATCTAAAGCCATATAAGATTAAACCCACTACAAAGCTTACCCAAATGCAAAAAGATGATCGGGTTGCATTTTGTCAACTGATTCTAGACAATAAACATAAATACCAATTATTTGAAAACAGTTTTATGGACTGACGAGTCTACCTTTTCTACTAGTAGCCTGTTTAACCGAAAAAATACCAGACAATGGGCAAGAGAGAATCCACATTCTTATAGGGAATTTAAGTTCCAAGGGCGACAATCCGTGAATGTGTGGTGTGGTATCCTGGGCGATCGAGTTATCGGTCCGTATTTTTTTGATACCGTTTTAAATGGAGGTCGCTATTTAGATTTCTTGGAAAACCAGTTCGAAGAATATTTAGACGATTTGCCTTTAAATATATTACAAAATATAATTTTTCAACAGGATGGAGCACCCCCTCACAACATTCGTGCTGTGCTTAATTACCTAAATGAAAGGTTGCCTGAATCGATCGGAAGAAATGCGCCAATTAAATGGTTATATAAAAAACCGTGTATACGACTACCAAATTGAAAACCTCGATCATTTTAAAGATTTCATACGGAATGAAATTATTAATTTAAATGAAAATAACCCAGCATTCATAACAGATTCATTAGAGAAAATGCGAAGAACCATTATACAATGTATTGAAGAAAATGGAAACTGTTTTTGTTATATTATTTATTGTTAGATTTATTGTTTTGTAACAGTTGTTTTGGTTTAATAAAATTTGTGATGATAACGTTTCAAATGCGAATATTTCAAAAACTATTCATTTCAAGTATACGGAATGTTATACAAATTATGCTTAGAATTTTACGAGGAATCTAAAAATAAATTCATATATAGGGTGATCCATTGAAAAAAATGAACTTGTTGGTTCTCCCTGTATACTGATCATTTTTCAAATTTTTTTATATGTACAAAAAAGTATTTTTTAGCACCTACATAACCGTACTTTCAATTTTTTTGGGATACTTAAAATAACAAAGTTAAAGGGGGGCGACATTATAAAGAATCACCCTGTACACAGTATGGAACAGCCAATTGAAATAAATTCATTATCTCAGTTATTGTGCATATTTATAAAGAATCTGAAAACACGTCTATTTTTGATCAAAAACTGATATCCTCCAACGCGAAAACTTCACCGCTACATTCCACACCCATTGAGTGACAATTGGAACCCCCAAAGTTTTGTGATACCTTATTTGAAAGATGTTTTCATTTTCTAATACAAATGCTATAGATTTAAAATTTGTTACAAGAATTAACAAAACAACAAGAAGAAATTCATCTGATTGACGAACTTTGCTACAACACACCAAAAAATTTATAACAAATCGAGTTATATTCTTGGCAATCGGAAAGCAAGCAAAAAGAATTTCAGTGTCCTTTGTCGACGGTGGTAATTAAGACATAAAACATTATCAACATTCCTCACGGCTGGCAATGTTGGTTTTGTTTGAAACGCCTTAGCAACTTGCTGTGTGATTGTAACCGCTTGACAGTAGCTGTCAGTTGGGGAGCAGACATTTTAAATAAGTTTTCTCTATATTTTTTTAAAATTTCAAGTGAATATGGCGTTAAGTAGGTTATTATCCCAGGAATGAAACTGACGACCTAAACGCGAAATTTTTCCTTGAAATGCATGAATAAAAATGCCCTGGACAATCAAAACACATTTTGTCGCCAAGCTAGAGACAATGGAATCAAGTTATTGTGGACAAAATGCTATTTGTTTGTCTAGTAGGGGATAAATAAGCGGTGGTTTGGTGAAAATTAACATTTTTTTTGTTAAAACTCGAGTAATATAACGTTTCAGAAGTTTACTGGTACAGGAAGCTGATTATTTTCTTTGTGGTCGAGTCGTGGATACTCAATTCGTTTCATGAAATGTCTTTCTGGAGAGAGTAGCTATCACAGTTATGTGGAAGAAATCATTAAATTTGCAGCACTATTTTTCCAACAAATTGCATAAATTGGAACCTTGCCCTTTGTTAGGTACGCGTTTATAAGTTAGCCTTAATTATAATTTTTTCGTTATACCTAATAAACTGTTATGATATTCTTGTTATATTATTTATTTAGTCAAAATTTTAACCTTTTAAAGTCAAACAAATTGCATTTTGTCCATTAGTGACAAACAAAATGCTGTTTGTCCATCAAACTTTATCGTTTTTTTTTTTTTTTTGGAAAATATGAATGATTGATTTGTGTTACTACTGCATTGAAATTAAGTATTTTTAAAACCATGACAGGTTTCAGAGTTTGAGACGATATTTGAATGTTCAATTTTCAAACTGCATTTTTAGTGAATTTTCTTAGAAAAAATTGACTAATGAGGAGATCCCGACTTTTCCATTTTGAACAAATTTCTTGAAATAAACGCGATCTAGGACTCCCAGAACCCATATCCCAGGTCAGTGTCAATTTATATATATTATATATATATATATATATATATATATATATATATATATATATATATATATATATATATATATATCACATCGATAACTCAAAAAATAATAGACCGATTTTGATAAACGTTGCACGTACCTTCCTTTTACAATTAGCTTGGATAGGTTCGTTATCCAGGAAAATCGAACCAGGTTTTATGGGAAAATTTTGGGTTTTCTTTCGGAAACAATTTTTATCTCAAAAAATAGAAAAGCTAAGATAACCAAATTTCGTACGTAAGTTTATGATATTAAAAGGAAACTATATACCAATATTTATATTTCTATGTTAAAAGAAAATAGTTTTAAAAAATATTTGGTGCCAGACCATTTCTATAAAAATTCACTACCATAACGCACTTGCTGTGTCCAGACTTTTTGTTTAATTTCTTATGTTTGCTTGGTCCAACTTGTGACCGCATTTCCTGAGAATTATTGTAAATGGACATAACGTGTTTAGAATGTCTGCTCTTCAGTTGTTAACTGCAACTGAGAAACCTGGTATATTTAACAGAAATGCACAAAATAACAATTCTACAGGTGATTTCTTACGGAAGTAAAAAACGATTACAGATATAAGTTGCTCGCCTATTTCAAGAAAAACTTTCTAATATGCCGCCCATATCCTAAGGCACAATTAGTAAAAGTGAAAAGCAATCTTGCGATCTTGGACCTGTAAGACAGATACAAAAGAAAACCTTCTGATGTGCCGAGTAATAATAATACCAAATTGTATGTGATGCTTGAGTTTGAGGAACACCCACATATTTCGAGTCGACAAACAGCAACAACATTGGATGTTAGCCATTCATCGATTGTTCGAATATTTAAACAAAACAAAATGCATCCCTATAAATTACTACAAACTCAGGAGATCATGGAAGACGATTTTAATTAAAGAGCGTCTTTTTGTGAACCAATGATTGAAATGAGAGATGACAATGCTTCCAACCAGAACATGTTTTTTTATGATTGCAGTTTTACACTTCACGGCCATGTTAATCATCAATATTATCGTGACTGGTCTAAATGAAATTTATACTGAATGAGAAAAGAACATACGCAATACCCTGAAAAGGTTTATTTTTGGACAAGAATAGTTGGAAATCATGTCGTTGATCCCTTTTTCAATGATGGAAATTTGAATAGAGATAACTATTTAGCACTGCTTCAAAATAATGTAGTGATAACTTTGGCAAACTTATATCCTGATCGAGCAAACTCACAAGTTCCAGATAATGTGATATAGTTCCAGCAATATGGAGCACTAGCACATTACCAAATTAATGTCCGGCAGTACCTCAACTTAATATTTCCAAATTAATGGACATGGCGGCAGGGATCATTAGAATGGCCAGTACGATCACCCGATCTTAAGCTATTAAACTTCTTCGTATGGGGATATGTGAAAAACATGATATACGAAACCAAAAGACGCGATTTAAGTGACTTAAGCATCGTTGGAAAAGTAGGTTAAGGTTAAGGGCGGTTATGTAGAAGAATAGAAATACATAATTATGTATGTGTCACAACGTCTGGGTTAGACATATTTCCAAGGTAAAAAAGAACAGAAGAAGGCTATACTCCAGACTGAATTTTTATTAAGTAAAAGCCCAGGCTTTAACTTAATAAAAATTCAGTCTGGAGTATAGCCTTGTTCTGTTCTTTTAGTGAAAAAAAAAATTCACTAATGAGATCCCGACTTTTGAATTTTGAAAAAAATTCTTCAAATGAGCGCTAATTAGACCCCCAAGAACACATATCCGGGGTCAGTTTCAATTTTTATATGTTTATATATATATATATATATATATATATATATATATATATATATATATATATATATATATATATATATATATATATATATATATATATATATATATATATGACACCGATAACTCAAAAAATAATGAGCCGATTTTAATTAATATTGGTGATTACCTTCATTTTGCAAATGGCTTGGATAAGTTCGTTATCCAGGAAAATCGGCCCACATTTTCCCGGAAAATTTTGAGTTTTCTTTCAAAAAAAAATTAT
Source organism: Tillus elongatus (assembly GCA_964006375.1). Taxonomy (NCBI): domain Eukaryota; kingdom Metazoa; phylum Arthropoda; class Insecta; order Coleoptera; family Cleridae; genus Tillus; species Tillus elongatus. The sequence goes on from OZ023268.1 coordinate 89,581,511, forward strand.
ATCTCCCGAATTAACAAAGTAAGGGCAACCAAATTTGGTACGCGGGTTTATATCATTATATGTTACCTACCAAAATTTAGCTCTGTAGGTCGAAAGACAAAAAAGTTATAGGCATTTAAATAAAAATTAATTAGGGCTTTCCTCAAAACGTCAAAGTTGCGATTTAAAACGTCAAAATTGGCAATAGGCAAAGAACTTGAATCTGATACGGGCTATGGAAAGAAAATGTCTCAAGAAGAATGTTTTACAAACCCTGAACTCTTAGTTTCAACCGTTATTGTCCTTCATTTTACTAAAATATTTCCAGAAAATTCATTTAAAATAGATCCTTTCTCCGATGCTTCGCAGTAGCCTTGGCTATAGAGTTTATGGTTTAATGGTATATAATTTTTGTCGTATTTCTTAAAAGATCAATAAAGCTCAATATATCCGTTATTATACAAGATATGAAAAAACATGTATACATTAATTATAGGGTGTCTTGAGCTAGATCTTAAAAAAATATTTCTACAATCACAGGATGGCCCATAAGTCGTTCGTTGGTGATACAAATTCTCTCTTTTTTTTAATCAAACACGTCTTATGTTATTGCATTTTTGCATTTTCCATCGAAATATAATGCATCTTTGTATTGAAAGAAATTCTGGACGCAGCAAGTACGTTATGGTAGCGAATTTTGATCAAATGCTTCATATTTGAATAGCTCAATTTGCTATTAACCTATAAGGTTGATCAAGAAACGAGTTTTTTCGGGAACACTTTACGTTTACTTTCGGAAATTTTTGTACATTTTCAAACAATAAAGTTATTGTGATGAAACATGGCACATTGTTTGTACTATATAGATTATACTGATAACCAAATTTGATGCCTGCTTTCTTTAAAAAAAACATATTTTGCTATTAAAAACATTTTAATTAAAATTCACTACCATAACGCACTTGCTGCGTCCAGACATTTTACCTTGGAAATATAAATAATTATTCCTAGCCTTTTATTATAAAGGATACAGCGAAGCATGAGGATCATTTCTCGTATATAAATGTAAATACACTTAAGGTAAACTCTCAATTTTCTGGTTGAACGATGAATTATTTGACTCCAAAATTACGAGAACGAAGCATACATACTTGACAACAAATCAATAATAAAGTATGTGTTGTTTCCCTCATTTATTACCTAACATAATGGCATGCTTTACTGTCGACCCACGTAAATACATACAACAATAGAAAAGAGTATGTAAACAATGATTTGCCAATACTAAATAGGTTAACGGTGTGGTACAGGAGCTCGGAAAGTAAATAAAGCGACATATGGAGTTCCAGCTACAGATAAAAATAGGAGTATTATCAGTGTATGCGTTAAAACAGAAGGCTTTTCCATTTCACTGTTAGATAGATGCAAAGAGGTTGTAAGGGATAGAGGTAACAAAGGTGCAGTTTTGCAATACAAGAAGCCTGTACACTTTTCCTAACTGGGCGGAGTTCGGTGACTTGAGTGGGAGAAACGTCAGGGACGTATTTAGGAATTTTTAGTTTGGTTAGAAATAAAACTGAAATTATTCAATCATTGAAATGTAATGCTTATTCATGAATTTCTTAAGCTTTTGTATAAATAGGTAACCTAAAAAGGTTCGGAACGCAGCAAGTGCGTTATGATAGTGAATTTTCATAACAATATTAAATAATATATTTATATAAGCTGTAAGATTTAGCCTTATATTAAAAGTTATGAAAATTAATTAATTTAATTAGGAACAGTAAAACAAGGTAAAGAAGGACAAGCAAAAACATGATCTATGACATATATTTATAGAGTAATTTGGATACAAAACTCAAACAAAGCAATTGATAAACAGGAAATATACTCTAGAAAAATACACTAGAAAGCTGGAAAAAAAATCCTTTGGTTGATGCATTGAGGGTGATTGTATGCATGCAGGAGAAGAACCCCAGGAGGAAGAGGGTTTCTGCTCCTCACCCAAAAATTCGAGGGGTTCTCCTTCCCCTTGTGCATGCATACAACTACCTTCAAAGCATAAAGCACAAGAAAAATTTCTTGTGAGCAACCCCCAAGAAGGTTGCTGGACCTGGGCGAATATGGGGTAGACAGGGTTTAAAGGAGGTATTGCTGTAAAATGTGAAAAACGCATGTTTTCAAAGTCCCTTAATTTTCTTGGGGGTTGTTTGCCAGAAAATTTGCCTTGTGGGCGAGGAAGGTTTTAAGCATGTTGCTGGAAAAAAATATCTAAAACCCTCATGCAGTCAACTGCAAATTTACCGAAATTACATTCTACTTCGTCGCCTATAATGTCTTTTTCAGATAATGTAGAATACAGAGCTAAATTAAATAGGTTCACTTGCATTTTCATTTATTTTTTATTTTTATATTACATTTATAAGCACAATATGCGTATAATTAAGGGAACCCTTAATTAACATTGCAGCAACACAAACTTGAAAAGTGGAGAAATTATTTACAGTATGTTAACAGTTATAAACTTGATTTCATCATGTTACAGTAGTATTCTGATAATAAAAAATTACATCTAACTGTACCTATGCACACAACAGCTGGTGTGTTACGAGATGTGATGAAACGCCAAACTGACTGTACCACAGCATTAGCATAATATTATTATGCTGCCACATTATCATATCTCTCTAGTAATGGTATCATGTCAAAAACCTACACTAGAGGCTAAATTTCCAATTTCTTCTTTGTTTATGGTGTCTGTTTCTACTGTCCTAAATTTACAATTTGATATTGACAATAAATAACACTACCACACAATGACAAATGACAGCCGAGCTTCAGCACAGACGCAGTCTAACAAAGTTGTCGGATAGAGTAAATTATGATCGGAGGGATACCTAAGTTAAAAATCATGAGAAATGGGTAATTCGAAATTTGCAGGTATTAAACACAGTATTTTTTAACTGACTGATAAAATTAAATTTTATAAAATGTTTTCTTTATTATCAGAAGTTGTAAAAATTTCATATGTTTATACATGAAAGGTTTAACTACATGAAATTTCTGAAGATCGGGCAACCCCGGTCAGCAACATCTTGACATCTGGCAATGGTTGTGACTTCCATTATTTAGATTTTATCTACAATTTATTTAAATAGCATAACAGTACAGGTAGCTGTATTGCTCTGCCTTTGTCCAACATTGTAGATATTGCATTACAGAATTTGAAGTGATGTCGAGGATTATTTTATTATTAATTTCGAATAACTTCATTTTTCTTTGATCAAAAGACTTGAAAATTGGTACACAACCACATCTCTGTATGTTCTTTTAAGTTGTAAATTTTCGTTCGAATCACTTAAACAATTTGAAAGCTATTGCGTTTAAAAAAATATATTTAATTTTTTGTTAGGAAAAACTATGTGTTAAGATCTGATGAACGAACTCATCCAAGCCATTAGCAAAATAAGCGTAATTCCAAAATTTTCTCCAAATCAGTGAAATATTTTTTGGGTTATTGGTTGGATAAATTGTTGGATGAATATATTGGATAAAGTTTTATATTCAAAAGTTTAGATAAATAATAATAGTTTTTATTTCAACAACAGAAGAAAATACAACATAAAGTACATTGTACTGTTTACAAATTAATGTTAACATTCCTTGTCTTTTTTAAAGAAATAGAGATTAATTTCATTGATTGCTGTTGCCCTTACTTCGTGAAACTGGTCCATACTTCATACAGACTTGGAGACTACTTCTCTGGCTTCACTGTTGGTTTTCGTTTTTGTAGGTGAAGGACGTAGCCAGAGCGTAAGCTAACTGGAGCAAGTGGCCCTTCTGAATTCTAGATGTTCTTCAACGTCTCTGTTACTGGTTTTGCTGCTTGATAGTATCCTCAGACAGAAAAAAATTGAATTAGTACGAAATCATGACAATTACAAATAAAGATCTGTTGCTATTTTATGATGTTATAATCAAAAAAATCTTTAAAAGTGAAAATAAAATAAAACAAATATGACGGATGACGCCTTTAAAATGTCTACGTGATGTATATCAATATTTAACATAAAGATAGAAGAAACCTATAACAGTAATAACTATAATAACAATTACAACAATAAAATAACTAAACAAACACATTAATAAAGCAGACTATACAATGAAAATATCGACACACATCATGTCTTATAACAACTTTTTGGAAAAAATAGTTAGATTTATGTTGTCTGATTTATTTAATTAGGAAGAAGAATATCTCAGAAATCCTAAATATTGTCGTGTATATGCTTTTTTACTTCTAAAGCTTAAAACAAGTCTAGTTTACACTTGTCATGACAAAAATGTTGTGGTTTTATGCCGTTATTTACTGTGGGTCTATGTTGGGTATCAATAATATGTTTTGCAAATGTAGATTTGTCAGCATGGTTATTTCTAAATGCAAAAATATGTTCTTTGTATCGGGTGTTAAAATTTCTAGAAGTTTGATCGATGTAGATTGCGTTACGTGTGCATTTCACAAATTTTGAATACCTATACAAATACAAAAGTAGCTTTTAAATCTTATAACATGACCGTTGATTTATTAGATTATTTCAAATAATTGATTGGAAGTATTATCACAGATGATGGTAAGTGTAGGAAAGGTCTGAAGAGGATCGCGATGGCAAAACAAGCATTCAATAACCACAGTACTGTTCTCACTAATAAACATTTTAACCTGTACATGAGGAACAAATGCAAGTCGTACGTGTATGGAGTATGGTAATGTATGGGGCGGAAACTTGGGCTGTAGTTAAGCAGGATATGAAGAGAATATAAGCTTTTGAAATGTAGACAAGAAAAATGTCAAAGACAGTGCAGGTTGATAGAAAGACGCTTCAAAGTGTGCTAGGAGAGGTGAAAGAATAAAGAGGCTTGCTCAAAGAAATCGAGAGGAAGCTAAAATTTATTGGTCATATTATAAGACATAATAACTTCCCGATAACATTATTTGAAGGACATACGAGTACTTGAAATGTACACTGAATTATTGGCCCTTAAATAAGAGAAGTTTGTTATAAACAGCCCTTAAACTTCTACTTTTATCAAATAGATTTTTGTTATAATGATGTATTCTAATAGAAACATACATAGATGATATTAGTTTAATTAGATGGCCATAATGGCAAGTCAAAAGATTTTGTTCTCGAAAGTGAACTTCAAGTTTTTTAAATATGCTGTTTTGGTTTATTATAGTTTTTAATATTCGCATGTTTATTTCCTTTACATTTATAATCACCGCAGATTCATTTAAGTATGTTTGAAGAACTTTTTCTGCAATAGTGCAAATAGATATTACATCGTCAGATGGGTATGTGAGGAGTTGACCTTTGTCTTTCTGATCTATAAACGATGTTAATAACGCAGACCTCTCCCCAACAAGTTCACCCGCGCATTCTTCGCATCTCAGAGCTTTTGTTATTTTCCTTACTACATAGCCAGATATATATGTCACGACTTCTTTCTTAAACTCTGATATATTCATATCTAATATTTGAAGAACTGTGTCGTCGTCAAAATTATCTATTTGACTCATGTCTTCATCTGGTTCTTCAGATATTCGTTCTCGCCCACAAGTTTTATTTATTACCTCAATGGGTGACAGAATAGGAATTGCTTCCAAAGGGATACAATTTCCTTTAAATGAATCTTTTAATTCAAGATGCACCATCATCCTTTTATATGCACTTTTAAATTGCTTTGCTGATGGGTTATTGTTATAGCCTCCCATGGATCTAATTTGCCCAAAAAAAAGCTCAATATGATCCTGACTGATTTTGTAAGTGGGAAAATACAGCAAAAAATTATTGTCGGCAATTAAAGTTTTATAAACAAATTGCAAACTTTGTATGCAAAATAAAAAGCCAATTATACCCATTTTTCTACCACTCTCACACAGAAGCGGTCCATCAATTATCCTAAGTGACGTTAAATATTGTGATAGCTCTCTTAAAAATACATTAATGTTTTCAAAATTTTCTGCGTTTATTGCTTTCTTAAAATCTGAATTGTTTAAATTTCTAGAATTAAGAATGTCAAATAAATTGTTTATAAGTCGGATAAATTTCACAGTTCCCTCACATTCTTTGAACTCCTCAAGATGTAAAACTTCATTGCAATATTCCAAAGAATGTGCCACTGAGTGGCTAAAAAGTTGTGTGGCTAATTTAAGCTTCATTTTTTGGTTTGTATAAAATATATGCGATTTTCTTAATTTATTTGCCAAATGAACGCCCTCCTGATCCTGTAACTCATTTAATTTTACTAAATAATCCCACTTTATATTTTCCCCATTCTCATCAATTATTAATTTTTTATCGCCTAATGTGTTTCTTATCAGTTTGATCATATGACATGGATCAAAAAAGACTGCAATTTTCCTACCTGAACTAGGATCAACAAACGTAGAGTTAATGTTCCTCCAATTCAAATCGCAGCCAAGTTCTTTTGCTAACGTTAGGTTATTTGTTGCCCCATCAAAAGTTATTGAGACCATGTATATGCCCGACTCATTTAGTAGCGTTAAACACTGTAATACCAAATTTTGTTTTTGTGTACCCCTTAAAGAGTCGATTAAAAAATATCCAAGAGGAAGCTTCCATGATTGATTAATGCTAACAAGCATAAAAACAAGAGCTTCTTTGGCTACAGGGTTACAATCGGTCTCAAGATTTGTACCAAAATCTACAAACCCATAATATTTTACCCCATCCCATTCTATATGTTGGCGAATTGCCATCTCATCTATGACTAAAGAACATATAAGTTTTCCATTTGTGCTTTCTGATTTTGACTTTAATAAGTTGAACACCTCTGACGTAAAACCAGCTTCCCCATTAACGCTTTGATACCATCTAGATATAGTTTTTGGATGAGGAAGAGCCGAGTTAAATGTGTTTCTGACAAAACTGTAAGCTTTGGGAGAGTAATAATGCAGCGTAAGAGAAAAAGCTTTAAGTTGATTTTCATACTTATGTTTACGACCTAATTGTCTTTGTAAAAATTCTTCATTAGGTCCTATTTGCATTAATGTTTCTAATGTTTCGTCGGTTACTTTACCTTTTAGCTGTTTGATTATATTCGCAAGGGTTGCTGTTCTCTTCTTATAATGATGAACACTACTGCTGAGCCGTTTAATTTTTTTTTCGTGCATCGAATAACTGCCTTTTCAGTTTACGTTTGCGCGGTGTAACAACCTATAAAAAATGTTCAATGATAAACCATTTATTTTCTCAAGTAAAATGAATATATAAACAAAATTTCCAACAACACATTTTGGTTAATAGTGGTTGAGATAAATTGCAAAACAGTTGTTTCTAACTTATTTAATCATGGACTATACAAACTTAAACACCATATAAAATGTGATGGAATAACATATTAGGTTTTTTAAAATTATACTGATTTCATAAACGGCAAAAACTGAATTTAACTCACCATGTCCTTCAAAGTGGGTGGCATTGAAGGTGTTTTCATTTCAGCAAATCCTAAACTACTAAACGATCTTTGCGGTACCTCTACAACAGTTTTCTCTTCATAAAAACCAGCACTTGTTGATGGCCGAGAATAATCCATTACAGGTACATTGCTACCAGACCAAGTACTAGTTGACGGGTCAGCTGCAAATGGCACATTGATAGCAGTTATATCAGTCATTGGCTGCTCGCCAAAAACGACTTGTGTTGATGGCTTGTTTGTTACCTGCATAAATAAATTTGAAACGAATACCATTAATGTAAATTTGCAGGGCTAATTAAATTACGATAAATATCATAACAATATATTACGTGAATGTAATTAGTAGCATAGTTACTAGAGATGAGCGATATATAGCTACCGGTGATTTAATCGCTTCTATTAAAAGATCGCTGTTAGTAGCTGTTATTAAAACACAAAACAACAGCGATTGTGAAAACCGAGATTTACACAAATCATTAGAGTAATTATTTCTATGAAATTCATCTTATACTAAAAACTCCATGACAAACAGCAATTGCTGTATTCATAATACACACAATCGCAGTTTGTGCGAGCGAGTAGAAGTATCTGTATACTTTCCTTCTCGCCAGTATTAGAATACAACATTTCTCCTTTTCTTATAGGTAGAAAACGAAAAACTCATGATACAAATAACGCGAGATATGATAATGAGACTATCTATTTTTAGAACCGTCACGCGCATGACGTCATGTGGTGAGTCCAATGCAATAATAATATGCTGTCATACAGTGGAGTTTGACGGTTCATCACAACCCCTTAACAAATTAGGTATTTTACTGATATTTGAGTGCATACAGTTGGAATTAATTTTTTAAGATCAGAATACTATACTATGATTATGTGACATGATGATCAAATCAAGTTTATGAATGTTAACGCCCCCTGTAAATGTCTACGAACGTTTTCTCTACTTTTTAAGTTTGTGTATCACCAATGCTAATTCAGGGCTCCCCTTAATTATTATACTTCACTTGTGCATATATATATATATATATATATATATATATATATATATATATATATATATATATATATATATATATATATATATATATATATATATATATATATATATATATATATATATATATATATGTAATATAAAAATGGAATGGAATGTAACTTCAACCACATTAAAGTGACGTATAGAAACTTTTTGATTGCGAATGACTTTGTGTTAAGTGTGTAGTTGGCCTTCTATAACGTTACTCACCATGTGATGTCATAGGAGGGGACGGGGAATATGCGCAATATCATATATCTTGTAAGTCATTATATCATGGAAAAACCTGCTGAATCTAAAATTAAAGCAGCACCGAACTGTAGCATATATATGCCTTCCAACTTTTTCATTATATTAAAATAAAAATAATATGTAGATTTCTCTCATCGTTTATTCTTGTAATATGCTAATTTTATAGAACTTCTATTAATAGTAAAAATCTGAGTAGTTTTAAAATTAATATAATTTAAAAGCTATCTGAAGATCATATTGTGGTTTCAATTAAGCGGTTAACACTAACACCTTGTAAGTGTTTAAAATAATAGCATACGCACATGCAGCATTGTAAATGGCTAAACCACAATCGCAGTAGCTGTTTAAAGTCCCTGTTATTTAAAAATAGCCATCACTGATAGCAGTGCCATTGAAAAACCGCTGTTTGGCTATATATATATATATATATATATATATATATATATATATATATATATATATATATATATATCACTAATAGTTACATAAATTAATAACCTTGATTCAGTACTTACCAATACAGGTATAGAACTTTTTTTTAAGTATACTGCAAAAGGTGATTTTTCTAAATCATAAGATTCCTCGGTAAAATGTAAATTGCACACATTTGAGTTCATAAAAATATCTTCATCGCTTAAATTTAATGCTCGTTTCCAAGCCTCGTATCTTTCACCAGCTTTGGGAAATCTGAAAATAATATCTCAAATTATCTACTTTATCAGTGACCGAACCTCTAGAAAGATGCTGCTTCTACTGGAACTACATAGGTAAATACATCTAATTCAAATAATAATTGCCAAACAAAATGCTTAATTTCATTACAAATATTCAATAAATAATGCATTATTAAGATTTTATTTCTTGAAAAAACACAATTGACAATAATAAATGCTAAAGATTTAACAAAAGCAATACAATGTGTAAATACGGACCTGTGAAAACCAATAAACATTTGGCGCCAAACAAGGAAACAGAAGACATGTAAACAACTTACCGAAATAAATGCACAGTTGCTTTATCCTTTTCATAATTGGCACTTTTATTGTACATACAGTTCTTCACAATACACCTTGGCATTTTTTAACTTTTACACTTAAAACACTGCTAAAAAACGGCAAAACACACAAGATAACCTCTAATCGCAAATCAACAAACACTTCAAATACTTGTTGACAGCTGACAATAACTTCAAGAGCGGTTGGGGGAACGAATCAAAACAAAACACATTAGCGCGTTATTCAAAATTTTGTTTGTGATTGGACGGTGACAGGAGTGGGAAATCGACAGGCTGCAAACTCGGCTTTGTTCCCTCTAACATATACAACCTCTTTGGATAGATGTTAGATTTGTATACACTCAAAACTCTAGTATGTGGGTGTCAATGAAGATACTATGTGCTGGCGCCAAGTTTTCAAAGTATCAAAAATTAACACATTGCAGTTGCAATCATAACATCAACATCAAAACAGTTTTATTACTTATTTATGCCAAACTAAAACAAAAATAATTGGGAAAATACATTTTAGAAGAAAACGGTTAACAAAATTAAATTTGCATTTTAGAAGAACGTTCAGAACTAGCTTGGTATCTAACCTTTTATTTTTTGAAATTAAAGAGAATTCCCGGACTTTTATGCGATGCTTCAACGAACAATATTAATTTTAGAAGGAATGTCTATGGAGATTTTTGAAATAGTGCTGCAAATTGAGTCATAGCTTCCACATAGCTGTGACAATTTCTTGTCTTCAGGAATGAATTTGGGGCCCATGACCTGACCACAAAGAAAATATTTGTATTCCCGTACCCATAAACTTTTGAAACGTGATATTTTGCTCGAGTCTTATTGAAAAAATCTCAATTATTACCATATCACCCCGTATTTATCCCATACCCCCTGAAGCGGTCTTACCCAAGAACAACTCGAAGCGTTCATTTGTCGGGTGCTAACTGGATATCAAATTTGAAGATCATATCTGAATTCGTTCGAAAGTTGTTGCGCCTATTAACAGATAGACGTACATGCCGACAGACCGACAAACAAAAAATTTTCGTTGCAAGTTTTCTATATGTTTAGGGACTTTTACTATGCTTTAGCAAAAACATTAGAAGTTTTATCAACAATATTCTACCCCCACAAATTCAACCACTAATTTAATTTCAGCACAGAATACCAGAAATTAAAAGTTTTATTATAAATAAACCCTAAAACGTTACATTACTCGAGTTTTAACGAAAAAATGTCGATTTTTACTAAGTCATCCCCATTCATCCCCTACCCCATGAAGCTATTTTACCCAAAAACAATCCGAACCGTTAGTTTGTCAAGTGCTAACTGTATACCAAATTTGATGACGATATCTCAATTTGTTCTAAAGTTATCGTGCTACAAATATACAGACCGACAGACAACAACAAAATTCGTTTCCAAATCATGTTTTCTATATGTGTTGATACTTTTAGGGCGTTTAAGCGAAAAAAATTTTGAAATTTTTATGGCCGTTCCGATACTTCTACGCGTTGTGACCATGTGGATGTAAAAATAATTTGCGTTGGATTTAAGTCAAAGCTTTATATTCTAACCAGGTAAAATTGCGTGCGAGTTTCATAAAACAAATTTTGTTTTCTTGGAAAAAAGCGTACGACTTTTCCTAGAAATAATTTTAGCACATTTTAATGAAAATGTGCTAAAAGCAGCAAATTCAGAAGATCCTTTTTTAAAAGACTTCATGGAAACCGTGATAGAAACGCCTTTGTAACGTAATTTTGAGAAAAAAATGTTCGCCTTTGAGATCAGGAGGCCTAAACTCTATTTAAATAGGCTCAGCCAGTATATATATTTCAATTTTATAGGACAGATTTTGATGGAACTGGGTACGTGTATTCTTTGTGTTTGTGTAAATGGCTTGGATGAGTTTGTTGGACCAGTTATTCTGGAAAAACCGTTTTCCTTTGGAAAATAATGTATCTTTGAAAATATCTTGATAAAATGGCGTACCTAGGTTCCTACTAGAAAGGCTATAATGTCAATCAAATTTGATGTCTTTTAGTCAAAGAATAACGTCCTCTAATGTCTCTAATTAGTTTGTTCGCCTGCCTAATCAGATTAGTGTTAGTTAGATTAGTTTTAAAATGAAGTTTTTTTTGAAGATGCTTGTCGCACGGTTATTTTAACCAAATTTGAAACTCATCTCACGTTATGAAAACAATGCGACGTACAAAATTTCAACTTTCTAACCTTGAAATTAACTTTAAACTTTTAGGCGGCTAAATTAGTGCAAGAAACAATGTGCATATTCTTCTAGTAAAAATCATTTCAATAAAATTCGCTACCATAGCGCACTAGCTTGATCTAGGCTTTTTATTTAGCATTTTATAGAAATACTGAAAAATTCATCGTTAAAAGATAAGGAAATGACGACAGTCCAATATAATAAACACCTACAAACTCGCACATTAATTTTTTTTAAACATCTTGCTTGTATCAATCCCTACTTCAATCTAGACGTCTACAAAGTCTTAGAAATAAAAAATTATTTTAATCCTAAATTTTAATCCCGTTTTGTGAAAGTTTGTTTCGCCAATCTTTGTAAAAATAAAATCATATTTGTTTAAAAGTATGTTATTGTTGCGAGTTTTTTTAATGTTCCAAATCACGAAAAATTCCATGAAATATAAACTTTTCCAAAGCAAAAATAACATGTTTGGTGGGAAGGACGTGTGCCTCTGGACCCAAGGGTCCTGGGTCCGATTCCCAGCAGAAGTGTTAAATTATTTTTCAGTACATACTGTAAATTAACCTGAATCGAGGTTGTGGCATTGTGTTTAAGCAAATTGAATGTTTGCATGTCCCGCCCTTCGGAGAAGGCGTAAAGCTGTCCTTCCCGTGTACCATGGGATGTTGAGCACACTAAGGATCCCCACTGTCCTCACAGAAACACAGGAGTTGGCTAAATTTGCAAAATAGTGAAGTGAAACTAACGCCTCGCGTCGGTGATTTTCCATAGTCGTGAAAATTTGCGGACGTTAAAGAAACAAAATACAATACAAATTAAAAAATGTATCTCATAAAATGATGAAGTTGGTTTGATAAAGTTTGGTGAAAAGCTTGCCTTTATTGACGCTTTGTTTTGTATAAAATTAAACTTTTTAAGTTAAAACACAATTAAGTTATTAAAAGTCTGGAGGCAGCAAGCGCGTTATGGTACAGTTATTTTCGTGAAAACGTTTTTATTTCAAATATATCTTACTATACTATACCACACATCAAAATTGTCAGAGATAGTATAACCTTTATAGTAGAAACCGTGCACAATATTTCATCAACATAACTTTATTGCTTGAGGAAGGATAAAAATTTCCCAAAAGTCAACTTAAAGTTTCCCCGATAAAACTGGTGCGATTTTCCTTAGCCAACGAACCTATTCAAGCAATTTACACAAAACCTAAACCTGCAAAGATATTATTATTTTAAAAAAACCTTTTTGCCAAAAATTCAAAAATAATCTTTACATACCATTTTTTACAAAAAATATAAAATAATCTACTCTTCTCAAAAGACATTCTTATGAAATGAATTTAGTGTCCATGACTTGACCACAAGAACATATTCGTATTCCTGTACCCACAAACTTCTGAAACGTTATAGCACTTGAGTTTTAACGAAAAAATGTCAATTTTCTTCAAATCACCTCTCATTTATCCCCTTGCTTCTGAAGCGATCTTACGTAAAAACAATTCGAAGCGTTCCTTTGTCGAGTACTAACTGGATACCAATTTGAAGATAATATCTCAATTCGTTCGAAAGTTATTGCGCTACAATCAGACAGACAGTCAGGCCGACAGACTGACAGACACAGAAATCTACGTTCCAGAATTAAGTTTTCTTAAAAACATTTTGAAATTTCTGTCACCGATATTCCACCCACACACAGTCAACCGCTAATTTTATTTTAGGACAGAACATTAGATGCTTAATGAAATTGAAAGCTTTCTAAGAAATAAACCCAAAAACGTTATATTACTCGAGTTTTAACAAAAAATATCAATTTTGACCAAATCACCCTCAGTTCGTCCCTTACACTAGAGCGATTTTACTCAAAAGCAATCCGAACCGTTCGTTTGTCACCAAGTTTGAAGACGATGTGTCAATTCGTTCTAAAATTATCGTGGCTACAAGCAGACAGACACACAGACAAAAAAAATTCGTTCCCCAATCATGTTTTCTATATGTTTTGACACGACGTTTAAGCAAAAAAAAAACTCTGGACGCAGCAAGTACGTTATGGTAGTGAATTTTTATTAAATGCTTCAAATTTGAATAACTCAATTTTCTATAAACTTAGAAAGTTTAATTTTGGCATGTAGTAAGGTCTTTCAGAGGGCAAGATATTTACCAAATTTCATTAAAACAACTTTGTATTTATGTAATTTTTGGAGAAAAATTTTTTTCGAAAGAAAATTTAAAATTTGAATAAGTCAATTTTCGATAAACTTTGAAAGTTGAATTTTGGTACTTAGTAAGGTCTCCTCCAAGGCAACATATATAGTAAATTACATTAAAACAGCTTTGTTATTTTCGGAGACAAATTTTTTTTTGAAAGAAAACTCAAAATTTTCCGGAAAACCCCGTCTGATTTTCCTGGATAACGAACTCATCCAATCCATTATTCATTGAAATCGGTTAATTATTTTTTAAGTTATTAGACGGATACATACATACATACATACATATATATATATATATATATATATATATATATATATATATATATATATATATATATATATATATATATATATATATATATATATATATATATATATATATATATATAAACATATAAAAATTGAAACTGACTGATATATATATATATATATATATATATATATATATATATATATATATACATATAAAAATTTAAACTGACCCCGGATATGTGTTCTAGGGGTCCTAGTTCGCGCTCATTTGAAAAATTTTTTGCACAGTCTCACCATCGATCCCTCTCTATTAGTGATTTTTTTAAAATAAAAATTCACTAATAATCTCTGATGTAAATGCAATTCAAACGTAAATAATAAAACAAATGGATATTTGCATCTGTAGTTAATTACTACATGCATTTTGCTTTTGTTTCTGAAGAAGCCACATTTAACGAAACGGTTCATATTATAATTATATAGAGTGAATATCGTAATAATTTGTTTTATCACTATATAATTATATAAATATTTCCCTTCATTATTTAAATTCTTAAAATTATAATACAATAACAGCCTAAAATTCTTGCCTTTAACTTAAAAGGAAGGGATGTGTATTATTGATTAAAACTGACTGTCCATTAGGCACGTAATCGTATAACTTCCATGATTTTTCTTTTGGACGCAAGCGACATTAGATCTTATTCATGTGCCAATACCAATACCGACCTGAAGCGATCGCCAGACGCCACATGCATTACACTATACTAAACAAAACTTAAACACTGCCACTGCCTATCCTCTCATGTGATCCTGATACTAAGGACGTGAAAATCGTTTCGTCGTTTCTACGATTTCTGTGGTAAAAACTTCATGTTAAATATTAAATGCTTCAAATTTGAATAACTCAATTTTCTATAAACTTAGAGAGTTTAATTTTGGTGTGTAGTAAGGCCTCTCCTAACGCAAGATATCTACCAAATTTCATTAAAATAACTTTGTAATTTTCGGAGAAAAAAAAAAATTTTCGAAAGAAAATTTAAAATTTGAATAACTCAATTTTTTATAAACTTAGAATGTTGAATTTCAGTACGTAGTAAGATCTCTCCCAAGGCAACATATATAGTAAATTTCAATAAAACAGCTTTGTTACTTTCGGAGAAAAAAAATTTTTCTCGAAAGAAAACTCAAAATTTTCCCGGAAAACCCCGTCCGATTTTTCTGGCCAACGAACTCATCCAAGCCATTAATAAAGTAAAATCACTTGCCAAGTTTAATCGAAATCGGTTAATTATTGTTTGAGTTATCAGACGGATACATACATACATATATATATATATATATATATATATATATATATATATATATATATATATATATATATATATATATATATATATATATATATATATATATATATATAAAAAATTGAAACTGACCCCGGATATGGGTTCTAGGGGTCCTAGTTCGCACTCATTTGAAAGAATTTTTGCAAAGTCTCACCATCGATACCTCTCTATTAGTGAATTTTTTTAATAAAAATTCACTAATAATTAGGTTTATACAATTTGACGTAAAAATTATATAAATATATTTTTATGAAGCTTTTTATCACAGAATTTCGAAAACAATTTTACACGCGAATATCACAATAATGTCACAAAAATCTGATAAGAAATGATTTCTACGAAAACACCAAAAATTATTTTTGGCGAGAACTGACTAAATATTTTTTATACGAAAATTCGCTGATAAACATAAAATGAAAATCATATAATTAAAATTAAAAAAAATGATAGCCAAAAACCTATTAGTTAAGTAACTTTTCACACAAAAATTTTCCGAAAACAATTAAATAAACAAATAAATGAAACCACAGTAGACAAATTCCGCACCCAGAAGTCTTTGACTTGTCCGGAGGAGCTTACATACACATACAAAGACAAAGCACGCCACTCATATCTTATCAGAAGCCGGCCTTTTCACATTCCAGTGAAAAAGGCCGACTGTCTGAATACGGGACTCGAACCCGCGACCTTCTAGTCCGATTCTAGAGGTTAATCACCTCGCAAACTGAGCTATTCGGCCTGTCCACACAAATTCCAAACTGTTTCCGAAAAATGGTCCGATTTTCTCATCAACAAGAGAAAGACATAGCTTGTAGACTGTGATTATATATATATATATATATATATATATATATATATATATATATATATATATATATATATATATATATATATATATATATGTGTGTGTGTGTCTGTGTGTGTGTATTATTATTATTATGTTTTTTACCTTAAATTATACAATATGCATATACAAAAAGTCTAAGACTTGTGGTGTGTAATAACATAATTTATAAAGTTTGATCCAGAATTCCTAGACAGCTAGTGCATACAAAATTCAACAAACTTCAAATTTTGACCTTCCAATTAAAATAACCTTTTGCTGCATGTCTCTCTTCGGATGTTTCACCACATGCCTTTATTTATAATAAGTTGTGATCTGTCCATAGTACTGTCTTGACTACAATTTCTTTTTAACAGCCCATATTTTTTGCCAAAATTGTTGATATATATATATATATATATATATATATATATATATATATATATATATATATATATATATATATATATATATATATATATTAGAAAATTCGCTAAAACGTGGTATAGTTTGATGACAAATGTATTTCAATTTTTACTTGTAAGTTTTTGCTCTACATATGAGAACATAAAGTATATAACAAACCTAAAACTACAGTGACGTAAAAAGGTTTTTAGTGTAGATAAAAAGCTAAAGGGAGATTCAATAAGTAGAGGAAATAAAGATCAAGACACCCTGCGTTGTAAAGCTTTTAGCTTCTGTAGCTTACTTTAGTTGAGTCGATAATACACGGATTTATATTCAGTCGATGTAGTGAATGGGCAAAACGATTTTTTTGTTAGATTGGATTTACTAAGTCTTTCTAGACCTATGACAGTGTCGTTAGTAAAATACAAACAGAAAAAAATGCAAATTTCAAGGCTATGTTTAGAGTTATATTATGCGCAAGACTCTATTTCCGCCTAAAAGCCTCTGACAAGGATTAGTTACTAGATCCCATTTTAATAGTGGCAGCTTTTGGAAAGCCACATTACCTCAAAATGATTCTTAAAAATATTTCTCTTGTAATTAAAATCTACTAGATACGCATAGAGGGCGTAATAATTATGATTTTTCTTACTGTTTATATCAAAAAGTCTCTATACGAACATGTCACATTTTACATTACATCATCCAACAAAAATATATACCGAGTGGTCCATTGAAAGGGAGCTGGCAGTGATAACTGCCAGGAAAAGCTTTTATCGAAAAAAAAAACCTGAAAAACGTCAAATTTGCTTGTGAGGGGGACAACTTTTGACACAAATAATATACTACATACAGACTTGGAGACTACTTCTCTGGCTTCACTGTTGGTTTTTGTAGGTGAAGGACGTAGCCAGCGCGTGAGCTGACTGGAGCAAGTGGCCCTTCGAATTCTGGATGTTCTAGGATGTTCTTCAATGTTTCTGTGACTATAGTTTCGCTGACAAAATTTTTCGTGTTCATTCCTCATGGTACTCTTACAACCAATAAATTTGTTAAACTTTGTTTCGGCCAAAATTTTCACATTTTCTTGAATAATTTGTCAGCGCCGCGCCGTATCGAAAACTTAAAATGGGAATGTCGTTGGAGACGTTAATTGCTAATGAATAAAAAATCTAAAAATATATTAGGTGTTCCACTTAAGAAAAATTATACGACACGCGCTTTGCTGTGGCGAATCACCCTGTATATTTGGAAATATTTTCGGAATGTGTTCATTTGGCAATCACATCAATTCATATAAAAAGATCCCCTCAAATCAGTTTTATAAGGCAGTTATAGGGCTTTGACGCACTAATGAGCCTGTATGTATCACACCGATAACTCAAAAAATAATAGGCCGATTTTGATAAAATTTGGTGAGTACCTTCCCTTTGCAAGTGGCTTGGATATGTTCTTTAACCAAGAAAATCGTCCCAGGTTTTCCCGGAAAATTATGTTTTCTTTCGGAAAAAATGTGGTCTCCGAGAATAACAAAGTAAGGGCAACCAAATTTGATATGCGCTTGTAAAAAAAGAGTAAAGAGTGAACCATTTACCAACATGTAGGTCTGTCAGTTTAAGGACAAAAAAGTTATGGCCAGTTAAAAAAAGTTTTTCTTCAAACGTCAAAGTCGCGATTTAAAACTTCAAAATTGGAAATATTTAGGCAAAGCACCTGAAACAAATGAGTGTTTTGCAAAGCCTTAAATTTCAGCTTCATCTATCATTGTCCTTCATTATACTTAAATATTTACAGAAAATTCATTTCAAATATACACTTTTCTGATGCTTTGGCTGTAGGTTAAGTTAAGTTGATGCTTTGGCTGTGGATTTAGTTAAGTTTATTGTTTAACGGTCTATAATTTTTAGAGAATTTTCGTAGAAAAAATTCGTTAGTGAGGAGACCACGACTTTTGAATTTTAAAAATATTTTTTCAAATGAGCCTAAACTAGGCCCCCTAGAATCCATATCCGGGTTTACTTTCAGTTTTTATCTGTTTGAATATACACAAGGCGTCGCATTTCTACGGTAGAGCTCAATATAATTGGTATTATACAAAATGGTATACATTAATTATAGGGTGTCTTAAGATGCATATTATAAAAATATTTTGACAATCACAGGGTGGTCCATAAATCGTTGGTGATCCGTACAATTGTTTTTTTCGAACAGCCTTATATTATTGCATTTTTGCATTTTTTATCGAAATAAGATGCATGTTTGTAAGAAAAAAATCGAGACGCAGTAAAGTCAAATTTTAATAACTCAATTTGCTATTAACCTGAGGTTTGTTGGCTGGAAAACAGTTTTCTCGGAAACATTGTAAGTTAGGTTTCGGAAATTTTTTGTACATTTTCAAGCAATAAATAATTTTGATAAAATATGATACATTGTTTCTACTATATAGGCTATACTGGTAACCAGATTGGTGCCTGCTTGCATTAGAGAGACATATTTGCTATTAAAAACATTTTTATGAAAATTCACTTCCATAACGCACTTTCAGCATCCAGACTTTCATACATATAAAGTGCCACAAACTTGAGTCATATTGTTTTGCTTAAATGATCAAGATAGCGGAGCCACTGGTAACACTGAATTAAAAAGATATATGTAACTTCGATTCATTATTTTGAAACATGGATTAGTAATGAAAGTGATATTGGTACAGTTAAATTGATTTTATTACGCCATGTTACTCGTCGATATTCATTTTCATGTCACAAAATATTGCTTCTGACATATGAATTATAATATCATACAATAGAAGAGTATCATAAAAATAATACTCAACAGCTTACGTAATAACTTTTTGATGACATTACTACGTCCACAAGTGCATTAGCGTCTCCGTGGCCGTGCGGGAAGGTCGATGATACGAAATATGGACTCGGGGGTCGACGGTTCGAGACTCACCGGCGGCGGATGATTTTTCAAATCACTGTCGTCGTTGAGATCGAGCTCAAGGTGGAGGGTAGGTTAGTTTATATGAGCAAAAAGGGTCAGCAATGGCCTAAGTGCCAGTAAGCATCTTACCTTTTACGTCCACAAGTGCACAATACCACATATATCACAACACACTAACTTAGGTGATGTGTGTTTTTTGCACACCACGGTTTCAGCAATAAATTTAAAAGTCAAGCTTTACATTATTCAAACACAAACTGGCTACAATACAATACGTCAGTATATTTCCGACACGATGGATTCATACTGTTGTTTTGTTATCGAAAGGGTGGAATAAGCGATAAGAAATAGTTTTAGTGAATTTTTATAAAAAAAAATTCACTATAGAGAGGTATCGATGGTGAGATTTTTCAACACAATTTTCAAATGAGCGCGAACTAGGACCCCTAGAACCCATATCCGGGGTCAGTTTCAATGTTTATATGTTTATATATATATATATATATATATATATATATATATATATATATATATATATATATATATATATATATATATATATATACAGGGTGATTCATAAGTGGTGACCAATAATGAAACCCCATGTTCTTCGAAAAAAATTATATAAAAAATTTTCCTATAATGCTTCATTAAAAAGACACAGGGTGTTGAAGTTGAATTTCAAAAAATAAAATTTCCCAATTTTTTAAAAAGTAGCACATATGTTTTGCTGAAACTTCGCATGTGTAGGCTGCTATGGAAGGCGCGTATTCTACCGTAACAATTGAATAGGCTAATCCAGCAGTGGCGCGCGTACCCACATGTCATTGGTTATCCCTCAAGAAAAAAACGGGTAAGCCAATGATATATTTTTTTATTTTTCATTTTTTGAATCTTACTTTCATTCGTAAACAAAATGACTCTCTTGATAATTTTCTGTACGACGCCTATTTTACGGGTAAGCAATGAATCAGGTAAGTGTTTTAGAACACAGTTCATGATTTTTAACCAGTCGTTGTTTGGTAGAAAATCGCAATGATACACATTTATCAGGCTTATAGTACTTTATTTATTACAATACATGTTCAAAAATGCCTCCATTGGCCTGAATACACACACGACATCTTTTTAATATGGAAAATTTAATGTCTTGAGGATTCATTGTTGCTTGAATATGACGAAAAGCATTATTTATCAGTTGTTGTAGCTGCTCTGGTGTATTTATTTGTTCACTGTAGACCAGTCGCTTAAAATCACCCCAAAGATAGAAGGCAAGTGGGTTTATGTTCGGTGATCTTGCAGGCTAAAGTATTGGTTCAGTTCTGCCAATCCATCTTTCATTATAATGTTCATGTATCCATGTAACAACGTTTCGACTATGATGTGCTGGTGTACCGTCATGCTGGTACCACATTATACCTCTTGTTGCTAGTGGAATGTCATCTAGAATGTTTTCTACACGGTTTTCTAGGAGCGCTAAGTACGAAGATCCATTTATACGTTGTGGCAGGACTTCCATGAACAGTGAGCCGTTAAAAATACCACACCATAAATTAATGGAAAATCTATGTTGAAATGTGCGAGTCCTTGTTGCATGTAGATTTTCCAATGATCAGACATGCTCATTATGAGAATTATAAATACCATTTCTTGTAAATGTTGAATCGTCAGACCAGAAGATTAGATTAGGGAATACGATATTTTGATTGTTCATGTCCAACAACCATTCACAAAAGACTCGTCTATGCACATTATCTCCAGGTAAAAGGCAATGAACATTCTGTCGATGATATGGATGTAAGGCTTCTCGATGTAAAGTTCTCCAAACAATGCTTTGAGAATATTGTAACTGCGTGGCAATCCTCCGAGTACTTGTAGAAGGTTGATCCATCACTGCATCCACCACTCTCTCTTCGTCTTCAAGTTGATGTTGTCTTCTACCATTAGCTCTAGCGTCAGGATGTTGTTCAATACCGCACTGCCGAAGTCTTGAAAACGATCGAGAAAAAACCCTTGGTGTAGGTTGACGACGAGTGGGAAACCTACGTTGATATTCCCGACAAGCAGCTAGAGTATTTCCATCAGCATATCTGTAGATAAAAATTATATCTGCATACTCTTCTGAGGTGTACTCCATTATAAGAAGTAAAAGAGTAGAAAATTTTGCAATTTTATAAAGTTTGCCACTTACACCTAATCAAAATAATAACTTGTTAACTTAAACGTCAAGCGACGCTTAATGAAAACTTTGGCAAACCAGACTAAAATACAACAAAGATAATCGTCGTACAAAAAATTATCAAGACATTAAATTTTCCATATTAAAAAGATTTCGTGCGTGTATTCAGGCCAATGGAAGCATAAAAGTGTATCATTGCGATTTTCTATCAAACAACTGGTTAAAAATCATGTACTGTGCTCTAAAACACTTACCTGATTCATTGCTTACCCGTAAAATAAGCGTCGTACAGAAAATTATCAAGAGCGTCATTTTGTTCAAGAATGAAAGCAAGATTCGAAAAATGAAAAATAAAAAAATATATCATTGGCTTACCCGTTTTTTTCTTGAGGGATAACCAATGACATGTGGGTACGCGCGCCACTGCTGGATTAGCCGATTCAATTGTTATGATAGAATACGCGCCTTCCATAGCAGCCTACACATGCGAAGTTTCAGCAAAATATATGTGCTACTTTTTAAAAAATTGGGAAATTTAATTTTTTGAAATTCAACTTCAACCCCCTGTATCTTTTTAATGAAGCATTATAGGAAAAATTTTTATAGGACATACCCTCTCTAAAGTTGTTCAAAGAACATCGGGTTTCCTTTTTGGCCACCACTTATAAATCACCCTGTATATATATATATATATATATATATATATATATATATATATATATATATATATATATATATATATATATATATATATATATATATATATATAACCGATAACTCAAAAAATAATTAACCGATTTCGATGAAACTCGGCAAGTGCCTTTTTTTATTAATGGCTTGGATGCGTTCCTTAGCCAGGAAAATCGGACAAGGTTTTCCAGGAAAATTTTTAGTTTTCTTTAGAGCTCGTCAGTATGATAAACTAGTTACACCGAGAACACACTTATAAAGTAATACAGCTATGGTAGTCAGCCTCCTAGAACATTGTAAGATGTTCGAGAGGGTCCCTATCTTGGTGCGGAATTAGGTAATATGTTGTCATGACAGCTCCAAATAACATAAAATGTCATAAATAAGAGACTGTCTACAACCAACAAACAATTTTGTAAATTGTCATCCCTGGCCAATTTCTTCCCCAATATAGGCATAATGTTTGTAAGACTAAATGTATTATCACCATAATTAGAACAGCAGACCGGTTTCGCTGTAATTAGAGCGCGTCAGTACGGTATACTACAGGTTCGCGATCTTAGTGCGGTAGGTAGTATGTTGTCACGACAGCTCCAAATAACATAAAATGTTATAAATTAAAGACTGTGTACAACCAACTAACAATTTTGTAAATTGTCAGCCTTGGCCCATTTCTTTATTTATATAGAAGCAATGTATGTAAGGCTTGATGTATTCTCACCATAATTAGAGCGGCAGACCGGTTTCGCTCTAATTAGAGCTCGTCAGTACAATATACTAATTACAGCGACAACACACCTACAAGGTAATAGGGCTATGGTAGCGAGCCTCCTAGAACTACGTGAGATGTACGACAGGGTCGCTTTCTCGGTGCCGAACCAAGTAATATGTTGTCATGTCAGCTCCAAAAAAGTTAAAACGTTACAAAATAGAGGCTGTGTACAACCAACGAACAATTTTGTAAATTATCAGCCCTGGTCCATTTCTTTCCTAATATAGAGACAGTGTATACAACGCAAGACGTATTCTCACCATAATTAGAACCGCAGACCGGTTTCGCTCTAGTTAAGAGCTCGTCAATACGGTATACTAATTACAGCGACAGCACACCTATTAAAGTAATACGGCTATGGTTTTTACGCAGTTTTAGTATACACTTATACCCCAAATTTAATTTCAGCACAGACAAGATGTTTAATGAAATTTAAATTTTTCTAATAAACAAACCTTCAAACATTATATTACTCGCGGTTTTAACGAACAAGTGTCCAACGACATCAAAATATCCCACTCCCGCACGTTCAATCCCTTATTTAAGTTTAGCACAGAATATCATATGTTTCATGAAATTGAAAGTTTTCTTATAAATATACCCAAAAACGTTATATTACTTGGGTTTTAAGGAAAAAAAATTAATTTTTACTAAAGCAACCCCCCACCATTCACCCCTTACCTCCTGGAGCGATTTTACCAAAAAAAAATCCGAACCTTTTGTTTGTCCGGTGCTGTGTACTAAATTTGAAGACGATATCCTAGTTCGTTCTAAAATTATCGTGGCTACTAACAGACAGACACGCAGACAAAAATTTCAGTCCAGAATCAAGTATTCTCTATGGTTTGAGACTTTTTACGCGGTTTTAGCCAAAAAAATATTCGAGACTTCTGTCACCGATATTTCACTCCCACACATTCTACCCCTTATTTGAGCACATAATACCAGATATTTGATAAAATTAAAAGTTTTCTAATAAACAAACCCTAAAACCTTCTATTACTCAAGTTTTAACGAAAAAATTACAGGTTTTGCCAATTCAACCCCCATTTATTCCCTAACTTCTGGAGCGATTTTACTCAATAACAATCCGAACCGTTTGTTTGTCGCGTGCTAACTGTACGCCAAAGTCGACGACGATACCTTAATTCGTTCTACAGTTATCGTGGTGACTTACAGCCAGACATACAGACCGACAGACAAAAAAAAATGTGCCCGAAACATGTTTTATATATGTTTTGACACTTTTTACGAGGTTTAAGCACAAAAGTTTTTTGATATTTCTGTCACTGATACCACACCTCAACGATGTGGAAGTAAAAATATATCAGTAAATCAGAGTTACTTACCGTGTTTGAAAATAACAATCTTAGTCAAAATGAAAGCATATCATGAATCTGGTTCTGGTCCGAGATCATATGCATAAATTTAGAAAAAAATATTCAATTGTCTACCATGTGATAAAGTATTATAAGAAATTAAGTGATATTTACTTATCAAAATGTTATCTTTTATTGTCTGTATCTCTTAAGAATAAATCACTTTAGTTTGAAACTTCGGTCTTTCAACTGCTACCTAAAAATACATATTATTTATACAGTATATGTATATAATTTCTCCACTTAGAAGAAACGTTACACTGGCAGCGAGGATAAAGTTTTAATATCATAGAATTAAATTTAACCAAGTTTATAAAATAGTTAGCTCAAAATGTCGATTGGTAAAATTAGTGACTTCAAGTTCAATGAAGATAAATGGTGCACGTACATTTGTGACGCGTACAACAATATTTCAAAGCCAATGACGTGTAACCAGAAAAGGAGACAGCTATGCTGGTCACAGTGATGGACAGAGAGGCTTTTGATTTAAATCATGGAGTTGTGTAGTCCAGCTAAACTGGAAAGAAAAAACTTTCAGCCAATTGAGTGACTTAATGAAGACCACTTGGACCCAAGACCATCCCAGATAGCTAAAAGATGTAAGTTTCGACAGCACAAGCAAGGTGGAGAGTCAATAGCAGAGTTTTGGCCACGCTGAAGCAGCTGGCTAAAAATTGTGACTTTGGGACCACCTTAGAGGAGAACCTCAGAGGCCAGTTATTGGTGTGTGGCTTAAAAAACGATGCTATTCGATAACGGTTGTTCATCGAGAAAATTTTGACGTACTCCACGGCCTATGATATAGCGACCAACATGGGGTACGCCGAAATCAACAGCGAATTAATTGAGGGTAAAAACTTAGCATAAATTAAATTTGAGGCAGTTTCAGAAATCGAAGCCACCGCATCAAAGTGGCAATGTTACCAGGAAGGCCAGCTCAACCATCGACAGGCAAAAGGCGTGCGGTCGTTGCAGTAAAACTAATCATGAGGAGGTAATTGTTAGTTCGAAAGGGCTATTTCTTATAAATGTAACCAGTTGGACTATGTAAGCTTAAGACTTAATTTATGTAAGTTCTTTATGTAAGTCTGTGTGTGTGTTTTTGTTTCTTTAACGTCGGCCTATTTCCGCGACTATGGCCAATCACCGACGCCAGGGAGCAGTTTTCCCTCACTATCCTGGAAATGTTGCCGAACCCCTGTCTTTCTGTAACGAGGGTAGGGATCTTTAACGTGCCCAACATCGCATGGACACGGGACCGACGGCTTTACGCCCCCTCCGAAGGGTGGAACGTGTAGACATTCAACTTGCTCAAATACAATGCCAGAACCTCGGTTGATGTTAATTTTACAGTTTGTACTGAAAAAGTGAAAGGAGTACCCCGGGATCGAACCCAGTACCCTTCGGTTCAGAGGCACACGTTCTTACCCCTGAACCACCGATGTTCTATATGTAAGTCTGTAAATAGTAATCGTAGCAAACATTCTCGAAATAATTTTAATATAGCAGAGTGAATTATAGAAAAAACAACCGAAGTTATTGATAATTGTAATCTCACATTTTTTAACATGAAAGATATCAATGAAAAAGCTATTACTGTTTCAATTAAAGTTAATCAAGTACATATTTTAAAGCAAATTGATACCGTTTGTGCTCTTTCTATTATCTCAGATAATTTTTTTTTAAATATCTCTACCAATGTAAACTTTTCAGCTCTAAATTACTTTTAAGATCGTACGTGGCTCAGCGCATTAAAATCTTTGGCTACATTTGCGTTACAGTAAGTTATAAAGGCATGGTGAAAAGTAAATTGAAATTATGCATTGCAAAAGGAGGGGGGGACCACCTTTGATCAGGTGTAACTGGATCAATGATTTGAATATTTCTCTTGATTCGATATTAAAAACAAATTATTTCTCATCGATGGAATCAAATCAATTGTTTAACATATTGTTAACCAGCTACTAGAATTATATCCAAACATTTTCGAAAATATATAAGGCACTTGTACTATTCGTAAAACAACTGTACATCTAAAATCTAATTCTGCATCAGTATTCTGCCATGCTGGGACGTTACCTTTTGCTCTCAAAAATAAAGTTGAAGTCGAACTAGATAAATTAGCGAATTGAGAAATATTAAGCTCAATAAATTATAGTAATTGGGCGACGCCAATAATTGTTCCTGTGCTAAAGAAAAATGGCAAAATCAGAATTTGTGGCCATTTTAAAGTTACCTTAAATCCCAAATTAAATATAGATAAATATCCCTCACCAAAAATAGAAGATTTGTTATATAATGTTAGAACCTCGGTGGTCCAGGGGTAAGAACGTGTGCCTCTGAAGCGAAGGGTACTGGGTTCGATCCCAGGGTACTCCTTTCACTTTTTCAGTACAAACTGTAAAATTAACATCAACCGAGGTGCTGGCATTGTATTTGAGCAAGTTGAATGTCTGCACGCTCCGCCCTTCGGAGGGGGCGTAAAGCCGTCGGTCCCGTGTCCATGCGGTGTTGGGCACGTTAAAGATCCCTACCCTCCTTACAGAAAGGCAAGGGTTCGGCAAAATTTCTAGGATAGTGAAGCTCCCTGGCGTCAGTGATTGGCCATAGTCGCGGAAATAGGCCGAAGTTAAATAAACAAAACACACACACACCTAATAAAATGTTCGCAATGGGTAATATTTCACAAAAATTGATTTATTAATTTATTTACCGGTAATTTCAAAGAATTGGTTATTATAAATACCCACAAAGGTTTATTTAGATGCAACCGATTGCCTTATGGAGTACCTTCCAGTTCGGGTATTTTTCAACTAATTATTCAAAAATTTTTTGCAGGTATGTATCTCTTTTCTTGGATGACATACTGTTGTCTTCAACAAATAAAGAAAATCATGCCAAACTCTTGCATATTGTTTTCAACAGGTTAAATAAAATTGAATTAAAAATACAACTATTTAAATGTGCATTTTGTAAAAATGAAATAAAGCCTTATGATTGTGTTATAAATAGAGTGGCTATAGAAACATTAGCAGAAAAAGTGGCGGCCATTGGTAAATGCAAAATTCCTAGCAGTGTTACAGAACTGAAAGCATTGTTAGGATTTATTTATTTTTCCAAATTTTTAAACCAAGCATCATCTATTTTATCTCCACTTATAAATTGTTAAAGAAAAATGATCATTTTAAATGGACACATGAGCAAAGAAATTCTTTCAAACAAGACATTTGTTCATCTATTGACGCATTATAATCCAGTTTTACCTTTAATTCTTTCTAGTGGTGCAAGTAATTATGTAATAGCTGCTGTAATATCTCGTAAATATACAACCGTCGATGAAAGCCAGTAGCTTTTGCTTCAAGAACATTATTATCTACCGAAACGTGGTATACGCAAATAGATAAAGAAACCCTTCTAATAATAGTTGGAATTAAACGGTTTCACCAATATTTATCCAGCAGAACGTTGTTACTTTTAACAGACCATAAACCACTTATCTCTATATTCGGTGACAAAAAAAGGCATTCGAATTTTTGCAGCCAGTAAATTGCAAAGATGGAGCCTGATTTTGTCCACTTATCAGTATAATATTAAATATATTAAATCTGTACAAAACAGTAATGCAGATGCATTTTCACGATTGCTGGTAAACTATAATTACAAATGTGATGAGAGTCAAGATTATAGTCACCTGTTTTATTTACAAAAAAATTTACCAACCGATTTTTTAAAAATTCTAGCGTAAACAAAAAAAGATTTTAGGTTAAATAATTTAATTAAATATTGCCTGCACGGTTGGCTAAATAGTATGGATCAAGTAAATGAAATTATAAAAATTTCGAGGCGCAGCAAGTGCGTTATTGTAGCGAATTTTCATGACATTTTTCAAATTTTCATAACTCAATTTTCTATATACCTACAAAGTTGAGTTTTTGTACGTGGTAAGGTATTTACGAGGGCCACATACCAACCAAATTTCATCCAAATAACTTTATTAGTTTTTAATATACAATTTTTTTTCGGATTTTTTTTTTAAACTGGTCCGGTAGCGCTGATTAACGAACTCATCCAAAACATTAATTAAAGAAAGATTTCTGCAGAGTTTCCTTAAAATCGGTAATAACTTTTTAAGTTATTATGTGGATATATATATATATATTATATATATATATATATATATATATATATATATATATACACACATATATATATATATATATATATATATATATATATATATATATATATATATATATATATATATATGTATGTATGTATAAATTGAAGCTAAACCTAGGTATGGGTTATAGGGGGCCTAGTTCGTGTTCATCTGAGGAAATTGTTTCAAATTTGTAAATTCGAGATCTCCTCATTAGTGATTTATATTAAGATACAGTCTGACATTGAGCAAACAATACAACAACAATATAACAATATTAACATTGACATTTTTTCCCACAATCATCAAATAATAATGAACCGACAAAGGCAGATACTTGAACATACATTTGCCTACCTTGTAGGTTACCCATTTCCCCATTTTTTCTACACAATCAGCAAATAATAACAAACCGCCAAAGTCACAGATTGTGCGTCGGCGAAATTCAGCATAGATTTGCCTACCTTGTAGGTGATTGAACAGAAATGTATCCCGAAACGAAACTCTCATAGTGAGCAAAAGGAAATTACCACCACATACACCCACACACAGAGAGCTACCTACACAAATTCGCAATCCTATACACCCGCGTACTCTCTCTCTCTCTCTCTCTGTCTCTCTCTCTCTTTCTCTTAAATGCAAACACACGCACACATATTTTACAAATCCTCCAATTTCAACTATTAAACTAAATCAGCGGTTTTTCAAATCGACAATACTTCGCACTAATTTTGGTGGTACTGTAAGGAGCCAAGATTGTACCCTGCTTCTGAATTTATATTTACGGCGTGCTGCCGTAATCGGTCATGTCGCTTCTGCGTAAAATGTTTTTCAGTCATTCAGCTTTACAGGTGTGCTTAAAAGTCAGTACCAACTTTTCTATTTTAAATTCAAACCTACATTTTCTTTCAGACGGTTCGATTAGCCTTGAATTCTGAGTTTAGACAATAACTTATATGAACTTATCCCTTATCAGTTTTTGAAATATGTCGTTTTTCGCAAAATAAAAATTACCGCCGTAGTAGTTTAGGAACAAATTTGAATCTCGCAAACACGCAAAGATCGCGAAACCAAGTTTGTGCAGCCGTTAGCTGAAAGTACGACTCCTGATACCCCATCGATGGTCCCATTTTGTACCATATGAGCGCAGGCGATTTTCAAATGTCGCTATCAAAAATTGTCATTCTGTCTTTTGTTACTATGGCAGTGTCTCGCAATTTCTTGATTTTCATTGAATAACTCAATAGAGGTACTTAGGTATAAGAAATGCCTGTTTAGCTCACCATAAAATTTAATTTTCTTTTGAGCTGTCTCAAAAAAATAGCATGTGCCGTTTAAAAAAATTGAGTATTTGACAATTTTTGAATGCGACATTTGAAAATCACCTGCGTCCATATGATACAAAATGGGACCAACGATGGGACATCGGGAGTTAGCCTGTACTTCCAGCTAATTGCTGCAGAATTTTTTTTTACTGATCTTAAACTGTTTGCGACGTATAAATTTGTTCGTAAACCACAACGGAGGCACGTTTTTTTAGAAAAATTTACATATGTCAAAAACTATAAAGTTCATATAACTTAGAGAGTGCCTAAATTCAGAATTAGAACGCCAATCGAGCCATGTGAAAAAAAGTGGAAGTTTATATTTAAAATAGGAAAGTTGGTACCGACTTTTGGTATATCCTGTATATTTGGTGGACTGAAAATACTTTAAACAGAACGGACATGAACGATTATCGCAGGACATCAAATTTCAAATCTAGCTGCAAGTTAAACAACTTCAAATGCACGGTCTACCTAAATCACACTGTATGTAACATAGTTAGACCTGATCCTCCCAAATCAGATTTACATCCGTGGCCTTCAACTTCAAAACCGTGGTAACAAGTGCATGTAGATTTTTTAGGACCTATTCTCGCGCAAAAACATGTTTTGTCATATACAAAATGGCTAAAGGTGATATAAATGAATTCAACTAGGGCAGAATGTACTATATCTAAATTACACAATTTGTTTCCAGATTTGGTTTACGTGATGTAACAGTATCAGACAATGGACCGTCATTTTAAAGTGTTGAGTTCAATTTTTATTTGCAAAGTAACGGCATAAGACATCTATTCTCCCCACCATTTCATCCCAGTAGCGACGCTCAAACCGAAATCTATGTTAAACACGTTAGATTAGCATTAAAAAGGCTCGGGCAGAAGGTGTAAACTTACAGGTTGTGTTAAATAGATTTTTTCCCGATCATAGAAATAGTGCACATGATACAACTGAAAAAAGCCCCGCTATGTTAATGCTAGGACAAAAACTAAAATGTCGTCTTGATTTGATTCCAACCGATAAGGAAATTTGAAGGGAAATTAAACAGTTCCAACCAAATAATAATTATGGTGGTGAGCCGCAGAAAATTTTGAATGTAAACGACCAAATTTTATTTAGAGATTATAAAAATCGTAATAACCCTTCTTGGAAAAATGGTGCGGTTTCAAAACCAAGGAGCAGCATAACATACAAAGTGAAATCTGAGGGTGATAATACTGTCAGGCATACAGATCAAATTTCTTTAAATAAAAGGAGTAAGTCAATCATTGACATCGTCAGATTTCAATACACATAATGATATTGTAAATGTTGAAAGTAGGACCACAGTGTCCAGGGATAATGTAAATGATGGCAATAAGAATAAGGCGCTTTCTGTATCACATGAATCCGAGAAGGAAAGTGAAGTAATAAGTGTAGAAAATCCATTAATCACAGGTGCAAACAGTAATACGCAGATGCAAGGGCAAGGGTGTGATATAGTATAATAAGAAATCAAGTGATATTTATTTATTAAAATGTTATCTTTTAGCCAATTTTTATTTAGAAAAAAAACGCTAATAGAGAGGTGTCGATGGCGAGCAAATTTGGGGAGCTAGATCCCGAACCCAAGGTCCGTTTGAATTTTTATATGTTTATATATATATATATATATATATATATATATATATATATATATATATATATATATATATATATATATATATATATATATATATATATATGTATATATATATTTATGTGTGTGTGTATGTATCCAACCAATAACTTATAAAGTAATCAACCGATTTATAAAACCTCGGCAAGTGTCTTTATTTTATTAATAGCTTGGATGAATTCGTTATCCAGCCCGATCGAACCAGCTTTTTTAAAAGAAAAATTTGGTTTTTCCGGAAAAAAATTCGTATGTCAAAAAATGACTGATGAAATTGGGTAGATATATTGCCCTGTTAAAGATCTTACTACATACTCAACCTTCTAGGTTTATAAAAAATTGAGTTAATCAACTTGGAAGCATTTAATGAAAATTCGCTACTATAGCGCACTTTCTGCGTCCCGAAATTTTATTGTCTGCACCTGATTAAGAATACATCACTTAAGTTTTATACTTCGGTCTTTCATCAGATACCTAAAAAGACATACCATTTATAAAGAAAATTATAATTCCTCCACTTAGGAGAAACCTTACATACTAAAACAAAACAAAATATGTACAGGTGATACAATGAACAAAATAAAACTACGGGACACAGCCAGTTGTTATGGTAGCGAATTTTTATTAAATGTTTCAAATTTGAATAACTTAATCTCCTGTAAACCTAGAAAGTTGAATTTTTGCAGGCAGTAAGGTCTTCACGAGAGCAACGTACCTGCCAAATTTCATCGAAACATCCTCGTTATTTTTTTGGATACAAAAGTAATTTTTTTTCTAGAAAAACTGGCTAACGAACTCATCTAAACTATTAATAACAAAAAGGTACTTGCTGAGTGTAATCAAATTCGGTTAGTTACTTTTTGAGTTATTAGTTAGATACATATATATATATATATATATATATATATATATATATATATATATATATATATATATATATATATATATATATATATATATATATATATATATATACACCTATAAAAATTTAAGCGGACCTTGGTTTCAGATTCTAGGGGCCCAAAATCATGCTCATTTGAAAAAAAAAATCTCACCATCAATACGTCTCTATTTGCGATTAAAAAAAAAATTCGCTAAAAACGGAACAATAAAAAAAGCTAATGGGCAAATTTGTTCGTTTTAATAAAAGAATATTAGCAGTCATAATGTGATGAGTGAAGATTGGAACCTGTGACGAGCACTGATAAGTACAATTTGAACAACCCAGTTCACCAGAATACAGTTTTTAGACCTGTCGATCGTTTCACTAACAAACTAAGCGTAATCAGAGAGACGAATAAACTGAATTTTTATTTATCACTCTGATGACGCTAACTTTGTTAGCGAACCAATCGTCAGGTCTGAAATTGTTTTGACGTATTGGGTTCTCCAACTTGTACTTAGTAATAATGTATGCTTATATTTTATAGAGGAAACAAATTCAATGTTAAAATTTTTTATAACATACCAGATAACTAATTTTGTGCATGTGTCTGTAAACAAATATTCAATAACGCTTTATTAGTTAGGATACAAATGTGAAAATGTAAAAATGTAGCCAAGAGATAGATAAATGTTTTTATTTAAAAAAAATGGAATGTAAGCTATGTCAAGATAAAGATTTAAAATCTTAATGAAGTAAAAGGCGTTTCCAGAAAAAAATGTAGGGTTGATCTCGGACATTAAACTAATATTGAACTACAAATTATGAGCTAATAAATTTGACGAAAATTTTCACAGATGACTCAAAAGCAGTTGTTGTAGAATAGTAGGTAGTATTTGAATATAATGCCTAAATGTGAATATAATGATCCCAGCTATTGGCTTAGTGCCTTTAAATGACAGTTTTAGTAGTTTGTAAGAAAAATAACGAAAACATTTTGTTCAGATAGTCAATTTCCACCTGAACAGTGTTTTAGATTATTTTTCTTACAAACTACCCAAACTGTCATTTAAAAACTATTAGACCCCCAACTGGGATTATTATAATCGCATTTAAATATCGTTTAAACAATACTCAAACGTATTTCTGAAATAAATTACGCATGTTAGTTTTCAAAAAATGGAGTGGAGACAAAAGTTTTATTCCACAGTGTGTCTGGTTTATTTTTTATAAAGACAAACACATCAGCACCTGTAGAGACTACCCAATCGTCCTAAAACAGTATACTACCAAATCCACGAAAGGCTCAAACGTCATCTTGTCCTCGCGTGGAAGGTTTTTTCTTCCATGGAACTGTTACAGGTACTTGCTCTTCATAGATAAACATTGAGTCCGTACGAGCTCCAGGAAATATTACAGTATGACGAAATTTACTTCTTTGCACCAAATGCTCAATACAAAGAGCCTAATACTAATGAAGAAGAATATTACAACTATGGGTTTGATAATTCACTAGGGTTGTAATATTTGTTTGACAGAGACCGTATAGCTTACAGATACGAAAAAGTATCTTTCCTTGGATGAGGCACTCGTGGGCAAGCAATCAAGGCAAATGCCCACAAGGAAAAGAAACTCGTCGCTATAAAGATTACTTGTAATGTAGAATTAATTAATAATTATGCCCAAGCCTTAGTCGAAAAAACAAGGCTTTTATTTTTGCGTGATTTGAAGACAGAAAATAGAATGAACATGTGTCACATGCTGAACTGTTTGGAATTTAGGATTCACATGTGTATCACTTTTGATCTACTTTCAATAAACCTTGGCCAGATTATCACTAAAACCGAACAATGGTTTCAGTTTTCCGCTAGTAAGATATTTTTGTTGTCAGTTATTAGATTTTTGATACCGCTTCAACCATTGCAAATAATACATTGTGACCTGAAACGAGAACATATTTGTCAGAAAAAAGAAGACAACTTTATTATTACGGTTATTGATTTTAGATTAGCTTGTTTTGATGTAGATATAAGTGACATTGTCGTTGAAATCAGGCATTACCGCGCCCCAGAGATTATTCTAGGGGTTGGATGCGGATTACCAATTGATATGTGGTCACTTGGCTGCATCTTAGCCGAATTGCTTGTTGGGCAACCTTTGTTTGCTGGTGAAAGCAAACTGGACCAACTCGCATGTGTAAAGGGAACCAGGCATTACCGCTCCCCCGAGGCTATTCTAGAGATTGGATGCGGATTGCCAATTGATATGTGGTCACTTGGTTGCAACTTAGCTGAATTGCTTGTTGGGCAGCCTTTGTTTGATTGTGAAAACGAACTAGACCATCTCGCATGTGTAATGGGGGTCCCAGGCATGCCTCCGGAGAAATGATTGACTAATGGGGAAGATTCAATACATCTTTCACAGTTTGTAAAATTCCAAAGTATTGCACATGGCAGAAAACTAAAAACATTACAATAATAAAAGGTGGTTAGAATCAAAAAGGAATCTATAGAAATATACTTGGATCTTGTGACGACGAGCATTTTGTAGATTTTGTTGAGAAATGCCTACAGTGGGATCTCGAGGTCCGCATGACCGCATTGGAAGCAATGGACCATCCCTAGATGCAACCTAATTTTGAGACTGAAAACAAAGCATGAAGTTCAATATTTTCATGCGTATGTATTAGTAAATAAATTTTTAAGTGTAAACTTTATCCCTCTTTATTCTCGTAACATGGTATCCCAGATCATGTGTTGTGGTGATTTGGGTTATCCAAGTGCTCATCACAGGTTCCAATCTTGACTTAGTAATTCTGCCAATGTTGTCCACTTTACGTGTCATACTGTCATCATAAGCAACATGGAAATGTGTTATTAATTCCTACAGTTAAAATTATAACGAACAAATGTTTAAGCTGAAATTAACGTTTTTCTTCAGAGAAGTCAACATTAAAGCATTTATCGTTTAGCGTTTAGCGTTTAGCGTTTAGCGTTTAGCATTTAGCATTTAGCATTTAGCATTTAGCATTTAGTATTTAGTATTTAGTATTTAGTATTTAGTATTTATTCAAGAATAATAATTTACAGCGTGTCGTACTGAAAAGCTTATGCTTGTGATTGTATTTAGAACAATTTAAAATATTCATAGTCCAAATGTACAAAAACGTTCAAATAAATGTCAATCGAATTCTTATCGCTTTTTAATTTACAAGATTATCTCACATTCTGAATTATTTCCAACCACCAGTTTATCTTCAGGTATTATTTAACACCATACATATATACATATAGTGCCACGGCGCACGGCGTATTGTAATTTTACGTACCTAAGTATTTCCTTTATATATATATATATATATATATATATATATATATATATATATATATATATATATATATACATATATATATATAGGGTGGCCCATTGGAAACGATCTGGTAGCAAAAGATTTTGTCGAAAAACCTGAAACACGTCAAGTTTGCTTATGAAGGGGACAACTTTTGACGCAAAAAGTATAGCCCAAACTTTACCCTCCTGAGTTGGGGTGTAAACCCTCAATTATTTTTTTTAATGGGAATATGAGTCATGTGATAGCTCGTTAAAAAGAGCCTTTTCTTACATATACATTACTTTTTCATATATATATATATATATATATATATATATATATATATATATATATATATATATATATATATATATATATATATATATATATATATATATACCCTCCTGAGTTGAGGTGTCAACCCTCAATTTTTTTTCTCAAATGGGAATAGGAGTCATGTGATAGCTCGTTGAAAAGAGCCTTTTATTACCTATGCATTACTTTTTCATTTTTGAACTTCAACGCAATAATGCGTTATCACAAGACATATTTTGCTGAGGTTGTTTTGAGCATTTCAATCTAAATGACTTTTTATCATCTACGCAAACCCCTAACAACATTTCTGTTTTGTAATGGACGATGGTGAGGCCAAATTTCTTGGGCAAAATCTTTTCCTCGCAGTCAAGGCTACCAAACGCACTTACTGCGTCTCGATTTTTTTCACAAACATGCATCATATTTCGATGAAAAATGCAATAATATAATTAATGTTAAAAAAAAATTGTAGGTATCATCAACAACTTATGGGGCATTGTCAAAATAATTTCACAAGATGCAGCTCCAGAGACAATTTTTTCTCTTATCTGGCATAATAACAATTATATTGACCTTCACCGTAGAAATGTGTCACCTTGTATATATGTAAAACAGATAAAAACTGAAACTAAACCCGGATATGGATTCTAGGGGCCTAGTTTGCACTCATTTAAAGAAATCTTTTTAAAATTCAAAAGTCGCGGTGTCCTCATTAACGATTTTTTTCCTACGAAAAATAGCTAAAAATTATAGACCATTTAACCACAAACTTAATGAAAACTACTGCCAAAGCAACAGAAAAATCATTTCAAATAGACCCTATTTGAAATGATATTTCTGGAAAGATTTTAGTAAAATGAAGATCAATTACGGTTGGAGCTGAAAGTTAAGGGTTTATAGAACAGTCTTCTTGCAACATTTTGTTTAGATAAC
This sequence comes from Tillus elongatus, assembly GCA_964006375.1. NCBI lineage: Eukaryota > Metazoa > Arthropoda > Insecta > Coleoptera > Cleridae > Tillus > Tillus elongatus. Next base: position 89,619,130 of record OZ023268.1, read on the forward strand.
TTGTATTTATTTCAGGTTTTGAGAAAAATCCCCAAATTTTGTTTCTTTCAATGCCTATAACTTTTTTGTATTTTAACTTACAGACCTAAGTGTTAGTAGGTTCACTTTTTATAACAAAAATTCGCTTACCAAATTTGGTTGCCCTTACTTTGTTATTTCCGGAGATATCAAGTTTTTCCGGAAGAAAACAGAAAATTTTCCGAGAAAACTGGGGCCGATTTTCCTGGATAACGAAGTTATCCAATGCACTTGCATAAGGGAGGTACTTACCAAATTTGATCAAAATTGGCCCATCACTTTTTGAGTTATCGGTGTGGCATATATATATATATATATATATATATATATATATATATATATATATATATATATATATATATATATATATATATATATATATATATATATATATATATATAAATAGACACTGACCATGGATATGTGTTTTAGGGGGCCCAGTTCGCGATTATTTGAGGATTTTTTTGTCAATACAACTAACAATCTTAGAGCCCAAGGCCTCCTTAGCACAATGAGTAAAATAGCAGGAAAGATGATAGCAAATAAAACTGATAAATTTCTACAGCATTCACATGTACTGACGAACATTCAGTTTGGCTTCCGCCAGAATCATCGCACAACACATTAAGGCTGGGTAAGAAAGGGTAAAGTGAAAGGGTAATAATTGTTAATGACATTTCAATTTATTATAATTTGCATAAAAGTACTATGATGGCTACCTTAGATATCAATAATATAATAATAAAAGTTTGGAAATTGAAACTGACCCCGGATATGTGTTCTCGGGAGCCTAATTAGTGCTCATTTGAAGCAATTTTTTCAAAATTCAAAAGTTGCGATCGGCTCATTAATGATTTTTTTCACTAAAAAAAGAGAGAATTCACTAACTGACTCCCCCTTTGAGTTGTGGGAGTCAGAAACCCGGGAAATTTGAAATATCAATACATATATTAAAATATCGTATGCAACTAGTTATACATTTATTAGGAGAAGCTGATATAAATAAATATAGTAAAAGCAATGTGCCATGTTTCATATATATATATATATATATATATATATATATATATATATATATATATATATATATATATATATATATATATATATATATATATATATATATATATATATATATATATATATATATATATATATATATATATATATATATATATATAAATAGACACTGACCATGGATATGTGTTTTAGGGGGCCCAGTTCGCGATTATTTGAGGATTTTTTTTCAAAATTCAAAAGTCGCGATCTCGAGATTTAACTGAAAAACATACTCGCTAATAAAAACATTTTTATGAAAATTCACTACCATAATGCACTTGCTGCGTCTGGAATTTCACTTCTGTCAAGGAAATATAAACAGGAGTAGTATTTTAAAAAGATCTCTTTTTTAAAGTTTATTTTCGTTAAATGTAATTTCAAAGTCTTCTAAGCACCTTCAAAATTATGGGGTAGTGAGTAAAGGAAGTAATTATCAGAAATGGCGGGTGTTCTTCTATTTTTAGTTGGATCCTAAGTAAAATTTACCACAACAGATCCAATAAATAATCTATCAATAGATAATATTGCAATAAAATTAATAAACTCATTTGATTCTTGTATATAACCGCCCCAATAATAATTGTAATAATCAGTATATAATAAAGATATATAATATAAGCAACAAGTTACTTGATAATTGATTTTTATAGTTTCTCAAACAACTAAATAGCACTGCACTATTAATTGTCCAAACAGCCCTACCCATATTCCAAATAACGGAACAACTCCTACTACAATTGAATTGCTAATAAATAAGACTGTAAGCGAAGTAGATCCAAAACTTCATGCTTTAACCGAATTAAATTCAGATTACAATCCTCTACTTTTTAAAATAAGGAATACCTGCGAATCCAAACGTCTGACTAGACTAGTACTTAAATACAAAAAGGCAAACTGGAGACATTTTAATAACATAATAAACCAGAAAGGTGTGTTGAGTATCACAATTAATATAGCCGAAATTCTTAAAAGTAGCAAAATTTACGATCATACGTCAAAACCATTGCAACTAAACCCCATTCATTTTACCTTCCTCTACATATTATTCAGAACAAAAATTTTGAAAATAAAGTTCTTTAAACATGTCAGCGATACAGGAACAGTGAAGATAAGATGCTACTTAATCGGTCAATAAGAGAAATTGAAGATGAATTTATTTCACATAGTGATTCGATAAGAGAAGAAAGACTTAAAAAGCTGAATACCCGTGACCAAAGTCCTTGGTAATGTACTAAAGCTTTAAATAAAGAGTTCAAGAAACTCCCAACTCTTAAAGTAAATGACCGTGAACTCATAACATATGTTGACAAAGCAGAAGCAATAGCTCATTATTTACAAAGGGTTTACCTACCAAATCAAACTGCAAATAATCATCAACAGCAATGTATTGTTGATGAGGTGAACAGATTCTTTAATAAGATGTGCACTGATGCGTGACTCAAAGAATTAACGACACCTAAGCAGGTTAAAGCTGCTATCAAGAAAAGGTAAAATTACCAACTATAATAAACAGCATAATTAAGTTTCAATATTTCCCAGAACAATGGGAGTGCCAGGGTGGTTCAGGGGCAAGAACATGTGCCTTTGAACGGAAGGATCAATCCCAGGGTTCTCCTTTAACTTTTTCAGTACAAACTGTAACATTAACATCAACCGGGGTTCTGACATTGTATTTGAGCAAGTTAAATGTCTGTACGTTCCACCCTTCGAAGGGGGCGTAAAGCCGTCGGTCCCGTGTCCATGCGATGTTGGGCACGTTAAAGATCCCTACCCTCCTCACAGAAAGGCAGGGGTTTGGCAAAATTTCCAGGATAGTGAGGTGAAACTGCTCCCTGGCGTCGGTGATTGGCAATAGTCGCGGAAATAGGCCGACGTTAAATAAACAAAAGACACACACACACACACACACAGAACAATGGAAGATTGCAAATAGTCTACCTATCCCTAAGCCAGGCACACCTGTCAATACAACTAACAATCTTAGAGCCCAAGGCCTCCTTAACACAATGAGTAAAATAGCAGAAAAAATGATAGCAAATAAAACTGATACATTTCTACAGCATTCATATGTACTGACGAACATTCAGTTTGGCTTCCGCCAGAAGCATAGCACAACACATTAAGGCAGGGTAAGAAAGGGTAAAGTGAAAGGGTAATAATTGCTAATGACATCTCAATGTATTATAATTTGCATAAAAGTACTATGATGGCTACCTTAGATATCAATAATATAATAATAAAATAAAAGTCTGGACGCAGCAAGTGCGTTATGGTAGTCAAATTTCATTCAAATGTTTTTATAACGCGAGATAACAATAGCCAACTCATACAATGTATATAAGAATTACAGATCCCGATTCAACACCCAAGGTCGCTGACGAATGGGTTAATTAAAAGCAGCGCAATTAGAAGAATAGACTATTCATAAATGGGTAAACAACTAGACCTTCAAATCAGCAACCAGCCACCTGCTAGGATCACCTTCAAGACTGCAACTTAGGTGGAAACCGCCTCTCGGTCCACGCCCCACCAGAGACTATATATGGAAGTTACCAGACCACGGACGGACATTCCTACATTGTTATTGCTTGAGTCTCTTTTAAATTGTCATAATTTATATTTATCATTTTTTATTATTATTCATAAGTATTTTATGTAACTATAATCAATAAATTCTTTTAAAAAGTCAAGTGTGTTAACAAGAAAGTTAACTGGCGCAGTCGCAACGGATAGTGCTGAAGAACCAAAAGTATATTGATTCTTTGCGTTTCAACGCTTAACAGCCAAAGAATCGATCAAGAGAGACGTCATGAAGACAGCAGCAATAGCATCGATTCTGTAAGTTGTTTGCTTCCTTTATTTCCTATATATATATATATATATATATATATATATATATATATATATATATATATATATATATATATATATATATATATATACTGTATTTCCTCATATATTGATAATATTATATGTCTGATAGCGATATTGATAATTTAGAACATTTGGAATATAGATTAAGAAATATTAGTATTGGCGAAATTGATATTGTAGAACAACCCGATATAAATAATTCTAATTTAAATATGGCAAATCAATTCCAAGAGTTTTACCTTAAAGCAATCCCCGAATTTAACGGACAACCTGAAAATGTAGGGAACTTCTTAAAAGCTTGTGATCTAGTAATGAACCAATTCTATGATGCAGATAATCCAAATTTATATCTTAACCATTTCCTATTAAATTATATTCAAACGAAACTAATTGCACAAGCCAGGTTAATTATTAACACTAAAATTATAAACACATGGGTAGACTTAAGACGGGCAATTGTTGAGAACTTTACAGACCAGCGAGATGAAATTAGCTTACTAGGCGAATTATTGACACTGAAACAGAGACATAACGAGGATGCCTTAGCGTTCAGTAATCGTTGCAGACACATTGAACAATTACTCATCTCTAATTTAATATCTAATGAACGTAACGAGGGAATTTTAGGATTAAAACAAAACATGTACAGACAACAGACACTGAAAGCGTTTATCGGTGGATTAAAAAACCCCCTCGGTATGGTGGTCAGATCCACTCGACCAGACAGCATAGAACAAGCTTTAAAATTTATATTTTCCGAGGAAAATTATGAATATAGGGACAGATTATTACAACGGTCAAAGTTCAACAATAATAACAATAACAGGTACGACAAACAACAAAAACCAGTTTTCCAAAGAAATACCCCAAATTTTAACAATATTCAATTTCAAAAACCCTTCCAACAACAAAATTATCGTGCACCTTTTAACTACAATTCAAACAGACCCCAAATGTCTCACCCACAATTTCAGGGGAACCCTTCAAATCAATTCTCAATGAGAAGACCGACGTACAACCCTAATGACAATACTAGAAGATATCCACAGGCTATGGATGTCGGCAGTAACAACACGAGACATACTAATTTCAGCCGACAACAACCCTCACAAAATAGACAAATCAATTTTCCTTCCAACAATTTTCAAAAAAGACAAAATTTCATACCAGAAGAAATAAACTATAACGAAACGAATAATTCTTTTCCTTTCAATGAATTAGAAAGAAGACAACATTTCTTACCAGAAGAATTAAATTATGACGTAACATATAATGAACAATCACCCTCTGAATTATACGATGCACAGCATCAAAATTTTCCGATAGCAGGGAGCTCAAAAACAGAACCGTAATAGATATTAATAATTTTAACACAATATCCCAATTACCCTACGTAATAATAAAAGAACTACCCGGAAAAATACTGCTCGACTCCGGTAGTACTAAGAGCCTTTTAAACCCGTCCATAGCATATAACAACTTTTATAATAAGATTTACAATCACCCGTTTTTAATAAAAAGTGCGCATGGCTATTCCAGCCATAATAATCGAGCCAGAATAATTTTAAACTCACTAACGGACAGTGAGCAAGAGTTTTGCCTATTTGAATTTAACAAAAATTTCGTAGCTCTTATTGGAATTGACTTTTTGATAAAAAATCAAGCGAACATTGATTTTAAAAACCAGAGACTCAATTTAAAAAATCGAAGCATTAAGATAAACTTCCCTTATACAAGAGATCATGAAGATAAGATGGGTAGTAATAGTAGTAGCAATAACAATCGGACAAGTAGGATCATCAAAGCAAATGATGAAATGAATCACCTTAACGTAATTAATACAATAGACAGAAGCATTATTGCACTTGAACTCGACCTAAGAAAGCGTAATCAGCCATTAAATGATGACGATAGAAGGTTACAACTAACAAATGACACAGGGGAAATCTTAACCCATAATAAATGTAAACAGGATCAAGTTTCATTAAACACATATGAATATCGTCGAAATAAAAATGTGAGTGATACGAAGACGATACAAAACGATATAACGGATCAAATTCAAAATAAAACGAATAGGATATTAAATAATTTTTCCCATCACCAGAATTATAATAGGAATTATACGGGGAGTGTACAAAAAAATATTACAGATAACATTAGGTTAGATGTATTGCACAAGCCTCGACAAGAAGCGAGCAATGCAGACAGTATAATGAAATATGTATATTCAATGTGTAAAGAACACAATAAAATCGACCAACCCGTTAAAATCGAAGAGTTTATCGCAAATACAAAAGCACCTTGCTACAGGGCGGTTATTCCGAACAAAATAAAATATACAGGCACCATACAAAATGATAAGTTAAGTAATAATTTGATTCAGGTAGAGGACTACCATCGGCAAATAGGTACGGAACCAATTTCAGAAATAATAAAATCAGAAATCAATAACGAAAGGAAATTCTCACACAATAAGGTTTACAAGTCGGAAGTAAATCTCGTAAATATGGAAACTCAATCAAAATTAAATAATATAAATAAACAAGAGAAAATCATACATATAAACGACAATGAAATTAACGACGCAATCGGGTTATTTCACGGAAGTAAATTAAATCACATAAATGCTAAAGAAACATATTTAAGGATGAAAACTAAATTTAATTTTCCAAAAATGAAACAAAAAATAAAAGCTTTTATTAGAGCTTGCCAATATTGCAATAACGAAAAAAATAACTCGTTCCAACTAAATAGATTAAACAAACAGTACGATTATATCACCTAGCTAAGTCGAACCTAGATATTCGGATAATTGACAAACGAGACATGACGTAAGAACCTGACTAATAAATTCATAATACTAAACGACAAAACTGACAAACAGACGATCACCGATTTACGCAATCTTCGCCTTGCAGGTTCATCCTCTTCACCAGAGTAAAACCACAATTAGAAGACCTAACAGACAATCCAGGCATACTGCCACGCAAACTGGGACAAGCCTTTTCAGAAAACGATAAATGGAGAATGATTCATATACATGACCTAAGACAACTATACGACGACTTTAACAGACTAAAAACTTACTTTGACAACATAATAAGCGTAATGAATGCAGAATACAAGTTAGAATACAAAAATTTTATTTTAACAATCAATTTCACCATCAGCAATATTGATGACACATTTTATCGAATATTTCCAAGAACGATTAGGAACAAAAGAGGTATAATAAACGGACTAGGATCGATATTCAAATCAATAACTGGGAACTTAGATGCAGATGACGGCGACAGAATATATAAAGCTCTTGAAATTTTGAGGAAAGATCAAAATCAAGTACATCAACTTTTTAGTTCACAGACATCCCTAATGATAGATGCTATAACAGAGTTCAATAAAACAATAGACAACCTGAACCATAACCAAGAAGCCATAGTAGCGAGAATAAACGATTTGGAATATACAATAGATAGTCTAAAAAGTGACCAACTAACAAATTTTCATAGAGTAAAACATTTGGAATTACTCACTCAAATCAGTTATTTGTTAAATAATGTACTAAACATGATATTAACAACAGAAAATGCAATTACTTTTTCAAAATTGAACACGTATCATACGTCAATACTGAAACCGAAATTTATATTAAAAGAATTAGAAAATATTGAAAACCATATCTCAAAATCAAGATTAATAACAAAATCCGACATTTCACTTTACGAAAAAATATTTAACATAAAAACCGTTCAAATTGATTTTAAAATTATATTCCAAATAGATATACCCTTAGTAGACAAATCAGATTATATTTATTATCAATTGTATGCATTACCAGTCCCTAAAAATCCGTATACCTTCAGAATGATTGTCCCTAGAACCAAGTACCTAATCCTTAGCAGCAAACACTACGCTTACAGAAACGAAAAGTGTAGAAATCTAAAAGACCAGACATACTTTTGTGAAAATGACAACCCGACAGCACTTAACGAAAACAACCCATGCGAAATTAAACTGATCAACTTCCAGAAACCGATAAACAATTGCAAGCAAGAACTTGTCAAAATAACAAAAACAACAGTCTCTAAATATGGAAATACCCAATACATAATAGTGGCACCCGAAGAAACGAAAATCAAACTTAGCTGCGAAGAAAATGAAGAAACCAAAATAATCAGCGGAACAAAACTGGCGACTCTGAAACCCAAATGCCAACTTATCATCAATAACGAAAGATTTAGTTCAGTACAAATGGCATCGGAAACACAACAATCATTCAATCTCCCAAACATCGAATTGGTAACAAATAAAGCACCCATATTCCCAGACAAATTACCAGAACTAAAATTAGAAAATGTCCAACTGCACGACTTGAACAATATCAAATCCCATTACAATCCATCAATGGCAACATTCCAGGAACCATCGATTTGCCCATATACCACCCTAGTGTATGGACAATTATACTATACATTGTGATAATAATAACAATAATCACAATAACTTCAAGATACTTCTGGCAGAAATCAAAAACGAAAACCGCTGACTCCAAACCAATTACTGGATTCCCGATGACTATTCGGAACGAACCATAGGCTTCGTTCTCTAAAGGATGGAGGAGATAACAATAGCCAACTCATACAATGTATATAAGAAGTACAGATCTCGATTCAACACCCAAGGTCGCTGACGAATGGGTTAATTAAAAGCAGCGCAATTAGAAGAATAGACTATTCATAAATGGGTAAACAACTAGACCTTCAAATCAGCAACCAGCCACCTGCTAGGATCACCTTCAAGACTGCAACTTAGGTGGAAACCGCCTCTCGGTCCACGCCCCACCAGAGACTATATATGGAAGTTACCAGACCACGGACGGACATTCCTACATTGTGATTGCTTGAGTCTCTTTTAAATTGTCATAATTTATATTTATCATTTTTTATTATTATTCATACGTATTTTATGTAACTATAATCAATAAATTCTTTTAAAAAGTCAAGTGTGTTAACAAGAAAGTTAACTCGCGAGTTTCACTTTAACTAATTATGGGATAACAAACATGAAAAAAAACAACCTTTTTGTCAATTTGACTGAAGTCGAAAAGTATCACACTGGCATATACAGCTAACTATTGTGTGCTTGAATTTGTTTTTTGTTTTTGTCTAGAAAATATAAATAGGGGTAGTGATTTCTAGAATTATTACCTTTCTTTAAGTTTATTAAATTGTCGTTAAAAGTAATTTCAAATTCTTCTAAACACATTCTTTTATTATTTAAGGTTTCCAGTGTAAAATAGAAACATTACTAAAATTTATATTGTGGCCAGTGTCGAGATTATGTTCAGACAGCGCGCAAGTTCTTTTTTGTAAACGTATGTCACTTTTGTGCTTCGTTATATCTTTAAGGAGTCTGCTTATTTGGCCAATGTATTTTAAACTACAATTACTACACGAAATACAATATACCACTCCAGACACTTTGGAAATTTCATCCTTACCTTTGAGTTTACTGAAAATGTTATTAATTGTTGTTAGATGTCGAAACGTGATTTTAAAATTGGTTTCATCTTTAAATATAAACTTAAACCTATTGGAAATATTCTTAATGTATGGGATTGATATGTAAAAAAAAGTTAGATGTTTCGGAACTCGAAATTATATGGGTGTTATGTCTGTCACATAAGTTTGATACTGTTTGTAGAGAGTGTCTTCTATTGTAATGGTAATTATTTGAACAATTGTATAAGGGTTTATTAAATAATTTGGGAGGATAAGAGTTGTTAACAAAAATACTATAAAGTTTTCCTAATTTTTTTCATGGAAATAAGGATGGGATATCTTTAATACTAAACCTAATACAATTTAAATTTTAGTTTTAAATAAATGATCAGAATGAAAGTTAATATACCTTTGAGAATTAGTTGGTTTTATATACCAATCTAAAATTATGCTGTTATCGTTTGTTCTAATTAATTTTGTATCTAGGAATGGTACATTGTTATCTGTTTCCTCTTTTAATGTAAATTTAATAAATCGGTTGTAAGAATTAAAAACATCTAAAATGTGTGTTGTTGAATTTAGAGGAATACTGCAAATAATGTCGTCAACATATTTTTTTTTAAATAGGAATATTGAAAATTAATTTTGGTATACATGTTTGAAGTAAATCATCTATAACATATTTTGCAATAATTGGGGAGATACCAGCACTCATTGGAGTTCCAAAAATTTGTTTATGATATGTGTTTTCATAAAACACAAATCGTATGTTAGTAAAAAGTAAAACAATATCAAGACTAACAATTACATAATTATCTGGAAGTGTAAAATCCTTTATAAAATCTTAAAAGTGAATAGAGTCTCTTATGTAATAATCATTGCTGGTATTGTAAGCTTACAATACCAACTCAAGCTATTTTGTTTTTCAAAACACATTTTATAAACAAATCTTTGGAACTCCAATGGGTGCTTGTATCTCTCGCATTATTGCACAATATGTTATAGATGATTTGCTTGAAACATGTATACCAAAATTAAATTTCAATATTCCCTTTTTTTTTAATATGTTCACGACATTATTTGTAGTATTCCTTTAAATTCAACAACACAATTTTAAAAGTTTTTAGTTCTTACAGCCAATTTATCAAATTTACATTAGAAGAGGGAAAAGATAACAGTGTACCATTCCTAGATACAAAATTAATTAGAACAAACGATAACAGCATTATTTTAGATTGGTATATAAAGCCAACTACTTATCAAATATATATTAACTTTCATTCAGATCATTTATTTAAAACTAAAATTAACATTTTATTAGGTTTAAAAATAGAATATTAAAGGTATGTCATCCTTATTTCCATGAAAAAACTTTAAGAAAACTTTATAATATTTTTGTTAACAACTCTTATCCTCCCAAACCACTTAATAAACCCTTATACAATTGTTCAAACAATCACCATTACAATACAAGATACTCTCTACAAACAGTATCAAATTTATCTTACAGACATAACACCCATATGATTTCGAGTTCGGAAACATCTAACTTTTTTTACATATCAATCCCACGCATTAGGAGTATTTCCGATAGGTTAAAGTTTATATTTAAAGATGAAACCAATTTTAAAATAACGTTTCGATATTCAAAAACAATTAATAACATTTTTATTAAACTCAAAAGTAAGGATAAAATTTTTAAAGTGTCTGGTGTGGTATATTGTATTTAATGTAGTAATTGTAGTCTAAAATACATTGGCCAAAAAGGCAGAGTCCTTAAAGATAGAACAACACAAAAGTGACATACGTTTACAAAAACGAACTTGCGCTCTGTCTGAACATAATCTCGACACTGGCCACAATATAAATTTCAGTAATGTTTCTATTTTACACTGTGAAACCTTAAGTAATAAAAGAATGTGTTTAGAAGAATTTGAAATTACTTTTAACGACAATTTAATAAACTTAAAGAAAGATAATAATTTTTGTAATGACTACCCCTATTTATATTTCCTAGACAAAAACAAAAAACAAATTCAAAGTCACAATTGTTACCTGCATATGTCAGTGTGAGACTTTTCGAGGTCAGTCAAATTTACAAAAAGGTTGTTTTTTTCATGTTTGTTATACCATAATTAGTTGACGTAAAACTCGCGTTATATGGAAGTATTTTAAACCTTTCTATTTTTCCTATGTAAATTGTAAACTTTTTTCTTTCCATGTTGTAGCCTTGAGAATGGAATAAAGTTTTCCGAAAGCTCGGCACTAAATACAGTTTTTATTTTGCAACTGACGGCTTTCCCAAAATTTTTTAAGTAAATAACAATATTACCGTCACAAAAACTGAATAATATATATATATATATATATATATATATATATATATATATATATATATATATATATATATATATATATATATATATATATATATATATATATATATATCTGTGTGTGTGTTATATCTGGGTGATCAATGTGTCCACACTGTGATCATTTCAAGCATTTAAATTAATTGGTATTATATTATTATATTAACAAACCCAATATTAAAATACACCTATGATGGTCTACTCACCATCCAAATCTGACAATGTAGAATCACCGCTGTCATACAGCTCCGGTTCCCTCCTTGAGGAGCTCCTTCTGCGGTTCAGGCCAGAATCTGAACCGGATCGACAATGGGTGTACCCGGTAGGGTAGTAGTGCATTTTATCTGCACTCACCCCACAAATATCACCACATCACTACCGCACCAACGTAGCTCATAGCTACTTTCTTCTTGTTCGATGACGAGGACTCTAACACATCGACATAGTTCACAATGCAACTGATACACCGCATCCAATCCTGATGATGTACGGATGAAGGGAGTCCGAAATCGGTGAAGATGTAAAAAGTCACGCACCTGGTATGAGTTTTATCTGCAACAAAAAAGAAGTTTACTATTTAGAAAATGACGTTAGCATTAAAAATATCTTATATGTTACATGTAGAACCTCGGTGGTTCAGGGGTAAGAACGTGTGCCTCTGAACCGAAGGGTACTGACTTCGATCCCAGGGTACTTCTTTCACTTTTTCACTACAAACTGTAAATTAACATCAACCGAGGTTCTGGCATTGTATTTGAGCAAGTTGAATGTCTGCAGGTTCCGCCCTTCGGAGGCGGCGTAAAGTCGTCGGTCCCGTGTCCATGCGATGTTGGGCACGTTAAAGATCCCTACCCTCCTTGCATAAAGGCAGGGGTTCGGCAAAATTTCCAGGATAGTGAGGTGAAACTGCTCCCTGGCGTCGGCGATTGTCCATAGTGGCGGAAATAGGTCGACGTTAAAGAAACAAAAACACACAACATATGTTACATGTCTTTACGAATCGTCTAATAGGAAAGGGGAGCCATGTAAATATACAAGAGCCATATTACTGTATAATTTATAGTAATAGTAATGTATTATTCGCAAATAAATTATACATTATATTACTGATAAAAAAGCATGGGTTCTGGGTGTAAACAATATAATTTTTAATATTAATGTCCAAAAAATACGTGAAAACTGTTCCAAACTGTCAACTCTCAATTTTCGACAACAAAAACAGCTGGCGTGACAACATACTACTTGGTTCCGCAACTAGGTGGCGGCACGTTGCTTAATGTTTCACCACTCACTTAGTGTTAGAAGGCTGGCTACCATAGCCGTTTTACTTTATAGGTGTATTTTCGCTACAATTAGTATGCCGTACTGAAGAGCTCTAATTAGAGCGAAACCGGTCTACGGTTCTAATTGTGGCGAGAATACATCTAGTCTTACATATCTTAGACTAGGGTAAAGATTATGCTTACCCTAGTGATCGTCTATACAAGGACACTTGCTTGATGGATATTAGGGAGCTATTTTACTTTACGGTTGCAAACATTCAGCATGCTCAGCGGGAGAGTCTTACAATAATAGAGCACTCACATTCTACAAGATAGCACACACTCGTTTAAAACGCAAAAGGTGAGGAAGGCAGTTGCGCAGAGATCGTTTGCTTACCTATGTGTAAGGGTTTATAATTCGGTGCCTCCTGAAATAAGAGAACACACTTCTTTGAATTTATTTAAGAAACGATTAAAGAGCTGGTTTTTTCATACCCCTAGAAGTGTCATTCACTCTTTGTTTAGAAGAAATTGACAACAGGGGGACAAGTGCGCGCTGGTTCCTGCATGAGTCGGTGGTTTTGTGTGTGTGCGGGCGTGTGTGCGTCTGAGGGCGTGTGTGGTTGGTCGCGTGAGTGTCGGTGTTTCTTTATTTCTTTGTTGTTTTTTGTTTGAGTGGAGAGGGAACAGTGTGTTTGAACGGGGGACGGGCAGGTCGGACTGGATATCGGTATTGAGGCATGTATACTGTGATTGGAGACTGGAAACTTAGTTTTTTAGATGTTGGTATTCAGAGTGCATATATGCTTTTTTTGTTTTTGTGTAGCAGACGTTTTAATCAATGACTTCTTTGGAGGGAAGCATATGGTGGAAATGGTGAAATTTTTGTGTTTTTTATGTAACTTTATTTTTGCTATACTTTATATTTATTTTTTGGTTAAATTGTGCATTATTGTATTTAACTATACTGCCAACAAGTCTTTGACTTAGGCAGTTTTTTTCTCTCTACATTTATTGGGGGAGATTTTTGTGTGTGTGAATTTTCAATTATTGTATGTTTCTTTGTATTTTTCTGCATGGAGGGAAACCTTCTCAATAAATGTGTATTATTATACTTTGTCCCTATATTAGGGTAGAAATGGACCAGGGGTGACAATTTACTACATTGTTAGCTGGCTGTATACAGTCTCTATTTTTTAACACTTTGTGTTATTTGGAGCTGGCGTGACAACATACTACTAGGTTCCCAACTAGGTGGCGGCATGTTGCTTCGTGTCTCAGCACTCACTTGTTATTCTTGTAATTAATTATTATGGCGCCTACTTGGTGATACCGTTTCATACTAAATACATTTTTGTAGAGACTACTTCTTTGGCTTCATATGTGTATCTTGTTCTATTCTTTACTATTAATTCTGAATTTCACTTTCTTAAGAGTAAAACATAACATACATGATATTATGATATTTACGTTGTTTCCTAGTAAAGGTAAGTATTCCCTAGGAAGTATTTTAGAATACATGCTACAAACATCAAACGAAACTAAGTAACTGTTTGGAGCAACAACTTGGTATAACTACAATCTGGAAAACCCAATATATCGCCATACAGTTTTTAGACCCGACGATCGTTTCGCTAACAAAGTTAGCGTCACCAAGGGTATGAATAAATTAAGTGAATAAAGACTAGAACTAATATTTATATTGCCAAGCAGTTGCTAACAGCGTCCGCTAGGAAGATATACAGACAGACCCCCCACTGTCTTAAATCCCTGTGATTAAAACTGCATACCTGCCTTTGTTATAGCGTGCGTCGTTATCAAATATTCCTCCCAAGAAGAACACGCTGGCTTTTAAGATAACAGTTCGAACAATGGATAATATAGAACCAGATCTACTCTGTTCATCGAAACATTTTTGTTCAAATTTCTAACGATATATATATATATATATATATATATATATATATATATATATATATATATATATATATATATATATATATATATATATATATATATATATATATATATATATATATATATATATATATATATATATATATATATATATATATATATATATATATATATACTTTCGTAAGCATCAATCTGACTGCCTGACATTTTTTATTAACTTCAGATTTTCTCTATCTAAATGATGATTGTTATCACAAATATGCTGAGCAATACATGAATTGTTAACAGGTCCATATCTCAGTTGCGATAAATGTTCTTTTAAATCTAGTTTTAATGGTTCTATTAGTTTTCCCAACATTTTTAAGTTCACAATCCTTACAACCTATTTCATAGTGGTTTTATCTTTATCCTTTGAGTTACCTAGCAAATTTTTTAATGTATTTTTTGTAGAAGATGTTAGCAGCAAATTGGCTTTCTTAAAAATGCTATTAAAACCTCTCCTAATACGCGGTTCAAATAGTGGACAGATAACAGTTTTGTCTAATTTATCTCTTCTGAAAGTCGTATATTCCCCTAACATTTTCTTTCTTTTATGTTCATTGGCTGGTTTATCCACTAAGCAGATAGAGTAACCATTATACTTAGCTACATTTTAGCGAATTAAAAAAAATATTCGCTAATGAGAAGATCTGTGTTTCTACCACATAGGCTATACCGATAATAAGATTGATGCCTGCTCGCGTTTGCTTTTAAAAATATTTTTTATGGAAATTCACTTCCATAACACATTTGCTGCATCCAGACTTGTAAAAAATGTGTATGTATTTTCAAACAATAAATTTATTTCGATGAAATATGGTACATTGTTTCTACTATATAGGCAACCAAGTCTGATGCCTGCTTTCATCAAAGAAAGACATTTGCTTTTAAAAATATTTAAAAGTAATTTGTTATTAATTTCTATTTTATGCGTGAATTTAATGAAGTCAAATTTACTGTTTAACTTGGAAATCAAATCATCTACTTTGCATACATTTGTATTAAATACTGCAAAAACCTCGTTTACATAACGAAAGCATACTCTAGGAAAATAGTCATTTTCGTTTTCTAGGTCTGTTTCAAATCTACTCATGAAAGGGTGTGCAATGAATGGGTAAAGGGGGTTGCCAATTGCTGTACCATGGGTTTGTTTAAAAAAATTCATTTTTAAATTGAAAAATATTCTGATTCATGTAAAGATTTGTTAAATTTATATATTCTTTGCAGACCTCTTCATATATGTTGTTCATTTTTAACAAATGGTCTAAATACGCTGGCGTTTCTTTTATGGTTACCCTGGGAAACAGGGAAGTCACATCAAACGATATTAAAACCTCGTTGAAGAACCAACTTCATATTTTTAACTTTATTAATAAATTCAAAAGAATTTGAGACTGAAAAACTTTTTTGTTTAATAGGCAAGCCTCTAAATTTGTTTGTTAACTAAGTCTCTATATCGTATGTCTCACCAATTTTCCGGGTTTATGGATTTTCGGGAGAAAATACTTTTTGGGAACTTGGTCTATTATTAAAATTTTATGTTACTTCATAACAATGTTTTAGTGTATATTTTGGATAACTACACTTGAAGAAACCCAAATACAAAATACAATTCTGTTGATTCCAGATTTTTATATAAAATATATTTATTTTCTTGCCCAATAAACAAATATATATATTTTAAGCTCATTTTTGTTTAGTCAAAGGCATTTGTTGGATCTCTTCAAATTTCTGTCAAATTATCTGTGGTTATAAAATTATTATATTTCTTTTTAATATATTTTAACAACACACCACGAGGGCTTACAGCCTGAACACTATCGTACCGTGGGTGTCGACAAGGAGGAAAGAGGCAACTTGTTAATTCTGGACTTGAGGGTTTGGAGGTTCGGAGGAGAAGGAAAAACATGTGCCGGCAAGGAATTCCACAACTTGGAAGTTCTCGGGACAAAAGAGCGTGCATAACACGATGTTCTATGCCTGGTGACCTGGACAGTAAAAGGGTGCATTAGCTCTGTTCCCCCGGTAGATCTGTTGGGGGCAGCAGGTGGAGGAGTATGGAAGAAAGCTCCTCTGAGCAGTGCCCGTGCAGATATCTATAAGAGAGAGAGAGAGAGAGAGAGAGAGAGAGAGAGAGAGAGAGAGAGAGAGAGAGAGGTCACCAACGGCACGTCGGTGGGCAAGGGATGGTAGTCTTTGGGTGAGGGTAGGGCCACCGATGAGACATATAGCTCTCTTCTGAATGGAGTCCAGGATAGCGAGTGTAGAAACGGCAGCGGCTCTCCAGATGTGGGAGCAGTATTCGAGGTTTGGCCTTATTTGTGAAGTATATAAGGTATAGAGATTAGCTGGTAAAAAGTATTTGCGAGCCCGGAAGAGGAAACCTAATTTCTTAGTAGCCGCTTCTGCAATTGATGTGACATGTTGGGGCCAATTGAGATTTCGTTCCACAGAAATGCCAACAAGTGAAAAGGACTCATTACTTTGAATAACTTGGTTGTTCATTATGACGGGTCTAGGGCTGTTGTATCTCTTATGAAATAGAAAGCAAGACTGAGATTTGGTGTAGTGGAATTGTAAAAGATTTCCACTTCCCAGTCTAATATTTCTTGGAGATCGACAGAGACCGTACCCCCCATGAGCCTGTGGAGACGAAACTAAGTACGAGATAAAGCTGAACCTTGAGCGACTCCTGCATCAATTGGATGCAGTTTACAGGAATGGCCATCCATGACAACAGAAATGATCCGGTTGGAGAGCAAATTTGCTATCCAGGTACAGAGTTTTGGTGGTAGGCCATAGGCCGGAAGTTTCTTAAACAGCGCTGCGTGCCAGACCTGGTCGAATGCTTTGGATATGTCTAGACCGACAATCTGGGATTCGCCGTGTAGTTCCATAGACTTGTTCCAAGAATGGGTGACAAAGGAAAGGAGGTCGGCAGTTGATCTGCGCTGACGCAATCCATACTGTCTATCGTGGATTGGACTGTGTTTTTCAAGAAATTTTAGTAATTCGGTGTTTATATACTTTTCCATCACTTTAGAGATGACTGAAAGGAGAAAAATAGGCCTGTAGTTGCTAGGAAGCGCTTTGGGTCCTTTCTTGGGGACGGGTTGTACTCGAGCAGTTTGTAGTTACCAGGAAATATGCCTCTATTGTAAGATGTCTGAAACAGACGAGTCACGACAGGAGCAAGTTCTGGTGCGCATTTTTTGAAAACAATTGCTGGGATCTCGTCAAGGCCAAAGGCTTTCCTGGTAGTAAGAGAAGAGAGCATATTTAGTACCTTTTTAGTTTTGAAAATGATATCCATCATTTTATACGCGACATTGGGGACTGTTGGTGGTTGAACATTTGGAGGTGGGTTGAGAGTACAATTGCCGGCGAACAACGAGGAAAAAAGTTCAGCCTTGCCCAGGGCGGTAGAAAAAATTTCATCCCTTGAAACAAGGGGTGGGAACGTGCTCTTGCAGAAATTATTCCCAATAGATTTAGCAACGGTCCAGAAGGGTTTGCTGCCGTTGGAGCTTGAGAGGACTTTGATTTTAATGTGTTTATTAAACGAGTGTTTTGCCTCAAAAAGAATGCGGACATAGCGGTTTCTTGCGTCGTTAAATGCTTGACGGTTTTCTTGACTGGGATTGTGTAGAAGCGTTTTGTGAGCTTTGACCTTTTCAAGTCTGGCCTTGTCGCAGGATTTAGAGAACCAGGGCTTTTGAGTGGCTGAAGATGTTTTCTGTGTACGTAGAATAAATAATTCCATGCCAGCTTGGATGATTTGGCTGACGTTTTGTGAGATATCAGGGGGGTTAGGATGAGAGAAGCAGACAGACGCCCATGGAAATGAGAAAAAGTAATCCCGCATTTCGCCCCAGTTAGCGGAGTTGTAGTGCCAAACTATACGTGGGTGTGCTGACTGTGTGACCTCGGGTTGCATTGCGCAGGAAGCAGTGACCATGCGGTTTTCTGAGCGACCAAGGGGGCGGTTACTGATGTCATTAGGTTGTATGCGTCCATATTTATCACTATGCTGGCGTTTCCTTTATCGGATTTGGTAAAAACTAAACTTTTTTTAATATCTTATGTTCTTAAATATTTACACATCTTGTTTTTCATATTTCCGAATTGATCTGTATTCTATTTTATATTCCCAAGCTAACTTTTAGTGAATTTTCAAACAAAAAACATCACTAATGAGGAGATCCCGAGTCTAGAATTTTGAAAATTTTTTTTTAAATGAACGCGAACTAACTATATATATATATATATATATATATATATATATATATATATATATATATATATATATATATATATATATATATATATATATATATATGTATGTATCGCATCGATAATTCAAAAAGTAATGGGCCGATTTTGATCAGATTTTCTGAGTACCTTCCATTTGAAAGTCGCTTGGCTAAGTTCGTTAACCAGGAAGATCAGTACAGGTTTTCCCGGCAACTTTTGTGTTTTCTTTCGGAAAGAAATTATATCTCCAGAAAAAACAAAGGACAACCAAATTTGGTACGCGTGTTTTTATTATAAAGAGTCAACCATGTACCAAAATTTAGTTCTGTAAGTTTAAAGACAAAAAAGTTATGGGCATTTAAGGAAAAAAAGTTGGGGTTTTCCTCAAAACGTCAAAGTCGCCATATGAAACGTTAAAACTGGCAATATTAAGACAAAGAACCTGAAAAAAATACGGGTTATGTAAAGAAAATGTCGCAAGAAAAGTGTTCTGCAAATCCTCAAATTACAGCTTCAACCGTCATGGTCCTTCATTTTACTAAAATATTTCCAGCAATTTCATTTCACATAGACCCTTTCTCTGATTCTTTGCGGGTAGTTTTAAATAAGTTTATGGTTTAACGGCCAATAATTTTTAGCTAATTATCGTAGAAAAAAATCGTTAATGAGGAGACGGTGGCTTTTGAATTTAAAAAATATTTCTTTAAATGAGCGCAACCTAGTAAATTCTACATCACTATCGTTTGTCATTAATTAGAAAAGAGACAAAAAAGTTTATTTTATACCCTGTATTGCAAAAACGAGGCAAGACTCTAAAACCTTTTATACCACAATTTCGTCTTAGAATTAGGTAAAGATGCACCTCCTTAATTTAGGCAGAAAGATTACGAAACACCCTGTATTTGTATTAAGTATTGAATATTTTCACCAAGTAAACGCAGCAAAAACTAATGAATAAGCTATATGATGTTTAATAAACTAATAAGAAAGGTAATGGGATCAGGGTTTAAATTTTTTAAGTGTGACGTTTAAATATGATATGCTGTGCTACAAAGTAGGAGAAGTTATACTAAATACAGACGTAAAGGCTTTTTATCTGGCTTCACAGTCGTTTGTTATTTTCTCTACAACCGGTTTGGCATTAGCGACATCGTCAGGCAGAATAAGATTAAAAATAGATAAATAAAAATCGGTTGCTAGTCGCTACGTAAGGGTACTTTAATGAACATGTATTTTATATGTCAATAGTTAACTCGAAAGTAAAATCAACTAACTGTAGATTGTAGACTGTTGAATGAGTCGTATAGGCCTTCGGCCTCTCAGCGCTGAGTCTTTTGTGCATGACTCTTTTTCTTAATAGTCGCCCAAAAAGTACAGACTTTTTATGTAGTCTACTATCTTTTTGGGACCTATTTCCTGGGGTGTTAAGGTCACCCCTCCAATGGATTTAAGTCTTTTGCAGAACTGGGAGATGCCGTCGCGTAGCAAGTCTTCTGTTGTTTTTGCTGCTTCAGTGTAGGATCTGCAGTTTTCACTGTCCACTTTGTCCATCTTCATAAGGTGGAGAGTGAATAAGTTCGTAAACCAAGCCATTTTAACCAGGTTTTCAGAAAAAATAACTTTTTCCTGAAAACAAGTTTTTATTTTCCAAACCAATTATTTTCCATTTTTCGTTATTTGAAATATTTTAATGAAAATTCGCTGCCATAACGCACTTACTGCGACCAGACTTTTTTACAATTTATTATTCCATAAATAACCATAAATTCATTAATTTTTAACAAATAACTAAATTTAAACCACTAAACCTATTATACTAACCTACAATTGGCCTACTCTCCAAAAATAAATATTCATAATATTATGTTACATATTTAACCGCGTCCTCTCTAGACTCCTCTCTCTGGGGGACCGTAGTTGTTCTAACGACGCTATCAATTAGCAATTCTGCTAATTGGACGTTGTCTCAATAACAATTTGTTATACCAGAGAAGCCTGATTCTGTATTCTGGTAGAGACGTAGCTGCAATTTTTCTTATTGGATATTGAACAATTTGGCAATTTAGATAATGGAAGATATTGAATAACCATTCGTTTCCTCGAGCTGTTTGATCCTCGGTCACTGTGATGCCTATTTCAGTTAAAATCTGTTCAACAATTCAATTCATTTTCCATAAAAGAGGATGAGTTATGCACAAAGGATTTTGGCTTAACATTGACATGTTAACTAATAATTATGATTAGAGGCTTAGCATTAACAAATTGCCTTAAAGGTTCTTACAATAAATATCTATAAAAAACAGAGTCTCGGTCTTTATTATTTTCTTCATTTCTTTGGCTGCAGTTTAGGTTAAAACATTCGCACAATTAAGGTTCTTTCTGTTTCTTACGACTTCGTTAATTAGCTTCTACCGTTAAGTACACTTGGATAACCCAAATCACCACAACACATATCTTTCTAAAGACGTTACGATCGTTTCACTAACCACTTTAGCACCATCAGAGGATGAAAATTCTGCTAAGGTGGTTAGTGAAACGATCGTAACGTCTTTAAAAAAATATGTGTTGTGGTGATTTGGGTTCTCCAAGTGTACTTATCAGTGCCCATCGCAGGTTCTACGTTTCACATATTCAAACCAATATAAGACAAAGGAAACACATATTCATCCCCTGAGACCTGCCAGAGCCACTTATTTTACACAACACAGGAGGGCCACGGTAAGTAGAGGTATTACACTAGGACAAACATAAGATGACTTACATACATATATGTTTATTTTCTTAAAACAGGAGTTTATATTTGTGGCGCTTAAAAGAAAATAACTTTTTCGTCTAAGAAATTGAATCAGTGGTCCTAATCATACAAAACTTTGAGTCTTGAACCCTCCTTTGCTCTCCTGAAGAAACAAGACAAGTTTTTCAAGCTCAATTCCCCTTTAAGCTACCAACTTTCTATTTTGTATGTACTATATTTTTAAGAAAGCAATGTTGTATGAAATTTAATTAAAACGACCTTGTTATTTTTAAATATACAACAATTGTAAGATAGTTATTTTCATTTATGTGAGTTTTTACTTCTAATGCTTCAAAAAAGTCTAGTTTGCCATTGTCATTACAAAAATTAGTGACTTATTGACTGTGGGTCTATGTTAAGTATCCATAATATTTCGCAAATGTATACTTGTCAGTGTGGTTATTTCTAGGTGCAAAAATATATACCTTGTATCTAGTATTAAAACTTCTAGACGTTTGGCTGATGTGGATTGCGTTACAATGTATATAAACCAGTTTATGAATTCCAGTCTTTGTCAAGAAATATGATTTTTCTTTTGTGTCGAATAGCAAATTACTATCATCCTATCTATTATTTCCACAGAGTAACCTTTCATTGTCATTGTCATATTAGTTTCAGAGTTTCTATCACCTATCACCTGGAATGTAATCCGTAGTAAAAGGAATCCTGGCAAAATTCTTGAAAATTGCGTGCAGAAATGCATGCAATTGTGAATATTTCACAGATTCTTGACGAACATTATGTGAAGTTTTCTTGTTATAGTTGTAAAGCTTAGAATCGCTCGTTAGTGCTAGCGCTTCATATTTAGATTACTTCATTTGACCGATTGCCTGCTCAAAATTGAAAACCTATTCAATTATATGAAGTATAAAGGAGCCAAGTTCATGTGCTTGGACAAGGAAAGTCAGATAACCTTATTATTACATATTCGTGACTGAATAAGTATCACTACTCATTACAAGTGTGATACCCACATGGGTTCTCTGAGCTATGAAATGTCAACTATTCACTACCGAATGTTACTTTCATCCATTACACAGTGAGAAGACCAACTTTCCTTGTGTTTAAAATCTTCTCTTCGGCTATTTCCCAAGGATCTTGAGGGTCTTCCTTCCCCTTCTGCATTCATATCACTACCCTCAATTCATTAGCCACAATAAAATTTTCTTGGCAAGAACCCCCAATAATGCTACGGGATCTGGAGCAAATAGGAGTTCTGTGCGGGCGGTAAACAGCAGTTTAAGGAGGTATAGCTGAAAATGCGATAAATTCTGCTTATATAGGTCAGGCTAAGCAGTTTGTTGCCTTTTTCGTTTATACTGCCTTTTGATCATATTTCTCGCCCAGCATCCCTGTTTACTCTTGGCCCGGTAACATTCTTGGGGGTTGTTTGAAAGAATTTTTCTTGTGGCTTATGCATCCAAGTGGTTTCTAAGCATGTTTCTGAAAAAATGTTTCTAAAAGCCCTCTGTGAGCTTATCCGCAAATGTATCAATATGTATTATAACAAAACAAAATTGGTGGTCTACTGTATTTTCCTTTAGGCAAATGTTAGTCTTTCTAAAAATGTGAATGCAGAGTGCAGAAATTATTTAACAGAGGAGAATTAGAAGGTAATTGACATTACAGCCGATTTGAAATTTTGCGGGAATCGAGAACGAGATTTTAGTTTACATTTTCTAATTAAAAAAGACACTCCGACAATGAAATATCACATAAGTCATTTCTTCGCCATTATTACTTGTCACGCCTCTCCATTTTTTCTAGTTGATGCATCGGTTAACAGGGAAATGCTTCTGGTGCATCGGTTAACAGAGAAATGCTTCGATTTCCCTGTTTTTTTTTTATAAGGCTCTGTACAAAAAATAATGAAACATAGCGCTGCTGAGCGTTGACCAATCAAAAATCTCTACAGTCACTGTAATCAATATGTCCCCAGATAGAGCAACTATTTGTTCAGTTTGTATTTCAAGGATGAATCTACGAAAAAAACATCTTAAAACAATCAAGAATATATATATATATATATATATATATATATATATATATATATATATATATATATATATATATATATATATATATATATATATATATATATATATATAGGCTATTTACAATGAAAACTAAAATGGACTATAATTAATAATGGAGTGCGAATGGATAGATGGAATAGTTCATTGCTCGACGCATTTTAGTAAGCTTACACCTTGTCACAATTAGTTATATCATGGCGCGCAAAAAAAAAACGCCTAGCAGATGTTTTATTTTTAAACACAACATGAGCTCTTTATTTATTAACAAAAATTATACTTTGCCAATATCAAAATACGTTATAAACTTGTGTTTGTGCTGAGATGCGATTTTGACAGCTTAATTCCCAAACTATCCTCTAACTAGTAACACTGATTTCTGTCCATTTTGTAGGAATATCCAAGGAACTTCACTGCATTTATTAATAATATACCTTGCAAGAATTGTTTCGATGCAACGACTTGAAAAAAAAAGATACCCCATTACAATATATCTTTTTGACGAAATAAGATTTATATATATATATATATATATATATATATATATATATATATATATATATATATATATATATATATATTTATACCGGCTGTACCACGTAAGGCGTGCATTAGAAGTTTTCAAACTAGTACTAGGATTTCGAATCTGAAAGTTTGCAGCTAGATGTATCATCATTCGCTCATGATAACTAAAACATTTTGGTGACTGTATCACTTCCGGTTGTACCGGAAGTTGCCAACAACTTTCTTAATTTTAATGGAACACCCTATATATCATTGCATATTTGTAGTGAGCATACAATTCTGAGGAAAATGATATGGCACTTGCCTATACTGGTGTCATCCGTTCTCAAGATATTCGATTTTCTATTGTTTTTCCGTCATAAATGTGCAAATATTTGAAATGACAATTCTCAGGTATCAAGTATGTCGTGGTTCTAAAACTTAGCGCCACTATAGTCCTAGTAGTCAGAATTTTTCTTATTGTGAAAAAAATTACAAAAATGATACATGATGTTGTTTAACGAAATTCAAATGTCAATGATTTCAAACACGAAAAAGTATTCTTTTCCAAATAGAACATACTGTATATTTTCATCGCATATCCTTCGGAATGATATTCTGCTTCGATCTGTATCAGTATTTCCTATACGTATCTCGGATCATTCCCGAGTTTTGATGGGAAATATGTGAATTTTGTATTATCCGAGGTAATACCCTTTTCTTTTCTTTGTATTGATGATGATGATAATAATAATAATAATAATAATGATAATAATAATAATAATAATAATAATAATAATGATGATGATGATGATGATGATGATGATGATGATGATGATGATGATGATGATGATGATGATGATGATGATGATGATGATGATGATGATGATGATGATGATGATGATGATGATGATGATGATGATGATGATGATGATGATGATGATGATGATGATGATGATGATGATGATAATAATAACTCGTAACTATACAACTCTATCGGGGGAAGTTAATAGATACCACTAGTAAGCTTTAGGTATAGGGCAAATGTAGGTATTCCATTCATATTCTGGACGAGAAGAATGAAAACTTGTATTAGGTTTTATTGTATGTGAGCTATAATGTCGTGTGTTTGTGCGTGTGTGTGTGTGTGTGTGTGTATTTTTTTAACTGCGGGGCATTAATGTCGCTCTTTAGATGAATTGAATAACTGTCAAGAAGTATTTTTTCCATTTCATTTTTTTCATTTCTAGGTGTTCGAATGCGTTTTCACCTCATAACCGTTTAAAAAAAGATATTCCGATTCGATTTGCACTGTTTGACAAATGATTACATCTTCTACTCAATCCAACATAGTGAGGGATGTTTATGAGATGCCCTGAAACTGATTTACTCAAAATGAAAACAAGTTATAGAACCATCTATCAATACGAAAATATATCAGTGAGTTTTAATACAGAAAATAAACAGTGACTGAATTAATTTTAAAAAGTCTGGACGCAGCAAGTACGTTATGGTAGTGAATTTTCATAGAAATGTTATATAGTTTACTTTTTATATCGTAAACCTACCTGCCAAATTTTTTTATCATAGCTTTTTTATTTTTTGAGATAACAATTTTTTTCGAGAGAAAACTCAAAATTCTCCCGGAAAACCTCGTTAGATTTTCCTGGCTAACGAACTTATCCAAGCCTCTTGCAAAAGCAAGCTACGTGCCAAACCTAATCAAAATCGCCCCTTTATTTTTTGAGTTATCGGTGTGAAATATACATACTATATATATATATATATATATATATATATATATATATATATATATATATATATATATATATATATATATATATATATATATATATATATATATATATATATATATATATATATATATATATATATACATATAAAAATTTAAACTGACCCCGGATATGGGTTTTAGGGGTCCTAGTTCGCGCTCATTTGCAAAAATTTTTTCAAAACTCAAAAGTACATACATACATATATATATATATATATATATATATATATATATATATATATATATATATATATATATATATATATATATATATATATATACATATAAAAATTTAAACTGACCCCGGATATGGGTTTTAGGGGTCCTAGTTCGCGCTCATTTGCAAAAAATTTTTCAAAACTCAAAACTCAGGATCTGCCTATTAGTGAATTTTTTTCTACGAAAATTCACTAAAATGCGTATGAGTTTTAAAACAAAATGTGCTCTATATGACCACCATTGACTTGAAGACACTTTAATAATATTTTTTGCAATCCAGAATTAGTTACCTTTCGGATCATTTCTGGAGTAAGATTATTAAAAGCTTGTCTCACTTTAGCCTCCAGTCCTTCTTGGAAGTCTGTTTGGCTGGAATAAACTTAATTTTTAATGTGACCCTATAAGAACATAAAAAGAAGTCAGGGGGAGTCAGGTCTTGTGACCTTGCAGGCCAAAGCCATGGACCGCCGGGTCCTATCCAACGATCCTCAAACATTCTTGTCATTTCCTGGTGTACAGCTGCCGTAGAATGTGCTGGAGTGTCATATAACTAGTACCAGAAGTCTGCATTAGGCAAACAATTCAAGATACCCGCAACCATTTCACGAAGTGTTCTTAGATAACTTTCTGAACTCAACATTTCCTCGTAGATATGAAAAAAACTCTTTCATTTCCAATAACAGCGAAAATATTCAATTCATACTGGGAATACGCTTTATGCATAAAGTGAGGATTTTCATCTGCCCAGAAATGACATCGCTTCCGATTGTAGATACCTTTTCTTGTGAATTTTGATTTATTCGTCCATAAAATCCTATCTAACATACCTGGATCTTCCTGGATCCGTACCATTAACCATTCACAAAATGCAACCGTTCTAATGTAGTCACCTTCCCGTAATCCATGCACTGTCCTTTGGGCATATGCATAGCATCCATACTTCTAAAGAATTCTTTGAATTGATGTTAGAGTTAGTCTTAAATCTTCTACTGCCTGCCCCGATGGAAGCATGTGGATAGGCCGTGAAATAACCCGACACATTGATTTCTTTGTTTCATTGCCGGTTATGTTACTTGGATCATTTCTATTTAAATTACCATTCCAGTTATTGCAAAAATTTCACTCGATTCTGGAGAACTTTGCCCTATTCATGGCTCGTAAATATGGAAATCTCTTGTTGAACAAGCGACACGTACTACTCGCGATTCTTCTGCATTCTCCGTGAATGTAAAATAAATTTGGAATGTTGTCAGCAGAATATTCTTCAACAATATTTTCCATTGCGTACCTCACAATACTTTCAAAGAAATAGATCACTCTATTGAGATGACAATTAACAACACTAATAATGCACCTCTTTGACATAAGTTTTCATATTATGTCCAAAGCCTACTCTCCGCCGACTAGGTAGATACCCAATTTTGTAGCATATTCCCGTTTTATTCATATTCCTTCTTATAACTCAAAAATAATTCAAGGTAGGTATAGGAAATGCTGGTACAAATAGAATCAGGATACCATTCCGAATGTTATGCGATAAAAATAGACAGGGTTTTCTATTTGAAAAAAATACTTTTTCGTGTTTGAAATCATCGATATTTCAACTTCGTTAAACAACACCCTGTATTATTTTTTTTATGAGAAGAATTCTGACCACTAGGACTATAGTGGTGCTAACCTTTAGAAACATCACCTACTTGATGCTTGAGAATTGCCATTTCAAAGATTTGCAACTTTATGATGGAGAAACAATAGAAAATCGAATATCTCTAGAACCGCTTACACCAGTATGGGCAAGTGGCATATCATTTTCCTCAGAATTGCTCCGAATATGCAATAATATATAGGGTGTTCTATTAAAATTAAGAAAGTTGTCGGCAACTTTCGGTACAACCGAAAGCGATACAGTCACTAAAATATTTTAGTTAAAATTAGCGGATGGTGATACATCTAGCTGCAAATTTTCAGATTTGAAATCCCAGTACTAGTTCGAAAACTTCTAATGCACGCCTTACGTGGGATAGCATATATATATATATATATATATATATATATATATATATATATATATATATATATATATATATATGAACATGTTGACCTGCCTTAACTATACAATTTTCAAGTGCCCATAAAAAAGGATAGTTATCTTGTCTTACATAAAACGCTGCATGTGCATCTAAATAGTACAGAATTTAGTTAAATATCCCTTAACTGTCAAACTGTCTTATCTCTGTAATTTTTTAAACTTTTTCTGTAATTTCCCTGCAGTTTTAGCTCCTACCAGTAATAAGAAATAAAAAGGTAGTGTAGCATGTCGCTTTGGTCAGCCCTAGCCCTGTCTGCCGCCGTTCAACAGCGTACACGTGTCAGGTGTAAAAGACGCATGACAAGTAGTCAGATAGCAGAGAGTGATATGTGACATTACCTTTTTACAATTTTTCATTTAAGTTTTGCCTTTTAATTTGTTTCTATTTCAATCTAATAAATATTTTATTTAATGTAACCTGTGTAATAACTGATAGTAATCACAGTGTTACATAAGTGGCGCCCAAGGTGGTTCGAACAATTATAAATAGAGACAGTTTCAGGCATATTTTCGTGAAAAGTGAGTTGGTGTCGTTTTTAATGCATCTCGAGTGCGCAGAACATTAAAACATTGTAAACAAACCCCTAATACAATCGGAACGTGTTTTATGATAGCATTCAAGTTAAAAACTGGAACTTTGTAAATACATGAGACTGATTAAAGTGTGTTAATTGATAAGCTATAGGTGAATTGTGAATTAATAAATGGTTAATGTGATCGTGTGTGCCCACAACACAAGCATCAAGAAGTCCGTGGTCGTTGATTCCAGCAGCCGCCTGAACGTTTCCTACGTTACCTCCAGCAGCGACCTGCGTGTCCTGCATCACCTGTATTGCCGATTGCCGGTGGTGGACAACACCATCAAGGCGCTTCTAAAGATACGTGAAGCTAACCCACATACGTTTGTCACTGAGGTAAAAGTAAACAAAACCAAACGTAAGTACGTTGTTATTTATTTTACTTCCTGTAACGGACTGATTATATTTTCTTTATGCATCAGATTAAAAATCAATATAATCTGAGAAGTACTAGTGCTGAACCTGATACGAGTTTTCAGAACGATACAAAGACTAATAAATCGCTTTCTACTGATAGTTTGGACAAATTTCAAGTTAGTGCTGAATCGGACCGTATTGATTCCAAGATGACAGTCACGTTATCGTCTGAACAATTCCAAGAACTTTTAAGTAAAATAGGGATTTCTAGTGTAAATCACGGTAGCTTTGCAACGTGTTCGTCGCGATTTAATGGATCAAAGGACAGTGATGTTAACGCGTTCATCGATGCTATTGAGACTTTTAAAGAGTGTTCAAACGTGACCGGAGAGAATGCACTTCGTGGACTATCAATGCTCCTCGACGACTTCGCCGCGACGTGGTGGTATGGTGTGAAAGAGGGGGTTGAAACGTGGCACGATGCTTTAAGTTTATTAAGGTTGACCTTTGGACCTGAGAAACCTGCGTACAAAGTATACCGCGAGCTTTTTGCGTCAGAACAGGACTCTAAAACACCGTGTGATGTGTTCATATGCAAAGCGCGCTCAATTCTCGCGTGTTTGCCGCCAAAGACATTAAGTGAGGATGTCCAAATCGACATGGTTTATGGACTGTTGCATGGACGGATCAGAGAAAAAGTCGCGCGTGATAAAGTTAGAGACTTTACTGATCTTTTGAAACAATGTAGGCTAGTAGATGACGCTTTTACAGAGACATCAGAGAAGAAGCCTTCCTTATCAGAAAATATCTCCAATGAACTCAAACGCCCCAGGTGTTCGTTTTGCAAGTATTTTGGTCACTCGACTGATGAATGTCGAAAAAGAAAATTGAAGTCTTCGAGCCCCTCGAGTACGGCAACCACAGCGGCGACTCGTCCTCTTCCAGAGCCCCACACATCAGCGATTTCAACTTTGAAATGTTATGGGTGTGGTGCAGTCGGCTACATTAAATCAAATTGCCCAAAATGTTCAGTTGCGTCTGCAAGTGCGGACTTCTGTGCTATAGATCATCCAATAGTATCTCCACAACCAAGACCGATGCTTCGACTTGGCATACTTGGAGCTAGTGGAACGGCTATCATTGATACAGCCGCTAAATTGAGTGTGGCGAGCGAGTCCCTAATGAAATTGTTACAAAATAAGGGATGCTCGTTTTCATGTTACAAAACGAGGATTAAACTTGCTGAT
Source organism: Tillus elongatus (assembly GCA_964006375.1). NCBI lineage: Eukaryota > Metazoa > Arthropoda > Insecta > Coleoptera > Cleridae > Tillus > Tillus elongatus. The sequence continues at coordinate 89,650,045 of OZ023268.1, forward strand.
GGGTCAGAAAAGTTAACAAATACCCGCCTAACCAATGTAGGTGTAAACCTAGAAGGAAGGCAGATACCAATCACATTCCTAGGTATACCAGGTGCTCCGCTAACCCTACTAGGTATTGATTTTCTAAACAAATCGGAAATTGCACTTGACTTTGGAACTAGGAGGTGGTATTTCGCTGATGATCCCATGAGAAAGTTCGACATATTATTTGAAGAAAAAGTGACGTCACAGTATGCTGAAATCCTTTCCTTAAACTTACTTCGACAGGAAGAAGGAACCATGCTGGATGATGACCAACGTGAAAGGTTGAGTTTGGTGCTTGGAGCAAATCAGGACTGCTTTGCTTTAGGGGGAGAGCCCACACCCTACGCAGAACATCACATCGATACTGGTTCCCATGCACCCATTTCAGTACCACCCTATCGAATGACTCCAGGCAAGAAACAGTGTTTGAAGGAAGAACTGGATAAACTTCTAGAGACCGGCGCCATTGAGGAATGTGAATCCCCGTGGTCAGCTCCAGTGGTACTTGTGTCAAAGAAAGATGGTGGCGTGCGCATGTGCGTGGACTATCGTGGTTTAAACTCTGTCACTAAGGCCGACTCATATCCGCTTCCGCGTATGGACGACTTGCTGCCTAGTACCAGAAGAACAATTTACATGAGTGCTATGGACTTACGCGCCGGTTACTATCAAGTGAAAGTGAAGGTGGAAGATCGGGACAAAACTGCGTTTGTGACACCCTTCGGTACTTTTCGCTTCACGGTTCTCCCTTTTGGAGTTCGTAATGGACCAGCCACTTTTCAAAGGCTTATTGACAGATTTCGAAGTGGACTGCCTGAAGTAACGCTACTCGCGTATCTAGATGATCTGATTATTTTGTCAGACACATTCGAGGGACACATAAAGGATTTGCAGGCAGTTTTCGATCGTCTGCGAATGTTTAAATTGCGGGCGAATCGTGACAAGTGCGTGTTCGCGAGTGCAGCTATCCGATACCTGGGTCACGTCATCACCAGTGTTGGCATCCACGTCGATCAAGATAAGACTACGGCTATTGCAATGATTCCGCCGCCTCAGAACCTGAAGCAGCTGCAATCGTTCTTACAAACATGCTCCTGGTACCGACGTTTCGTGGACAAGTTTTCTGAGATGGCTCGCCCTTTAACGAATCTTCTAAAGAAACAGGCTACCTGGACCTGGGGAAGTGACCAACAACGTGCTTTTGAGTCGCTTAAGTCTGCTCTTCTATCCCCACCAATTCTTCGACAGAGTGACCCTTCAAAACCCTACAAGCTGCGAACAGATGCCTCAGCCTATGCTCTAGGATCTGTACTTTTGCAAGGTGAAGGCCCTGACGAACATGTTGTGGAATATGCCAGCAGACTACTCACAGCCAGCGAACGCAACTATAGTACGACGGAGCGCGAAGCCTTGGCTGTGATATGGTCACTTAGCAAGTTTCAAGGTTACCTGGATAACACTTCTGTTATCGTGATCACGGATCATCAACCATTGAAATGGCTGCTCTCGCTCAAGTCGCCCAGTGGAAGATTGGCCCGTTGGGCACTGCTGATCCAAGGCTATAACCTTCAGATACGATATGCCTGTGGCCGAGAAAATGTAGTGGCTGATATGCTAAGTCGTCCACCATGTGGACACACAGATCGAGAGCAGTGTGAGATATGCCTCGTTACTGTCGATATGCCTACCAGATCCCCAGTGGAGGTGCGTGCAGAGCAATTGAAAGATCCAGACCTACGCAAGATCTTCCAGAGTTTCGAGGACACTGGTAATACAGAATATTCAAAATGGACCTCAAGAGGCTATTTACTGTCCAGTGGTGTGTTATATAGGTACTCTGATCAAGACGATCAGGAAGAAGCCCAGCTTGTTGTCCCTTGTCATGAAAGAGACAAAGTATTAAAAGAGCACCATGATGCTCCAACAGCTGCTCATGTAGGAGTAGAAAGAACGATCCAGCGCATTTCCAGACTGTACTATTTTACTGGAATGCGCAGATATATCACCGATTACATAAGCAAGTGCCTAGAATGTCAGAGGTATAAAGCCTCTAACCAGAAGCCCGCTGGCTTAGTTCAAACCCCTGCTTACAACCAAAGGTTTGAAGTAATTTCAGTTGATTTGTTTGGTCCACTGCCTATATCCGAGGAGGGATATCAGTGGATATATATCGTTGAAGATACGGCTACCAAGTGGGTAGAGCTGTTCCCTCTACAAAAAGCAAGTGCTGAAGAATGTGCAAAAGTGTTGGCCAATGAAGTATTCCTTAGGTATGGTGTGGCTCGCAGAATTATTTCTGACAACGGAGTCCAGTTTATATCTGCCGTTATGCAAAAGCTTTGCCATTGTCTAGGTATTAAGCAGAGCTTGACGCCAATTTATCACCCCGAAGCTAATATGGTGGAGCGGAAGAATCGTGATCTCAAGACGTATTTGTCTATCCTCATAGGAAACGAAAGTCACCATGTTTGGCCTGGGAAATTACCCACAGTAAGATTCGTATTGAACTCCATGAAGTCACAATCCACGGGGTACTCACCGGCATACCTCTCTTTTGCCAGAGAATTACGATCTCCAGACGAAGTCCATAACGACCTTCGTAAGGTCCTACAGGACGAAAACTTCGTTCCCCAGATCACACCCTATTTAGATAAAATGGCGAGTGTCCTAGTTGAAGCTCGATCCGTTCATGAGAAGGAACAAGATCGACGAAAGACATATGCAGATGTTCATCGTGGCCCGGATCCCATGTATCAAATTGGCGATAAGGTTTGGGTCATGACACATTTAAGAAGTCATGCCGGCCAAGGCCTGACCTCCAAGTTCTATCCCAAGAGAGACGGTCCTTACCAAATTCGTAAGATCATCTCGGACACAACCTTCGAGGTGTCACCCATGGATTCCTTGGAAACTCCCCTTGGAAAATACCATGCGTCGCAACTGACCCCTTTTAAAGGAGAGTCATCTGGTAGTGCAGAAGAGGCAGCTCCTATGAGGCCCATCCGTCGCAGAGGAAGACCACGCAAGGACGTCAGCCGACCATCCCAGAAATAAGTCCTGCTTCCTCGTCGAGCCGACTTCGAAAGCAGAGGGGGAGACTGTAGCATGTCGCTTTGGTCAGCCCTAGCCCTGTCTGCCGCCGTTCAACAGCGTACACGTGTCAGGTGTAAAAGACGCATGACAAGTAGTCAGATAGCAGAGAGTGATATGTGACATTACCTTTTTACAATTTTTCATTTAAGTTTTGCCTTTTAATTTGTTTCTATTTCAATCTAATAAATATTTTATTTAATGTAACCTGTGTAATAACTGATAGTAATCACAGTGTTACAGTAGTAAATAAAAATTATGTCTCTGGCCGCATAAAATCGGAAATGTATCCAGGTCATACGGAAATAAATCGTTTAAGAAATGCATGCTATTCACGTTTACAATTCAATCAAACAAGAGATGCAGATATTATCCATATAACAATCTGGTTGGTATATTGTGAAACTTTCTATTTTTATACAACTGGAAAAATAAATATTCCTTTTTAGAAACTGGGTCTACGTTTTGGATTATACTGGTATGCTGGTCCTAAATATTCCTGATCTGATTGTCGTAGGATGATGTGCCCGTAACCATTGGTAATTTATATTGTCAATTAAATTAGCATCATCATAGTCTAAATGTGATGTCGCCCTGTCGTCGGAAACGTGACTCTGCCTCCAGCAGCTCATCATCATTAAAGCTTTAGTAGTTAATCGATTGAGCTATATTTTCCAAAAGTTTTTTCTTGGTTTACCTATTCCCCTTTGTCAAGCATGGGTCCTGAAATTTTCTGAAAATAATTTAGTTAAATAAAAGACAATGGCGACTGAAGCAAAAAGTGAAGGCTTTCTAAAACTCACTTCTGACGATATTTTTTCTACCAAACCCGCATCCGTTTCACAATATTTGTTTACAGGTCGCCAAATCACGACTTTTACGTTTTAGGGGAAAAAAAAAACGAATGTTTAATAAATTTTATTAACCACACAAAATAGTTCGCTCTTATTTAATTCTCTGATCGTCAGTGGCACCCAATAATTTCTCTTTAATTGCCTATAACTTTTCTTTCTCTCAACTTAGATATCTTGATTTTTTCTTATAGTATTCATTTAATACTATAAACCTGCGTACGAAATTTGGTTGCCAGAGATTTGTTGTTTTTTGTGATGCATATATGTTCCGAAAGGAAACGCAAATTTTTTAGAAGTTTCGTTGTTTCGGTTTTTTTTTTGTGGAAATGTTTAACCAACGGGACTATGTTTGATGCAGATCCCTACCGTATTATTAATCCCGAATCGGTAGTATTTTTTATCACATGGTGGGTGTAAACAAAACAATTATTTGTAGGGATATTTAAGAAAACGCATTTTAAATGCTCACTGAAATTTTAAGTTAAAAAGAAAATCAAATGAGCGCGAACTAGTACCTCTTCAACCCATATTCCGGGTCAGTTTCAATTTCTATACTATGTTCTTTCGGAAAATGTTGCTATCTCCAAAAACAACGAAACTATGGTAACCAAATTCGGAAAGAAGGTTTCTGTTAAGAAACGTATGCTATAAACAAAAGTTCAGAGCTCTAAGTTTCAATAAAAAAGTATGGACACAGGAAGTGCGTTATGGTAGTGAATTTTCATAAAAATGTTTTTAATAGCAAAAATTTTATTTAAGAAAGCAGGCATGAAATTTTGTTACCAGTATAACCTATACAGTAGAAACAATGTGCCATGCTTCGCGAAAATAACTTTACTGTTTGAAAATTTACAAAAATTTACGTAAACTTAAATTGTTCCCGAAAAAACTGGCTTCTTGGCAAATGAACCTTATAGGTTAATAGCAAATTGAGCTATTCAAATTTGAAGCATTTAATGAAAATTCGCTACCATAACGCACATGCATTATATTTCGATGGACAATGCAAAAATGCAAAAACATAGGCGTGTTCGATTAAAAAAAAAAAGAAAATTTGAATCACCAACGACTCTACCCTGTAATTGTAGAAATATTTTTAAGATGTATAATTAATGTATACAATTTTTTTCGTATCTTGTAAAATAACGGATATATTGGCTTTATTGTTTTTTTACGAAAATTCGCCAAAATTATATACCATTACACGATAAACTCTATAGCTAAAACTACTGCCAAAGCATCAGAGAAAGGGTCTATTTTAAATTAATTTTCTCGAAATATTTTAGTAAAATGAATGACAATGACGGTTGAAGCTAAGACAAAAAACATTCTTCTTGCGACATTTTCTTTACATAACCCGTATCAGTTTTAGGTTATTTGCCTAAATGTTGCCAATTTTGACGTTTTAAATCGTGACTTTGACGTATTTAGGAAAACCCCAATTTTTTTCTTTAAATGACTTTAACTTTTTGTCTTGCAACTTACAGAGCTAGATTTTGGTTCGTAATTTACTTTCAGTGATATAAACCTGCGTACAAAGTTTGGTTGCCTTTACTTTGTTATTTCCAGAGATATAAAAATTTTCCGAAAGAAAACTCAAAATTTTACAGGAAATACCGGGCCGATTTTCTTGGCTAACGAACTTATCCTAGCTACTTGCAAAAGTAAGGTACTAACCAAATTTGATAAATATGCAGTTTATTTGTATCGTGTACTTTTTGTCATTTTTTATTTGTTTACGTGGACTGCAGTTTCGCAACTTCCTGGTTCATCATCAGCACGCTACTGACTCTTATCATTCCTGTACGTTCTATGTCTAAAACTGTATGTAAAGTCTGCGTGTTGAGCTTCTATTGGTCGGTTTACAAGTTCTCTGATTGGTTGTGCTTTTGGTCTGTGTCGATTGTATTGGCTTCCTGTTTTCATTATTGTAGTATGATAATTTGTCTATTTGTATGGTTTTTATTAAGTTTTGTTTACATGTTTGTACTTGTATTTGTTCTGGGATTAATTGTTTCTTATTATTTGTGTGTTGAATGCAGTATTGTTCCCAGATGTCCATTCTTTTTGTGGTCTTTAATATGTTTTATTATTGTAATTGGTTGATATCTGGTTTTTGGTGTTTTGTGTGCCTTTGTTTCTTATTTGGTTGATCATCTGTATGGTTTTTAATTTAGTTTTGTCAATAATTCTGTTTATTTCTGTTGCCAGTTGCTTTTTCAGTGGTTCTAAGTTTGGGCTATCTATTGAGTTTATTGTGTTTGTTGAGTTTATTATAAAATGGATCAGATACGTCGATGATATATTAGTAATATATAAGAATCAAAAAACCAACATAGACAATATTCTGGAAAAAATGAACCAAATCAACAACAAAATAAAATTTACAATAGAAAAAGAATCAAACAACACCGTACACTTCCTAGACTTAAAACTAATCAGAAAAGAAAACCAAATTGAATACAAAATATACAGAAAACCTACACAAACAGACATCACTATAACTAAACACTCAATACACCCACACACACAAAATGGCCGCATACAGATACTTAACAAACAGAATGCTAAATGTGCCACTAGAACATGACGAACGAGAAAAGGAATACAACATCATAATACAAATAGCACAAAGAAATGGATACAACAAGAAAACAATAGGAAAACTTTTAAAATAAATCAAAAACAAACAAATCAACAAAACCGAAAACAAAACACCAGAAACAAACGCAAAATACACAACATTCACTTATAACCACCATATCAAAAAAAAAAACACAAACACACAAACAATATGACTTAACAATGAGCTACAAAAACAATAACAAAATAAATAAAAACAAGAACACAACCCACATGAAATAAACGGAATATATGAACACATGCAATAAAAATATATAGGAATGACAAAACAATCAATAGAAACAAGATTCAAGGAACATATAACAGCTTCAATTTATATATATATATATATATATATATATATATATATATATATATATATATATATATATATATATATATATATATATATATATATATATATATATCCAACCGATAACTCAAAAAATAAGCAACTGATTTCGATAAAACTCGGCAAGTGCCTTTCTTTTATTAATGCCTTGGATGAGTTCGTTAGTCAGGAAAATCGGATAAGGTTTTCCGGGAAAATTTTGAGTTTTGTTTCAAAAAAATCTTTTTCTCCGAAAATTACAAAGCTATTTTAATCAAATTTGGTAGATATGTTGCCTTGTAAAAGACCTTACCACACACTAAAATTCAATTTACAACATTTTTATAAAATTGAGTTTTCTTTTGAAAAAAATACTCCGAAAATTACAAACTTGTTTTGATGAAATTTGGTGGATATGTTGCCCTGGGTAAGACCTTACTATACACCAAAATTTAAACTTCTAAGTTTGTAGAAACTTGAGTTATTCAAATTTTAAGCATTTACTAAAAATTCACTACCAAAGCGCACTTGCTGCGTCCCGAACTTTTTTTACTTGCGCACACTCAATGCATTAAGGCACGAGGCGCTACTGGTATACTTATAATTATATGTATGTTCCAGCATAACTCTGGAGTACCTGACGCTTTACAGCCAAACTTGCTGGACATGTTACCTACCATATGGAAAATAATACCATGGGGCTAAAACGTCACCAGTACCACTAGGAGTGGGGTGGCAAGGAATGAACTGTAAAAATACCGATATTAATGTCGATTCTATATTTTTCGGGGTCACTACACCTGATGCCGTTTAACAATACTGTGGGGGTAAGACATGTCGAAACGGCCAGGTCCTGGTTGGGTGACCGGTTTATGATGTTGTTCGAGTCTGATTTTCGTAGAAAACTTTTTTGATGAATTTTTGTAAAGATATTTTTAACGAATTTGCGTAACAAAATTTGTAATATATTTTAATTAACAAACATTTTGGAATGACTTCGTGCAAAAACCATCAGCAAACTTTTTAGGCGACAATATTTTTAGTGATTTTCAATTAACCTTTATAGCGCATTTGTGAAAAATCGTTTTGGTCAGTTTTCTAGTGAAAAACTTTTTGGAATATTTTTGTTGAATTTTTTTAGCGAATTTTCGTTAAATAAATTTTTGTCATACAATAATTTTTAATCTTATGCTCTCTTCGTCTCCTGAAGGAAACAAAGTTCATGTCTATACGTACCTCAATTTTCAATAGAACTAGAAACTTAAAATTTTTGTATCTATTAGTCTCGACAAAGGCGATTTGTCTTAATACATTTACTTAAATAACTTTGTTATTTTCGAAAATACGGAAGCTTTTCGCAAGAAATATCAAACTTTCCTAAAATAACTGAATAGATCAGGCTGGCTAACAAACTTATCTAAGCTATTTAAAAAACTCTGGACGCAGCAAGTGCGTTATGGTAGTGAATTTTCATAAAACTATTTTTTAATAGCAATAATGTGTGTTTTTTTAAGAAAGCAGGCATCAAATTTGGTTACCAGTATAATCTATATAGTAAAAACAATGTGCCATGTTTCATCAAAGTAACTTTATTGTTTGAAAATGTACAAAAATTTTCGAAAGTAAACTTAAAGTGTTCCCGAAAAAATTCGTTTCTTGGTCAACCTTATAGGTTAATAGCAAATTGAGCTATTCAAATATTAAGAATTTGATCAAAATTCGCTACCATAACGCACTTACTGCGTCCAGAATTATTTTTTCTTACAAACATGCATTATATTTCGATGGAAAATGCAAAAATGCAATAACATAAGGCGTGTTTGATTAAAAAAAGAAAAGAAAATTTGTATCACCAACGACTTATGGGCCAGCCTGTGATTGTAGAAATAGTTTTTAAGATGTAGCTCAAGACACCCTATAATTAATATATACAATTTTTTTTCATATCTTGTATAATAACAGATATATTGAGCTTTATTGATTTTTTTACGAAAATTCTACAACAATTATATACTATTAAACGATAAACTCTATAGCTAAGACTACTGCCAAGCGTCAGAGAAAGGGTCTATTTGAAATGAATTTTCTGGAAACATTTTATTAAAATGAAGGACAATGACGGTTGAAACTAAGACTTCAGGGTTTGTAAAACATTCTTCTTGAGACACTTTATTTCCATATCCCGTATTAGATTCAAGTTCTTTTCCTAAATGTTGCCAATTTTGACGTTTAAATCGCAACTTTGACGTTTTGTGAAAAACCTTAATTTATTTTTCTTTAAATGCCTATAACTTTTTTGTCTTTTGACGTACAGAGCTAAATTTTGGTAGGTAACTTACCTATAAGGATGTAAATCTGCGTATCAAATTTGGTTGCCGTTACTTTGTTAATTCTGGAGATATAAATTTTTTTTGAAAGAAAACTCAAAATTTTCCGGGAAAACCTGGACCGATTTTCCTGGCTAACGAACTTATCCAAGCCATTTGCAAAAGAAAGGTATTCACCAAATTTAATCAAAATCGGCCCATTATTTTTTGAGTTATCGGTGTGATACATATATATATATATATATATATATATATATATATATATATATATATATATATATATATATATATATATATATATATATATATATATATATATATATATATATATATATATATAATATATATATATATATATATATATATATATATATATATATATATATATATATATATATATATATATATATAAACATATAAAAATTTTAACTGACCCCGGAAATGTGTTCTGGGGGACCTAATTAGCGCTCATTTGAAGAAATTTTTTCAAAATTCAAAAGTCGGGATCTCCTCATTAGTGAATTTTTTTTAAGAAAATTCACTAAAACGGAAGGTACCTGCCAAATTAATAACATCTCCTTCATTAATCTCTTGTATAAATTCGTAAGCCAACCCAATCAAATAGATTTTTATGAAAAAAGGATTTTCCTCAAACAAATTTGTATTTCTGCCACTAATTATTCTCTTATTTTCCGTGATTTAAAATAGTTTTATGAGAATTCGCTACCATAACGCAATTCCTGCGTCCACTTTTAGTGAATTTTCTTTAAAAAATTCACTAATGAGGAGTCCCCACTTTTGAATTTTGAAAAAATTTCTTCAAATGAGCGCTAATTAGGCCCCCCGGAACACATATCCAGGGTCAGTTTCAGACTTTATATGTTTATATATATATATATATATATATATATATATATATATATATATATATATATATATATATATATATATATATATATATATGTGTGTGTGTGTGTGTGTGTGTGTGTGTGTGTGTGTGTGTGTGTGTGTGTGTGTGTGTGTGTGTCACACCTATAACTAAAAAAATAAGAGACCGATTTTGATAAAACTTGGTGAGTACCTTACTTTCGCAAGTGTCTTGGATAAGTTCGTAAGCCAGGAAATTCTGCCAAGGTTTTCCCGGAAAATTTTGTATTTTCTTTCGAAAAAAATTTATATCTCCGGAATTAACAAAGTAAGGGCAACCAAATTTGGTACGGGTTGGGTTAATATCATTATAGGTAAGTTACCTACAAAAATTTAGCTAAGTAGGTTAAAGGACAAAAAAGTTACAGGCATTTAAAGAAAAATAAATTTGGGTTTTCCTCAAAACGTGAAAGTCGCGATTTTGAACATTAAAATTGGTAATATTTAAGCAATGAACCTGAGACTAATATGAGATATGCAAGGAAGATGTCTCAAAAATAATGTTTTACAAAGCCTGAAGTCTTAGTTTCAATCGTCATTGTCCTTCATTTTACTAAAATATTCCCAGAAAATTCATTTCAAATAGACCCTTTCTCTGATGCTTTGGCAGTAGTGCTGGCTATAGAGTTTATCGGTTAATGGTATATAATTTGTGTCGAATTTTCGTAAAAAATCTTTAAAGTTCAATATATCCGTCATTATGCAAGATACGACAAAAATTGAATACATTAATTATAGGGTGTCTTGAGCTACATCTTAAAAAATTATTCTACAATTACAGCGTGGCCCATAAGTCGTTGGTGATTCAAATTTCCTTTTTTAGTGAATTTTATTTTAAAAATTCAATAATGGGGAGATCCGTGTTTATATATACATGCATTTGCAATTTAAAACGTCAAAATTGGCAATGTTTAGGCAAAGAACGTGAAACAAATATGGATTGTGAAAAGAAAATGTTGCAAGAAGAGTGTTTTGCGAATTAAGTTTCAGATTCAACCGTCATTGCCCTTCATTTTACTAAAATATTTACAGAAAATTCATTTCAAATACACCCTTTCTCTGATGCTTTGGCTGTCGGTTTAGTTAAGTTGATGCTTTTGCTGTGTTTAGTGAAATTTGTGGTTTAACGGTCTATACATTTTAAGCTAATTTTCGTAGAACAAATTCGTTACTGCATTTTAGCATTTTTTATCGAAATATGATGTATGTTTGCAAGAAAAAATCTGGACGCAGTAAGTGCGTTTTGGTAGCAAATTTTCATTAAATCCTTCAAATTTCAATATCTCAATTTGCTATTAACGTAAGTTTTGTTGGTTAGGAAACCAACATTTAACTTTATTTTCGGAAATTTTTGTATGAACGCAGCAAGGGCGTTTTGATTGCGAATTTTCCGTAAATGTTTCAAATTTCAATAACTCAATTTGCTATTAACCTAAGGTTCATTGGCAAGAAGACCAGTTTTCTCAGAAACATTTAAAGTTTATTATCGGAAATTTTTTGTACATTTTCAAATAATTATTTTGATAAAATATGGTACATTGTTCCTACTATATAGGTTATACCAGTAACCAAATTAAGGCCGGCTCGCATTAGAGCAATATATTTGTAATTAAAAACATTTTAATGAAAATTCACTTCCATAACGCACTTTCTGCGCCCAGAGTTTTTTTTTATTTACACTAGCTTTTCAATTGTGTATTGAAAACTTTTATACACGTATAGTAACTTCCACAGCGTGCTATATAATTATATTTTATGTAAAACACGGAGCAAACATATTAAGGTTAGATAGATCGTTAGCTACTCCATCATCCTTACATTTTTTTGTCGCATCCATAAGTGCTTCACCTGACTGCATCTGCCCTATATACAGCCTTTTATGTTAAAAACAAACAAACAAATAAGGGAAGAGCCTGGATGGATACAAGGATAATGGATTTCGAATATGGAGAATCTTAGATTTATTATTTTGTTTTGCTGGACTTATATGTCCCGAATCCATGAATTTCCAGCTTATTTTGTATAAAGCTAAAGGAAATACATCATTCTGTCATATTTAGTAATTTTCCCCAAACAGTTCTTGGCATACGATGTGTAGTACATATAAAAGATCTTTGCATTTAACATGACATAAATGTTTATACAGGGTGAGAAATCAAAAACAATACAAGCGTGTTTTTGGATATTTTTGAAAAACTCTCGCAGAGGTCGACTCTATTTTCGAGGGCGACACATTTGCGCAGGGATGTCAAGGCTGCCGCTTTATCCCCCAAACAAGTTAGCTATCTTCTTCAAAATATAAAGAAGCCAGTGGGATCGAGTGGGAAGGCTACTGAAATCTCTGATTACTCACGCTCGGTTTTGAAAATCCTTGAAAATCTTGCAGAGAAAATACAAAATCAAATTTTCTATCGCCAATCTCATTTTTCGGAAAAAGTCTCATGTCTCCATATTTTTTAAATTATTGCGAGTTTTTAGTTACTGAATATTGATAATGAGAGTATAGAGTATTTTATTAGTGTTTTGTAAGTGGCTTGGATAAGTTCGTTAGCCAGAAAATCTAACCAGTTTTTCCGAGTGAGCTTTGGGTTTCTTTCAAAAAAATTTTGTATCTCTAGTAACAAAGCTGTGGCTGATGATATGAAAAAAATCTGGAAGCAGCAAGTGCGTCATGGTAGCGAATTTTCATAAAAGTGTTTTTAATAGCAAATATCTGTTTTTTTTAAAGAAAGCAGGCATCAAATTTGGTTACCAGTATAACCTATATAGTAGAAACAAAGTGCTGTGTTTTATCAAAATAACTTTTGTTTGAAAATGTACAAAAATATCCGAAATTAATGGTCCCCGAAAAAACTGATTTCTTGACCAACGGGCCTTATAGGTTAATAGCAAATTGAGCTATTCAAATTTGAAACACGTAATGAAAATTCGCTACTATAACGTATTTGCTGCGTCTATAATTTCTTTTCTTACAAACTTGCATTATATTTCGATGGAAAATGCAAAAATGTAATAACATAAGGCGTGCTTGATTAAAAAGAAAAGAAAATTTGTATCACTAACCATTGGGGCCAAGGAGTCGCGGGCCAAAGAACTCCAGGCGGCAAGCTGAGGAAGTGGAAACAACAACATAAACGTTCGATGAAGCTTTCACCAAGACCGTCATGCGCGGTGAAAAGCCGTATCCTGCACGAGGTGACCCTGCTAATAACTAAACATGGCGGATCTAGACAAGGAGGTCAAACTAAACTCCCCCAATTTACGGTGTCACGTGACCCGTGCCTAGGGATGGATGACACCAGGACGATGGTGTCGTGAACGGAACCTCTGGAGTACCGGGCAACCCTCCAGAGAAACCTTGCACAACACAGGGGGTTCTGATGTTGTGGATAGTATTTCCCGCATTCTCGTGGGAACAACATGAAGATCATAAATACATATAAAACCAAAACCAATGAGGCTCTAGGAGTGGCTCCGGCTACAGACTTGTGCCTTAAGTCTATTCCGGAAACGAAGACGAGCCAGGGGACGGCAGCGGACTCTGGAGGTCTCACGAACGACGTAGATACGGGGATCAGGGCTGCGGCCACAGACCTGTTCCCAACACCCAATCTGGAGGCTGGGTCCCACCGGAGGGCGGCGAGGTCCGCGGACTCTGGTGAGGACCCTACTGTAGGGGTAGAGGGGCTGCCCCGGCAGTAAAAGGACGGACTCTTGTCTTCTAGATCGACCAAGCGTCTTACAGAGCCCTTGAAGGAACCTCCTTCAAGGCATTCTGGGGCCTGGGAAGGGTTAGCTTCCGCCCACTGGGGAAGCAACTACGGGTTAATGGGACTTAGGTTCCTTCAGATCAACCTACAACACAGTAGGGTAGACACGGCTGGACTACTGATAGCTCCAAGGAACACAGATGTGGCCCTCATCCAGGAACCGTACTCCTATAAAGGAGAGATCAAGGGACTCGGCGGAGCTGCTGGAAAGCTCATCTACAGCAGATCCAGCGATAGTAAGGGCCTGCATTTTTATCAGGGAGGGGGTAGAGTTTCTGCCTTTAATAAATTTCTTTTTCAGGGACCTGGCAACAATAAAAATCCGATGTGGAGAAGCAAATGGGCCGAGGGACATTACTGTCGCGTCAGCCTGTCTGCCAAGGAACAGCACGGACCCTCCTCCACCCAACGAATTGGAGCAGCTGATGGTGGGTAGCAGAGCAGGTGGATGGCAGACCATCATCGGCATGGATGCGAACGCGCACCATGAGTTGTGGGGTAGCTCAGACACAAACTCTAAGAGTGAGGCACTTTTACAATTCTTTATTAAATTTAATTTAGACATATTGGGTAATAAACCGACCTTCGTCACAACACGGCGTAAGGAAGTTTTAGATCTAACAGTTTCCACCCAGTTTATGGGTGACTTTGTTAAGAGCTGGGGCTGTGTCTGGGGAAGTGAGTAGCTCAGACCACAGATACATCCGGTTTAAAATCGCCAAAGTCGAAAGACAAACGGTATGGTACCGGGACCCCCGCAAGGTGAACTGGGAAGCCTACAGGTCAGACCTAGCAGTGTAACTACCGGGGTTAAAAGTACCATAGATAATTCAATGGACCTCGAGATTGCGGCAGCCCAATTGCGAGACGCAGTCACCTCGGCCTATAACGCCAACTGCCCCCTAAAAATGAGGGCGTCCACCAGGAACGTCCCGTGGTGGAACGAGGACCTCAGGCAAAGGAGGATGCAAGCTGTTTAACGTGGCCAAAAGGTTGGGAGCATCGGATGAATATAGACAGGCCCTAACAACCTATAATAAAAGACTAAGGTACGCCAAGAAGGAGTCGTGAAGGAGACATTGGAAGGAAGTGGAAAACACGTCCGAGAGTGCTCGACTACACAAGATCCTGTACAAGGGCACTCAGACCAACATACTATGGAAATTTTACTCCAGACGTTCTTCCCAGGCTGTAACATAATAAACCAATCACCTCACTGGAAACACTCAGAAATAGAGCCGCATTATAGGCGGGCATCTAGAGTAGACTGGACAGTCGCTAAAGAGGTGGTTACTTGGAGCAGAATCAGATCGGCCATTAACAGCTTTAAGCCATACAAATCGCCGAGATTTGATGGAAAAATGCTCATCATGCTCCGACGGGATATATATATATATATATATATATATATATATATATATATATATATATATATATATATATATATATATATATATATATATATATATATATATATATATATATATATATATATATATATATATATATATATGTATGTATGTATGTATGTATGTATATACCGTCGCCGGCGCTTACCCTCTGGCTCTGGGGTACATTCTGAGGGCATGTAGACTGGCCAGGGTTGTATTCATTCCTAAACCTGGACGTCCAATAGAACAGCCAAAGTCCCTGAGGCAAATAAGTCTCATGTCCTTCTTGCTAAAAACAGTGGAAAACTGCTCGACCGGCACATTAGGGGCGGTGTACTGGAAGCTTATCCACTACACTGCGGACAATATGCATACAGAGCAGGATTTTGAAAAGAAACAGCACTGCACCCACTGGTGCTGAAACTGGAGAATACGCTGGAGAACAGGGAGGTGGCGCTGGGGGCCTTTCTAGACATAGAGGGGGCCTTCAGAAATACCTCATTCGGATAGGTTCTGGCAGCTGTCAGTGAGCGTGGAATAGAGGAGACCTGCTGCAGGTGGATCGGTTCCATGCTCAGGGACAGGGCGGTGTTCACCTCATTCGCAGGAGGGACTCTGCTGGCGGGGGTCGCGGCGGGGTGTCCGCAGCGGAGCGTTCTGTCTCCCTTGCTCTGGTGCCTAGTCGTGGACGGCCAGCTGGGAGGCTCTCGGGATGGAATTATGAGGTACAGGGCTATGCGGACGACATTGTCATTATAGTCTGAGAAAAGGTTACACAGTCTGTGTGGGAGCGCATACAGACAGCACTGAATGTATTGGAAGGGTTGACGGTTGGTCAGGGGCTCGGGGTGAGCCCCGAGAAAGCAACCGTCGTGCCGTTTACCAGGAGGAGGAAGTGCGAGAGCTACATAACTCTCACTCTATACGGTAGGAGCATTTCAATGGTCAGGGAGGTAAAATATCTTGGGGTCGTATTGGACTCTAAGCTAACTTGGAATGGTCACATTGGAAAAATACTGCGTAAGGCAGTCATGACCTTAGCCGTCACTAGGCGGCTATATGGAAAAACGTGGGGACTAAGACCTAGTATGGCCCGCTGCTTGTACACAAGGGTGGTCAGACATACGCGGCACTGGTCTGGTGGCCTAAGGTGACACGATCCAGTGCGAAACAAAAACTAGACAAGATCCAAAAGATGGCTTGCCTAGGCATCGCAGGGGCCATGTCGTCAACCCCAACAGCCGCCATGAGGGTGTTGCTGGAACTGCCCCCCTACACATAGTTATTATGGGGGAGGCCAGGCTAGGACTATTCAGATTAGCGTGCAATGGTATACTTAAGATCAACCCAGGCTTCAGGGACCACTGCAAAATTCAGGAGATCGTGAAGGAGCCCATTCTTGAAATGAGGTCAGACTTCGCGAGCCCGCGAATCTGCAGGAAAAACAACTTTACAGTGGAAATCCCCGACCGCGAGGCATGGCGGGAGGAGACGCCGGGTATACCACGGGACGCGCTCGTCTGGTTCACGGACGGATCCGGCGGGGAGCGTGGGACGGGGGCAAGTGTTTATTTGGAAGGACCGAGGGTAAGTCATAGTATTTCCCTCGGAGCCCATGCAACGGTCTTTCAGGCCGAAATGTACGCAATCCAGCAGTGTGTGCGGGAGAACACAACAAAATTTATTGAATATTACAGATCACGTTTCCTTGCTTAAAAAGTAGGTACCAGAAAAATTATATTCTGGTTCTACGCTTTTCACCAGCAGCTGATTTGAAAACATAATACACCAGGTACCATTAAATGCTTGTGAATTCTGGAAGAAACTTGTTTCCACAGAGATAATATTTCAAGAATATATAGTTTCAGTAAGTATTATTTATATTACAATCTGTTTCCAGCTACTCTGTCTTGTCAAACGCATTGATTTGGCCGCATGTTAAAGAAATTTCATATACAAGCTCAAAAATATAATGTGAAACTTGTTATATCCTTATATGATGGCACTACTCTACAATGTTCGGAAACCAGGTTCATCTCGAATAAACTCTGTCTATTTGAACTGCTCTGACCAGAATTTTGTTCAAAAATTTGATGATTAATTCTTACTGTATACAGCCGTCATACGTTCCTGTAAATATTTTTGATAACTGCCTTCTTTTCAAGCTTTGATTTTACTTCACCTGTTAGTATGCTAGTTTTTTAGTATGTTTAGGTTAAATCTTGCAAGTCAATCTTGAGCCAGTTCCACTAATCGGATTAGGCTTAAATTTTATACGCGTGTATAAATTGGGTGCCAATGCAGCATAGGCTATCTGTCATTATCATAAATTTAATATGGCGGCGCTCAAAGAAGGCAGATATTATCTTTTCTCATAATTCCCCTAATATGGGTGTCAAATTGAATGGCGTAAGGGCTTTGGGAGCAAAATACAGTAGGCTAGGTAATGCTTTCACAGATTCAAAATGATGGCTGACACAAGATTTCGGAATATTTCTTTATCAGGTACTCTCTTAATATGGGCATCAAATGAAAGGTTCTCACGAGTAAAATACATTAGGTTAGCTGCCGCTTTTATAAATTCAGGGTGGCTATTTTTTGTCGCTTTAGTAAACTTACATAATACAAGCTTGTTTTTAAAAAAAATTTTGACTCCACACTTCCTTTCAAAAACTTTATCAGGCTTTTTGCTCTCGTTCTAAAGCACCCACAGTTACTCATTTTTGCATGCTGACAGCCTAAAAAAATAGTTGATTGACAAACAACGCAAAAGATTCTCGTTAAGAAGTTGCAGCAACATAACACTAAACAATTTCCATAGCAGCGCGTTTGTTCCATAGCCAGATAGATTAAATTTTAAGCTTCTATCGTACTAAATACCTATTTTCAGTACTAGCCATGTACTTTAAAGTTTGACAAAACACGTACTTTTAAATTTGCTACACTTAATCTCTAAAAAAAAAACAAGAAAAACATGTGAATTATTACGGCAATGGCATGTCGACAAATAAACTTTCTGATATTTCTAAACTGTGTAATTTATTTGACTATAAATTTCTGATATGACAAGGGATAAACTTCAGTGAAAAATAAGAACACCACATTGTTTGCACAAATAAAATACCATTTCAAAACATTAAATCGGATATTTTCTTTCAAGTGAGACCACTAAATCTATAGGTTGTCTTCAACAATACAGCACGGTTGTCTTGTGTGTCTGGATAGTGAAAATATAAGTTTACTTCTTTGTTGGCTAAAAAGCACAAAAAAAACGATATGGATCCTGAAGTTAAATAACGAGTGATCCAAGCCCTCTTCCTAAATTAAAAACAGATACTTTAAGATTTCTTTATTAAATTTTTTGGCAGAAAATCGGTACAACACTAATAAGATTATTGTTCTGAAAATTAGAGGCATTTATAACTATAACAAGTATCATTTAAAAGCAACAGAATAATTTTCGAAAATTCCAGATGTATAATTTTTAAGCCAACGACCATGTAATGCATTTTACCGAATTTTAGTAAAAAAAATTCTCTATAGAAGAGATCTCGAATTTCGAAATTTGGAATCTTTTTTTTTTCAAAGGACTATAATCTAGACCCCCTGCAACCCAGACCTGGAGTAAATTTAAATTTTTATATGTTATATATATATATATATATATATATATATATATATATATATATATATATATATATATATATATATATATATATATATATATATATATATATATATATATATATATATATATATAGTGAACGTAACACCACTACAACAGGTAGCAGAATTCTTTCCAACGAAATAAAAATTATTTCCCCATCGTCTCTACACAATTTGGCAAGAGCAGGAATAATTAGAACCAAAACGATTTTGTCAGTGGTTTTTAAATAAGCTGGAAAACGAGCAACATTTCTCTCGTCGTGTTATTTTTACAGAGGGAACATCATCTACCAGAATAGGAATTATAAATTGGCATAACCGGTCTGAGGAGAATGCCTATTTACTAAGAGTAGAAAACTCGCTGTATCAGTTTTCTGTAAATAATTGAGTTGGTATTATTGGAAATAAAATTGTGGTTCAATTATTCTGCCACATGGACTTAATCACGCGTCATATCTAAGTTTTCTAATTAATGATCTACCCGAACTGCCTTTGTTAGTGAAAAATAGAATGTGGTTGGTTCCAACACAATGGTGCTCCGGCGCATTTTGCGATTGATGTTAGGGAGTACCTCTCGAAAACATACGGTCATCAATAGATTGGTCGCGGTGGTCCAATAGCATGGCCTCCAAGCTCCCCTGAATTTAATCCCTTAGATTTTTCTCTATGGGGGCACATAAAGGAGCTTGTTTACAAGAAACCAGTACAAACATTTGAAGAACTGTTACAGCGCAGTGAACTAGCATTTTTGAGAGTTCGGCAAAATGCACGCATTTGTGCCAGAGTAAGAACATCTTTGCATCGAAACCAGTACAAACATTTGAAGAACGATTACAGCACAGAGAACTAGCATTTTTGAGAGTTCGGCAAAATCCTCGCATTTGTGCCCGAGTAAGAAGATATTTGCATTGACGATTTCTAATGAAGCCGCAGATGGCAATTTTTCAATCTTGCTGTAATTTCATTCAGGTACTTTTAACTAGTAAACAGTTTAAATTGAGGACCTTAAAAATATTTTAAAAAAATTTGGGGTGCAGCAAGTGGATTATAAATTGTTGGGTTTTCCTTCAGAAAATGTTTGTATATTCCAGTATAACAAACATATTTTAATCGAATTGGGCAAGCAAGTTTTTCACATATAGCGTATGCCATGCACCAAAACTTAGCTTTTTAGATGTAGAGAAGAAAAAGTGATGAGCAATTTGGTGAAAAAAAAATTGGTGGCACTGGAGGTCAAAATAATATATGTGACTAACAAAATGTATTGCATATTGCAGAGAAAGATTAACTTTTTTTGTGCAGAAATGCCAAAAAAAAGGGTGCGTAGAAAATTTTGTGCTTTTTCTTCTAATAACGTCAAACCTGCGATTTTAAACGTCAAAATTGGTGATTTTTAAAGCATGCTAAAACAAAAGCGGGTTTTGGGCAACAAACATTGCAAAAAGTGTGCTTAACAGGGTCTTGCATTTATTTTTCAACATCTGTTGTTCTTCATTTGACTAAAATATCTGCAAAAAATTTATTTGAAATAGACCCCTTCTGCTTTTTATAGCGAGATATTAAATTACTGAGTTTGTGATTTAAATGTATTGTAATTTTTTATTCAGCAAAATAAATTTAGTACAATTTCTTCCTTTAGTCAAAAAAAAAGTCTGGACGCAGCAAGTGCGTTATGGCAGTGAATTTTTATAAAAATGCTTTGAATATCAAATATGTCTTTTTAATGCAAGCAGTCATCAATTTGGTTACCGATATAACCTATTTAGTAGAAACAATGTGCCATATTTTATCAAAATAACTTATTGTTTGAAAATGTACAACAATTTTCGGACAATAAACTTTAAATGTTGGTTTACTAGCCAACAAACCTTAGGTTAATAGCAAATTGAGTTATTGAAATTTGAAGTATTTAATGAAAATTTGCTACCAAAACATACTTACTGCGTCTTGATTTTTTTTCTTACAAACATATTTCCATAAAAAATGCAATAAAATAAGGCTGTTCAAAAAAAAATTGTAGAAATCACCAACGACTTATGGGCCAGCCGGTGATTCTCAAAATAATTGTATAAGAGGCAGCTCAAGACACCCTATAATTAACTTATAAATTTTTTTTTCGTCTCTTGTATAATAATAATTATATTGAGCTTTACCGTAGAAATGCGTCACCCTGTATATATGTAAACACATCAAAACCGAACGTAAACCCAAATATGGATTCCAGGGGAGCTAGTTTGCGCTCATTTGAAGAAATCTTTAAAATTCGGTGAATTTGCAGTTTAACTCCCGAACTATTTCCCCCACCCAGCACCCCATTTCGCTCCTGGTCCCGTAACTTCCTTGCGGGGGGTAAGCAAGGATTTTTTATTGTGGTTCTAGGGGGGTTTTAAAGGCTTTTTATGAACAAAAAAAAATTAAAAAATCGTTCGGGAGTTATTCTGCAAATTTAACTAAAATTCTAAAGTCGCGGTCTCCTCATTGACGAATTTTTTGTACGAAAATTAGCTAAAAATTATGGACCGTTAAACCATAAAGGGAGAAAATAACTAACCTGTTGCATATCAGTCCTTTTTGTAAAACTGCGACCCTTTATATGTGTTGATAAAACATAACAAACACTGTTTAGTCGACCCACTACCATTTATAAAGGAATAATTTGCACTTGTATATAAAAATTTTCCAAAGAACACAAATAATTTTCCAACTCAAACATAAACATATAAACAATCTAATACCATACGATAAACGTCACTTACAGCGTGTGACAGACCTGCGCTATAGTATCAAATGTCCCGTTGCCAGGCATCGACATGCTAGATCTCATATAAGCCAGGTTTGCCATTGTCAATGAAACACGGTGATATTAAAAATAAATGTTTCAAATTTGAATATCTCAATTTTCTGTTAACGTAGAAAGCTGAATTTTGGCACACAGTTAGGTCTTTCCCAAAGCAACATGTAAACCAAATTTCATCGAAATATCTTTGTAATTTTCGGAGAAAAAAATTTTTTTTTTTAAAGCAAACTCAAATTTTCTCGGAAAACCTTGTCCGATTTTCCTGGCTAACGAACTCATCCAAGCTATTAATAAAAGAAAGGCCCTTGCCCAGTTTCATCAAAATCGGTTAATTATTTTTTGAGTTATCGGTTGGATATATATATATATATATATATATATATATATATATATATATATATATATATATATATATATATATATATATATATATATATATATATATATATATATAAACTGACCCCGGATATGGGTCCTACGGGCCCAAATTTGCGCTCATTTGAAAAAAATTTTGTAAAGGCTCACCATCGATACTTCTGTATTAGTGATTTTTTTTTAAAATAAAAATTCACTAAAAACGATAAACGGACAAACCATATACAACTGGTAGTAATAGTTCGAATGCAGCAAGTTCGTTGTTGTAGTATCGCATTTTAATAAACTTTTTCAAATTTAATTATCTCATTTTCTCTCAATCAACAGAATCCAACTTTCGTGTGAAATAAAAACGTTATAAAGGCAACATGTGAACAAAATTTCATCAAGTCAAATTTATTAAATTCAGAAAAACCTTTCTTTTTACTTTTCGAGAATTTTTCGAATTTGAAAGATTTTTACGAAAATTCGCTGCTATAACGCACTTCCTGCGTTCAGACTTTTTAGTCTTTGCTCTAAATTTGCCACTGCTGCTTGGAAAGAATTTTTATGTGCTATCAAACTTGAGGCACTGTCCGAATTATAGGAAACAGAAAGCATTTAATAGCTATTGGTGTTTTCATCACCTAAAATCACTTCCATGTTTTTAAAATATAAAAACAAATTTCCTGAATCTCCGCGCGAAATCAATTTTCCAGTTTGCTTAGTTTTATTGCGAATTTCTTACAGCTTTTATTGGAAAAGATTATAGGTAACTACAGATTTAAACCTTCTATACAGGAAACAACATAATGTGGCCGATGTGATTATTTACAAGACGTTTCAGCTATAAATAATTCATTGAGACAGGCAGGCCGTAAAATCGAAACTTTGATCTGAACCAACAAGAAATTACGCTGTGGAGTCGTGGCCAACATTAGGTCTTTGATGATTTAACAGCAGATTTTCGTTAGGTCAAGTTCATTGCAAATACGCTAACAGAATTTGTTAAAATATAATGTGATTTTTTTTGCTGGGATAAATAGGTGTATACCGACTTTTCTATTAATTAGAATAGATTTTAACTTATGACTAAGACGAAACACACTACAAGATTGGTTGTAAAGAGTAAATGTCGGTAAAACCATTGTGTACGTCAGTGTCTTACAAACTAAAACTGGTTTATTCCTCCCTCCGATGAAGCTAACTTTGTTAGCGAAACGATCGTCAGGTCTAAAACTGTATTGTGCTGAATTGGGATCTCCAAATTGTACTTATCAGTCCTCATCAAGGGTTCCAGTCGTCCCTCATTGTTGTGTTATTTTTTGTTTCTTTAACGTCGGTCTATTTCCGCGACTATGGCCAATCACCGACGCCAGGGAGCAGCTTCGCCTCACTATCCCGAAAATTTTGCCGAACCCCTCCCTTTCTGCAAGGAGTGTAGGGATCTTTAACATGTCCAGCAATGAATGGATTCGGGACCGAAGGCTTTCCGCCCCCTCCGAAGGACGGAACGTGCAGACATTAAACTTGCTTAAATACAATGATACAATCTCGATTGATGTTAATTTTTATAGTATGTACTGAAAAATTTAAAGGGGAACCTTACGAATCAAACACAGTACCCTTCGGTTCAGAGGCACACGCTCTTGTGACTGAACCATCGAGGCTCTTCCACTCGTTGCTTCTCAAAACTGCTTTAAAGCGCGACCCCCGCTTTTGGTGAAAATTGTTCCTGGTCCCTTCTTTTTAACATACCATATTTTATTTGCAAAAAGAAAACAACAGACATGCTAAATGACATCTGACCATCATGCGATAACAATACTTAGCCCCAATTAGATTTTAGTGAATTTTCATTAAGAAAATTCGCCAATAGAGAGGTAACGATGGTGAGACTTTCGGAAAATGTTATACTATATATATAGCGATAACTCAAAAAATACTCAACTGATTTGAACGAAACTTGACACAAGCCTTCACTTCGTTACAATTGGGGCCGAGTTCGTCAATAAGCTATAACGGACATCTTTTCCCCAAAAAATATACAAAATTATTTTTGAATACGCTATACTTTTGAAAGTCTTAAAGTAACTGCAATAAGATTTAACATGTAGCTAGAAATGAGGTAAGTAAACCTCTGTTGTGAATTTTAAGTAATTTAGTTCACAACATTTTAAGTTTTTTCCAAATGAAAAATAAAATCTGAAAGACATGAATTAAAACAACTTAAATGGTTAAAGTGCGATGCCAGACAAAGACAGAGTAGTCACCTGCCACGCGTAGATTGATACATATACCAGAGGCATACATCTTAATGCAACGATAACGGTCATACCCGAACCGTGGCAATCCCACCCTAATGACCCTTCGGGTATATTCGGATGCGTGGATTTGTAGGGGTAATAAGGTAAATTTATTATGATTTGGCAGGTGTTTTCAGGTTAAGTAGATGATTGTATAGTGGTTTTAAAATTGGAAACTGAAGAACAAGAACATGTTTTGTTTATTTATTACGGTTTGGCAGTTCTGTTTTGACGTTAAGTAGTACATGATTGTCGTTGAAATAGATATAACAACCTGTACCTATATACTGCTTCTAAAATTGAAAGAATATTAACGTGTTTTGTTAATTTATCATGGTTTGACAGTTCTGGTTTGAGGTTAAATAGTAAATGATTGTATGGAAATCAAAGAGTATTAAATATAAATATATTTCTTGATTAATTGTTCAAGTAGGTAAGTTATTTGAATAACGAATTCACTTCTTGGGTATGAATTAAGTTTCCTTCTGATAAGCTTTTGTAACTTTAGTGAAAATGTAATACAAGTTTCTTTTAAAGAGACGTACAGTGCCCAGATTCACCAAATTTTAATTTTCTAGCGTCATAGAAAATTTAGTTTTGGGCATTAACAGTTTTGTTCTTAAAACGAGCTAAAACACAAGATTTGAATATTTTTTATGGTAATAGATAGAGAGTAATTCCTCAAATGAGCTTGTATTAATACCTCTAAACCCGATCTGCGACGTCTGTTTCAATTAATAGTATTACTTTTAGTAATTGCCCTACAAATAGTGTAAAATTCTTATGAAAATTCACTATCATAACGCACTTGCTGCTTCCCGAAATTTTTATTCTTGTTGTTGCTAGGGCCATCTATCACTAAGTAACGCATTTGAATTCAAAGTAGAAATGGTGTTTGTTACTTGCGCCCTCAGTGATCAAATAGCGTAAGCCCTTTGTTATTTATTTTCCGGAACTTTCAACATGGTCAAGAAATCACACTGCAATACTAGATCATACTGGAATCATCCTAAAGGGGGTGCCAAACAAGTTGTTTTTAATTTTCTCTTAAATATGTAAGAAGTGATAAAAATTAAATCAAGTAGATGTTGTCTGCTATCGAGAAGACACTCAGTGAGCAGTTTGTTAGTTTTCCGGTAAGGTTTAAGGGGTAGAAAAGCCACCCCTAGTACTTGTTTCACACGTAACTTTTTTTCTTACACCTATATCGCCATTGTAGAATACATTTTGAAAAGCTTCATTCATTCTCAACAAAAATGTCTCCTGTATTTTTTCCTAAATTCAACGGTTTCTGGAGAAAAAATGTTTAAATTAAATTACATAGCATAACTTGCATAGGTTGACATTTTGTAATTATACAAAATATGATTTTGGTATCAAAATAAAGAACTAATGATTGAAAACGAGCTATGTACTTAAAATTAATAACTAATAAAAATCATAATTATTGTTGAAAATGATCATATATATATATATATATATATATATATATATATATATATATATATATATATATATATATATATATATATATATATATATATATATATATGTTAGTATCACACCGACAATAGGTCGATTTCGATCAAATTTGGCGAGCACCTTCCTTTTGCAAATGGCTTGGATAAGTTCGTCAGCCAGGAAAATCGGTGCAGTTTATCCCAGAAAACCGGAAAATGTTGTGTTTTCTTTAGGACAATTTTTATACCTCCGTAAATAACAAATCTAAGGAAACCAAACTTGGTACGCTGGTTTACAACATGAAAAGTCAACTACGTACCAAAATTTAAATCTGTAAATTAAAAGAAAAAAAGTTATAGTCATATAAAGAAAAAAAAATTGGCGCCACTGATGACCAGAAAAACGCACAAAAAGTAAATATGTTACGTGGATAACAAAATCTGTTGTCTATTATATATATATATATATATATATATATATATATATATATATATATATATATATATATATATATATATATATATATATATATATATATATATATATATATATATATATATTATACATAGATTAAGTTTTTTTTTGGCGAAAAACTGTCAAGAAATGCGAGAAAAATTACTTTGAAAATTATATATTTTTCCTCTTGAAACGTCAAAATGGGCAACTTTTGGGCAACGAACCTGAAACAAATACGTGTTGTGTAGAGAAAAAAGAAGTATGCTTTACAAACCCTTAAGTTTCAGCTTCAACCGTCCTCATTTTATTAAAATATTTCCAGAAAATTCATTTAAAATAGAACCTTTCTCTGATGCTTTGGCAGTAGTTTTAGTTGGTCTATAATTTTTTTAAATTTATTTTCATTTGGGCAAAGTAAGAGTTTGGTAAGGACTTTTTCCTTTCTATGGACTTCTACAAGGTGAGTTTTTTACAGTTTGGATTTATAGCTCCTTTGCAGCATGTATACCCTGCACAAGACCTCAAATTTGCTTCAGGTCACTTAACTATATTGTGGAGTTGAGATCATTTGTCTGATGGTTAATGCGTCAAGAGGTTCCTGTAAGCATGTTTCTGAAAACATGTTTCCACAAAATTAACATTGCGTTAATTTGCAAATTTACATATAAACGTTATTTAGAGATAGTTTCAATATCATGTTCAAAATACACTCTATTTCTAGCTTGACTATTTGTCTCAATTAAATATAAGCGAATTTTTTCTACGAAATTTCGCTGAAAACAAACTAAGAAATGCTTTATCTAACTCAACTGTTATGGTTAATTCAATTTTTCCACGCATTTTAACTTTTTTCGTTTAACTTGCTGGCTTTAAACGATTACCTACCTTGAAATAATTGCCTAGTTAAGCTTAATCAACAAAAGGTCAATGTAAATTATCAAATAAATATATTTATGCCAGTTCGGTTTAATTTGGCATCTGGTTTAAATTCTACAGTGTGAAATACAGCGACCCACGTGCATCAGGAATTAGTTCTGGACTTGAAACATAATTATTTGTTTTATAATGTAATCGAGTGATAATGATTAGAATGCTCTTCATAAATTTGCGTTTTCAAAAAAATCATATTCATTTAAAAATAAATATAGCGAATAATGTGATTGTAACCGCATGACAGTAGTTGTCACTTATTAAATGCAATTCAGAAACGTGGTTTATTTAACAGAAATGCATAAAATACCAATTCCAGAGATGGTTGGTTACGGACATAAAACCATAAAACACATATTGCACTTGCTCGCCTGTTTTAAGAAAAGTTTTCCGACTTACCGCTTATATCCCTAGGGACAATTAGTAAAGTTGAATGGCAATTTCGCGACATGTAATGCAGATAAAAGAACATTCTATTGCACTGAGTAATGATACCAAATTGAATGTAATGCTTGAGTTTGAAGAAAACTCACATACTTCGAGTCGACCAGCAGCCACAACATTGGACATTAGCCATTCATCGATTATTCGAATATTAAAAGAAAAGAAAATGTATACTTATAAATTGATACAAACTCAGGAGCTCATGGAAGACGATTTGCATAAAACAACGTCTTTTCGTGAACAAATGATGGAAATGTTAGACAACAATAAAAATAAAATATATACCTATAAATTGATACAAATTCAGGAGCTCATGGAAGACGATTTTGATAGAACGTCTTTTTGTGATCAATTAAAGGAAATGTTAGATAATAGTGTTATCCACCTAGAACATGTTTTGTTTTCTGACGAGTATAGTTTTTTTTTCAACAACACACCACGAGGGCTTACAGCCTAAATACTATCGCACCGTGGGTGTTGACAAGGAGGAAAGAGGCAACTTGTTAATTCTGGATTTGAAAGTTTGGAGGTTCGGAGGAGAAGGAAAAACATGTGCCGGCAAGGAATTCCACAACTTGGAAGTCCTCGGGACAAAAGAGCGGGCATAACAAGATGTTCTATGTCTGGTGACCTGGACAGTAAAAGGGTGCATTCGCTCTGTTGGGGGCAGCAGGTGGAGGAACTATGGAAGAAAGCTCCTCTGAGCAGTGCCCGTGCAGATATCTATAAAAGTGTGAGAGAGAGAGAGAGGTTACCAACGGCACGTCGGTGGGCAAGGTATGGCAGCCTTTGGGTGAGGGTAGGGTCACCGATGAGACGTATAGCTCTCTTTTTTAATGGAGTCCAGGGTAGGGAGTGTAGAAGCGGCAGCTGCACCCCAGATGTGGGAGCAGTATTCTAGGTTTGGCCTTATTTGTGAAGTATATAAGGTATAGGGATTATCTGGTGAAAAGTATTTGCCAGCCCAAAAGATGAAACCTAATTTCTTAGCAGCCGCTTCTGCAATTGATGTGACATGTTGGTGCCAATTGAGATTTCGATCCACAGAATACCCAACAAGAGAAAAGGACTCATTACTTTGAATAACTTGGTTGTTCATTGCGATGGGTCTAGGGCTGGTGTATCTCTTATGAGAAAGAAAGCAAGACTGAGATTTGGTGGGGTTGAATTGTACAAGATTTCTACTTCCCCAGTCTAATATTTTTTGGAGATCCACGGAGACACAACCCTCCATGAATCTGCGATCCTCATCTAATTGAGCTAAAGAGACAGGCTTAGAATATTGTATATTTGAGTGGAGGTTTCTGCCGTCCGCGTAACTGTGAACTGGGTTGGATTTGCTAAAGAGGAGGTCATTGATGTAGAGAAGAAACAATACAGGGGCTAAAGCTGAACCTTGAGGAACTCCTGCATTAATTGGATACAGTTTAGAGGAATGGACATCCACGACAACAGAAATGCTCCGGTTGGAGATGAAATTTGCTGTCCAGGTACAGAGTTTTGGTGGTAGGCCATAAGCCGGAAGTTTATTAGGCAGCGCTGCGTGCCAGACCTGGTCGAATGCTTTGGTTATGTCTAGAGCGACAATCTGGGATTCACCATGTAGTTCCATAGACTTGTTCCAAGAATGGGTGCCAAAGGAAAGGAGGTCGTCAGTCGATCTGCGCTGATGGAATCCATACTGCCTGTCGTGGATTCGACTGTATTTTTCAAGTAATTTTAGTAATTCGGTGTTTATATACTTTTCCATCTCTTTAGAGGCGACTGAAAGGAGATAAATAGGCCTGTAGTTGCTAGGAAGCGCTTTGGATCCTTTATTGGGGATGGGTTGTACTCGAGCAGTTTCCCAGTTACTAGGGAATATGCCTTTATTGTAAGACATCTGAAACAAACGAGTCAGGACAGGAGCAAGTTCTGGTGCGCATTTTTTGAGAACAATTACGCTTCACGGCCATGCTAATCGTCAACATTGTCGCTACTAATCTAAAGACAATCCACACTGCATGAGAGAAGAACTTACAAAATAATCTGAAAAAGTTAATGTTTGAGCAGGAATAGTTGGAAACTATGTCATTGCTCCCTCTTTAATTAATTGCAATTTGAAGAGAGATAATTATTTATCAATGCTCCAACTAATGTGCCAACTTTGGCAAACTTATATGTTGATCGAGAAAACCTACAAATTCTAGCACATGTAATATGGTTCCAGCAAAATCAAGCCCCAGTATATTACCAAACCAATGTCCGGTAGTACCTCGACATAATATTTCCAAATCGGTAGAAGGGAGACGAAGATCGTTAGAATGGCCAGGACGATTATCCGATCTTAGGCTATTAGACTTTTTCTTATGGGAGATATGTAAAAAGTATGGTATAAAAAACTAAAGTGCGCGATTTAACTGACTTAACAAGAAGAATAACGATTGCGATTAAGTCGATTACGCCTCGGATGTTGATTAATGTTAGAAGACATTTTTATTTGCGATTAGGATGCTACCAAGACGTTACAATGCATTTTGCATGCATTTCCTACATTAAGATTAATGTGACTTTTATTTTTTCAAGAATCAAACGCAATTAGTTATTAGTTTTTTAGTGTGTTGCAGCGAAGTTCGTCAATCAGATGATTTTTTTTTGTCTGGCTCCAAAAAAGGAGGAGGTTCAATGTCTGTTTGTATGTATTTTTTAGTGAATTTTCGTAGAAAAAATTCACTAATGGGGAGATCCCGACTTTTGAAGTTTGAAAAATTTTTTGCAAATGAGCGCGAACTAGGACCCCTATAACCCATATCCGGGTCAGTTTCAATTTTTATATGTTTATATATATATATATATATATATATATATATATATATATATATATATATATATATATATATATATGTATGTATGTATGTATCACACCGATAACTCAAAAAATAATAGGCCGATTTTCATAACATTTGGCACATACCTTCCTTTTGTAAATGGTTTGGATAAGTTCGTTAGTCAGGAAAATCAGACGAGGTTTACCGGGAAAATTTTGAGTTTTCATTAAAAAAAAAAATTATATCTCTGGAATTAACACAGTAAGGACAACCAAATTTGGTACGCAGGTTCATATCATTATAGGTAAGCTACCTACCAAAATTTAGCTCTGTATGTTAAAGGACAAAAAAGTTACAGGCGTCTAAATTAAAATAAATTTTGGTTTTCCTCAAAACGTCAAAGTCGCGATTTAAAATGTCAAAATTGGTAATATTTAGGCAATGAACCTGAAATTAATATGATCTATGGAAGGAAAATGTCTCAAGAAGAATGCTTTACAAAGCCTGAACTCTTAGTTTCAATCGTCATTGTCCTTCATTTTACTAAAAGGTTCCCAGAAACTTCATTTAAAATATACCCTTTCGCTGATGCTTTGGCAGCAGTGTCGGCTATAGAGTTTATCGTTTAATGGTATATCATTTTTGTCAAATTTTCGTAAAAAATCATTAAAGCTCAATATATCCGTTATTATGCAAGTTACGAAAAAAAATTGATATGCATTAATTATAGGGTATTTGGAGCTACATCTTAAAAAATATTTCCACAATTACAGGCTGGCCCATAAGTGTCGTTGGTGATTCAAATTATCTTTTTTTTTTATCAAACACGCCCTATGTTATTGCATTTTCCATCGAAATATAATACATCTTTGTAAGAAAAGAAATTCTGGACGCAGCAAGTGCGTTATGGTAGCGAATTTTCATTAAATGCTTCAAATTTGAATAGCTCACTTTGCTATTAACCTATAAGGTTGACCAGGAAACCAGTTTTTTCGGGAACAATTTAAGTTTACTTTCGGAAATTTTTGTACATTTTCAAGCAATAAAGTTATTTTGATGAAACATGGCACATTGTTTTTACTATATAGATTGATGCCTGCTTTCTTAAAAAAACATGTTTGCTGTTAAAAACATTTTAATGAAAATTCACTACCATAACGCACTTGCTGCGTCCAGAAGTTTTTCAATGTACGGTCACCGTTATTTTCGCCAATCGTAGACCAATTTTTAAGAATCTTTTTTTAAAGGGTATACTTCTGAGGTGGTCCTAAATATGTTGTTAATTAACAAAGGCCAACCCACGCTCACGCATTCTGTCAAGTGCGGGAAGAAACTTGCGATGTATAATATTTTGTCTATATAGTGCTGGTGTGACAAGATATTACCTAATTACATACCGAGATGGCAATTCTGTCATACTGCCCACAATGTTCTCTGACCTGAATTACTTTGGATGTATTTTGAAAGTCATTAGTATACCACACTGACGAGCTCTATTGAGAGCGAACCAGTATGTGTTTTTAATGGTGGTCAGAATCCATCTAGTCTTATACATGAACTTTTCATGATAAAAGAATCACAGGAACGTCACTTTAATTCCTGATACAATAACTACCGTAAAGCGGGGTTACTTTATCGCCATGGGGCTACTTTGTCACTGTGCATAACTTTTCTTACCTATTTTTTTACGTCTGATGTAGTCACGTGCCAACTTTTCTGTGAGTATTACCATTGTTTATAGTTTTTAAGATATTATAAAAATCATGAGAACATATGAAAAAACACCAGGCAGTTATCAATATTGTAATTAACAGTGAGGACGATGAAGAAAAGGCAGTGAACAAACAAGCGGCTATTACCTACCGAATTCCACGCAGTACGCTTGTAAACAAGTGTCTTGGTAGGCACACCAATGTCGTGAGACATCCTACAATATTTACTCGATGCTTGACGAAAAGAGAGTAGATATTCACATCCGGTACAAACGATAAGGCAAAAAGAAAAGTGTGTGTGAAAGGCAGAAGTGTATACAGAATTAACAAAATGATCCACCAGTTTTCAGTATACCCAAACGAACATCAGAAAGAAGTCGGGAAGAATACGCCGAATTTGTTGAATGATGTAGAAAAACTATAGAGGACGTGTTAATTGGTTAAAATGCTGTAGGTGCAGCAAATAAATTTGTGGCATATGTAACGAAAACAGCAATTAGGATCCCTTGAGTTGAGTTATGTTTCTGAATGGCCTTGAACCTTTCGCTCTTTGGCCACAGATTTTTCCTATTTACTTTTGCATCTGGAAGTTATTACTGTTAACATCAAGCATTATAACTACTTACACACACACACACACACACACACACACACACACACACACACACACACACACACACACACACACACACACACATACACAAAGATATATATATATATATATATATATATATATATATATATATATATATATATATATATATATATATATATATATATATATATATATATATATATATATATATATATATGCATATTGGATTTTTTTAATGTATACTTATTACTTTTTTGTTTTCATTGAGTTTTTTGCTTTTTTTTTCTTTTCTTTTTTTTCTTCTTTTTTTTTCCTTTTTTTCATTTTTTTTTTCAACAAAATTAGTAATTGACTGGGACATATATCGCCAAGGGATCCACCAAGGCTCATCAACTCATATTGACTTGGCCACGGAAAAACTAAGGGATCCTTACTTCACTTGTGCTGTATGTGAAGATGATTCAGACGAGCTAGACCCTAATGAAACATATGAGGATAATGAATATGTGCCTGTTTGAATCCTTGATACAAAAATACTGCTTTATTGTGATTTTTAGTGCCAACAAGAAGTAGATTTATGTTCTGTTACTCTAGAAGTTCAATTTATCAATTTTTTTCTCTATTTAAATTGTTCATAGTACTTTAACATTGATTTTTGTACTATCTACTCAAAATAAAAGTTTATTAAAAAAAACAGTAAGAATTTTTATTTTAAAATATTTTTTTAACTAAATTTTTGGCCTCGAGCATTCACTTATACGGCCACGGGCTTTTTTACATGAACTTCTGGATACCGACCTCTATTTACTTGTTTACGTTTGCATTCTTACAGTCATGACCTGCATGTTTCTTGGCTTACATAATCTCTAGGTGGTTATCTATCCACATATTTTATTGATTTATGAATATTTTATTTCATACATAATTTATATATATATATATATATATATATATATATAGTACTGAAAATAATTGGGATATTTAAAAATAATTTATATCATATGTAAATGGTGTATTTTTATATTCCAATTAGGAATCTGGGGTTGCTTTGTCGCTGCGTGGCTTTTATATGTGTTTAAAACCAAATTTGAATAAGCGACAAAGTAGCCGCGAACACGGGGTAATTTTGCAAACCTCAATTTATTTTAATTTTTTTAGTTATGCTACATTCCAAACAAGAAATATTACATAGCCAGGTAGAGACGAGTTATGTCGGTGCGCAACTTTTTTTCTTATTAAAATTACAGAAGAGAAATAAGATATTAATAAAAAATATACCAAAAAATGTGAAAGTCCCAGTATACGGGACATTAGATCATCGCTGAAATCCACCAGGAAGAGCAGCGTAGGCCTTTGCAGTCAGCAGTTCTTTAGCCAATATGGTTCAGCAACCTACTTACTTTCCTCGCATCCCAACACACACTCAAATCCCTTGGATCTCCTTCTTACTATACTATACTGCTATAAGATATCAGTCACCGCGCAATTCAACCCGAGGTCACAACTCTGCGAACTGGGGCGAAACGCGGGATTGCTTTTCCTCATTTCCATGGGCGTCTGTCTGCTTCTCTCATCCTGACCCCTCTGGTTTCTCACAAAACGTCACCGAAATTATCCAAGCTGGCATGGAATTATTTATTCCACGTACACAGCAAACATCTCCAGCCACGCAAATGCCCTGGTTCTCTAAATCCTATGACAAGGCCAGACTTGAAAAGGCCAAAGCTCACAAAAAGCTTCTACACAATCCCAGTCAAGAAAACCGTCAAGCATTTAACGACGCAAGAAACCACTAGTCCGCATTCTTTCTGAGGCAAAAAAACTCGTTTAATAACCACATCAAAACCAAAGTCCTCTTAAGCTCCAGCGGCAGCAAACCCTTCCGGACTCTTGCTAAATCTATTGGGAATAATTTCTGCAAGCGCACGTTCCCACCTCTTGTCTCAGGGGATGAAATTGTTACTACCACCCCGGGCAAGTCTGAACTTTTTGCCTCGCTCTTCGCCGGCAATTCTACTCTCAACCCACCTCCAAATGTTCAACCACCAACAGTCCCCAATGTCGTGCATAAAATGACGAATATCACTTTCAAAACTAAAAAGGTACGAAAGATGCTCTCTTCTCTTAACACCAGGAAAGCCCCTGGCCTTGACGAGATCCCAGCAATTGTTCTCAAAAAATGCGCACCAGAACTTGCTCCTGTCCTGGCTCGTCCGTTTCAGACATCTCACAATAGAGGCATATTCCCTAGTAACTGGAAAACTGCTCGAGAACAACCCGTCCCCAAGCAAGGATTTAAAGCGCTTCCTAGCAACTACAGGCTTATTTCTCTCCTTTCAGTCATCTCTAAAGTAATGGAAAAGTATATAAACACCGAATTACTAAAATTTATTGAAAAACGTAGTCTAATCCACGACAGGCAGTATGGATTCCGTCAGCGCAGATCAACTGCCGACCTCCTTTCCTTTGTCACCCATTCTTGGAACAAGTCTACGGAACTACACGGTGAATCCCAGATTGTCGCTCTAGACATATCCAAAGCATTCGACCAGGTCTGGCACGCAGCGCTGCTTAATAAACTTCCGGCCTATGGCCTACCACCAAAGCTCTGTACGTGGACAGCAAATTTTCTCCCCAACCGGAGCATTTCTGTTGTCGTGGATGGCCATTCCTCTGAACTGTATCGAATTAATGCAGGAGTTCCTCAAGGTTCAGCTTTAGCCCCTACTTTGTTTCTTCTCTACATCAATGACCTCCTCTCTAGCACATCCAACCCAGTTCACAGTTACGCGGACGACAGCACCCTCCACTCAAATATACAATATTCTAAGCCTGTCTCTTTAGCCCAATTAGATAAGGATCGCAGACTCTAGGAGGGTTCTATCTCCGTGGATCTCCAAAAAATAATGGACTGGGGAAGTAGAAATCTTGTACAATTCAACGCCACCAAATCACAGTCTTACTTTCTTTCTCATAAGAGATACACAAGCCCTAGATCCATCACAATGAACAACCAAGTTATTCAAAGTAATGAGTCATTTTCACTTGTTGGCATTTCTGTGGATCGGAATTTGAATTGGCATCAACATGTCACATCAATTGCAGAAGCGACTGCTAGAAATTAGGTTTCCTCTTCCGAGGTCGCAAATACTTTTTAACAGCTAATCTCTATACCTTATATACTTCACAAATAAGACCACACCTCGAATACTGCTCCCACATCTGGGGTGCTGCTGGCGCTTCTACACTCGCTATCCTGGACTCCATTCAGAAGAGAGCTATACGTCTCGTCGGTGACCCTACCCTCACCCAAAGGCTGCCATCCCTTGCCCACCGACGTGCCGTTGGTGACCTCTCTCTCTTTTACAGATATCTGCACGGGCACTGCTCAGGGGAGCTTTCTTCCATAGTTCCTCCACCTGCTGCCCCCAACAGATCTACCAGGGGAACAGAGCGAATGCACCCTTTTACTGTCCAGGCCACCAGACATATAACATCTTCTTATACCCGCTCTTTTGTCCCGAGGACCTCAAAGTTGTGGAATTCCTTGCCGGCACATATTTTCTCTTCTCCCCCGAACCACCAAACCTTCAAGTCCAGAATTAACAAGTTGCCTCTTTCTTCCTTGTCGACACCCAAGGTACGATAGTATTTAGGCTGTAAGCCCTCGTGGTGTGTTGTTGAAATAAATAAAAATCCACGTAAAAAACTCCACAATAAACTGTAGGTATTCAAGTTAGTCAATTATTTAGCAATAATTGCATATTCTTAATCATATTATTTTATTACTAAGCATTTTCTAGCTAGCTATATATCATGACAAACCGCCATGTCATCTTTTGTCCTTTATCAGAAAGATGTCTTGCGAAATTTTGCACATGAATAATTTATTTAAATCGTTAATAAGCGATACCACTATATTTAGCCACCAATATTATACAAAACTTCTACACTGTTTATTTTTTCAGCCTACATCACCTTAACGTAATAAAATTAACTACCTCTTCTTCTTTGAATAGAAAATATTCGCTACATAGCAAAATAAACTCTACGTGTATAAGTTATTACTAAAATATAAAATATAATGATTAATGCATATAGCAGCAAGTTCTGCCAAGGTTAGTCTAGTTTATCTGCGTTCTGGCTTGTGTAAGCTTATTAATAATTTCGTAATTTAATGAAATCTCTTGCTAAAACGAATTTTGATTTGTAGAGTAGAAATACGTTGGAACATTACTACGTTCCTCTTGGTAATAAGTATCTTAAAATCTAAAGGGTCTATTGTACTGGTAGCTGAAAGCTAAACAAAGGATGTATTTAAATTATAAATTAATCATTTGACAAAGTCCTCAGATGGAGTGCTGAGAGAATCGGGGATGAGAAAATCAGTTATGTGGAAAAACGGCAGACAGAACTGCCTTCGATTCACAAAGAGATCGTTTGTTTTATCAAAGCTATCCAAAATATCTACGATAATGTTTCTCCAAAAAGAAAATATTTCCTCTTTCTTAAGATACCAATTTCATGGGCTGCTCATTCCAAAATAAAACTCTGGACGCAGCAAGTGCGTTATGGTAGTGAATTTTCATAAAAATGTTTTTAATTGCAAATATGTGTGTTTCCTTTTTAAGAAAGCAGGCATCAATTTTGGTTACCAGTATAACCTATATAGTAAAAACAATGTGCCATGTTTCATAAAAATAACTTTATTGTGTGAAAATGTACAAAAATTTCCAAAAGTAAACTTAAAGTGTTCCCGGAAAAACTCGTTTCTTGGTCAACCTTATAGGTTAATAGCAAATTGAGCTATTCAAATTTGAAGCATTTAATGAAAATTCGCTACCATAACGCACTTGCTGCGTCCCGAATTTCTTTTCTTACAAACATGCATCGCTGAAATATTCAAAAATGCAATAACATAAGGCGTGTTTGATTAAAAAAAAAGAAGAAAATTTGTATCACCAACGACTTATGGGCCATCCTGTGATTGTAGAAATATTTTTTTAAGATGTAGCTCAAGACACCCTATAATTAATATATACAAATTTTCTTCATATCTTGTATAATAACGGATATATTGAGCTTTATTGATTTTTTACGAAAATTCGACAAAAATTATATACCATTAAACGATAAACTCTAAAGCTAAGGCTACTGCCAAGCATCAGAAAAAGGGTCTATTTGAAATGAATTTTCTGGAAACATTTTAGTAAAATGAAGGACAATGACGGTTGAAACTGAGACTTCAGAGTTTGTAAAACATCCTTCTTGAGACATTTGATTTCCATATCCCGTATTAGATTCAAGTTCTTTGCCTAAATGTTGCCGATTTTGACGTTTTAAATCGCAACTTTGACGTTTTGAGGAAAACCCCAATTTATTTTTCTTTAAATGCCTATAACTTTTTTGCGTTTTGACCTACATAGCTAAATTTTGGTAGGTAGCTTACCTATAAGGATATTAACGAGTGTACCAAATTTGGTTGCCCTTACTTTGTTAATTCTGGAGATATAAATTTTTTTCGAAAGAAAACACACAATTTTCCGGGAAAACCTGGGCAGATTTTCCTGGCTAACGAACTTATCAAAGCCATTTGCAAAAGGAATTTTTCCACCAAATTTAGTCAAAATCGGCCTATTATTTTTTGAGTTATCGGTGTGATACATATATATATATATATATATATATATATATATATATATATAAATATATATATATAAATATATATATATGTATATATATATATATATATATATATATATATATATATATATATATATATATATATATATATATATATATATATAAACATATAAAAATTGAAACTGACCCCGGATATGTGTTCTAGGGGGCCTAGTTCGCGGTCATTTGAAGAAATTTTTTCAAAATTCAAAAGTCGGGATCTCCTCATTAGTGAATTTTTTTTAAGAAAATTCACTAATAGCAAAAGAAACTATGCCGTGGTAGCCAATTTGTTTTAAAGAATGGATGAATAAAAATATTTTATATAACTGTTGTCATATTGGCTGAAAGAGAATTCATTTTTCACGGGTCCTTTTCCAGCTCTATACGGACGATTCTTTTAGATTTATTTAACATTTCATTTACTAAAGATTAGATAATTTTAAGGTAAAAATCCAGACGCATCAGATGCGTTATGGGAGCACATTCGGTAATAAATTCTTCAAATTTTAGTAAATCAATTTATACCCTCGGTGGTCCAGGGGTCCAAGAACGTGTGCCTTTAAACTCAGAGCGCTGGGATTTCCAGGGTTCCCCTTTAACTTTTTCAGTACATACTGTAAGGTACATCAGCCGACCTTGTGGCATTGTATTTAAGCAAGTTAAATGTCCCCAAGTTGCGCTCTTGTGGTGGGGGGTGGTGGTGGGGTTCGTAAAGTCGTTGGTCCCATGTCCATGCGATGTTGGGCACGTAAATATCCCTATACTCCTTACAGAAAGGCACAGGGTCGCTAAAATTTCCAGGACAGTAAGGTGAAACTACTTCTTGGCGTCGGTGACTGTCAATAGTAGCGGAAATAGATTGACGTTAAAGTATTAAAAAAAACACAATTTTCCATTTTCCTAGAAACCACAATTTTGATATACACGCTGCGTACATATTATTGCACCAAATGGGATTATGCAGAAACGGTTTGCCATTTATATTTGACATTTGGCGGGGTTAAATTATACGTCAATACCCATATTTTAATATGAGTAAGTTCTAACTGATGCAAGTTTCATTTGTTTTTTAATTTGGTGTCATTTGGCAGGTAATTGATTTAGAAGTACTATACGGTATATCACAAGGTTGTTTATTCTAAAAGAACTAAGAAAATTAAAAAACAAATTAACTTTGTAGAGAGAATATTCTCTTGACGAATTCAGCACCATCAGACTATTATTTATACCCAAAGCTTATAAAACATTTGAATTGATTTTGAATTGGTTGGCCACCTGCCCTATTATTTAGATTTAACGCCATTGGACTATTATTCATTAACAAAGCTTGAAATCAGCTTTTATTGTAGACTAAGTACTTTTCCATTCCTCCTCATATTGTTATGTATTTAAAAAAGATATATACCCAAAGTAGTTATATATTTTAGCTGGTAAACATACGATCAGCTACAAAATATTATATATATATATATATATATATATATATATATATATATATATATATATATATATATATATATATATATATATATATATATATATATATTGTGACGAGGCCTTGGCTGGCAGACCGTTTTTTGGTGACCAGGCTTGACGGTTACTATCGGAGGATCTCGGGCGCCAGATTTTAAAGGGTTTACTCCCTGTCTGAATTCCAAATTTCGGGACGCAGCAAGTGCGTTATAGTAGTGAATATTCATAAGACTTGTACACTATTATTATACGACATATTACTAATATTAATACCGTAATCTTACACAAACCTTGAAGATCAATTTTAGAGGTCCTAGTCCGCGCACATTTGAAGAATTCTTTCGAAAGTGTTACCATCGATATTTCTCTATTATCAACCAAATCTTGTGTTCTAACTCCTTTTGAGAAAAATACCCAAAACTCAGTTTTCTATAAGGCCAACAAATTTAATTTTGCTATATCTATAGATAGTGTAAGTCTCTTTCAAAGAAACTTGTATTACAAATTTCATTAAAGTTACAAAAGATTTCCAGAAGGAAGCTCAATTCATATTTAGAAAAGTAAAGTATCTGCCAAAACAAAATTGTAGCAGTTATTTTTCCTTATCAATCCCCAGAATGCTTATGTTTTAGTCAACTTAACCAGACCGGTTTTTTCAATATCAACAATAACAAAATGTCTGCTGAAAATTATAATTTCAGACTCAAAGTTGACAAAGTTATTGAGGCGTTTTAAACAAAAATGAGATCTTGTTCAAAACGTATGAAATCTATGCACTACTGTTTCTCCAAATGTCCAAAAATAAATAAATAACATACATTCGTCGAGCTGGTATCGATCACGCAACCTTTTGCGTAGAAAACTAGCACGCCACCACTGAGCTAACTAAGGATACATTAACTAACGTTTTGTTTACATGATACTTGACACCGCCTCCATGCCCGTGATATATTATATGTATTATATTAAAAGTACCCGTAACAATTAATTACAGAGTTAGTAGAATTGCCATTGACACACATTCGACGACTGTTTCGGTCTTACATGACGTCTTGTGTTTAAGTTTAAAGATAAAAGAAACTATTTTAAAATCATTTTATAGAGACTTGACTTGATTTTGTTTAAATTCCTACTATATTATGACATACTTTTAGTCTAAAACCAGAGCATAATATATTTATGCTGTGCTGAAATTGTATTTGGGACCGTTCATTAAGCTACAAATGTAGTGTATTTTAAAAATTTATTGAATCCCCCACCAAAATAACAATCACTTGGCAAATTTTTAATATTATGTCATCTGTCATTTGCGACATTTGTGTATTTTCTTGATGAAAATACACTAAAAAATATGGGAGAAGAGGAGAAAAATTTACTGGACATACTCTGAGACGTACTGACCTCCTGAAAGCTTTATTTAAAAGAGGCACTCACTTCACAAAGGGGGAAGGTAGACCAAGAGGAAAACTTTTGGAATCTCAGCGAACAGATAAAATGCGAAAGCTTAAACCATATGAAAAGAGCTGCTGGAAACAGCGAGTCAGGATTGAAATGATAAAGCCACATCACCTTTAGACTGTGATGCTGAGGATAAATATATAAGGTTTTTAGTTTGATAAGTTCATGTAGCGTTAGTTTGTGTTTATCACAGAGGATTATAATTGCATTCCTCTAAATCCCAAAGCCAAGCATCAGAAGTTACATTTAACAAGCTGTGATTCGAAAACCGTAGCATCGTTACATCAGAGCATAGACATATCTATGCTGTAGTTACATATAGCTCTACCACATTTCACGTATCTCTAGTTGGGCAGAATGAGAGTAACACCAGAACTTTGTGATGCATCTCATGTTGGAAGTTCTCTTTGAAGTTACCTGGCTCCCAAGTTTATTTTATGCACCGGTGGCATATGCACTTCTCGTGTCCTATTATGCCGCTAATATACGTATTTGCACCTCACAAGTTGTCAACACTGTAAATGTAAGTCTATGTTGATTACGTGTTCTTGTGCAAATCAGATAAAAGACTTTAGTTTGATGTAGTATGATTACAAGTTTGGAAGGTTTATCCTATTCTGACTCATTCACCTAATAGGATTAAGTTTTCCACACTGCCAATTTCACTTTTAACTTTATAGTCTCTGTGTGAGGCCTCGACACCCTCATGAAATCAAACAGTAATTTTTATTTTGCATTTTATAGATCGCTTTTTGTTGTGTTAATTTATACTGGCTTACTACAGCTATATTTAAGAGATTATTGAATTGGCAAAAAACAAAATTATTTTTAACTATACAGGGATGTCCGAAAATAGCGGAACGCAATACAACTTTCTTATTTTAATGACACTATCCGATCCGAATTTCATATTCTAATTCCGCATAAAATTAAATATCAACGTTGTCGAATACACCCACATCCTGAGGATAACGATATATTGGCGGCAAATCGGGCAAATCCATGTATGAACCTTCCCGAGAAATCGTCTCAATTAAATATTAGCCTCGTCGAATATACCCACATCCTGAGTATAACGATATATTGGCGGCAAATCTATGTATGAGCCTTCGAGAGATATCCTCTCAACTAAATATTATCCTCGTCGAATACACCCACATCCTTAGGACAATTATATATTGGCGGAAAATCAGGCAAATATATGTATGAGCCTTCGAGAGATATCGTCTCAACTAAATATTATCCTCGTCGAATACACCCACATCCTTAAGATAACGATATATTGGCGGCAAATCGGGCAAATCCATGTATGAACCTTCGCGAGAAATCGTCTCAACTAAATATTAACCTCGTCGAATACACCTACATCCTGAGTATAACGATATATTGGCGGCAAATCAGGCAAATCTATGTATGAGCCTTCGCGAGAAATCGTCTCAACTAAATATTAACCTCGTCAAATACACCCACATCCTGAGTATAACGATATATTGGCGGCAAATCAGGCAAATCTATGTATGAGCCTTCGCGAGAAATCGTCTCAACTAAATATTAACCTCGTCAAATACACCCACATCCTGAGTATAACGATATATTGTCGCAATAGTGTTATAGCCATAGCAACCTATCTTATGTTGTTTTTCAGTTGACTTACGTTTAAAAATCTAACAATTTTCAAAGGCGTCTTCGTAAATCATTAATCTGCTTTTATTGAGCTCTGTTAGTAAATTTAGTTATTTATTAGCTTTACCTATTTAATTAAATTATAACATTTTTTTTATGATAATGTTGTAATGTAAAATATCATTTGTAATGATGGACCGATTCATTCCTTTTTTTATCGTAAATATATTTAGATATTTTTAGTTACCTGCTAAGTTAAGTTTTCTTGAGAATTAAATGCTATTTCGTAACATACTTTTTATACATATGCACTGTTTAAGATTTATGTAGCCAACTGTGATAATAAATAAGAATAATAATCATAATAATAACAATAATAATAATAAAATACACACACACAAATATACAGTGTGTCCACGGATTGAGTGTGGGTAAGGTATAAGTGACAAAAAAAGTTCGAATTAGATTATGATATTCTGGGAATCGCTCCTGCTTTGTCTTAAACTGATAAAATGAACAAAATCAATAATTATAACTGATGTAATGAAATGTATTAAGAG
This sequence comes from Tillus elongatus, assembly GCA_964006375.1. Taxonomy (NCBI): domain Eukaryota; kingdom Metazoa; phylum Arthropoda; class Insecta; order Coleoptera; family Cleridae; genus Tillus; species Tillus elongatus. Next base: position 89,693,708 of record OZ023268.1, read on the forward strand.
TAAACTAACTTCGTTTATGAAGATAACGCAAAAAGTTATTAACAAAAATTGTTTATAATTAAAATTTATGACAGGCTCTCAATTTTCAAACGGATCAGCCTACTATGAATTTTTTTTAGCTGCGACTTTATTCAAATGACGTTCGACTGCTTCTGTGATTAGGTGTACTTTAAAAAATACTTTAAACTGTATTAAAAAAAGTCTTTATCATAATTAAACTTGGGGTAGGTTTGCTTTCATCTCAACCAACAAAAAAAGTAAAGTAAACGCACAATTGGACATTCGAAGCAATAATTGGCGAGTTGCATGGCTACTTGAGCTCTGCCTTGTTGTTCGTTTCCCGGGATACTACTTATTTCGATAATTGAAACATCAATTTTATTTGTCACGAACGGCAAGCTTCTGTATTTAAAAATGTTAACAACAGAACAAAAAGTGTTTATTGTGCAGTGCTATGGTTTGGGTGAAGAACATTCTTATCAGGGAGTGATAAGACAATTCCTTAAACGCTGGCCAAATTATTTGGTTTCTGCTACTAGTGTAAAAAAATGTTGTTACAAAATTTATGCGTACTGGGAGTGTTTTAAATGTTAAGAAGACAAAATCCGACCTAAATGAAGAAGACAATGCTGCAGCTGCATTAGCTATGGATTCTGTTAGGCGTTTTCCTAAATTATCATTAAGAACAAGGGTATTAGAAATTGGCAATATTAGCAAATCGCATTTGCTACAAATTTATCGTACCAACAAGGTGAAACCTTTCAAAGCAAAACTGATACACACTTTGGAAGAAAATGACGAGTCAAAACGATTAGATTTTTGTATATGGTACCGCAAGCAATATCTACAAAATGAAAATGTTGGCAGAAGTTTTATTGTTTTCGGACGAATCCACTTTCACCACTAATGGGGTGGTAAATTCCCAAAATGCACGGCATTGGTCTATGGAGAATCCAAATTATAGAGTTAATTGCAGAAGACAATTCCATAAAAAAGTAAATGTTTGGTGTGCTGTTTCTTACACTGGGATAATTGGGCCATATTTTTTTGAGCGGAATATGAACCAGTAGAGTTATCTGGAAATGCTGGAAAATATTCTTCAAGACCATTTGCGTAACATGTCACTAGAAGATAGACAAACAGCATACTTTCAGCATGACGGCCACCCAGCACATGCAACAGGAATCGTTCGAGAATGGTTAGATCGCGAATTCTCTGGGCGGTGGATTGGTCGATATGGGCCAATACCTTGGCCTCCCATAAGTCCCGATCTTACCTTAATGGACTTTTATTTATGGGGCTATCTTAAACAGAAAGTCTACGCGGCTACATTAAACAACGATCTTGATTTGTTGAAACTGAGGTTGAGAGAGGCAATTGACGGTATTCCAATTCAACATATTCAAAATGCCCACAAAGCATTTACTAAACCGGCTGAGTTATGTGTATCGGTTGGTGGCAGCACATTTGAATAATTTCTTTATTTCTCGTTGTTTGTTTTGATTTTTGTTAGCAATAAGCGTTTTGTATTTTACTAATAAATTGTTATTTAACATTGCATGGTTACTTAGTTTGCGCACCTGCGTTCAGAAAACCACAGGTAAAAAGCTCCATGTAGATAGGGAAAAAATGTTAATAATTTACTTGAAAATTCAAAGTAGGCTGATCTGGCTGAAAATTGAGAGCCTGTCATACATTTTAATTACAAACAAGTTTTGTTAATAATTTTTTGCGGTATCTTTATAAACAAAGGTAGTTTACTCTTGACATATTTAATTAAATCAGTTCTAAATTACCCTGTATGTTAATTGATTTTGTTCATTTCCTCAACATCTTAGTTTGAGACAAAGCAGGAGCGATTCCCAGAATATCATAATCTAATTCAAAAATTTTTTGTCACTTATACCTTACCCACACTCAATCCGTGGACACACTGTATATATATATATATATATATATATATATATATATATATATATATATATATATATATATATATATATTATTGTTATTTCTATTACCTTTATTGTTTTATATCATATATGTTCATTCATATCTAAGACTTGTGCTGAATATTAGCATAATTTTATACACATAGTTGCATCCAAAACTGCTTGACAGCACTCCTAGGTCAACAATTTTGACACTCCAAACAAATTTCGTCTAGGCGATACACTCCACTTACAAATAATACTGCAGATTCAAAAGTCGCGACATCCTCATTAGCAAATTTACGTTTCACAGAAATTCGCATCTTTTTGATCAGGCCGTTTTATTATTAACAATCCAAACTAGTCTTGTTGCTCGAAATGACTTTCAAATTGTATTACAAATAAAACGTAATTTTCTTTGATTTTGCTATTGACCAATACAGTTTATTAGTGAATTTTCTAAAAAAAATTCACTAGAGAGGAGATTCCGACTTTTGAATTTTGGAAAAATTTCTTCAAATGAGCGCTAATTAGGCCCCCCAGAATACATATCCGGGGTCAGTTTCAATTTTTATATGTTTATATATATACATACATATATATATATATATATATATATATATATATATATATATATATATATATATATATATATATATATATATATCTGTGTGTGTGTGTGTGTGTATGTATTACACCGATAACTCAAAAAAGAATGGGCTGATTTTGAATAAATTTGGTGAGTACCTTCCTTTTGCAAATGGCTTGGATAAGTTCGTTATCCAGGAAAATTGGCCCAAGTTTTCCCGGAAAATTTTGTGTTTTCTTTCGAAAAAAAATTATCTCTCCGGAATTAACAAAGTAAGGGCAACCAAATTTGGTACGCAGGTTTATGTCCTTATAGGTAAGTCACCTACCAAATCTCTCTGTAGGTCAAAAAACAAAAAAGTTATAGGCATTTAAAGCAAAATAAATTGGGGTTTTCCTCAAAACGTCAAAATATGCAACATTTAGGCAAAGAACTTGAATCTAATACGGGCTATGGAAAGAAAATGTCTCAAGAAGAATGTTTTACAAACCTTGAAGTCTTAGTTTCAACGTACATTGTCCTTCATTTTACTAAAATGTTTCCAGAAAATTCAATTCAAATAGACCCTTTCTCTGATGCTTGGCAGTAATCTTAGCTATAGAGTTTATCGTTTAATGGTATATAATTTGTGTCGAATTTTCGTAAAAAATCAATAAAGCTCAATATATCCGTTATTATACCAGATATGAAAAAAAATTGTATATATTAATTATAGGGTGTCTTGAGCCACATCTTAAAAAATATTTCTACAATCACAGGCTAGCCCATAAGTCGTTGGTGATACAAATTTTCTTTTTTTTTTTTTTTTTAATCAAACACGCCTTATGTTATTGCATTTTCCATCGAAATATAATGCATGTTTGTAAGAAAAGAAATTCTGGACGCAGCAAGTGCGTTATGGTATCGAATTTTGATCACATGCTTCATATTTGAATAGCTTAATTTGCTGTTAACCTATAAGGTTGACCAAGAAACGAGTTTTCTCGGGAACACTTGAAGTTTACTTTCGGAAATTTTTGTACATTTTCAAGCAATAAAGGTATTTTGATGAAAGATGGCACATTGTTTTTACTATATAGGTTATACTGGTAACCAAATTTGATGCCTGCTTTCTTAAAAAAACACACATATTTGCTATTAAAGACATTTTAATGAAAATTCACCACCATAACGCACTTGCTGCGTCCAGACTTTTTTCTATAAAGCAAACACCAAACAAATTAGTTTTTTTTACACACATACAATTTTGTTTAGCAGAAATTCCATTAATCCTACGTAATAAAACATACTTCAATTATATAAATATATATGGATGTGTATTTCTGTTACATAATTTAATTGTTAGTTTAGCCACTGTGAAACATACAATTGCACCTTGAAATTAGTTTCTCTTCATTTAGAGACGTCATCGCTGTAATAAACACGTATTTTTAACCAGATAATTGGATTCTCCTATTTTTGTTTATGCAAAGAGCACTGACTGCTTCATGTTTATTTCTAGTGCAGAGAAAGATGTTGGTTATACTATAAGCAGCTACTATTTATATGAGGAGGTCTCTTAATTTAAACCTAAATTTACCACGTCAGCGTCAATTGTCAATAATGCAAGCACTTTTACGAACTTTAGTTTAGATTAAATATATTGAGACAGATAAAAAAGTTTTCTTAGTGACGATTTGGCCTTCGTGTAAGTATGAAAAAAGTCTGGAGGCACCAAAAGCCCTATAGTAGCCAATTTTTATAAAGATATTTCAAATCTAGCAAAATAATAGCAATAGATGACATTACTAAGCTTGTTAAATCCCCTATTTCAGTATCTCTTTATAGAGTCTCGGTGGTTCAGCGGAAAGAACATATACCAACTTTTCCACGAACACAACTGACACTTTTTGTGGATGACTCCGCAATATACAGTCATTCATTTAGGGCAGTAGCAGCAAACGTTCAAAACCAGTTGCACATGAACCTTCTGGAAAACTACTATAACAAATGGAACATTAAAATAAATCCTAAAAAAACTGAAAACATAATATTTTCTAGAAAATTCATAAATAACAAAATTTTTGGTAAACTTAGAGTACTAAACGAGCGGATAACCCCTAAACAAGTTATTAAGTACCTAGGTGTTATACTAGATAGCAGGCTAAACTTCCATGGGCACATTAATCACCTAGTCAGAAACGGGCATGCTGCACTTAATGCAGTTTATCCGTTAATGTCCAACTCTGCTGTTAGTCTACCCAACAAACTAACTGTTTACAAAACAATTATCAGGCCAAGTATCTCCTATGGTACTCCAGCATGGTGTGGTATATCCGACAGCAAGTACAGAAAATTAGAAACATTCGAAAACAAATGCCTAAGGCTAATTACAAATAGCAATAGGTACACTTATATCGTTTGGATGCACCAAAAGACAGGAATACTACATATCAAACAATACAGCAAATAAATTCCACGAAACGCAAACACAAAATAATAACCTAACAGAAAACATCACCAAAAGCCACCTCTTAAAACCACAACTCCAGTTTAAACACAAACTACTATACTACAAAACCAAATTCTGGCACCACACAATAAGATCCTTGTAACGTCCCAAAAGAACTGTTCTCTATGGGTTGCCAAAAACTTTGATATATATCACCAAATGTAAACTATCTAAATTCTAAAATACTAAACCACTAGTTATCTAAGTATTGTTTGTATTGTATATGTATGTATGTATATATGTGTGTATACAGTGCGTGTATGTGTGTGTATATATGTCTATATAATCTATAAATATGTAGATAGATGTAAATATAGAGTTAAGTTTTATAAAGGCAGGTTTTTTACATTTTAGTTTTCCTGTCATCTGAATTTTCAATAAACAACCCTTACCAAGTAACATCTGCCACAATGTAAAAACTACTAAGCTTAAAAATATACAGCTGTTTTGTACAACAGATAACATGTATATTTATTTAAAAAATTAGTTGTAATTTCGGATAAATCTATATGGATAGGAACCGAATAAACCCAACCTTTGCTGTAAACAATGCATCCGCTAACTGGCACAATACTATTACAGTATTATAGGAGCTTGTTTAGGGGCTGCATTGTCAATTACATGTATCAAAAAATGGCAAATAAAGTATTGAATTTGAATTTGAAGTGCCTCTGAACCGAAGGGTACTGGGTTCGATCCCAGGGTTCTCCTTTCACTTTTTCCGTACGAACTGTAACATTAACATTAACCGAGGTTCTGGCATTGTATCTGAGCAAGTTGAATGTCTGCACGTTCCACCCTTCGGAGGGGGGTAATGCCGTCGGTTCCGTTTCCATTCGATGTTGGGTACGTTAAAGATCCCTACCCTTCTTACAGATAGGCTGGGTTTTGGCAAAATTTCCAGGATAGTGGGGTGAAACTGCTCCCTGGCGTCGGTGATTGGCCATAGTCGCGGAAATAGGCCGACGTTAAAGAAAAACACACCCACAGCATCTCTTTATGCAGATGACATAGTAATTTTTCGCAGAGGCAAAAATAATAAGATCACGATTAAAGTTCTGCAAACAGCAATCAACGAAATTGGTGCTTGGTATAACGATCTTGGTTTGTTACTGTCTCTCCAGGAAACACGCGCAATGGTTTTACTTCCACATCGTCACGTGTGGTATCGTATTGGCGACAAAAATTTTAAAAAATTTCTTTCGTTTAAACGTCATAAAAAGTATCGAAACATACAAAAACATGATTTGGAAACGAGTTTTTGTGTCTGTCGATCTATCAGTCCATATGTCTGTCTGTTTGTAGCCATGATAAGTTAAGAACGAATTGAGATATCGCCTTCAAATTTCGTATACAGTTAGCATTCGACAAACGAACGGTTTAGATTGTTTTTGGGTAAAATCGCTTTAGGGGGTAAGGAATGATTTGATGAAAATTGGCATTTTTTTTGCTAAAATATAACGTTTTAGTGTTTATTTATTAAAAAAACTTTTAATTTTATCAAACATCTGGTATTCTGTGCTGAAATTAAATTAGGGGCTGAATGTGTGGGGGTGGAATATCGGTGAGAGAAATTTCGAATTTTTTTTTGCTAAAACGGCGTAAAAAGTCACAAAACGTAAGGAAAACTTGATTCTGGCACGATTTTTTTTTGTCTCTCAGTAGGCCTATTTAAAAGATTTTCGAATGAACAGGTGGTCAGCTTGACATTGTTTGAAGTATTTTGTGAACTAATTTTTGAAAAAAAAACTGTATAAGAAGAGAACATAACAGAAATAATAACGTGATATTTCCAATCCGTCAAACAATGTCAAGCTGACATCCTGCTCATTTGCCTAATTCACATCGTGGCCTATTTAAAAGATTTTCAAATGCATTTTGGGCAAATGATTTCAAAAGCTCGAAAAACACGTCAACATTCAACTGCAAATTATTCGGAAACGGTCAACTTTAAAACATTTTAACAAGACTACCTTTTTTATGTAAAATAACTGAAGCTTTCGTATTTTCGATAAATGTATTAAATAAAAGTCTGGACGCAGCAAGTGCGTTATTGTAGTGAATTTTCATAGAAATTATCTGACACAAAATATTTTTTTATTAACTTTTTATACTTTTAACATAGAAATATAAATTTTGGTACGTAGTTTCCTTTTAATATCGTTAACTTACGTACCAAATTTGGTTGCCATAGATTTTCTATTTTTTTGAGATAACAATTTTTTCCGAAAGAAAACCCAAAATTTGTCCGGAAAACCCAGTTCGATGTTTCTAGCTGAGGAACTTATCCAAGCCATTTATAAAAGGAAGGTACATGCAAAATTTTATCAAAATCGGTCCATTATTTTTTGAGTTATCGGTGTGATACATACATACATATACATATATATATATATATATATATATATATATATATATATATATATATATATATATATATATATATATATATATATATATATATATATATATATGTATATAAACATATAAAAATTGAAACTGACCCCGGATATGGGTTGTATGGGTCCTGGATCGCGCTCGTTTGAAGAATTTTTTTCAAAATTCAAAATTCGGGATCTCCTTGGTGAATTTTTTCTAAGAAAATTGACTAAAACCACGCACAAAAAAGATATGAAAATTGAACCATTCCCGCCCTTTTGCACGATACGCCTCTGAATAAAATATGACGATCCTAACAAATTAGTAATATTTCTCATAAAAAATACGCCTCTGTGTCAAATGTTATTAGGTTACCTGTGGTAGTTTGGAAGAAAATTCCAATAAAATTTTTCAGAGTCTTCTTCTAGGAGCGGTAGCTCCTTAGGGGTGCATTTTAGGAAATAGTTTCATAGAGTAAACTACACTTATTCTTTGGTGTAATATACGTCATAGAAATTTTGGCAGACATTTTTGAAACACCTTTTATAACTAAAACTACTGCAAAGCATCAGAGAAAGGTTATATTTGTAATTAATTTTTTTGGAAATATTTTAGTAAAATTAAGTACAATGACGGTTGAAGCCGAAACTTAAGGGTTTGTAAAACACACCTCCTGCGACATACATAACCTGTATTTATTTCAGGTTATTTGCCTAAACGTTGGCAATTTTGACGTTTCAAATCGCGACTTTGACGTTTTCAGAGGAAAAATTATAAAATTTTCAAATTAATTTGTCTGGCATTTCTTGGCTTTCGTGCGCCAAAAAACTTAACGTTTGTCTGTAATATACAATAAATTTTGTTAGCCACACATAACATTTTGTTTTTGTGCGTTTCTCTGGTCATCAGTGATATAAAAATTTTCCGACAGAAAACACAAAATTTTCCGGAAAAAACTGGGCCGATTTTCCTGGCTAACGAACTTGTCCAAGCGACTTGCAAAATTTGATCGAAATCGGCGCATTATTTTATATTATATATATATATATATATATATATATATATATATATATATATATATATATATATATATATATATATATATATATATATATATATATATATATATATATATATATATATATATATATATATATATAATTGAAACTGACCCCGGATATGGGTTCTAGGGGTCCTAGTTTGCCTTCATTTGAAGACTTTTTTTTAATTCAAAAGTTGCGATCTCCTCATTAGCGAATTTTTAAAAGAAAATCCACTAAGTGGTCAAAGAGATGTTCAGCAATGTGGAATGCAACCCGTATCTTTTATAATAATTATAAAAGTTGCACAATAATTAAACTGATTACAATAAATAACAAACAAAAAACTTCGGGACGCAGCAAGTGCGTTATGGTAGTGAATTTTCATAAAAATGTTTTTAATAGCAAATATGTGTTTTTTTTTCAGAAAGCAGGCATCAAATTTGATTACCAGTATAACATATATAGTAAATACAATGTGCCATGTTTCATCAAAATAACTTTATTGTTTGAAAACGTATAAAAATTTCCGAAAGTAAACTTAAAGTGTAACCGAAAAAATCCGTTTCTTGGTCAACCTTATAGGTTAATAGCAAATTGAGCTTTTCAGATATGAGGCATTTAATCAAAATTCGCTACCATAACGCACTTGCTGCGTCCAGAATTTCTTAACTTACAAACATGCATTATATTTCGATGGAAAATGCAAAAACATAAGGCGTTTTCGAGTAATAATAATATTTGTATCAGCAACGACTTATGGGCCAGCCTGTGATTGTAGAAATAATTTTTTAAGATGTAGCTCAAGACACCCTATAATTAATGTATACAATATTTTTTCATATCCTGTATAATAACGGATATATTGAGCTTTATTGATTTTTTACGAACATTCGACAAAAATTATATACCATTAAACGATAAACTCTATAGCCAAGCATCAGAGAAAGGGTCTATTTGAAATGAATTTTCTGGAAATATTTTAGTAAAATGAAGGACAATGACGGTTAAAACTAATACTTCAGGGTTACATTCTTCTTGAGACATTTTCTTTCCATAGCCCGTATTAGATTCAAGTTCTTTGGTTAAATGTTGCAAATTTTGACGTTTTAAATTGTCAGTTTTACGTTTTGATGAAAACCCCAATTTATATTTCTTTAAATGCCCATAACTTTTTTGTCTTTTGAGCTACAGAGCTAAATGTTGGTAGGTAGCTCACCCATAACGACATTAATCAGCATATTATTATATATTGGTTGGCCTTACTTTGTTAATTCCTGATATAATTTTTTTTTGAAAGAAAACACAAAATTTTCCGGGAAAACCTGGGCCGATTTTCCTGACTAACGAACTTATTTAAGCCATTTGCAAAGGGAAGGTATTCACCAAACTTAATAAAAATCGGCCCATTATTTTTTGAGTTATCGGTGTGATACACACACACATATATATATATATATATATATATATATATATATATATATATATATATATATATATATATATATATATATATATATATATATATATATATATATATATATATATATATATAACAATTTAAACTGACCCCGGATATGTTGTCTGGGGGGCCTAATTAGTAGCGCTCATTTGAAGAAATTTTTTCAAAATTCAAAAGTCGGGATCTCCTCATTAGTGAATTTTTTTTAAGAAAATTCACTAAAATATTGTACTGATTATATATAATATGGGGTTACTGAATGTTTATAAAGTTATTTCTCCAAATGTATTTTTCAACATCAATGCTAGTTTAATTAAAACATCATCCCAAAACAAACAGGTACAAACCAGTTAATCAAACAATACTGTTTTTGTTCATGAAATAAATATTACCTACAGAATATATGTAGCTACATAAATATTTTCTTTTATAAACGCGGGAATGGATGCTATAGAAATCAATGCAGGTATGGTCAACAGGTAAGACCAAACTGTAATCGATTAAACTAAACGTATTTTTGAACGAAATTGTAATCCAAATAATCATTTTTCGTTCCATTTCAGTAAAAAAACTATGAAGCTTAAAACGCACCTTTTTCAAAAAGATTATTCCCAAATTTTTCGCAAGAGACGCATCTCTATTAAATATTAAACTGGCTTTACAAATTTTAACAAGAGTTTCAAATCTACAAGTGAATGCAAACTATATTGTCTTGTTTTTTGACAGATAATTCAGTTAATGCAAAATATTAATATAAGTAATTTGTATAAATAAGCTATCTGAAGTGTCAATGTATGGATAAATTGTTATGAAACACGTCTGGAATACAAATATGTGCAAATATTTTTCTTATCTTGGCTTTTAATTGACTAATCTCATAATATATTAATCGACTTACCTGTGATTTAAACTTTTCGAAAAACAAACTAAAAAGAGTAAACAAAAGCACTGAAAACTTAAATATCACTGAAACTCCAGTCGATTAATCGAAAGATGGTTATCAGTGGCAACTAAATGTATCTAAATCAATTAGAATGCCTTATCTCTTATCGTTAGAGATGTTCACACGCAACGGCCGACGTGAATTTACGCGCGCCGCGACGTTCAGCTGTCGAACGTTAACTAAAGATGCAACAGCGTCTGGCATGCCAGTGGAAGGCGCATGTCCATTCACCCTTGCTAAAACTGGATGCACGGGACGAAAATATAAATGTTTAATCGGTTCAGAGATATATTCATTAAAAATCTTGCAAAAAAACTAGCTTGCTTATCGATTCCAGAGACCACAAAAAAACACCACTGATAAATGTTTTGATTTGAGTGTTTTCTGAATGAAAAGTAAATAAATAATTAGTGAAAACAGCGACCTGATGTGTGGATATGTAACTGGATGAATCAGAAGATATGTAGCCGTTTCAGTTAGTAATATTTAATTAATTCCATAAATTAAGGCTGCATGTCTTTCTCCGTGTCAATAAAATGTATGATAATAACTGAAATTGATAACGCAAACATATCTAAAAAGTTATGTTGCGGCAAAATCTTCATAGTAGAGCATTTTCATTAAAATTGGATTTAACAAAATACAGTTTGTAAGTAATAGAATAACAAAAAGTCTGGACGCAGCAAGGGCGTTATGGTAGTGAATTTTCATAAACATGTTTTTAATAGGAAATATATTTTTTTAAGAAAGCAGGCATCAAATTTGGTTACCAGTATAATCTATATAGTAAAAACAATGTGCCATGTTTCATCAAAATAACTTTATTGTTTGAAAATGTACAAAAATTTCCGAAAGTAAACTTAAATTGTTCCCGAAAAAACTGGTTTTCTGGTCAACCTTATAGGTTAATAGCAAATTGATCCAAAATTTGAAGCATTTAATGAAAATTCGCTACCATAACGCACTTGCTGCGTACCGAATTTCTTTTCTTACAAAGATGTTTTATATTTCGACGGAAAATGCAAAAATGCAATAACATAACAATAACATCGATTAAAAAAAATTCACTAAAAAAAAAAAAAGAAAATTTGAATCACCAACGACTTATGGGCCACCCTGTAATTGTGGAAATATTTTTTAAGATGTACCTTAAGACACCCTACAATTAACATATACAACTTTTTTTCGTAACTTGCATAATAACGGATATATTGCGCTTTCATGATTTTTTACGAAAATTCGACAAAAATGGTATACCATTAAACGATAAACTCTATAGCCAACACTACTGCTAAAGCATCAGAGAAACGGTCTATTTAAAATGAATTTTCTGGGAATATATTAGTAAAATGGAGGAGAGTGACGATTGAGTTCAGGCTTTGTAAAACATTATTCTTGAGACATTTTCCTTCCATAGATCATATTAGTTTCAGGATCATTGCCTAAATATTACCAATTTTGACGTTTTAAATCGCGACTTTGACGTTTTGAGGAAAATCCAAATTTATTTTTCTTTAAATGCCTGTAACTTTTTTGTCCTTTAACCTACAGCACTAACAGGTAACTTAGCTATAATGATATAAACCTGTGTACCAAATTTCGTTGCCCTTACTTTGTTAATTCCGGAGATATAGATTTTTTTCGAATGAAAACTCAAAATTTCCCGGAAAACATCGTCCGATTTTCCTGGCTAACGAACTTGTCCAAGCCATTTACAAAGGGAAGGTACGTGCCAAATTTTGTTAAAATCGGCCTATTATTTTTTGAGTTATCGGTGTGATACATATATATATATATATATATATATATATATATATATATATATATATATATATATATATATATATATATATATATATATATATATATATATATATATATAAATTGAAACTGACCCCGGATACGGGTTCTAAGGGTCCCAGTTCGCGCTCATTTGCAAAAAATTTTTCAAAATTCAAAAGTCGGGTCTCCCCATTAGTGAATTTTTTCTACGAAACTTCACAAAAAGTTCGGGATGCAGCAAGTGGCTTATGGTAGCGAATTTTCATTAAATGCTTCAAATTTTAATAACTCAATTTTATATAAACCAAGAAAATTTAATTTTGGTGTGTAGTAAGATCTTCCCCAAGGCAACATATCTATCAAATGTCATCAAAATAGCTTTGTAATTTTCGGAGATTTTTTTTTTAAGAAAACTTTAAATTTTCCCGGAGAACCCTGCTTGATTTTCCTGGCTAACGAACTCATCCAAGGTATTAATAAAAGAAAGGTACTTGCCGAGTTTCATCAAAATCGGTTAGTTACTTTTTGAGTTATCGGTTATATATATATATATATATATATATATATATATATATATATATATATATATATATATATATATATATATATATATATATATATATATATATATATATATATATATATATATATATATATATATATATATATATATATATATATATATATATATACCGTGAGGACCTAAAGTCCGTCCGCCCCCCTCTAATTTCTGAACCGTCCGGTATATTGTGATGAAATTTAGAACGATAATATCTGAGCAAGGTCTGCATTTTTTGACATATCAATGGCAGCTTTAAATGTCAAGGTGACAGCTTTTCGGAATATTTTTTTAATGGAAATGGGGGTCGAGTGATACCTCATTTTGAAGGTCTTTTTATTCTCAGCACATTCTCCAGTTTTGAAAACGTTTGGTTCAGTATTTTCCAAATGAGAATCCATAATATCGGTTTCTGCGTTATGGCTACCCTTGTTTATAGCACATTTTTTTTACCTATGGGATGTCATTGTTTGTTCCTGTCGTACTGTTTTCCCAGTAAAGTACACACAGATAATTTTAAATCATTTATGTTTCAAAATAAAACACAGTTTAACAGTAAACAAATAACCCTAACTAAGAAAATTGAAAAGCAATTCAAATAAAATCTAAAGGCACAAACTGTTGAAGTGGTTACTTCAACAGATGTTGAAAATGACCATCACGGACCTCCTGACAAATAAATATTCTACGGGTAAATTCTTCTCTGACATTATGAAGCATCTGTTGCGTTATTCTTGAACATATATCTGTAATTCGTTGTCTAAGTTTATCTAATGAGCGGGGAGCCGTTTTATGAACCTCAGATTTAACGTATCCCCAAAGAAAAAAATCTAGAGGCGTGAGGTCTGGGGATCTAACTGGCCATTTCGTAGGACCTTGACGACCAATCCACCTATTTTCATAACTCTCATCCAGGTAATTTCTGACGTGTCTAAAATAGTGACGTGGGGCTCCGTATTGTTGAAATATAACCCCTTGAAACTCATGTGGGTTTTGGGCAACATCATCAATAAGTGGAGTAATTGTATTTTGCAACAAATCCAGATATCTGTGGGGCCATTAAGATTTTCTTCTTGAAAAATGGGACCTATGATGTGATTACCCAAAATGTCCGCCCAAACATTTATTTTCTGGGGGAACTGTGTGCGTCCCTCCCGGAAAACATGGGGGTTTTCCTCACTCCAGTACCTACAGTTTTGGCTATTAACTTTTCCATGTAAAGAAATTTACTCTCGTCACTGAAACAGATATTCTGCAAGAAGTGATGATTCCCTACGATTCTTCCTTACATAATTTCGCAAAATTCGAGTCGTCTATCAGGATCGTCTTCTGTTATTTCGTGTATAATTTTCATTTTATATGGGTGAAACTTATGGCTTTTCAAAATTCTTTTGACAGAAGTACGCGAAATATCACATGCCTCAGCCACGTGCTTCGTTGGCTGTTGGAGATTAACAATCATTTCAGCTAAGACCTGAACTTTTACATCTTTCACAATTTTAGGCCTCTCAGACCTTGGAGCGTCTTTCACCCTACCCATTTCTTGAAATTATGAAATTAGTTTTACGGTTATTAATTTAAACTATTTACTAGTTAAAACTACCGGAATGAAATCGCAGCATGTATTGAATCTGGCCACATGCAGCTTCATTACAGACCCTCAATCGTCGGTACAAAGATCTTCTTACTCTGACACAAATGCGAGGATTTTGCCGAACTCTTACAAAAGTTTGTTTTATGCGTTGTAAAAGTTCTTTAAATGTTTGTACTGGTGTCTTGCAAACAAGCTCCATGTGCCCCATAGATAAAAATATAAAGGATTCAAATCAGGTGATCTTCGTGACCATGCTACTGGACTACCAGGACCAATCCATCGATGACCGTATGTTTCCGAGAGGTCCTCCTTAACATCAAAATGCGCAGCTGCACCATGGTTTGGAACCACATTTTATTTCTCACTAACACAGGTAATAGTTCGGGCAGATAATTTGTTCAAAAAATTTAAATGTGACACATGACTCAGCCTATGTGGCAGAATAGTTGGAAAAGTAATTTCATTTCCAATAATACTAGCCCAAATATTTACAGAAAACTTATACTGCGAGTTTACTACTCTTAGTAAATAGGGATTTTCCTCAGACCAGCTATGCAATGCGTTAAGGAAATTTATAATTTCCTTTTTAGTGAATTTTCCTTAAAAAAATCACTAATGAGGAGATCCCGACTATGGAATTTTGAAAAAATTTCTTCAAATGAGCGCAAACTAGGACCCCTAGAACCCATATCCGGGGTCAGTTTCAATTTATATATATATATATATATATATATATATATATATATATATATATATATATATATATATATATATATATATCTACAGGGCTGCCTAGAACTCCGGAATAAAATTAATATATCCTTAATCTTTAGCCTTGGGGAAAACGCTCGGACACGTCAATTTACTTTTATTTATGCTCACATTTTGACGTTATTCGTTTTTTTATAGACATTTGTCAAAGATATGACCACATCAATATTTTTTTAAATAGAAACATACAACTTGTGATACATCATTTGAAAGCTAATATCTCGTTCATAATGAATAACAGTTAACATAACACCTATATTATGCGACAATGAACACTTACAGCACTGTAACTAATTGAAGTTGTAAGCTGTGAGTGTTCATTGTTGCATAATCTAGGTGTTATGTTAACTTTTATTCATTATTTCAGTGCTCCTGAGGATGCCTTGGACTGAGGCGAAATATATCGAGTATTTGGTACAGAGTGACTTTCTTTAAAATATACCCATAGTTTTTTGGTCGGAGCTGCACTTAAAAGTATACAAATATTAGCACGCTACGTGTAACGACTGTTACTCCTCCTTTCAACTATATATATATATATATATATATATATATATATATATATATATATATATATATATATATATATATATATATATATATATATATATATATATATATATATATATATATATATGGTGTATCGGATCTAGTTAGACGCTACATATTACAGACTCCGTACATGCTAGTTTCAGATCAAAAAGTGTTGGTTAAAAAAGCTGCTATATATAAAACTTTACTTAGATATACAGGATGGATCCAAAGTGTACTGTTTGACATAAACTTAATTTTTTGTAATGGAATACCTGTATTTTATTCAAGATTTTGATTTCTTACTTCATTTCTAATCAATCATGTGTCAAACAGTTTTCCTCATTTTAATAGTTTTCGAGAAAATCCCAAAAAATGCATGTTCAAAAGTACTCACAAAAATATAATAAACAGTTAATTAACAAGACTAACGATTACAAAATAATTTATAAAAGATGCTCAAACTGGCGACCATTTTTTTCTTGGCAAACCTCATAATATAGTAGAGTTCAATTGAGGCATTTTGACAGGGTTGAATAGGTTGAACCCCACTCTAAATTCTTATTACTTCTCTGTGGTGCAACGTATAGTATAGGGGTAAGTTGCGTTAAATCACTATATTTTAGGTTCCCCTATTACATGCCCCTGCTCTGTGTTGGTGCTTATACTAAAGACCCTATATTCTTAAAAAATGCAATGTTCCCATGAGGATATGTATGGACATTTTGAGAAGATTCATTGAATTTTCCGTGCGACATTTTCAGAACATACTGGGAGCTCCTAAGAATATTATAAATAACACACTAAGAGCCTTATTGGTATGACAGAATCTGTCCAATTGTCATGTTCAGAGAATGTTCTATGAATATATTTGTATCATATGAGAATGTTCTGGCGATGTTTCAATATTCTTTCGAAACATTACTTGTATATTCTCAGAATGTGTCTGTGCTGTCTGGGCATTACATAATTTGATATGCCGAATAAAGATTAAATAATAATAATAAGCTTCACAATGCATGAATTTCTAATAACTTAAGGCGAAATTTCCCTCTAAGTTTCTAGGCTGAACAAAATTGACTACATCTTTTACATAATCCCATCAAAAATATCCAATTTTGGAGGGTCAGGCGACTTCGCGAGCCACTTGACTGTCCCTCGGTTCCCTATCCACTTAAATGAAACTACTGCCAAAGCATCAGAGAAAGAGTCTATTAGATATGAATTTTCTGCAACATTTTAGTAAAATGAAGGGCGACGACGACGGTTGAAGCAGAAACTTAATGCGCTGTAAAACACATTTCTTAGGACATTTCTTCTGGTCGCAGAAGGCGCGGGCTATGGCCCGCGTCCGTTTCCGAATCGTTGTCTAAAAATCTCATTTGTAACGTTTTAAATCGCAACTTTGACATTTTAAGAAAAACAATAAAATTTTCAAAGTAATTTTTCTCGTATTTCTTTACCATTTTGCGCCAAGAAACTTAATTTTTGTCTGTAATGTTAAATGCATTCTGTTAACCAAACAAAGCATGTCAGTCTTGTTCCATTCTCTGATCATCAGTAGCACCCATTTTTTTTTATTAAAGTGCTTATAACTTTTTTTAACTTACTTACATCTGAATTTTGGTACGTAGGATACGTTTTATAGTAGAAACTTTCGTACCAAAATTGGTTGTCATTGTCAAAATGTTTCGAAAGAAAACACAGTTATCTCCCAGGAGAACTGGTCCAATTTTCCTACATTAGAAATTTTGTGCAGTAAATAGTTTACTATTTTAATGTGAAATTATAAAAACAAGATAGCGAAAAGAGACATTTATGTCTAAAAATAAAAAAGTCTGGACCCAGCAAGTGCGTTATGGTAGTGAATTTTTATAAAAATGCTTTGAATAGCAAATATGTCTTTTTAATGCAAGCAGTCATCAATTTGGTTACCGGTATAACCTATATAGTAGAAACAATGTCCCATATTTTATCAAAATAACTTATTGTTTGAAAATGTACAAAAAATTTCCGACAATAAACTTTAAATGTTGGTTTCCTAGCCAACAAACCTTAGGTTAATAGCAAATTGAGTTATTGAAATTTGAAGCATTTAATGAAAATTTGCTACCAGAAGGCACTTACTGCATCTCGATTTTTTTCTTACAAACATATTTCGATAAAAAATGCAAAATAAGGGTGTTCGAAAAAAATTGTAGGGATCACCAACGACTTATGAGCCAGGCTGTGATTGTGAAAATAATTTTATAAGATGCAGTTCAAGACACCCTATAATTAATTTATACAATTTTTTCTCGTCTCTTACATAATAATAATTATATTGAGATTTACCGTAGAAATGCGTCACCCTGTATATATGTAAACAGATAAGAACTGAACGTAAACCCGGATATGGATTCTAGGGGGCCTAGTTTGCGCTCATTTGAAGAAATCTTTTTAAAATTCTAAAGTCGCGGTCTCCCCATTGACGAATTTTTTGTACAAAAATTAGCTAAAAATTATGGACCGTTAAACAATAAACTTAGCTAAAACTACCGCCAAAGCATCAGAGAGAAAATAACTAACCTGTTGCGCATCAGCCCTTTTGTAAAACTTCGATCCTTTATATCTGTTGACAAAACATAACAAACACTATTTAGTCCACCCACTAACATTAATAAAATCGTAAAGGAATAATTTGCACTTGTATATAAAAATTTCCAAATAACACAAATAATTTGTGATAAACAAACTAATACCATACGATAAACGTTAGTTACAGCGTGTAACAGACCTGCGCAATAATATCAAATGATCCGTTACCACGCAACCACTCAGACATACTAGATCTCATATACCAAGCCAGGTTTGCCATTATCAATGAAACGCGGTGATATTAAGAATAAATGCTTCAAATTTTAATAGCTCAATTTTTCTGTAAACCTAGAAAGCTGAGTTTTGGTATATGGTTAGGTCTTTCCTAAAGCAGCATGCACACCAAATTTCATTGCAATAGCTTTGTAATTTTCGGAGAAAAAAATTTTTTTCGAAAGAAAACTCAAAATTTTCCAGGAAAACCTTCTCAGATTTTCCTGGCTAACGAACTCATCCGAGCAATTAATAAAAGAAAGGCACTTGCGGAGTTTCATCAAAATCGGTTAATTATTTTTTGAGTTATCGGTTGGATATATATATATATATATATATATATATATATATATATATATATATATATATATATATATATATATATATATATATATATATATATAAACATATAAAAATCGAAACTGACCCCGGATATGGGTTCTAGGGGACCAAATTCACGCTCATTTGAATTTTTTTTTTGCAAAGTTTCACCATCGATACATCTCTATTAGTGAATTTTTTTAAATAAAAATTCACTAAAAAGAGTAAAATCCTCTTGAATCTGAATTTCTATGGGTGTAAAATATTGTGTGGAGTTTCTAATTTAAAAACTCTTACTGTTTAAATTATCTTTTCCGCCAACTGAACAATATAAAGACCAGTGAACTTTTGTCACGTCCGATTTGATTACCCTAGAAAGCGACCGACAAAAATAACAAAAAATGGAATAGTAGTAGGTACAATAAAAAGCTTGGAGAGAATAAGCAAAACGTCAACAGAAGTACAAAAACGAGCCTACGTTCTGTTCACATTCGCTTTAACATGCCATTTCATAAATCTAGTGGAATAATTTTTTCAGATAATAATCCTGCCCCCTACAGAAAGAGTCGCATACACGTAGAAACAAAAACTCTTACAAAAAATTTCAGATTATAAGCTAAAATGTTTACTGAACTTTGTAAAAATGTACTTATATTACGCGGGTTGTAAACGATGTTTGTCACTTGCAAGTAATGTCTTTTGTAACATCAATTATCATTCTTTTTCAGAAATGTCCCACTAAAAATGAAACAGTAATTAAATGTTTCGAAATTACAAAAATAGGCACTTTTAATACATCAAACTAGCATGCCACGTCTCAGAAATGTCTCACTAAAAATTTTTTCATAGTTACAGAATGTACGCAGTTTTCCTTAATTTTCGTTAAAAAAATCACTAATAGAGGGGTCACAATCGTGATTGTCGGCAAATTTGTTCAAATCAGCGCGAATAAAGCCTCCGTGACCCACATTTAAAGTATATATATATATATATATATATATATATATATATATATATATATATATATATATATATATATATATATATATATATATATATATATATTGTAGTGTATAAAACCTTATAGTTTAGCAGCCTTGGTCGGTAAGCAGTGATATTATAACTGTCAATCATACTGTGCTGACTTTTGTGTGAACTGTCATATTAGTAGGCTGTATTTAGATATTCACATATTAATACGCAATGCAACTTGTAGTAACGAGTGCTTAGAATATATAGTTATCTTACAAGTGTTCACTCTCTCAACGTCGGCTACACTTCATTGGCGATGAGGATGGGATTGTTCTCTCGCTGAGATCCCAGAGTTATATACATATACATACATATATATATATATATATATATATATATATATATATATATATATATATATATATATATATATATATATATATATATTGATATGGTTACTAAAGGGGGCCACATATACATATATACACATACATATACACAAACAACAACTTACCTTTGGTGTATGCAATGTTTTTGCACTGTAAGGCAGGGAGAAACTAAATTTTACAGATATATATATATGTGTTGAAAGGAGGCAAGGCAGGTGTAAAGGTATGACCAGTTTAATTAGATAGTTTAAGGTATTATTTTTTGATAGCTGTTATGTAATTTAAGATTTTATTGTTTGAATTAAGGATATTGTTAGCTTTAAGAATAGTAAGATGTCAAAATTTGAGTGTTAAATTGTAAGAAATGTCATGTCATAACCTATGTTTAAGTCAGCTGTTTTTTATTTAGGACAGACGTCAAAATGACACTAAAATTATAGTTAGGTTAATTATTCTCTCATTGACTAACAACAATCAGAAGTATATATGTATCCGAGGAGATGATGAAAAACGATTATTGTGTTAAAATTTGTGAGGATATTTTATTTGAAGCAGGCAGATAACAGTTTTTTGAATAGTTACGCTGGTTACAAGGAAAAATAATAAAGAGATGGAAAAATTTTGATAAAAGTATCAGATTGAAAATTTTTGAGATGAAAAAAGATTGAGATTATTATTAAATTATTAGACGGGGACATTTTGATTAAAAGATTAGATAGATTGAAATTTTTTTTTGATATTAAAAAAGGGATTGAAATATTTTTATAAAATTTAAAACGAGAAGGAGGTACATTTTTGAAGAGAAGTAAACAATCAAAAGGAGTCACAACACGGAAGCTCAGAAACAGACCAGATAAACTGTGAGTAAAGTAAATAAATATTTACATTTATTGTGCGACATATCCCCAGCTTCAAAAAGAATAGTAAATAACTCGCAAAATTCAAAATACATCAAACGAAAGTAGAGAGGTCTCATCGTAAAAAAAAACAACCATCTTGGTTTGCATTTCACACACCAAGGGCTTGAAAAACCAGTAACCATACCCAGCCAGTGAAGAGACTCGTCCATTGACTGCACGTAGTACTAAGGCATTGTATAAATCATTCAAACGTCAATAGGTGCCGTTACCGTTTGGCTTTAGGAAGTGCGTGAGAGTCATAAATATAAGTAGTCTTAAAAATTTAAAACAAATAATACTGATCATTTTTTTTTCTTATTGGCATTGTTAAAAAAAATAAACAAAGAGCTCTAAATTCAAAAGTAAGAAGTACATGATTAATAGCAAATAAGTATTGGTTTTTTTGTCATTTGTTCTTTAAGTGTAATAAATATTAAGTTTGGTGATCATTTGAAACCTTTGCCTTATTTTGTTTTCTTTTACACATATATGAGTATTTGGAAGGAAAGAACTGAAATTAGATAGGGCAGAATATTTCGAAATTACAAAAAAAAAAAAACAAAGGGGACTAGAACCCACTTGCTTACTAAGCACCCTGAGGTGAGAGGCAGTTCATATATGTGATTGGTTGTTTTCTGTGTGTTAAACAGGTAAAAAAATAAAAATACATTGAGTACATCCAGGTGTAAGTTACATACACAAATACATATATTTCATAATAACAACATTTACAACACATTTCACTAAACTTTACAGGAAAATAAAAGTTAAAAGCTAAGATACCTAAAATATAACTAAAAAACTAAATATATATATGTGTATATATGTATATATATATATGTGTATATATGTGTGTATATATATATGTGTGTATATATATCAATTCTATATATTAAATTAAATTTAAAATCCATAGCTTATTACATTTTTTGAAATTCTATAACAATATATATATATATATATATATATATATATATATATATATATATATATATATATATATATATATATATATATATATATATAATTAGTGTTAATACAGAGTGTGTGTTCGTGAGAGTGATGGCACGAATCATAGGCAGTTTTGGCGAATTCAACCCCAACAAACCATCTGCTTGGGATATTTACGCAGAGCGGGTGAAGTTTTACATGGATGCCAACAACATTAACGAAGACGATCGGCAATGTGCAGTTTTTCTCAGTGTTTGTGGAGAAGCAACGTACGAAATTGTAAGATCTCTAGTGGCCCCAGCAAGTCCGGCAGACAAGACCCTAGAAGAAATTCTGTGCTTACTGAAGAAGCACTTTACACCCAAAAAATCAGAAATTGTGCAGATTCATGTTTCACAAGCGAGATCAGAAGGTCGGCGAGTCGATTGCATGCTACATTGCCGTAGATTAGCTGAATATTGAAATTTTGGCACGACGTTAGGAACTATGCTTAGAGATCGCTTAGTTTGTGGCATTAGAGACGAAGGTATTCAGAAACGGTTGCTCGCAGAATCTGATCTAACCTTCAATTCAGCGGAGAAAATCGCTTTAGCATGCGAAACGACGGCAAACCAGACCATGGAGCTGCGTCACGGAAACGAAAATGTCATAGACAATGACAATGTTGGCAACATCAAATCACAAGACAGAAGAATGTCAACTCAGACAGAATCGCGTTCCGAAGAACAGAATAAATTCACACAATCGTGTTTTCGCTGCGGAGGACAACATTTGTCAAATAATTGTGCGTTTGTCAATCAGGAATGCCGTTTTTGTAAGAAAATTGGTCACATCGAGGGTGTGTGTTTGTCCAAAAAGCGTAAAGACGCGCGTCGCGTGAAGCAAGTGCAAAATACCGAAGACAACATTTCGATCGACAATACCTTCACACTGAACAGTTCAGTGAAGGAAGTGTGCACCTCAGTGACTGTCAAACTGAATGACATTTCGTGCAAAATGGAAATCGATTCCGGTGCGGGCGTGTCGATCATTTCTCTGCGCGTTTTCGACAAATTATGGCCTCGAAATAAGCCTCACTTGAACAAATCTGACAAGATACTGAGGGACTACCAAGGCAACAAAATTAGCATTGCAGGCACATGTCAGGTGGACGTGGAATACGGCCAATTCAAAGGTTTACTGCCGATAACCGTATCAAACGTTACGTCAAGCAGTCTTATAGGGAAAGAATGGTTCGAGCCACTGGGAATTCAAATCACTGGTGTATTGTCTGTGTCAGCGCTAAACGCAGAACCGCAGCTACAGAAATTATTACACGAGTTCAGTGACATTTTCAAAGAAGAGCTAGGGGCGTACAAAGGTCCTCCGGTGCGTCTACCTTTGGACCAGGACGTAACGCCTATCTTGCTGAAATGCAGAAAAGTTCCGTTCGCCTTACGCCCAAAGGTAGATGCAGAACTAGAAAGGTTGCAAAATCAAGATATTCTAGAACCTTGCGCACACTCAGTCTGGTCGACACCTATCGTACCAGTCGTCAAATCAAATGGTGAGTTGAGGATATGCGGCGATTATAAATGTACACTCAACAAAGTTTTGAGCCCAAACAATTACCCAATTCCTTCTGTAAATCAATTACTGGTATCACTTGGGCAAGGGAAAATTTTTGCCAAACTAGATCTTTCCCAGGCTTATCAACAGCTCAAGGTCGATGATTTTTCAGCAGATGCCCAAACTATTATCACACAGAAAGGTGCATTTCGTGTGCGAATATTGCAGTTTGGAGTCAGTGTCGCTCTTCTGATTTTCCAGAACTTCATGGACAGCCGTCTCAGTGGTATCCATGGAGTCTGTGCATATTTAGACGATGTGGTTATAGCGGCAGAAGCTTTAACCCAGTTAACTGACAGACTGAGGAAAGTTTTCAGTAGATTTTTAGAGGATGGATTGCGACTGCGCAAAGATAAATGTACTTTTGGAGTCAAGTCGGTGAATTTCCTAGGTTTCAAAGTAGATGCAAATGGCATTCATCAGACATCAGAGAAGCTATTCAAAATGCCCTCAGCCCACAAAATAAGCAATAGTTGCAAGCGTTCCTGGGACTTTTGAATTTTTACCATGTTTTCTTGAAAGGTAAAGCCACCGTAGGCGAGCCCTTACATAGGCTGTTACATAACAATGTCAAATGGCATTGGACAAAGTCGCAAGACGAAGCCTTCAGAAAATGCAAAGCGTTACTGTCTTCAAATGCACTTTTAGTACATTACGACGAGAAGAAGCCATTGATCATGACATGCGATTGGTCACCTTATGGATCTGGAATAGTTTTAAGCCACAGAATGCCAGATGGTAGCGAAGTACCAGTTGCCTATCATTCTCGTACACTGACAGCATCCGAGAGAAACTATGCACAGATAGACAGAGAATCATTGGCGATAATAACGGGAGTTCGGAAGTTTCATGACTATATATACGGCCGAAAAGTAGAAATTGTGACAGACCACAAGCCTTTGCTAGGAATATTGGGCGAGTTAAAGGCTGTTCCAGAATTGTTATCACCACGTATGCAAAGATGGTCACTGATACTGAACAGCTACAATTATACATTGAACTACAGAGCTGGAAGAGAGATAGCCAACGCAGATGCATTAAGCAGACTTCCACAGAGAATTTCAGAATCCGTTACTTCCTCGGACATTGGAGATGTTCTGATGATCGAAACGATGCCAGAGTCAGTAATAAAGGCCGATACAGTCGCAAAGCTCACGGCAACAGATCCAGTATTAAGCAAAGTCTTACCATGGGTTACCAATGGATGGCCTTCAAGAGTAGAAGATACATTCAAGTCATTTTCAAGTCGTAAACCCGAATTATCAGTTTACAAGAAGTGTTTGCTTTTGGGAAGCAGGGTAGTCATCCTCAGTGAGCTAGAAAATAAGTCTTACAAATGCTCCATTCATCACACCCAGGAGCAGGTTAGACATTGATCACGCAGGACCATTCAAAGGCAAGATATTTCTCATCATAGGATTCTTATTCAAAGTGGTTAGAGGTGAAAATAGTTCTGTCTACGTCAAGTGAGTCGACCATCAAGGTTTTACGTGAAACATTCGCAGTGCATGGAATCCCAGATGTCATCGGAAGCGACAACGCATCTGGGTTCACCTAAGAAACTTTCAAAGAATTTCTGGAAGAAAAAAATTGAATCCGTCAGGTAACAGTTGCTCCTTATCATCCGTCTTCAAATGGCCAAGCAGAACGCATGGTGCAGTTCACGAAGGAGTCTTTGTCAAAAATATCAGGTGACTGGGATGTCAAACTGGCGAGATTTTTGATTGGTCAGCATTCAACTCCTTCGTGCAGTACAGGGTGCAGTCCAGCAGAACTCTTGTTTCGAAGGAAGATTCGAACTTGTCTCCATCGCTTACACCCAGATTTCGCTAAGGATATGCGAGTCAGTCTAGAAGAGAAGTGCAGTCAGGCAAAACCTCGAGCCTTCCAGCAGGACGACCTAGTGTACGCCAGATCGTATACCGGTGCCGATCAGTGGATGCCAGCACAAATAACAGAAGCTATAGGACCCCTGTCTTATAGAATCGCCACTGAACAAGGTGCCATATTTCCAAGACACGTGGATCAACTTCGACCTCGCAGAGTAGAGGTAACACCCAACACCAACGCCAGGCCAAGCAGGATCACTTCGAGACCCGCATACTTGGATGATTATGTTCCATAATAGGGGGAGGGGTGTAGTGTATGAACCCATATAGTTTAGCAGCCTTGGTCGGTAAGCAGTGATATTATAACTGTCAATCATACTGTGCTGACTTTTGTGTGAACTGTCATATAGCAGGCTGTATTTAGATATTCACATATTAATACGCAATGTAACTTGTAGTAACGAGTGCTTAGAATATATAGTTATCTTACAAGTGTTCACTCTCTCAACGTCGGCTACACTTCATATATATATATATATATATATATATATATATATATATATATATATATATATATATATATATATATATATATATATAAATATATATATATATATATATATATATATATATATATATATATATATAATGATCTAGTAACCTAAATTAAGCTAAATATGTTTAAATATAAAATTGCCTCACGTTACGGTGACAATTGTAACCGTATCGAGTTATTATTGAAGTAAAAATTAAGTTTGTAGATAATCTTGTGGCTTATATGTGAAATTGTATTTTATATTTTTAAAATATGAGAAAAGAAAATTATCTATTAATGTATTTGAATATTAATAAAGTGGATCATCTATAGAAAGCATTCAAACCTGCTTGTTTTTTATTATAAATAACTATCATTACTAATAAATGGAAATATTTAAAGTTGAAATTCTACCTACAATATTGCACCTTCTAGGTTATGTTTTTCTTGTTTGCCTGTTGAGCGCCATCCATTTCTTGTAGTCACTTAAGTTTTCTGATCTAACCCTGTATAAGCCCTTATTTTTAGATTAAAATTTTTTCTATCTACCAACTAGCCCTAATATCACAGCATAATAAGACCTATTATGCTGTGCTAATATTATGAATCAATCAATTTTAATATTTATGAGCATGACATTCCCTCTCTTAGGTGTGCTTCATTGTGAAATAGGTCTTTTAAATACTTTTACTACATTGAAATTATACGCTATTTTCCTATTATTAAACTTTAATAAAATTAATGACATGTTTTAAACCTTTTTATGAATCACATACCTACATACAACGGCGGATCCAGGATTTTTTTTCCTGTGTGCGTGTGTGTGAAGGTGACCGCGTACAAGCGGTGATAACTCCACAGCACACAAAACCGTATTAAACTCCTCGCTTTTTGCCTGCTTTTAACCGTCTGTCGCTTTATTTCGTGGCCTACCAGAGTCAAATTATTTTCTGTTAATATCTCTCGTATAAATAAAGATTTTTCAAACATGTCGTACTTCATTAGAAAGCTTTTTCGGAACGCTTTCTAACTAACCAAAAATTAAAAATGGCCGCAATAAGAAAGTGCGATAGTGCTGATAGAACTTGAAAATAAATGAAGACAACCAATGAATTTGTCGTAAAAAAGTGTCTGAACAAACGTTTATAAAGGTAAAAAGCGGTCGCCTAAGCGTTATCGAATTATCTAACAAAAATCAAACCGGAAAATTTTAGTTTTTTCGAAATATCTCAAAATCGAAGAAACTCAGGATGAATTTGACATGAGATTTTTTGCAAGCACTGGATTCCGCAAAACATTCCCTATTTGACCGTTGCTCTATATCTTATAATAACCGATATGGTGAGCATCGAAATGTGAACACACTGTATATTTAAAAAGGTTTCAATGAGCCGGATATGCCAATGACAAAAAAAATATGTTCGGGATGCAGCAAGTGCGTTATTGTAGTGAATTTTCATAAGAATCCTATATTATAGTGATTTAGCCTTATAGTAAAAAGTTATAAAACGTTAATTTATTTAATTAGGAACGGTAAAAAATAGGGTAAAGAAGAGTAAGCAAAAACAGGGCCTCTAACATAAATATTTTTACAGTTATTTGGATACAAAACTCAAACAAAACAGGTGATAAACAGGAAATATGCCCAACAAAAAATACACTAGAAAGTGGAACATAAAAAATTCCTGTGGTTCATGCATTGAGGGTGATTGTATGCATTCAGAAGAGGAAGAAGAACCCCCAGGACGAAGAGGGTTTCTGCCCCCTCACCAAAAAACACGGGGAGTTCTCCTTTCCCTTGTCCATGCATTAAACACCCTTCAAAGCATAAAGCACAAGAAAAATTTCTTGGGAGCAACCCCCAAGAAATTTGTCGAAGTCTACACTGAAATCCAGCCGCCGAAAGCAAGCACCTTTTAAATTAAGCTCGATAGGCCTGGACGCTTAACAAACGTAGATATGTCTAATTTTAAGCGGGACTGTACCTGTTTGAAACGTACAATATGAAAAATACATAAATATGCTTTAAAATGATATTTCCAAAACTAACTAAAAAAACTAACCTGCGAAATCATCGATAATAAAAATAATGGATCTAGTAACTTATATATCAGTATCGTTCTCATTTTGTGAGCAGGTTTTGATACTTGCAAAGAACATGGTCGCATGCTAAAATTTGGCGCTTTTAAAAGCAAACATTGTCCCGGTATTATAAAAGAAATGGGCCAGGTCTGACAATCTACAAAATTGTTAGTTGGTTGTACACATGTCTCCATCTATAACATTTTGTGTTAACTAGAACTGTCGTGACAACATACTACCTGGTTCCGCACAGAGATGGCGTCCCCGTCGTACATTTCACAATGGTCTACGTTCTGACCTGTTGCAATAATACTTGTAACTTCCATTGTTTAGATTTGTATCTACCATCTATTTAAATAGCATAGCAGTACAGGTAACATCATCTGTCTTTGTCCAACATTGTAGATATTGCATTACAGAATTTGAAGTAATTATTTTAATTTTAATTTCGAATAACTTTATTTTTCTTTGATTAAAATACTTGAAAATTGGTACACAACCATGTCTGTCTATGTTCTTTTAAGTTTGAAATTTTCGTTTCAATCACTTAAAGAGTTTGAGAGATATTGCGTTTTAAAAGATATTTTTTAATTTTTGTTAAGAACAATTGGGCGTTAAGATCTAATGAACTAACTCATCCAAGCCATTAGCAAAATAAGGGTAATTCCCAAATATGGTCCAAATCAGTGAAGTATTTTTTGAGTCATCCGTTGGATATATATATATATATATATATATATATATATATATATATATATATATATATATATATATATATATATATATATATATATATATATATAGATCAGTAGCGGCTCGTGTCTTAATGCATTGGGGGTGCGCAAGAAAAAAGTTCGGGACGCAGCAAGTGCGTTATGGTAGTAAATTTTTATTAAATGCTTCAAATTTGAATAGCTCAAGTTTCTACGAACTTAGAAAGTTGAATTTTGGTGTATAGTAGGGTCTTACCCAGGGATCCACCAAACTTCATCAAAATAACTTTGTAATTTTCGGAGAAAAAAATTTTTTTCAAAAGAAAACTCAAAATTTGAATAACTAAATTTTCTGAAAAAGTAGAAAGTTGAATTTTATTGTGTAATAAGGTCTTTTACAAGGCAACATACCTACCCAATTTCATTAAAATACCTTTGTAATTTTCGGAGAAATTTTTTTTTTTTGAAACAAAACTCATAATTTTCCCGGAAAACATTATCCGATTTTACTGACTAACGAACTCATCCAAGCCATTAATAAAAGAAAGGCACTTGCCGAGTTTCATCGAAACTGACCCTGGATATGGGTTCTAGGGGTCCTAGTTCGCGCTCATTTGAAAACAATTTTGCAAAGTCTCTCCATCGATACCTCTTTATTAGTGAATTTTTTTAAATAAAAATTCACTAAAAATGAAGGGCACGCCCATTTTCCCCCGAAAATGTATTATAAAGAAACCTACTTACTAAACTTAATAATTATTAACTACTTACCAAGTTTTCCTCTAGTTAGTTATACGTTATAGTAGTTAAAAGTCCCTTAAAAAGTTAGCCATTAAATTTAAAATATCCACTGAATTACTCACAGTATGATAATTATTTTGTCCACTTATTAAGCAAACCGAAGTATTAACCATAATAATAATAATAATTGTCTTGTTAGAACATGTAAACAACAACTAAATGATCTAATTAAAAATCAATCCGACGCGAAAACGAAAATTACTACGTACTGGGTACACGCGCTCTGCCGAAAGTCCAGTATAAACTGGAAGCGTGTAATTTTATAGCGCACAACAGATTTCTTATTCGGTCGTTTTCAACGAAGATCATCAAGATTCGGCGATCATTTCGCACTGAAGTGTCGCATTTCGTGAGAGCGCCGAAAAATACACACCGCCGCCTTACTGCTTTATATGGATATGGATGTATATAACGTCTGCAACGATTAACACTATACTTATTCTGATTCTGTATTAATTGCTGGCGACTCTGCAATCCTCGATATACTAATTTTGTTTGTTGAATGCAGGAGGTAAAAAAGTAAATAAAAATTTATTAAAGTATAGCATAGCACGGGCGCACTTATTGAGGAGCCGCCCCTGATATATATATATATATATATATATATATATATATATATATATATATATATATATATATATATATATATATAAAGATCTGTATGTGGCTGTATA
Source organism: Tillus elongatus (assembly GCA_964006375.1). NCBI lineage: Eukaryota > Metazoa > Arthropoda > Insecta > Coleoptera > Cleridae > Tillus > Tillus elongatus. The sequence goes on from OZ023268.1 coordinate 89,724,404, forward strand.
TGAATGTGAGAGTGTGCCTGGGGAGTGATGGTATGGTATACAAGGACATGGATGTGGGGTGGTATATGGACGCGAGTAAGAGTGAATGGTTCGTTGTTTGTTTTCTTGTTCTTTTTTCTTTTTGTTTATGTGAGTGAATGGTTGAGGATGAGGTGTAGAGGGGAAACCTAACGGTGCTGTGATAAATGTGCTGTGGTAAATATTTTTGCGATAACTTCAGAAGATGCTTTGGCACAGAGGGGAAGTGGGGATGTAATGTTCCATGTCTGTATCATACGGCCACGCGATCGATGTGCTGTGTATTTTGCTTCGTGAAACTGCTTACTTTTGTATTGTTCTTCTTGGAATTTCACCTGATGCTTATAGTCGTAGAAGTGTTGAGCTTTAAGAAATAAAGGTAGTCTGTTTTGTGTGATCTTAGTTTTGTTTAAGTATTGGTGTGGAGGCTGTGATTGTTTTCAAGTTGCTCATAGGCAATAGAGAGGCATGGCTCTGAGCGTCATAAATTGTGTAACTTGTAAAAGTGTAAAAGGCATACACAAGTCAATAGACTTAGATGTCTTAGCTGATATGTAAATAGACTTGATATGTATAAGCTTGTGAATGTATGGTGTGTGAATAAATAAATAATAATATAATAAAAAAAAAGAAAATATATATATATATATATATATATATATATATATATATATATATATATATATATATATATATATATATATATATATATTTATATATTGTTATAGTTATGATTTAATCTATCTAGGAAAATTATAGTCCCACGTTTTTGGGCGCTAATTGATATAATGATAATTTATGCTATGGTTGTTTAAAATTTAATTTAGTATATAGAATTGATATAGATGTAATTTTTTGTTATATTTTTTTGTATCTTAGCTTTTAAGTTTTATTTGCCTGCAAAGTTTGGTGAAGTGTGTTGTAAAGTGTGTGTATTAAATATATATATATATATATATATATATATATATATATATATATATATATTTGACTTACACCTTGGTGATGATCTTACTCTCAAATCAGGGAGCTTCTTATGCTGGTGGGTTAAAGTCCTATCAAAATTTTTGTTATTATTTCCAAATGTATGATTAAATTTTAAATTTTGAAATGTATTCCCCCTCTGATTTTTACTCAAAATGCTTATAAATATATGTTAAAGAAAACAAAACAAAGGTCCTTATACGCTCACAGAACTTATATATTTATTAAATCAAACACAACTGACAAATGCCTAATACTATTCACAATCTATTTTGTTTTATCTCTAAACTTAGAGCTCTTTCTTACTTCTATCTTACTTTTAACAATGAAAATCCCCCAGAAAATGAACTAATCAGTATTACTTGCTTAATTTTAAGATCCCTATATGTACACGATCGTTGCTGCTTATAAACCAATATGTACCGACACCTATTGGTGTTCTTATGGTTTATATTACTCTTTATTTCGACGTGCAGTCAATGGACAAGTTATTTCACTGGTAGGCCACGGCTACTGACCTTTAAGGTCAAAAGATGATGCTGCAGGCCCTTGGTGTTATAAATGGAAGTCTGAAGATGATTATTTACCAATGGCCCCCTTTTATTTTCGGTTGATATATATAATAGTTTTGTTACTTTTTTGGAGCGATGGATGTTTCACACAACAAAAGGTAAGTTATTGCTTTACTGTACTTACTCAGACTTTATTGCCTTAGCTGACTTTCCTGTGTTGGATTATCAGGCCAGCGATCCCTGTCGATTTTCTCTCTTACTACAAAAATTCCCCTCTAATAATTTAATCCAAATTTTCCCATCTATCAAAATTTTTTTACAATTTTCAATCTTATGATTTTATCCAAACTTTTACCCTTCTTGTTTTTTCAATTTTCATCCGTAACCAGCGTAACTAATCAAAAAACTGCTTTATGCCTGCTTCAAATAAAATATCCTATCAAATTTTTAACACAATAATTATTTCCCATCATCTCCTCGGATACATACTTCTCATTCTTGTTAGTCAATGACAGAATAATTAACCTAACTATAATTTTAGTGTCAGTTTGACGTCTGTCCTAAATAAAAACAGCTGACTTAAATATAGGTTATGAAATGACATTTCTTACAATTTAACACTCAAATTTTTGACATCTTACTATTCTTAAAGCTAACAATATCCTTAATTCTAACAAACAATAACATCTTAAATTACGTAACAGCTAGCAAACAATAATACCTTAAACTATCTAATTAAACTTGTCATACATTTACACCTGCCTTGCCTCCTTTTAACACATATATATCTGTAAAATTTAGTTTCTCCCTGCCTTACAGTGCAAAAACATTGCATACACCAAAGGTAAGTTGTTGTTTGTGTTTAGTATAATTTGTGGTAAAATGTGTTTATGTATGTGTATATATGTATATGTGGCCCCCTTTAGTAACCATATCAAATCCCCAATAATAAGTTTTTACTGCTTTAGAGGCTTGCCTTCTGAAGCTAGGAAAAAATTTTGTTCACGCTTTTAGTTTATAGCAATATAATCTTTTCCTCCCTTAATACATTTTTTTTTGCATTTCAGATTACGGAAACAAGTTATGCTGTGAAATCAGAACTATCATCTGAGACTCAAGTGATCTAGCTGCGAACATGAGAAGTTATTATATTTACGTGTCAGATGCACTTATGCATGAGAGACATTATTGTGCTTATAAGCATGTTTAAAAAGATACTAGCGTGCCTACAATTTAGAAGAACACTAGCGTGCCTTTAATTATTTTATAAGAACACCGCTGTGCCAATATTTTGTCAATTATGTTTTTGAAGACCACTGCTGTGCCCACAATTATTTTAAGAAAAATACTACTGTGCCTGCAAATTTCTGCTACTGTCGAATACTGATCCTGTTGTCATTATTGCTGCATGTTTGTTCCAGCTTCATAAGTGTTCAGTTCTTCGAAGTGTTTATGGCCTTTATTTAAAATAGTGTTTCGTTAGTTTACGTGCTTTTAATAAAATATGTGTCATGTCAGTGCTTTGTTCGTCTGGGATTTCTTCAACTTATATTCCTTTTTTAATGTCACGTTTGCCCAAGCAACGTTCGACTTAGCTATTAAGTTTGCATGTTGCATGCTATAAGAAATGCCATCAACATTAAATGAAAAAATGTTGTTAATTGACTATGTCAAGGCTAAATTTAGTTTTAAGTTTCCCCCCAAGTAAAGTAAGAAATTATCTCTTGCTTTTCAAATTCCTTGTTTAACTTATCTCTTTATCATTATTTTTTTTTATTACCGAGTTTCCTTTTTCTCATTGCGTGTGTTCGTACGTGTGATAATGAACCGATTTCTATAACATGTTTGTATATACCCCCATATTTGGACTATTTTTTCTATTGCTGCTGCCATTGTAAGTTTCTATATGTTTCTTTTTTGATATTAGGTCCTTTCCTTTTTCAATTCGTTTTATTCTTCTGATACCCAACTTTTTTTCTTTTTATTAGTCTGAAACTACTATTTATCAGTCGATATATGTTCCATTTACTTGACTTTTTCATCTCATTCCCCTATATCTTGCAACTACTGTGCACATAATCATCTATATCTATTTTCATTATCTCAATATGCCCTCTATGGGTTTACATATTCACTGGTTAGCTTCTCCATCTATTAAATTCATTTCACTGTTCGTACATATATATTTTTGACTTTTCCAATTATTCCTTGTTTCAGACGTCTTTATTCAGTTGTTTATCATACTGAATGTTCCATAATTTTCTCCAAATTTCACCTAATTGACCTCAATATCTATTTAGTTTATATTTTTGTTTCTTTTTCCTCGTTCGTTGACAGCTCTGGTCCTCTTATCTTGGGTTTAAACTTGTCCCCACTACTTCGTTTGAATCCGTTTGCATTTCTTGTTTGGCATACAATTCTTATGCTTGTTTGTTGTACGATCCTTCCCGACGCTTGGCTGATTACTAACCTTATCTACCTCGGTTATGAATTTGCCTATACTCTTTGTTCATGCTTGACATTTGCTTTAAATTTTGAATTTTGACGTGTTATTTGGTCGAACTAGTTTTGGTTCAGTTTATAGACTTAATCCAGGTCTGCAATTTTGAATTTTGATTGTTATGTTATTTCAAAAAATGTTGGTGAGTTTAAAGACTTCCCAGGTCATTCATCTCATTCTTGTTCATTAGTTCTTCGTAGTCGTTTCATACTTTGTTGCTGCGTAGTCTCTATATCCGTTATGTGGTCTTCTCCACTGCTCATGATTGTTATCAGACTCTTCTGCCTGTCTTGCATCGTATTCCATGCTAGAATCGTCTTTGTAGGTATCCTCGTTTCTCTGGCATTTATACATATTCGTGCCATCGTTGCCATCCTTGTTTTCACGTCTATACCTATTATTTCCTATACGTTTCCGTTTAAATTTGTCACCCTTATTCCTGATTTCTTCTAGGCATTCTTGTTTCTTTTTGTTTCTTCTATTCCCCATTGCTCTTGTCCATTTTGGCCCAAAACATTCTTCTACTTCTTCTCTCAGACTTTTATTTCCCAACGTCATCTTTACATCTGGCTCTTCTCTTAGATTCTCCAAATTTCCATTCGTTTCTCTCAATCTCTCTTTCATTTTAGTTTCATATCTGTTTCTTTTGTTTGCGCATCTTTCTAGGCCCTCTAATTCGCTGATTTCTTTCATTCACTCTCTCTATGATTTTATCCATCGGTTCATCATCATTTGCTCTGATTTTCTCTATTATTATCTTACGTACTACATCCATCTTTGTCTCTACTTTGTTTTCAAACTTTCGTACTGCCTCGTCTTTCTCTTCCATCCCCATTTCTACATCTTTTTTCACTTCTTGTACACTTTTTTTCAATTCTCTGTGTTAATTTAGCATTCATTTCGTTCAGTCGTTCATTCATCAGATTCATACCTTCAATCATTTTGAGCCCTTGCCTATCCACTTTTTCTCCTATTTTATCCATTTTCTCATTTATATCAAGTTTCATGCTATACATATCCCCTTTCATTTCTTTCTTGCTTTCATTTATGTCTTGTTTTAGGCCATTTATGCTTTCATTCATATTATTTACATTCCGCTCTTGTTTCTCCATTTTCTCATTTATATCTGTATTCATACTATTTATGCTCTGCATTAATTTCATCAACATTTCATTGTTATTGTCAGGTTTTTCTTTTGTCGTATTTGTGTCGTCTACCTTACCTAGATCGGGTGTCTGTTCTTCTATTCCCCTAGGCATTTTCTCGACTTCCTTATTATGTTTTGTTTATTTATTTACTTTTAATTTATTTTACTCGTGGACCTCGAAAGCCCCACGTTGGGCGCCAATTGTTATTGTCAATGATTTAATCTATCTAGGAAAATTGTAGCCCCACGTTGGGCGCCAATTGTTATAGTTATGATTTAATCTATCTAGGAAAATTATAGTCCCACGTTTTTGGGCGCTAATTGATATAATGATAATTTATGCTATGGTTGTTTAAAATTTAATTTAGTATATAGAATTGATATAGATGTAATTTTTTTGTATCTTAGCTTTTAAGTTTTATTTGCCTGCAAAGTTTGGTGAAGTGTGTTGTAAATGTGTGTGTATTAAATATATATATATATATATATATATATATATATATATATATATATATATATATATATATATATATATATATATATATATATATATATATATATATATTTGACTTACACCTTGGTGATGATCTTACTCTCAAATCAGGGAGCTTCTTATGCTGGTGGGTTCAAGTCCTATCAAAATTTTTATTATTATTTCCAAATGCATGATTAAATTTTAAATTTTGAAATGTATTCCCCCTCTGATTTTTACTCAAAATGCTTATAAATATATGTTAAAGAAAACAAAACAAAGGTCCTTATACGCTCACAGAACTTATATATTTATTAAATCAAACACAACTGACAAATGCCTAATACTATTCACAATCTATTTTGTTTTATCTCTAAACTTAGAGCTCTTTCTTACTTCTATCTTACTTTTAACAATGAAAATCCCCCAGAAAATGAACTAATCAGTATTACTTGCTTAATTTTAAGATCCCTATATGTACACGATCGTTGCTGCTTATAAACCAATATGTACCGACACCTATTGGTGTTCTTATGGTTTATATTACTCTTTATTTCGACGTGCAGTCAATGGACAAGTTATTTCACTGGTAGGCCACGGCTACTGACCTTTAAGGTCAAAAGATGATGCTGCAGGCCCTTGGTGTTATAAATGGAAGTCTGAAGATGATTATTTACCAATGGCCCCCTTTTATTTTCGGTTGATATATATAATAGTTTTGTTACTTTTTTGGAGCGATGGGTGTTTCACACAACAAAAGGTAAGTTATTGCTTTACTGTACTTACTCAGACTTTATTGCCTTAGCTGACTTTCCTGTGTTGGATTATCAGGCCAGCGATCCCTGTCGATTTTCTCTCTTACTACAAAAATTCCCCTCCAATAATTTAATCCAAATTTTCCCATCTATCAAAATTTTTTTACAATTTTCAATCTTATGATTTTATCCAAACTTTTACCCTTCTTGTTTTTTCAATTTTCATCCGTAACCAGCGTAACTAATCAAAAAACTGCTTTATGCCTGCTTCAAATAAAATATCCTATCAAATTTTTAACACAATAATTATTTCCCATCATCTCCTCGGATACATACTTCTCATTCTTGTTAGTCAATGACAGAATAATTAACCTAACTATAATTTAAGTGTCAGTTTGACGTCTGTCCTAAATAAAAACAGCTGACTTAAATATAGGTTATGAAATGACATTTCTTACAATTTAACACTCAAATTTTTGACATCTTACTATTCTTAAAGCTAACAATATCCTTAATTCTAACAAACAATAACATCTTAAATTACGTAACAGCTAGCAAACAATAATACCTTAAACTATCTAATTAAACTTGTCATACATTTACACCTGCCTTGCCTCCTTTTAACACATATATATCTGTAAAATTTAGTTTCTCCCTGCCTTACAGTGCAAAAACATTGCATACACCAAAGGTAAGTTGTTGTTTGTGTTTAGTATAATTTGTGGTAAAATGTGTTTATGTATGTGTATATATGTATATGTGGCCCCCTTTAGTAACCATATCAATATATATATATATATATATATATATATATATATATATATATATATATATATATATATATATATATATATATATATAATGTTAGCTGACCATAGAAGTTCCAGGTGCCCTAATTCGCGCTCATTTAAAAAAATTTTCCGGAGGTCTCACCATTGATACTCTCTATTAGTGAATTTTCTTTTCCTTAATGGAATATTCACTAATATACAGGCATTTCATTTCAAAAGATCATCGGTTTGGTTTCTATCACAAAATATCTGCTTAATAAAAAAACAGAACTATTTGCATAATTGATTTCTATGTAAATAAAATCTATATCGTCGTGGTGACCGCAATAGGATGTATGTGATTGAACTGGTACTTTTCAGGAGAGACAAAAAACTTTTTTTTTTTAAATTACGGTCATCATAAATTTTTAATCAGAAGTTAATGGAAATTTAATAAGGAGTGTATATCTACAGTAAAGCTACAAAATTGTAATTCAACATATTTATTAATTAAATTTGACATACAACTTATTGCTACTTTATTTGGTGTCATTTAGTGACATTTGTCTAATTGCATTTTATGGTAAACATGGAGAACTGAAGTTATTTGTAAGTTAAGGAATTATAAAAGTTACGATAATCTAGAGGAAGTAATTTTGCTAGTTCCTGTAAATGTTTAAATTTTGTTTCTTCTATTGGGCAAGGTTCTTCATACAGATTGGAATGATCAGCCAAATTATTATCAACTCGTTTTGGGCGGGTTGGTAACAATGTCCATTCATTAACAAAATCAGTTTTGTAATTTATCACCCCTTCTGGAGTGTACTGGTAAGCGACGACATCATTGACACAGGGATCTCCAACTTTATTTCCCGGTCGAATACTACCATAAAAAACAGGTTCAAATTTCAGAAAATCACTGTACTGAAGGTAGACTGTCCCGTAAGGCTTAGGATTTTGCCTTGCAGAGTGAATAATATTTAGATAATCTGCTGGAACATAAACTTCCCTTCTTTTACGCAATTTTTTCTCTATGGAAGAATGAATGGAGTCTACCTCCATTTGTGTGTGTCCAACCTCCAAGTATTTATGTTCAATTATGACATTATGTTTGACACTTAGCTCAACCAGTGCATTTGAAAGTTTTACGTTGCGATTTTGATAGCCACAACCATCGCTCCAAATTATAATTTTTTGCGGTTTTTTGTTCTCAATTTCTTTTAGAAAAAAAATTGTTGCAATTGATGCAAATACGTCACTTTCAAGTCCTCCGTTTGCCTCGTGCCATACATAACACATGACATCTTTTGTAGACAAATTATAGTATGTTAAATTATGCACTTTTAATTTGGTTTTGTAATAATTAGCTGTCGCGTTTAGACGAGGGGCTAATAAAACAGCTTGCAAATCAACTGTATAACTTTGTATTTCAGGACAGTTTATGGCGGAAATTTTGTCTCTCTCCTTTTCGGACCGTGCGTCATTTTTCTTTTTAGTATGCGCCTGGAAAACTTCGTCACCAATGGTACCTTGCTTGTACATAATACAGGTATTACACTGGTCTTTTTTGGGAGCATAAATATCAAGATTCATGTTTCTAATTACTTTCAGAAAAGTTTTCCAAGATATTGAAGGTTTATTTTCATTACGACACTTCTCAGAGTAATATCTATGCATATCTCTAAAACTGTACCAGGTTGCTTCAAGGTACAGTTTATTTGATGATGATCGGCAGTAGTGCGATTCCATCTTTGGCAATGAATTTAAAAATTCTTCAACATTTTTTAAAGCAGCAGATTTTTTATCACTGGTTAATCCAATTTCTACAGGACCTGCTGTATCTTCCACTGGAAATTTATCGCCTTTATCGCCATCCAAAGTCCATAAGCGCATTGCCTTTTCTCCAATACAAAGTGTGTTCAGGAACATTTTTTTGCAAACACATTTTTTTACTTTGTTATTAAGGCCTTCATTGATAACTAGGTAATATTTAAATGATACATTTTTCCGTGAATCATCAGCATCTACGTTGCTTCTTCGATACTTTGGATGCGTTTGTACAACGCATCCGGCAACAAAAACTTTTTTGGCTTCCCATGATGACAACTTCCAAAATGATGAAAAAATTAAATGGCGCATTGCTTCAGTGATAGTAGCACAATCAAAACTTTGCCTAGGACCACCTTTGAGAGTACGTTTCGTTTGATGGCCATTACATCTTGGAAGGATAGATCGTTCCTTTTTTTGTTTAGTTTGTTGGTATCGGCCCTCCTCATTTTTTGTAAATCCAACATAATCCTTTCCTTGAAGTCGAAGCTCAGCATTTTTTTGTCTTTTCCATTCTTTTCTGTTTATTTGCCTCTTGCGCCTTTTTTTAAGACCGGCAGTCTCTTCAGCATTGCTTGAGTAAACCGGCTCCTCTTCCTCTTGGGTGATCTCCTTTTCCCCTTCTGATGGTTCGTACAGCTCCCCTGAACCGGAACTGAAAGCTTCGTCTGGACTACTCTCTTCGCCATCAGAAATTAATACATCTTTTTTCTCATTTACATTGGCAGGTGCAAAACTACATTGTGGTTCGTTGACGTCATTATGGACTTTTTCAGTTTCATTCTCCACTGTTGAAATGTTTGTACAACTTTTATTACCTTCTATTGTGGAAGTTTTATTTACGTCCCTAACTAGCTGCACTATGTAGCTGCTTCTGCTAGCCTCAAACATTTTTCTGAAAATGAAAAAAAGTAAATTTAAAATAAAAAAATAGACGATTTTAATAACATGTAAAAAATACTTTAACTGCAAAAATGCATGGTTATAAAGTAATCAAGGCAGCTCCTAAACTCAGAAGAAAAACCTCTATAATTATGTTACTTAACATTTTTCATTCTAACGGAGTATGTCAAGATATGGTATACAGAAATATTATGTAGGTACTTATATAAAAACAGTTCACGAAAACAATAAAACAAGTGCGACATTACTAAAATTGAACTAATTGCAAAACCTCGCATGTCAATTACAAACATAAGATGAATCCGGCAAAAAGACGTATGTCAAAAAAAAATTTGAAAAACATTTTGAACTGCTACAGCTAAAAAGCAAGTAAGCCCGGTTTGACTAAAACATAATAATATTATTTCCAAATACTCTAAAAATCTTGGTTAAAACAGTTAAATGTCAAATTTGTTAAAGGAAAGTGAGGTTAAGAGATATAAACTCTTTTGTTCTATAGATAATATTGTACAAAATGTATAATACACAAAGAATAATATACCCAATAGTACTGGAAATAGTACTTACCGTTTTAAAATCTAAGAACACCACACCAGAGTTATAATAGCACCAGCAAATACTAACTAAACAAATTCCAATAGACATACAACCTATTGCCGTATCCAGCCTAGAAGTATATGACATTCGCCATCTTGCACATGCGCGCTCAATGCTCTATTTCGTTGCTGAATGACTTAGGACTAATTGCAGCCTACAGATCTCGTTGATTTGGTTACCAATATGCAATAAAATGAAAAATGATTTATTTTGACATACGACTTATTGCAGTCACCACGACGATATACAGTGTTGCCTAAAAATGACAAAACTGAAAAATCACCTGTAGCTCAAAAACAAAGAGTGCCATATCAGTTTTCATTTCGCCATCGTTAGTTTCAAGAAAAAGTACAGTATGTATTGTGAAAACCGCAACCTTGTACCTCCACCCATAACCGTGATTACCCCACAAAAGCAACGAAACCCGGACAGCACCTTAAAAAAATTAACTGACCTTGAAAATGGGTTCCGAGAGTCATAATTCGTGCTCTACACAGGGGCGGCTCCTTAATAAGTGCGCCCGTGCGCGCGCACTGCCGCCTGCCATGGAAAAAATAATATCTTTGCTATGCTATATCTTAATAAATTTTTATTTACTTTTTTACCTCCTGCGTTCAAGAAACAAAATTAGTATATCGAGGATCGCAGAGAGTCGGCAGCCATTAATAAAGAATACAGATCAGAATAAGTATAGTTTTAATCGTTGCAGACGTTATATACATCCATATCCATATAAAGCTAGCGGGCAGCGGTGTGTATTTTTCGGCGCTCTCACGAAATGCGATACTTCAGTGCGAAACGATCGCCGAATCTTGATGATCTTCGTGGAAGACGACCGAATAAGCAATCTGTTGTGCGCTATAAAATTACACACTTCCAGTTTGTAGTGGACTTTTGGCAGAGCGTGTGTACCTACTACCTAATAATTCTCGTGTTCGCGTCGGATTCATTTTTTAATTAGATCATTTCGTTGTTAACATGTTCTAAAGAGACAATTATTATCATTATGATGGTTACTACTTCGGGTTGTTTAATAAATGGACAAAATAATTGTGATACTGTGATTAATTCAGTGGATATTTTAAATTTAAAGGTTAACTTTTTAAGGGACTTCTTAATTACTATCACGTATAACTAACTAGAGGAAAACTTGGTAAGTAGTTAATAATTATTAAGTTTAGTAGGTAGGTTTCTTTATAATACATTTTCGGGGAAAAATAGGCGAGCCCTTGATTTTAAGTGAATTTTTATTTAAAAAAATTCATTAATAGAGGTCTCGATGGATAGACTTTGCAAACATTTTAGTGAATTTTTATTTAAAAAAAAATCACTAATAGAGAGGTATCGATGGTGAGACTTTGCAAAAAAATTTTCAAATGAGCGCGAATTAGGACCCCTAGAACCCATATCCGGGGTCAGTTCGAATTTTTATATGTTTATATATATATATATATATATATATATATATATATATATATATATATATATATATATATATATATATATATATAAAAGTATCCGTCTGATAACTCAAAAAATAATTAACCGATTTCGATGAAACTCGGCAAGTGCCTTTCTTTTATTAATGGCTTGAATGAGTTCGTTAGTCAGGAAAATCAGACGGGGTTTTCCGGGAAAATTTTGAGTTTTCTTTCAAAAAAAAATTTTTTCTCCGAAAATTACAAGGCTGTTCTAATGAAATTTAACGTATATGTTGCCTTAGGAGAGACCTTACTACGTACCAAAATTCAACTTTCTAAGTTTATAGAAAATTGAGTTCTTCAAATTTTGAATTTTCTTTCGAAAAAATTTTTTTTCTCCGAAAATTACAAAATTATTTAAATGAAATTTGGTGGATATCTTGCCTTAGGAAAGACCTTGCTACACACCAAATATAAATTTTCTAAGTTTATATAAAATTGAGTTATTGAAATTTGAAGCATTTAATAAAAATTCACTACCATAACGCACTTGCTGCGTCCAGAATTTTTTCAAATGAGCGCGAACTAGGACCCCTAGAACCCATATCCGGGGTCAGTTTCAAATTATATATATATATATATATATATATATATATATATATATATATATATATATATATATATATATATATATATATATATATATATATATATATATATATATATATGTATGTATTCAACCGATGACTCAAAAAATAAGCAAGTGATTACGATGAAACTCGGCAAGTGCCTTTCTTTTATTAATGGCTTGGACGAGTTCGTTAGTCAGGAAAATCGAATAACGTTTTCCGGGAAAAGTTTGAGTTTTGTTTAAAAAACATCTTTTTCTCCGAAAATTACAAAGTTATTTTAATGAAATTTGGTGGATATGTTGCCTTGTAAAAGACCTTACCACACATTAAAATTCAACTTTCTACATTTTTAGAAAATTGAGTTATTCAAATTTTGAGTTTTCTTTTGAAAAATAATTTTTTCTCCGAAAATTACAAAGTTATATTGATGAAATTTGGTGGATATGTTGCTCTGGGTAAGACCCTACTATACACCAAAATTCAACTTTTTAAGTGTGTAGAAACTTGAGTTATTCAAATTTGAAGCATTTAATAAAAATTTACTACCATAACGCACTTGTTGCGTCTCGAACTTTTTTTCTTGCGCACTCCCAATGCATTAAGGCACGAGCCGCTACTGGCTCTGCAGTAAACTTTTTCTACGAAAATTCGCTAAAAAGATCTCGGACACAAAATAACACATTTTAGTTATCGCTAGAACTCAGAATCAAGGGAATATAAATAAGGAAGGGTGAGTAAAGATGGATAAAAAATACAATATTTTTTATTATTCTTTATTTTCAAATCAACTGGCACATAATTATAGCAATAGGTACCTATATTTTACTTATATTTTATACATTTATATAACCTAAACACCTACAACTTACAATAAACTTTTTATAGGGACTTTAAGTATTTTACATAACCATATAAACTCCCGTTCATATTAATATCACAAAAATAAAGGTTTGGGAACGTACTATCTGAGACCAACAACCTTTAACGAGTTTTTGCTATTTTAAATGTGAACGCTAAAATTATCCTTTTACTGAATGTAAAAGGCAGTATACAGGCTAACCCACTCTTGTCACGTTCTTTATGATTTGATAAAGTAAAAAACCCCAAAAAAACAATCGCCGTTCGACAAACATCTCCGAAAGAAAAGGCAGAACGCCGACGAAAGTATAAAAAGACCATATTCAGTTCACATTCGCTCTAACAAGCAATTTCATAACTCTTCTAAGTTAATCTTTTCCAGATCAAATCTGGAACGTAAATTTGAACCCGCGTTAGGCTCAACATACACGAAATGAATATAAAATTCAGAATACAGTTATAAGCTAACGAACTTCAACAAATAAGATTAAAAAATTATTTTTAAAATTATAATAAAATTATCAGATTATCTAAATTAATATCCTCAAATCATACAATTTGTGTTTGGGGAAATGCACCTTAGATGGTATGCTGGTTGAGATGGTGTAATTGCTGGTTTTTGTTTATACATCTCAAATTTTGCGTTACATGTTCTTCTCACAGGGACACGAACACTGTTATATATGAGAGTCGTTATCAAAGTCCAGTTGACTATAATTATTTTGAATCGTTTTTCATAAGAAACAATTTGTTACTAATTGCATAATTGTCGATAGTGAAAGCTGTAGTGAATACACATCAGATTTATATGTATAGCCAGAATAACAAAATAATAATCTTGAAATAAAAAACAGGCCAAGTAGCCGAGTTCGCCACTAGACCCAACAAACCACCTGACATCGCTATTTCGTGAATAACCGTTAATTTTTAATCAGTGGCATTAAGTGACCAAATTGTAACGTCTCAATGATGTCAATTTTCAGACCAGTTTATTACGTCATTTAACCAACGTCTTGACGTCGATATCAAGTATTTTCTGATATGAAAATTGAGATAAATATATATGAATCTTACTTTTCCATTTTCAATGGTGGTCCGGGCATTTTTGGGTGTGTTTTCAAGAAAAGTTTGACCTGCCTCAAGGGCAGATTCGCCACAGCACACAAAAACCGTATTATACTCCTCGCTGTTTATCTACTTTTCTCGGTCTGGGGTGGGCACGTGCACCCTACCCCCCCCCCCCCCCATCCGCCTATGACATACCATATAAAAGAGAAGTAACTATTTTGTTAAATGCGATCGACGAACGATTATAATGACACTTGTTCGTGATCTTTAGTTAATATATTCGTGTCTAAAAATGACATTTGCAAAGGTGGAATTAATAGCGAAATACATTAAGTTGCTTAGATTATTCAGTATGACTATTATGGATGATTGGTTTTTTTATGTTCTCGAAGTTGAGAACAGATTCGGGCCAAAAAGTTGGAAAGCGTATAAAAATGCTGACAAGTTGAAAAACGTATGAAATGCTAACAAGTTGAACTTTTTTGATGTTCTTTTTTTTAAATTTTTGGTATAGAAACTATACGGAGTAATTCGGTTTCTTTACTTTCCTTCATAAAAACTTTTTCACGCTTAATGTTGGTGCAAGCTTGTATACATTTGAATTTGAAATTGCCGCCATACATTTGGGGATTGCTTGCCCGTTAGGTTGGCACCGTTACAGCAAGTGGTGGGGCAGAGATGTGTAATATGTAATAGTTTGCTTGGTGTCTATCACTTCTTCAGCATCAGTCCACAAGCTTCTACAGACTTTCTTGCTTCCTTTAAATATTTTCTTTGACTGGTTTGCGGAGACAAAGCCGGTCGGCCTCGAATGAAGAATATCCTAAGACCCAGGAATCATTAATCAACGGGAATGTTCAGTCCACTAAATAGGTTAGCAAATCTCAACTTTGTTATCTAACTTGAATAATATCTTGTTAATTATTTTGTTTTTATCTTGAATTCTCTTGCTTGCAACGACACTCAATTTGTTACATACGACTTTATAATGGTATCTAGTCAATTGAATTTAGTTTCTATGGCAACAACTACGATGTTTTATAAATAAGCTATCAAAGTTTGACATCTTAAAGTTGAATAGTCACAAACCAGTGAATTACTGAAAAGGCCATGTCTGCAAAAAGATACATTTTGATAAAAAAATAGGTTCGGCCAGTTATTAAGTAATTATTCTTGAAAGGGTAATCGACCAAAAAAATGTGTGCTGGAAACCTTATATGACCAATGTCCTTCGTATCCTACTATTAAAAACTGTGTTGCGGAATTTAAAAGAGGACAATCAAATGCAGAAGATGAGAACCGCTCTGGGAGACCGATTTCTGTGACAACTTAAGATTTTTCCATAAAATGATCCCAGAAGATCGACGAACTAGGCTGAAACGTGTAGTAGAAACATTGCACATTTCTTATCAACAAGTGTTTTACATTGGTCATCACGACCTAGGAATCAGAAATCATTCGGCAAAATAGATTCTGAAATGTTTGTACGCTGATCGTAAGCACGCTGGTCTGACAATGTCGAAGGAAATGTGCCACTGCTTGGAAGACTCCTCAACGATTTTGGGTCACTTTGGACGAAACATAGGTCCATCGCTATGATCCAGAAACTAAAGAACAATCAAAAGAAAGTGTTTCGGTTCTGCACGACTCAAAAAATTTTGTCTTCAAAAGTCGACTGGCGAAGTTCTTGCTTTAATTTTCTTAGACAGAAATGGGATGATTCTGTTAGAGGTTCCGGAACAAGGTAGAACTGTTGCAGGACCATATTGAGTTGCTAACGAGAAAATTGTGTAAAAACGACACGAAAACCTGTGTAAAGATGTGCTGTTTTTGCAAAGCAACGCTTCTGTCCACAAGTCGTTGATTTCACAATCAACAATCAACCTAAAAGCGCACTTGAAGAACCCAATTCACCACAACACATTAAAAAACCTGTCGATCGTTTCACTAACCAAGTTAGCCTCAACGCTAACTTGGTTAGTAAAACGATCGTCAGGTTTTTTAATGCGTTGTGGTGATTTGGGTTCTCCAAGTGTGCTTATCAGTGCTCATCACAGGTTTCAATTTTCACTTAGTTCACAATCAACCATTGATAAAAGTGGTTTTGAATTAGTTAATCACCAGGTTCCCGGATTTAGCACCATTAGACTATTTTTTATCCCCGGTACTAGTAAGTTGTACGCATACGTTGCTAAGTAACGTACATATGCGTAACTTGGTAACATATGATCTATATAATGTAAAATGTTATCTCATTGGTTAAACTTTTGTTGCTTAGCGACTGAAGTTAACACACAAGGAAAACACTATGTTTTATGGTTCTGTACAATGTTAATATAGTAAAAATATTGAAGCAATGATACGCTAGATCATTTATCACAAATCTTACCCAACTTAAATATGCTCGCGTTTGTTACAAAAAAAATATAGAAATTATTGGTAAAACAACGTAAACGAGAATGAGCGATGAACAAAGACGACAGTTTTAAGTTTTTGTCCCGCCTCGAAAAAATCCAAAACCCAAGACTGGAAAGCAATCATTCTCAGTGGTGCCGTATACACACTCACAGTTTAGACTGCTAGGCTTCCGGGTCGGTCTACCGTGGTCGAGCTAGCTTGGTGGGTTACCGGACGTTTCGCCAACATAGCTTCTGACCCCTCCATATGTTTTACCAACCATATCAAGCGGCGCCGCTGTGATTGGCAAAATGCTGAGTAACCCACCAGGCGAGTTTCCCAATAGCAGAGGCCGAAATCCATTCAGCGGTCTGAGCCACGCTGGCCGTGAAGTCTAAAAAAAAAAAACTGTCAGTGACTGATTAGTTTAGCCCTCCCTGCAACATAAACTAATACTCAGATGTACACATTCCCAAAACAGTTCTTGAAATATTATAGATACTCTAAATTTGCATCAATTAAATTAATAAGTTTAACCCCAACTTCTTTATTTTTTAATTACAAAAAGCAATATTGCTACAATAGTTAAATTAAAAACAATTACAAGTAAACTACTAAATAATAGTCATCACCTTGAAACATTGGTAGGATTTTGTAAGTATACAATGTCTTAGCTCCTAATGTTAGATGAAACAATTACTAATTAAAATTAGACTATATACAAAGTTACAGAATTTAAACCTTAAAAACATCAAGCGGTCTTCAAGGTTTCTGCAAATTTTAACGCCCTTCAACAATTTAAAATTTTGTCTTGTTATCATTTGAAATCTGGTTTAAATGCTGTATCAGAAACAATCACATTACCGTAGGTATACGTGGTGTATCATCAACAATGTAATACATTATAACAGCAGATACATTGCGCCAAAATAGAATGATTGAGTAAAACTAGACAGCCGCTGATTTTTTTTTAATGAAATAATCAATGAAAGGCGAAGCCTAGTGACTCTGAGACATCATGAATCTCCTAGCAGGCAAACAGCGCGTTTCTGAATAGAATCTAGAAGAGACAAGGTTGTCTTTGGTAGAGCGCCACAGACATGAGGATATTTCAATTATGAACGTATCTGTGGTTTATAAAGTGCCAGAAGTTGCTGTGATGAATACGAACTTTGAACCCGAAACAGAAACTTAGGCTTCGCTGCTTTTGCAATGTTGGTAACATGTGAATACCAGCAAAGATCCTCTGCAACAGTTATATTCAATCTAGTCTTAATTTTATATGCGGTATTTTGACAGCCATCTGAACGTTTGGGCACCGCAGATCACTCTTCCCAAAGAATATGCAATTCTATTTTTGAAGCATTAAATATGAAATTTGCGGAGCCCCACCTAAGCATCTTAGACATGTAACCTTTTAGGAAGTTGGTTACTTCGATTCTCATTGATAAGGAGCTAGAAGCAGATACTGGGCGACTCGATGACAACGTGCCGTGAAGATAGCAAAGTTGTGGATCGAATTGTTGGTTGTTGACAGAATGTCACGTCTATGCAAAGTAAATACCCACGTTTCTCTGTCTAGAGGTTAACCGGTTTAACCTAGTTTGCAAATAGCATAAATGACAACAGGAAAGACTAACAGCTAGTGAGATACCATGGGCGGGGCTGGGAGATGGGTGGAGGGGGTGGTCACCTGATCGGCTATTGGCTGCAAAAGTTAAAATATGCGCTAGTCAACCAGCGGTTACTTCGACTCTCATTGATAAGGAGCTAGAAGCAGATACTGGGCGACTCGATGACAACGTGCTGTGAAGATAGCAAAGTTGTGGATCGGATTGTTGGTTGTTGACAGAATGTCACGTCTATGCAAAGTAAATACCCACGTTTCTCTGTCTAGAGGTTAACCGGTTTAACCTAGTTTGCAAATAGCATAAATGACAACAGGAAAGACTAACAGCTAGTGAGATACCATGGGCGGGGCTGGGAGATGGGTGGAGGGGGTGGTCACCTGATCGGCTATTGGCTGCAAAAGTTAAAATATGCGCTAGTCAACCAGCGGTTACTTCGACTCTCATTGATAAGGAGCTAGAAGCAGATATTGGGCGACTCGATAACAACGTGCTGTGAAGATAGCAAAGTTGTGGATCGGATTGGTTGTTGACAGAATGTCACGTCTATGCAAAGTAAATACCCACGTTTCTCTGTCTAGAGGTTAACCGGTTAACCTAGTTTGGAACTAGCATAAATGACAACAGAAAAGACAACAGCTAGTGAGATACCATTTGTGGGGCTGGGAGATGGGTGGAGAGGGTGGTCACCTGATCGGCTATTGGCTGCAAAAGTTAAAATATGCGCTAGTCAACCAGCGGCTACCAAATGAAATCGTCGGCTGGCGACACGAGGCTATTGATAGAAATTGACATTTGCAAAACAGCACGAACCATAGCTAAATGTTAGGCGTGGATGCAAAATTGTAACTTACCTAAGAAACGCAGTTTTATAAAAGCGTATATTAATTAATAGCTAGACGATAGCCAAGTCAGTCGTCGTCGTCAGAACAGCTAAAAGTGACCGCGTGCGTTTGACATCCAAGTGATGTCGTGTTTAACTTGTTTAATGCGACAATTTAGCATTTTCTACCGCTAAAACTTTGTAGTGTGATGTGTTTTAACAATTTTGTGTTGTACTTTCACTGCTCTGTATAGGGCATAACTACTTAGAGTGCATGCGATAAAAGATGCTTAAGCCTAAAGTAAATGACCCAATACGCCTGTGGAAACAGAAAACTAGAATATTCTGCTAAAGCAGCAACTAGCTGCTCAGGTAGAGGCAAACAATCAGCTTCGAGCTATTATAACAAGCCTTCAAAGGCAAGTCGAGGAATTGACTGGCACGATTAACGCTCTTACCGCGAAAATTGATGCGAAAGTCCTGCTTAACGCGGAAAATGGTAGTACGTATTCCTACAGTCACTCGGAAAGTGAGAATATAGCTTCCCCTTAAAAAAATCAGCAGCGAAAGAAGAAAAAATTTAGAAAACAGCTGAGCGCAGATAAAAACTCCCAGCTCCCTACGGGCAATATGTTTAGTGTTCTAGAAGAACACATGGACGCCTCTGATGAAGGGGATAAAAACACAACAACAACGTCAACCCCTAAAGACAACGAGAAAATATCCAAAGAAACAAGCTCCACGGATAAAGCAAAAACTGACGAGCCAGAAAAACGGAAAAAAATCCCGCCCCAATAGTGCTTACAAATAAGGCAAAATGATTAGAGGCCAGCTATATCTTACACAAACAGAAGGTTTCTGTGGTGAAAGCTAAAACGATCGCAAACGGCATTAGCATGACGGTTCAGTCTACAGATTACTTCAGTAAAACCACAGCATAAGTAAATTATGCTGTGGTAAAACCATGAAATTATTTTAGAAATATAAATACGAGTACATCACGTATCAACTGCCGTCCGAAAAGCAGTTACGTGCGGTAGTCAGAGGTGTACCGGAGCCAGTAGACTCCGAAATAGTCAAGATTCAATTGCAGGAGCTAGGTTACCATCCGCAATCTGTCACTCGGATGACAAAAGGTAAGCAACCGATTGCCTTAGTGTTGGTTGTACTTCCAAAGACGGAAAAACAAATTTTCCATCTAAAGGTGGCAGTGGAGTCATAGCACATAAAAAATGTCGTAACTCAGTGCTTCAGATTTCAAAAGTTTGGACATGACCAAAGTCGAAACATCTGTACAACCAAAATGTGTCAAGTGCGCCGGAAATTACTTTTACTTCGAATGTGAGAAGGATAAAAACTCCGAAAAGAAGTTTAAGTCGAAGTGTGTAAACTGCGATGGCGAACATACAGCATCTTACAAGGGTTGTAAATGCTGGCCCAAACTTAGACCAGTTCAGCAAAGCCGTAAAGTAAATCCAGCAGTAAATTATGCTAAGGCAGCAGCCTCAACAAATTCAAAAAATACCAATGCCAGTGATTCAGTGACGCTTACAACGCTAAATCTAAATGAAGTATTTACAAGATTTCAGCAGATGCAGATGCAGAAGCAAATTGTATCGAAAATTAATCGTGAGTTCCAAAATTCTGGTAAATCTTGTTAATGACTACAAAATCGAGTTAGAACCCTTTATTGGAATGCTGCGGGTATTGCAGCTAAAAAGCACACAGAGTCCTGCAAATAAAATCGATTAGCCTAGCAACCAAGGAAATTTTCACCAAGATATTTACTCACCCAGCGGAGCATGACAACATACTACTGAAACGAAGACTTGATTACACACCGGAAGACATCTTGTCTAGAAGCGAGAGGCCGCGGCTGCTGGAAACAGTAGATTGCGGCCCCTACTAACATTGCATCCTGTGACATTAAATACCAGTCTCCCATCAAAAGTGACGCTACTTCGTTCAATACCAGACGAAAAAGGTAAAGTTGCGAAAACCAGCAACAACCTAGTGAAAGTGAGAGATTAGGAATAGAAAAAGCTAGACGAAATGGGGCAACCATAAGGCCACCTTTTATATACACGGAGTAACAAAAATCATCGGATAAATTTGAAGGGCAGACAGTAAGTACTCGTGAAATAGAAAGGGTATGTTATATATTTTTAATACTTGATAAGGTGTTAAAATTTCAGAAAAAAATAAGTTCCATTAATATTTCAGGAACCAATTGACTTTTCACCCGTTTTTTAGCATGCGTGTATTTCTATTTCTACAGATAGTAGGCGTATACAAAATCAGCATAGGGCATTAAAAACGTTGCAGACTTCCTTGAAGACAACGCTCGACCGGTCAAAAGGATTTGATCAAAAGATCTTTCTTCTGTTTTCATGTTATATAAGAGTTCTTGTGTTTTATTCTTAACAAGGACTAGCATTATATTAACCTTAAACCTGATTAATCTTACCTTTCAACATTCTGCCGACTGACGGATCCGTTTGACTTATTTTCATAGAAAATATAAAAGGAAAAATAAAATAAACCTAAAAGCTCACCTACAATCCTGCCATTATATTTACAATGTCATGTATTTTTTATATACAAAGCTAAACATATCTACACCACACTAATATATATATATATATATATATATATATATATATATATATATATATATATATATATATATATATATATATATATATATATATATATACAGGCTGTTTCAAAAAACATGCACCATCGCTCGTGGGGCAATTCCTTACTAAAAAATAAGAAAAAAAGTTCCTGTGCACATGGGCCCGGGAACGCATAGTTTCCAATATACAGGGAGTTGAATTTTAATTATTTTTTTAAATTTTTTATAAATAATTTCAAAACCACTGGATTCATTTTAATGAAACTTGGAACTTGAAAGTGTATTATGAAAGTGCATATTTTCAAGTGAAAATCTGCTTACAACTGCGTCAGTGGCGTGCGTACGGGGTAACTGTAAAAATTCATTTGGGGAAAAAATATGTGCGCCACTGTCTTTTTCCAATTTTGATACATCAGTTATGAAGCTTATTACATAAGCCACAAAAGCTACCTCTTGGTATTTTTTCGTTCAGGGTATCCCCTAGGAGATATGATTAATTTTATAAAAAGGGGCAAAATACCGATTAGTCGGCGTAATAATAATAATAATATATGTTTACTGCAACCATAAGAATATGAAAAACAAAACATACAGTAAACATTACAGCAATAAACGTACAAATAACTAACCTACGTAAAACTTATTGGTGATAAACATTGAAATGAATATTACAGACATTGATAAAAAATGATAAATAAAAAATAAAAATAAAAAATGAAAAAGTAATCGTAAAGACACCATGATTTTTCCAAACTATTGTTTTTTGTACATTACTCAATTGACTTTAATAACAAAGCTAAAGAAAATGTTGAAAGTGACCACCATTAGCGTCGTTACAATTATTTAACCTTCTGCGCAAAGATCTTCTTACTCTTCTGCAAATATTTTGATCCTCTCTAATGCTGTCAAATGCATATTCTATTCTTCCCAACAATTCTTCTCGTGTATTTACTGGTGTTTTATACACTATTTCTTTTAAATGACCACACAAATAAAAATCGAGAGGATTCATGTCCGGAGATCGAGGTGGCCATGACACCGGACCTCCACGACCAATCCATCGATGACCGTATGTGTTGGCTAAATATGTTCTTAAAACTGCTGCAAAATGTGCGGGCGCACCATCATGCTGGAACCACATTGTACCATTTCTCATAAAAAGCGGTAGTAACAACGGCAAATCATTTTGTAAAAAGTTTAAATATGATTCATGGTCAAGACGATTCGGTAGAACAACAGGACCAATTATGTGATTTTCAATAATAGCAGCCCAAATATTGATGGAAAATTGATACTGCGAATTTGCAACTCTTAGAGAGTGTGGGTTTTCATCGGCCCATGTATGTAAATTGTGAAAATTTACGATACCTTTTCGCGTAAATGACGCCTCATCAGTAAATAGTACACGTTTAGAAAAATGTTGGTCGTGCCTAAGTTTGTTTAAGAAACAATGACAAAACATTACCCTTGGTTGAAAGTCTCTAGGTAGAAGTTCCTGGACACGTGTAAAATGATAGGGATATAAACTTTGATCCTTCAGAGTTCTGTGAACTGATGATGCCGAAATATTACCCAGTTCGGTGGCAATAATTCTCGTACTTGTACTAGGATCACGTTCAACTCTATTTAATATTGCCTCTTCAACTCGTACAGTTCGGCGGTATCTTCTGCGTCCAGAGTCAGCTTTTAAATGTTTTAAAGAACCAGTTTCTCTCAAATGTCTTACAATACGTGGGAAAATATTTTTGTCAGGAATTCTTCTTTGCGGATAAGTTTCCTGATAAACTCGCACAGCTTGTCTAGCATTTTGGTTTGGTTGTCCATAAATTAACAACATATCAGTCAAATCCGCTGAAGTGTACTTAATGAAAACCATCTTGAGAGGAGGAAATAATATTAATGAGCAGCTCAGTATCAACAAATAACTAAAAACGAAAATACTGCACCGTATCAAAATTTAAAGAATAGCACGAAAACTCTTTTGACGCCTACAAAGCACTTCAAAATTGTAGAATTTAGAGAACTGTCAAAAATTATAGTTTCATGGCACTTTACGATTACTGTTTTCATTACTCCAACGAATCGGTATTTTGCCCCTTTTTATAAAATTAATCATATCTCCTAGGGGATACGCTGAACGAAAAAATACCAAGAGGTAGCTTTTGTGGCTTATGTAATAAGCTTCATAACTGATGTATCAAAATTGGAAAAAGACAGTGGCGCACATCTTTTTTACCCAAATGAATTATTACAGTTACCCCGTACGCACGCCACTGACGCAGTTGTAAGCAGATTTTCTCTTGAAAATATGCACTTTCATAATACACTTTCAAGTTCCAAGTTTCATTAAAATCAATCCAGTGGTTTTGAAATTATTTATAAAAAATTTAAAAAAAATTAAAATTCAACTCCCTGTATATTAGAAACTATGCGTTTCCGGGCCCATGTGCACAGGAACTTTTTTTCTTATTTTTTAGTAGGGAATTGCCCCACGAGCGATGGTGCATGTTTTTTGAAACAGCCTGTATATATATATATATATATATATATATATATATATATATATATATATATATATATATATATATATATATATATATATATATGTATGTATGTATGTATGTATCACACCGATAACTCAAAAAATAATGGGCCGATTTTGACATACTTGGTTCTCGGATTAAACCGCTCCTATTTTGGAGCCATTTTCAAGAGGTAAAGGAAATATGTAAGGACACTCTAAGGCATCAATCTGCCTACTCCTTAGAGCGGTGGACGAAGGTGGGTTGGGTTGTTGTAGCTCGATTACGGGGCCTCAATCTGCCTACTCCCCAAATCTCGCCGGAGATCGTCTGTGAGGTCTCAGTGTGTTCAACCCTAGGCCTCAGAGAGATCTGGCAGTTCGTTGCAAGTCTTGTCTTATATATGTCGTTCCGTCTACCTGCTTCGTTATCAGTGAAAGTAGTAGGGTCACGGTCAATTAAGTGGGGGGCTTTAGTCACGGTACTTAGAGGATGAGGAGGATTAAGAGGGTCACCGGCATTTGTTGAGATAGATAATGGGCCAATAAAATTGTCTGTGGAATTTATTTCTTTTTGTGTGTTTCTAATGAAGATATAATAGGTTTCCAAGTAGTCAGAAGGCGAAGAGCATCATCTCTCTTATTTAAACAATCGGGACGTTTTTCAATCTCGATTGCTTCGCGGATAATTCTCGTTTTGAAGTTGTAAACCGGTGCTATTGTTTTGGCATTATCGAAGTCTATTTTGTGTCCTGTATGAATATGATGCATGGCCAGCGCCGATGAGGGGTCGGATTTTCTAAGTGAGAGGGTGTGTTCATATATTCTATTGTGGATGCGTCTATTTGTTTGTCCTACATAAGTTCGGGAACAGTCGGAACAAGGAATTTCGTAAACTCCGTGGGATTCGTTTGGAATCGTATCCTTGGGAGTTTTTATCAGATTTGACTGTCAAATCTGATAAAAACTCCCAAGGATACGATTGAGGCTCCGTAATCGAGCTACAACAACGCAACCCACCTTTGTCCACCGCTCTAAGGAGTAGGCAGATTGAGGCCTTAGTGTCCTTACATATTTCCTTTACCTCTCGAAAATGGCTTCAAAACAGGATCCGAAACGTCGAGTTTTCATAAATTCTGGACGCGGTTCAACCCGAGAACCAAGTATGTCTCACATTAAAGACCGCGGAAATATTTCTGAATATACATACATACATACATACATACATACATATATATATATATATATATATATATATATATATATATATATATATATATATATATATATATATATATATATATATATATATATATATATATATATATATATATATATATATATATGTCTCACATTAAAGACCGCGGAAATATTTCTGAATATACATACATACATACATATATATATATATATATATATATATATATATATATATATATATATATATATATATATATATATATATATATATATATATATATATATATGTATGTATTATCATTATTATCAGTTTATTGATGGACAAATTATAATTAATGCATCTTACAAATAAGTTTTTAACTTGTGACTGTAATTAACGCAATAAAATCCAACACTGAAGCAGCTCGAAATCCTTGACGCTGCAAAAACTTAAAAAAATTCCGTATTCCAAATTTAGATTTTCTTAAACACCTAGAATTTTTGTATGCCACCTTTTACATGGAAAATCCATATACGATTATATTTATGACTAGAACACCTAAAGGCGGAAGTTTAATAACAAGAAAGTAATTTTATCATGAATTTTATTATACAGTAGGTTACCCAGCAGAAATAAAAAATCAAATTCCCTGACATTTCCAGGCCGCTCATGTTACTCGAAATGAACGACGCACATCTCAGAATACCAACATTATTTTTTTTACATAATAAATAAGTTCACAACAAAATTTTTTTTAGGGCACATGCATTACCAAAAACACAAAGACGCTCTCTGTTAAACTAATACAGAAAAGTGATAACCTTCTACCTCTTAAATGACTTGAGTTTATTAAAAAATGTTGCAGTAACTATACCTAACAACGTTTCACTCATTTTAATATAAATGGGCCACAAGGACCATAACTCCTATTCAAGCATCAGACTAAATTCTTTGGGAAAAGAATTTTAATTAGAGCAGTAAATTAAGCGCGTCTTTTACTCAATTATATAAAGTTAAACAAAAAACAATAATTCAGATCTCAAATGTTTACTATAAAAAAAGAGCAAGAGAGATTACCACAATGAGATAAGATAGTAACAATTATGCATACATATTTTCTCAATGTGGTGATTTTAAAACTTCAGTTTCGTATTTTGCATTTTCTTCAATGCATTTTTTCCTCATTTATTGTTTTGATATTTCTCTACATGCTTCATGTTTCATTTTTTCTGCTTTGCTCATCTCAAGCATTGTATTCTGATTTTCATCAAGAATTCTTATATATTCATGATATGAATTTTTGACACACTCCCCCTGCTTATAGTTGATTTCTGTATTTCCCACCCCTGCTAATTTCCTTAAACTATCACACACAATGCGTTGCGATATGAAAGTTTTCTCTTGTCAGTGTCTTCAGTTGTCTTCAGAAGTAGAAGGTGAATCATTCGAACACCTTTTGTGATCTTTTTGTTTTTAATTTCAATTCTTAATTTTGTTTCATCGTGAAAAATAAATTTCTTATTAATTCAATTGCGCTTAATTTAAAACTTAATTTTACTGGTACTGTTGAGAAAATTTCAATGTTCAAAGCATTAATTTAATTAAAGTGTCAAATTTGTTATGTAATACACAAGATGTTCTTAAAGGATCGAAACGTTTGCAACGATTTTGATTTAACAGGAATGTTTTAAGTTGAAAAGTCTCTCAAGGAAATAAAAATCCCATCTCGATACCACCACTAGTAGGAAAGTGATAGCGAAAATAAAACATCCTGAAAATTCAGAAGAGCGACGAACAAGTCTATGGAACAACACGGTTAATCCTAGATTGTTGCTCTAGACATATCCAAAGCATTCGACCAGGTCTGGCACGCAGCGCTGCTTAATAAACTTCCGGCCTATGGCCTACCACCAAAACTTTGTACCTGGACAGCAAATTTCCTCTCCAACAGGACCATATCTGTTGTTGTGGATGGCCATTCCTCTAAACTGTATCCAATTAATGCAGGAGTTCCTCAAGGTTCAGCTTTAGCCCCTACTTTGTTCCTTCTCCACATCAATGACCTCCTCTCTAGCACATCCAACCCAGTTCACAGCTACGCGGACGACAGCACCCTCCATTCAAATATACAATATTCTAAGCCTGTCTCTTTAGCCCAATTAGATGAGGATCGCAGACTCATGGAGGGTTCTGTCTCCGTGGATCTCCAAAAAATATTAGACTGGGGAAGTAGTAATCTTGTACAATTCAACCCCACCAAAACTAAGTCTTGCTTTCTTTCTCACAAGAGATACATCAGCCATAGACCCATAACAATGGCATTTCTGTTGATCGAAATCTTAATTGGCACCAACATGTCACATCAATTGCAGAAGCGGCTGCTAAGAAATTAGGTTTCCTCTTCCGGGCTCGCAAATACTTTTCACCAGCTAATCTCTATACCTTATATACTTCACAAATAAGGCCAAACCTCGAATACTGCTCCCACATCTGGGGTGCCGCTGTCGCTTCTACACTCGCTATCCTGGACTCCATTCAAAAGAGAGCTATACGTCTCATCGGTGACCCTACCCTCACCCAAATGCTGCCATCCCTTGACCACCGACGTGCCGTTGGTGACCTCTCTCTCTCTTTTATAGATATCTGCACGGGCACTGCTCAGAGGAGCTTTCCTCCATAGTTCCCCCACCTGCTGCCCACAACAGATCTACCAGGGGAACAGAGCGAATGCACCCTTTTACTGTCCAAGTCACCAGACTTACAACATCTTGTTATGCCCGCTCTTTTGTCCCGAGGACTTCCAAATTGTGGAATTCCTTGCCGGCACATGTTTTTCCTTCTCCTCCGAACCTCCCAACCTTCAAGTTCAGAATTAACAAACTGCCTCTTTCCTCCTTGTCAACACCCACGGTACGATAGTATTTAGGCTGTAAGCCCTCGTGGTGTGTTGTTGAAATTAAAAAAATAATTAAAAATATGATTTCTTGTCCTCTTTGTTTTCAGTATCACACTATACAACTTTGACATAATTTAGTTGACCCCATCTCTATGGTCCACGGGGCCCCATGCTTGAGCTCGAAAATGGGCACCTGTATATAATGGAAATCTCGCAGAAAATGTTAATTTTTTAGCGATCACACTGTATTTTTAAACTACATACAAAGATTCATAACTATCTGATTTTGACTGAAAAGTCCCCACCGAAATAACAGTACCTTGTATTATTTAAAGAAATACAAAACTTGCACACTACAATGATCTTATTGGCGTATTAGAGTTTGTTTGTCGGCTTGCTTAAACGTGAACTAGCAGGTAAATGCACACGTGTCTAATCTGGAAAGCAAAAAATCGTGTGTTCGCTTTGCGCATGCACAATTTGCGACGCCCTGCCGTCCCGAATATTGGAGCCATAGTGTCACAAAACTATCACCATTTGTCTTTAAAACGAGACCAAGATCGCGGCATCATGTCTATTTATGCCAGAGTGATTGAAGTTTTAAATTACTTCGATAAAAACTGTGGCTCACTTAGGTGCGATTGCCTCCTTACACCCGGCATCGATTTTAATGATGTTTTCAAGTAAAAAAAAACTACTAAAGGCAGTCATGGTGACGACTTCGCCTTTTAAATATTGTGACGACTAACTAGACAAATGGTGCCGTCCCCAAGAACTTCCTTACAAGACTTATTAATAGCCCTGCTTACTTTGTTTTACCGTGACCATAAAAGACACAAAGAACAGCCGACGTGGGTCAGCTTGCAAACCGGCTAACGTCAGCTTGCCAACTTTGAAACGCCAGTTCCGATGCGAGTTCGCCTCCCAGGTAGAGAAAATAAATTTGTTCTGTTTGAGAACGAACTAAAAATATCGTACCATCCCATACTGTTTACATCTTAATCCCGCTAATGAACATAGTAGTTGAAGCAGATCACCAAATAAAAAATTCGCCAATAGAAAAGATAAAACCTTAGAGCGTTTTTTTAAATACTTTACAGCAATTGAAAGATCAAATTGACAGATAATAATTTCAAAAACCTGCTAAAACACATCAAAAATCTTGCAGCGGCAGTTTTCAATTATTCTTACAATTCTAACGGTATTAAATATCACTGAGTTACTTGTTAGATGTTCGAACAACTGTAGATGAAAGTTGTTTTGGTCTTTGGTAGCATTTAAACAATAAAACTCCGGTAAATAATGTTAGACACAGGCTTTCTCTTTGAATTCACAAATGCAATCTTCAGAAGTGAAGTTTCACAACACTTTAGTTATTCAGCCGCTCAATGCAGCTACCTCTCAGCATAATTTTTTGGAGAACTTTAGTTCTAAACCATTTGCCGAAAGATTGGGCGGTACAAAAGAACAAAATATGTTATTAACAAAATTGGTACGCCTAGAAATAATGTGGAACTCTCCTATTTTTTTATTTATCTATGTTTCAACATGAGGCTTCTAATCGAAAATATATCATAGTTGCCTTCCGAGTGAGTTATTTGTCATTCTATTTCAGTAATACACTACGATTCTGTCATTGTAATTGTTTGAAGGCATCAGAAAACAATTACGATAATGACCCGAGTAGCAAAAATACATCTACTTTAGCAGTTAGGTATATGAAAATTGTGCTCGAAAAATCTCGAAATTATGACTTGCGGTATTGGGTAAATCGGCGGTTTATAACGTGTTAAAATGTATCAGAAATGGTATTGGGATTGGGGTGCAAATTTCTGGAATACCACGCAAAATACGAGGTAGGAATTTGATGGTTTTGCTGCACTTGGACTGCACCAATAGATTTTCTGAAGTTTTATAAATGATTTGCAAAACAGCGAGGAATGTTTGCAGCTTGCGAAACAGTCCGCAAGCGTTTATGCATAGTGGTTACATACCTAACGCTACCAGTTACTGGTTACCCAATAACAAAAGATATGACTTCGGTTTTGGAAAGGTTTTCAAGAAGAAAATGTCTTCATTACGGTTGAACCATGTTTCCAGCTGGGTGATAATCATTTACAGATATTATGCAAACAAACCTAAGGTGCATGATCAAATTTTCATACGAAAATTTTGTTCTCTGGCGGGATTTCACTACGCGATGCCAATGAACCATGTTATCGATGGTATACTAGATACGCTACTGTGCCATTTTAAGAAATACCTCGCCCAGCCAATACCTTGCAGCCCGGGGGTTGGAGATTACCAGACAATCCTCGGTGCCAGAGTTCCAGATTTACAAGAACTCAGTTGGACGATATCGGGATCGCATCTATTCCGTGCCGAGTAGCTTCTCTTGGTTAAGCCCGACTGACAACACATGGGGGATGATGAAAATCGAGGTAGAATGTACAGTGTCAAGCAAGAGACCTTGGCATCCAACGTGATTGTGGGTATTCTTCATCAAACGTACAGAAGTTTGGCGTCATATGTCCTATGCTTTAGCAAGTAGTGTAAGTTATTTTTTATAAAGTAAAATTTGGCTCATATAAAATAATTATTGATTATCGATAGTTTTTTATTTACACATGCTTTCTAGGCGTACCTATACTTTCACGTTTGCAAAAGTAGCGTGTTACCCGCCAACAGTACCATTACTTCTTTCGTTGTTTTTTTTTCAATATATACAATTTATCTTGCTGCTGCCGTTAAGTTAAAAAAATGAACAGTAAAAAACAAAAAACCAACACAGAAAGATCCGAATTTTTGGAATTTGAGTATTACGAAAAGACATCGAATAATGCAAAATATATTTATATACACGTCGCACAAACTAATTTTGCACACAATTAAAAAAACTTTTCTCAATTACTGACAATTTGAACGTGTCTACAAGGAAATTCGTGTCCTGTTCTTACTCTACACCTTAGACAGCACCTGGGAAATGCAGCAAAATTTGCTTACTCAAATGAAAAGTGCTACCCTGGCTTTCTGTGACAATGTTGTCTAAGCGAAATTACAAGTCTTAAAACATCATAACGAATAATCAAGTGATAACAACAAACAAAAAACACATAATAAAATGCATCAACAGTTAAAAACTTCGAACAACATAATCACATTTCATTACGTATTGCCAAACACTGTTATTTATATCACACAATACATCAAATTATACATATATACACACAATATTATTGATACACCATACCCATCAACAATCATAACCTCAATCTTTCGTGGTAGTGGTGTCCGACGAGCTGCCACCGCTGCGTTCAGTATCACTGTCCACAACAATTCCTGAATCTAAGGAGTTAGCCAGCTCGTCCGGTTCGGTGACCGGGAGGGAACAGGCGAAGTTTCTGCATACGTAGGCGGCTGGCTTACCGTGTACCGTCTTCAGCCTGGCAAGGGTCTCGTGTCGACGATACAGGAGACCAGCTCGGCCTCCCGGACCGTCAGCTATGGCCAGGATTCTCCCAGGTATATACCTAGCTCTCACAACGTCCAGAAGAGCTTGCGTGTTGTTGTCTTCGGTTTGCCCAGCGATGAAAACCTGCAGTGCAAAAACACGCTCTTGAGACTACAACATGATAAACGTCTTCGGTCTACAAGCTACACTGGTTTTAAGCAAATGATTAAGCCATGGTGGATGAATGAAACAGCACAAATGGTAAGGTGTTTATTGCACATTTTAGCGGGTGATTAGAATGAGTTGGGCATGATGGATGAAAATAACACAGTACTTTGGTTGTTTCATGTTCTGTGGTTTTTCGTTGAATGTCAAATTTCAAATTAAAACAAATAACAAAGAATAACAATATACACCCCTTCATCGGGTGTTAAAAGACTCAAGTTATCTATCCATGATCTCCATTACCAATATTTTGCACCTAATTTGATTGACCCATTGTTCTGATTAATGTTTAAAAACTTCATCAATCATTTTGGCGCAATTTATTTTGAAGAGACTTTCAAATCAACCTATAATTAATGAATAATTTGATTCTGAATCGTACACATTTTTGAGATGGGGTAGCCGCAGCGGTGGTCATCGCTAATGGCACGATCGATATTAAATTACATCACTCGGTAGCCACCATCACCTCAGTCCTGCCGAGACTTGCGGTAAGATGTATAGCAGGAGACACCGACCGGTTTCGTCATTCTCATAGACTCTTCGCTATACACACCTGCGCTCCAACGAGTTGGAATTACGGTATATAATGCAGAGGACACGAGCGAAAAGCGCCATCTCTAGTTTTTTACGGATCTAGGCTTCCACAGCAGCTTCACAAAGTACAGTAAGAAGGAAGCTGTGGGAAGAAAACTACCGAACGAAAACAACTACTCTCCTGGTTAATACCACGACGGACATTGAGTTACATCACTCGCTAGCCAGCACCATGTTTTTGCACACCGTATCGCTGCCTACTCTCTCGTACGCTGACTACACTCACATGTCGTATAATAAATATAAATGCATATTGATCGTCCGCATACATTTTTAATTGTATATCCGTGATCCCATCTCAAACCAAAACGACAACAGTGTGCTCTCAATAATACACAAATGCAACATGATTTATTGACCTGTAGGCCGTAATTAATTTGAATTTTCCTAAATTATTTAATTTTGATGCCGATGTCAAAATAATATTGTTTTGCTTCATAATTTTCAAGGCACTCTCTAGCCGAGATATACATCCAAATTAGCGTTTGGCTGCTATTGTTCTATATTCTAAATAAATTTTTAATAAAAACTAATCTGGCACAATTACTGGTTGAGTAATTTTAAATGATAATGAATACTGAGCATATGGGTAGGCATGATTGTTTTATGAGAGGATGTAACAAAGAAGGAGAAAGCTAAATAGATAAATAACTCACCTGAGTGGGAGAATTATGGTACAACAGCAAGGCGGATGTCATTTCTGGCAACGCAACTGGTACGGCCTTCAGACGTTCTGAGAAGGCCGTTAAAGTTCTGCTGGCCTTTGCTCTCAGATCAGTTCGGTCCAGATATACGTCTAATCTGATAAGATTCTGGACGGCAACAGAATTACCGCATGGCTCAGCCCCATCTTGATCTGAAACAAAAGAAATCAACGTTACTTTTAACGGTCACAATACAAAAATTAGAAAAAAATTTAAGCTCAAACTCCTGTACCACGAGAAATTAAATTGTATCACGTTCGATTTAATACTTAAATAGGTGGTAAGCGCCAAAACATTTGTTCAAGTCTTATTAGCCTTGGAAACAACAAAAATGAATTTTATGTCAACTAGTTTTCTTATAACTGACACTTGTTCATCACGATATTGGAAGTCACGCAAACTGAGCTATATAGAGCTGTTATTAAATTCCTTACTCTAGAAGGTCTTCCACCTCAAATCATCAAAGATCGGCTGGATGGGGGGGATACGGGGAAAATGATCCATGTTATTCTGTAGTAAAAGAAACGGTTTAGAATTGAACAACAATCCTTAGAAGATGACGCAAGAACAGGACGGACGGTGGGAGTGGTGACTGACAACAAGATTGCCCCTGTTGAGGATCTCGTGTTAAGCGATCGGCGATACAAGCGTTGTCCGAATCATCGACGAACATTTCGGCATGAATAAAGTTAGTGCAAGGTGGATCCACAAACATCTTTCAGAAATTCAGCGCATGTTGAATGTGCCCCATCCTTTTTGGACATTTGTGGAGAAAACCCTGTAGACATGTTGAAGATAATTGTCACAGGGTTGAAACTTTGGTTCTCTACCATGATTCTTTGCGAGAGATGTGGAGCTGCTAAATCTTAGCAGAGAGCTCAGAAACATAACAAGTCTCTTGACGAGACACATGGCCGTCAATAAATACCTGCATAACCGCAAAAGACAACTGATCTACGGTCAGCCTAGACCGGAGACAGAGCATTATAAAACTTCACCCTACCAATCGCTGTGCAGACTAGTTCAAGTCAGAGTGATTTTGGAATAGGTGGAGTAAAAGACTAAGGGCATGCACAATAAGCCAAAGGCAGCAGCGCTATCGGAACGGCTAAGCCGCGGACGAGCCCTGAGGAACAAAATGTTTCTTTGTGTAAAAAGGAGTCGATGGAATGGAAGCGTAAGGGAAAAGCACCGCCAACGCCAAGGTCTATCAGTCGACAGAAAAGTGATGGGTATGATTTTTTGGGATTGTAAGGGTATTTTTCTCATAGGCTACATAACGCAACACCACAGCCAACGGAGCATATTATGCAACACTGCTGTATAAATTGCAACAATATTATTCGGGAGAAAAGACGTGGGAAACTGACCAGAGGTCTGTGTTTGCGCCATGACAATGAACCCGGTACAGTTGGAATTGCACAAGCCGCACCTCGTGACTGCTGTTTCGAGGAAGTCGATCCAGTTTGGTATAGTCCAGATATGGCCCCCAGTGGCTACTACCTATTTGGAAATTTTAAATAGGACCTTCGCGGTGACCATTTCAGTGACCACGAAGAGGTGAAAGCTGCAGTTCGGTTAGATTTTGAGGACAAACCGAAAGAATATTTTTTAACGTAATTTAAGTATCGAATTGTCGCTGAAACGATGTACTAAGTGCATTAATGTTAGGGGGACTATATTGAAAAATAAAAAAATTCGGGACGCAGCAAGTGCGTTATCGTAGCGAATTTTCATAATAAATGTACATTATTATTATACGGCATATTAGTAAAGTTAATAATTTAAACTTACACATACCTTGAAGATCGATTTTAGAGGTCCTACGTGCACATTTGAAGAATTCTTTCGAAAGTGTTACCATCGGTATTTCTCTAGTATCAAAAAAATCTTGCGTTCTAACCCCTTTTGAGAAAAATGCCCAAAACTCAATTTTCTATGAAGCTACAGAACTAAGTTTTGCTATATCTGTAGATAGTGTAAGTCTCTTTAAAAGACACTTGTATTACACATTTCATTAAAGTAGAGAAGATTTTCAGAAGGAAACTTAATTCATATTTAGAAAAGTAAAGTATCTGCCAAATTATAAACGTAGCAGTTTTTTTCCCTTATTATTCGCCCGTATGATTTCGTTTTAGTCAACCTAATCAAACCGGTTTTTTCAATATCAACAATAACAAAATTACAATTTCAGATTCAAAGGTGACAAACTTATTTAGACGTTTTAAACAGAAACGAGATCTTGTTCAAAACGTATGAAATCTGTGCACTATTGTTTCTCCCAATGTCAAAACAAAACATAAAACAAAAACATACATCCATCAAGCTGGATTCGATCACGTAACCTTCTGCTTAGGAGGCAAGCGCGATGCCCCCTGCGCCATCTAGGCACACGTCAACTAACGTTTTATTTGCGTGATACTTTGAATCGGCTTCATGGCCGGGATATTATATTCAAAGTATACGTAACAATTAATTACAGAATTAGTAGAATCACCATTGAAACACATCCCACGGCTGTTTTGGGTCTTATATGTCGTCTTATCTTTAAGTTTAAATATCAAAGTAACTATTTTAGAATCATTTTTATAGAGACTTGCCTTGATGTTGTTTATATTTCTGGTATAATATGCGACAGCATTATATATCTATGCTGCGCTAAAACTGTATTTGGGGCCGTTAATAAAGCTACAAATATAGTGTATTTTAATAATTGATTGAATCCCCAGTTAGATAACAATCACTTGGCGAATTTTTAATTTCATGTCGTCTGTCATTTTCCATAATTGCGGCCGAGATTTCATGATTGTTGGTTCGGGTAATATGTTTTCTGCCTGGTATATATTTAGTTTGGTTACCGTTGATGTGTGGTTTATACCTGTTGTATGAATTTATCAACGCGTGGCAGTCAACTGCTCTGTCTGTCAGGCATTGGACGTTAACCACTAAGTCGTTTCAACGCATGTCTTTGGGATTTTATTTTTAATTTGGAAAAAACTCTAAATATTGTGTACCAAATATTCACAACATAGATTTATTTGCACTATTTCTAGCGACATGAAAAACTTGAGCATAAAAGCTGATTAACGAACTCGACCTCGGTTTTCGCCCAAACAAGACTTTTGCCAAGTTAGTGCTAGGAATTTATTGAAAGTCGGTATATTTTCAGTGTTTAAAAAACGACTGTGCGTTGGTGTTAGGATTTTATTGAAAGTCGGTATATTTTCAGTGCTTAAAAAACGACTGTACGTTGGTGTTAGGATTTAATTACAAGTCGGTATATTTACAGTGCTTAAAAAATGACTGTGCGTCTGTGTTTATTAAAAGTCAGTATATTTAGTGGTTAAAAAAACGCATGTGCGTTTTGTTAAGCTATCTTGATCGTACGTCTCATTAATGTTCGACTATAATATTGTCATAGATTCTACGAGTGGCTGAAGGAGTTCACCTCTAGGCCAGAAGATACAAAAAAAAAAGATTTTGCGACCGTACCATCAATGTGACAAGACCAAATTGACATTATTAATCTATTTGAGAGCACAGAGTTTCAGTTGTGGAGTTATCTCTAATTATAAATGCCAAACTTGGTTAAATCAAATTGTAACGCCCTTGGGGGGAAAACTGCAACAATGTAGGAACTGCTAATTTATTAAATTCGGATTGTGTTTAGTGGAATATAGTTGTAAAATTCAATTGGATCAATTATGAGAAAAGCATTTCTACGTTAATTTGGCTAGTTAATAAAACAGTCGACCGTTGAGGTTGAGGTTTAATATTTGTTTAATATTTGCCGTTATTTATATTAGTGAGCCAGTAAGCAGATGACTAAATTAATAACGAAAAAAAAAACATATTGAGACTTAGGAGATGATAGTAAATGTTACTATACAGTCTGTACCACCCGGAACGGTGGAGATCGCCCTATGTGAAAATATGTAGTGTCCCGATTGTGTTGCTTTTGTAGGGTATATGGTTATGAATAGAAAGAGGAAGGTTGCGGTTTCGACAATACTGTTATACTTTTTTATGAAACTAATGATCCTGAAATCAGGACTGACATAGCACTCTTCTTTGTTTTAGTGAATTTTCTTAGAAAAAATTCACTAATGAGGAGATCTCGACTTTTGAATTTTGAAAAAATTTCTTCAAATGAGCGCGATCTAGGACCCCTAGAACCCATATCCGGGGTCAGTTTCAATTTTTATATGTTTATATATATATATATATATATATATATATATATATATATATATATATATATATATATATATATATATATATATATATATATATATATATATATGTATCACACCGATAACTCAAAAAATAATGGGCCGATTTTGATAAAATTTGGCATGTACCTTTCTTTTGTAAATGGCTTGGATAAGTTCGTTAGCCAGGAAAATCGGACGAGGTTTTCCGAGAAAATTTTGAGTTTTCATTCGAAAAAAATTCTTATCTCAAAAAGTAATAAGCCGATTTTAATAAAATTTGGCATGTACCTTTCTTTTGTAAATGGCTTTGACGAGTTTGTTAGTCAAGAAAATCGGACGAGGTTTTCCGGGAAAATTTTGAGTTTTCATTCGAAAAAAATTTTTATCTCAAAGAATAATAAGCCGATTTTAATAAAATTTGGCATGTACCTTCCTTTTGTAAATGACTTTAACAAGTTCGTTAATCAAAAAAATCGGACGAGCTTTTCCGGGAAAATTTTGAGTTTTAATTTGAAAAAAAAATTTTATCTTAAAAAATAAGAAATCTATGATAACCAAATTTGGTAGGTAGGTTTACGATATAAAAAGTAAACTATACACCAAAATTTAGATTTCTATGTTACAAGAAAAAAAAGTTATAATAAAATATTTTGTGCCAGATCATTTCTATGAAAATTCACTACCATAACGCACTTGCTGCGTCCAGGCTTTTTAAGTCACAGGGTGATTTAAAAATTTTTTTTTAGACAAAGCCCCACACCCAAACCAATCCCCCCCCTATGACTTTTATGTTATGAGTTAATAAAAAATAGTTTTTCCACATATCCCCATAAGAAGTCTAATAGCGTAAGATCGGCTGGCCATTCTAACGCTCCGCGCCTACTAATTCACCGATTTGGAAATATTACGTCGAGGTACTGCCGGACATTGATTTGGTAATGTACTGGTGCTCCATTCTGCTGGAACCATATCACATTCGCTGGAACTTGTGTGTTTGCTAGATCGGATATAAGTTTCCCGAAGCTGGCACGACCTTATTTTGCAGCAGTGCTAAATAATTATCTCTATTCAAATTGTCATCAATGAAAAAGACCCAAGCATTAGTCTTTTCAGGGTATTGCGTATGTTTCTCTCTCATCCAGTTTGGATTTTCTTTAGACCCTTAGCGACAGTTTTGACGATTAACATCGCCGTGAAGTGTAAATATGTGCTCGTCAGAAAACAAAATATCCTCCAGTTGGATAACATTGTTATCTAACATTTCCTTGATTTGACCACAAAAAGGCGTTCTTCTATCAGAATCGTCTTCCATGACCTAAATTTGTATCAATTTATAGGGATTCTTTTTATTAACTGACATCAAAAAAAGTCTGGACGCAGCAAGTGCGTTATGGCAGCGAATTTTCGTAAAAATGTTTTAATGGCAAATATCTCTTGTTTTCAAAATGACATTTGGTTGCCAGTATAACCTATACAGTACTAAGAATGTACCATATTTCATTAAAATAGCTTTGTTGTTTCAAAAAGTACAAACATTTTCCGAAAACCAAACCTAAAATATTCCAGAAAAAACTGGCCCGATTTTCCTGGCCAACACACCTCTTCAAGCTATTTACGCACCTACCAAGATATAATTTATCATAAACAGCTTAAGGACCAAAATCGAAAAATGAAAATTTGCAAAAATTTCTTTTATAAAAATTCACCATTTATTTTTACAGAAATTGCCTTCAGTAATGTTACACTAAATTATATTTTCACAAAAACTCGACCATTTTTTTAACAATAACTTACCAAACATTTATTATTATTAATTATAAAGATAACAAAAAAAATCTTACAAAAAATTATTTCTACGCAAACTAAAAACATTTCTGCGAAAACTTTCCAAATTCAGCCACTATTTGAGAGCGCCTGTATACGGCATCTTTATTTTTTTCGACCAATAATACAAACAAACAGCTCTCTGAATGTGCCATTTCCATGGGGCTCCGCTATCTATTAGTAAAAACGCCTCATCGCAATTTGTGATATGTGTTTGTGATATAGGCCAAAAACTTGAAAAGTTGCAAAACAATGGAAATAACTGAAAAACGATGAACGATATCATTTATTTTTTTTACCTTACAGACATTCATTATAATTCGATGGAAACTACAAAAATGCAATAACACCAGGTGTGTTCTATTAAAAACAGAAAGTGTGTATCACCAACGACTTATGGGCCACCCCGTGATTGTCAAAATAGGTTTATAAGAAGCAGCTCGAAACATCCTATAATTAATGTATATAATTTTTTCTCATGTCTTGTATAATAACGGATATATTGAGCTTTACCGTAGAAATGCGTCACCTGTATATGTGTAAACAGACAA
The DNA here is from genome assembly GCA_964006375.1 of Tillus elongatus. Classification (NCBI taxonomy): domain Eukaryota; kingdom Metazoa; phylum Arthropoda; class Insecta; order Coleoptera; family Cleridae; genus Tillus; species Tillus elongatus. The sequence continues at coordinate 89,764,517 of OZ023268.1, forward strand.
AAATTGAAACTGACCCCGTATATGGGTTTTAGGGGTTCTAGTTCGCGTTCATTTAAAGAAATCTTTTTAAAATTCATAAGTCACGGTGTTCTCAATAACGAATTTTTTCTTCGCAAATTTGCTAAAATATAGACTATTAAACCATAAACTCTATAGCTGAAACTACTGCCAAAGTATCAGAAAGAGGGTCTATTTGAAATGGATTTTCCTAAATATTTTAGTAAAATGAAGGACAACGATCGTTGAAGCTGAAACTTAAGGCTTTGAAAAAACACCCCTATTACGACATTACATAATTTGTATTTGTTTCAGATTCGTTTTTTGAACATTGCAAATTTGGACGTTTCAAATAGCTATTTTGACGTTTTAAGAAGGAAAATTATAAAATTTTCAAAATATGTTTTCTGCTACTTCTTGACCTTTTTGCGTCAAGATAACTTAACCGTTGTATGCACTATTCAATGGGATTTTTTAAACACACAAAATTTTGTGTTCTTGTGCTTTCCTCTGATCACTAGTGGCGCCCATTTTTTTTTCTTTAAATGTATATAGCTTTTTTTTCTTTTAACTTAGAGATCTGAATTTTGGCACGTAGGCTAAGTTTGATAGTAGAAATGTGCCAAGTTTGGTTGTGATAACTCTGTTATTTTCGGATACAAAAATTTTCCGAAAGAAAACCCAAAATTTTCCCGGAAAAAATCGTCCGATTTTTTTGGCTAACGACTTATCCAAGCCACTTACAGAAGGAAGGTACGCGCCAAATGTTATCAAAATCGGAGCATTATTTTTTGAGTTATCGGTGTGATACATACACCCACACACAAATATATATATATATATATATATATATATATATATATATATATATATATATATATATATATATATATATATATATATATATACATACACTTTTCATTCTTAATGCATTACAATAGTTTTTCTTGATTAGAAATAAATTATTTTCAAGAATATCTTCGTAACGGTTTAGATTTGACCATATGTATATCTTGCAAATCGTTCGGACAAGTTCGTTAGCCAGGAAAATCGGCTGAAGTTTTCTTCGAATTTTTTTATATCTCCGGAAATAACAAAGTATTGCAACCAAATTTGGTAAGCGGCTTTATAGCATAAAATGTGAACTATGTACCAAAATCTAGATGTGTAAGTTAGAAGAAAAAAAGTTATAGGCACTTAGAGAAAAAAAATTGGGTGTCACTAATGATCAGAGAAACAAACAAAAACAAGATGTTTTGTGTGTATAACAAAATCTATTGTTTACTACAGACAAATATTCAGTTTTTTTGGCCGAAAAAAAGTTGAGAAATGACAGAAAAATTACTTTGGAAATTTTATAGTTTTTCCTCTTAAACGTCAAAGTCGGGATTTGAAACGTCAAAATTGGCAACTGCAAAGAACCTGAAGCGAATACGGCTCATGTAGAGAAAATGTCGCAAGAAATGTGTTTTACAAACCCTTAAGTTTCAGCTTCAATCGTCATTGTCGTTCACTTTACTAAAATATTTCTAGAAAGTTCATTTGAAATAGACCCATTCCTGATGTTTTGACAGTAGTTTTAGTTATAGACCTAATGGTTTAATAGTCCGTAGTTTTTAGCGAATTATCGTAATCAATATATCCGTTAATAGACAAGATACGAGAAAAAAATTGTGTATGTTAGTTATAGGTTGTGTTTATATATATATATATATATATATATATATATATATATATATATATATATATATATATATATATATATATATATATATATATATATATATATATATGTATCCAACCGATAACTCAAAAAATAGTTAACTGATTTCGATGAAACTCGGCAAGTGCCTTTCTTTTATTAATGGCTTGGATGAGTTCGTTAGCCAGGAAAATCTGACTAGGTTTTCCGGGACAATTTTGACTTTTCTTTAAAAAAAAATGTTTTCTCCGAAAATTACAGAGCAATTTTAATGAAATTTGGTGGATATATTACCTTGAGAAAGGCCTTACTACATACCAAAATTTGACTTTCTAAGTTTATAGAAAGTTGAGTTTTTCAAAATTTCAGTTCTCTTTAGAAAAAAATATTTCTCCGAAAATTACAAAGTTATTTTAATGACACTTGGTGGATATGTTGCCTTAGGAAAGACCTTACCACATACCAAAATTCAACTAAGTTTATTGAAAATTGAGTTATCCAGGTTTGAAGCATTTAATAAAAATTCACTACCATAACGCACTTGCTGCGTCGCGAACTTTTTTTACAATCACAGCGTGGTCCATAAGTCGTTGGTGATACAAATTTTCCCTTTTTAAATCGAACACCCCTGATGCATTTTCGCATTTTTCATCGAAATATAATATATGTTTAAAAAAAAAATTGGGACACAGCAAGTGCGTGATTATGACCATTAATAGTAACCACAATTCCCACCACTACTGCATACGAGGTAAGTGCCAAAATTTCCCGACCTGACTATGAAAGAAGCGGCAAAAGACAAATTTTATTTATTAATATAGTCCCCTTAATATCAATGCACTTATTATATCGTTTCAGCAACAACTCGATACCCCTAAAAAATATTCCTTCGGTTTGTCCTCAAAATGTGGCCAAACTGCAGCTTTCACCTCTTTACTAAACTGGTGCAAGCGATGGTCCTTTTTCAAATTTCCAAATAGGTAGTAGTCACTGTGGGCCATATCTCGACGATACGGAGCGTGATCAATTGTTCGAACTCACAGCCACGAATTGCATCTTTTGCAATTCCAGCAGTGTGCACAGGTGCATTATCATGGAGCAAACGCACGCCTCTGGTCAGTTTCTTACTTCTTTTCTCCCGAATATTTTGTCGTAATTTAAAGAGGAGTGTTGCATAATATGCCCAGTTTTTAAAACTGTCCCTATGTCAATACTTTTAATGCTATGTCACCAGCAGTGCCTTCTATATCATAAAAATAATATTCCTGGCAACACTTAAGGCGACACCACATCCAATGCATACTTAAATAAGGTGGTTTACAGATTTTCGTTTAACCCCGCGTCGTATAAAGTGCGAAGTCGACTTTTCCCCACTACAGACTGACATCCATCTATCGAAATAAACGCACTATCGGGATTTTAAAGGGTAAACGCCTGGAAATCGATGTTTTGTCAAATTTAGCGGAAGGAGCGTGTGAGTGCCGTCTACAGTATCTTATCCGGAAGTGTGTGGGTGCTATAGTCACGGCCCTAATACCATTACACGTGACTTAATAGTGTCACATATAACGTCTTATACGAGCAAATGTTATTTGAAGAGATGTAATGTAGCGTGCATAACAAACAATGTTTTAGGTATATGAGATGTAAGTTAACGGCGGAGTTAGGAAGATGTTGGTATTAAAGTTGAAAATGCCACCTTAATACAATGTAGCCCTATTAAGGATTATTACGAATGTTACTTTGTTGCATTTAAAATAAGTTGTGTTACGAGGTCGTTAGTTAAGTAGGAATACGAGGGGGTATATCGACATCTGATTAGCCTGGAAACTTTTCAGTACGCGAAATTTATCTTAGTTGCCATGGGAACAACTATGATAAGTACACTTGGAAAACCCAAATCACCACAACACATTTTAAAAGACCTGACGATCGTTTTACTAACCAAGTTAGCGTCATCAGAGGATGAAACATTCTAAATACTTAAAAAACTAACATCAACTTATATACCGGATCTCAGGTAAAGAGATCGAACCGAGATGAGACACTACTCGTAGGCAAATTCCAAAGTGTATTGTATTTTTATCGCCGGACCAGGTCTTTGCGCTATCCCTACTGCTTTATCTAAAAAGTGTCCATCTGTAATAGTTTTGAGAAAGTTCAAGGACAGCTAAATTAACAGCGGTTCCTTTGGCGGCAATAACTGTATACTTATGTTATCGTGGGAATTTTATTTAGCAAAGCAATCGATCAAGTGACTCGTAATTGGCGCTGGTGAAGTGTTCATATATTTTTTGTTGTACTTATATTTCGCAATATATACGCTCTCGAACCCATTTAGGTGTCCTGGTTTTCTAATATTTTTTATTAAGTTCAGATTATCTTTATCAACGTGATGATTATTATCCCAAATATGTCGGGCGACGGCAGACTTATCTACAGTACCGTAACGTAATTGGGATATGTGTTCTTTGAATCTTATACCAACCGATCTTTTTGTTTGTCCGACGTGTTTAAGATTACAATCTTTACAACTTATTTCATAAATTCCCGACATTTTGTCCGCGCTATCCTTGTCTTTTGGGTTGCCTAGCAAGTTTTTTAAGGTATTTGTTGTTGAAAATGTTAGCTGTAAGTCGACTTTTTAAAAAATTCTGTCTAGACCCCTCGTGATTCTAGGTTCAAATGGTAAGCAAACAAAGTTTTTTTCCGATTTTTCTCTTCTGAACGTTGTTGATTCCGTCAAAATTTTCTTTGTTTTCAGTTTGTTGTCAAAAACCAGGACACCTAAATAGGTTCGAGAGCGTATATATTGCGAAATATAAGTACAACAAAAAACATTTACGAGTCACTTGATCGAATGCTTTGCTAAATAAAATTCCCACGTTTTCGGCACGTTTTACCGATAACATAAGTAAACAGTTATTGCCGCCCAAGGAACCGCTGTTAATTTAGCTGTCCTTGAACTTTCTCAAAACTATTACAGATGGATACTTTTTAGATAAAGCAGTAGGGATAGCGCAAAGACCTGGTCTGGAGATAAAAATACAATACACTTTGGAATTTGCCTACGAGTAGTGTCTCATCTCGGTTCGATCTCTTTACCTGAGATCCGGTATATAAGTTTATGTTAGTTTTTTAAGTATTTAGAATGTTTCATCCTCTGATGACGCTAACTTGGTTAGTGAAACGATCGTCAGGTCTTTTAAAATGTGTTGTGGTGATTTGGGTTCTCCAAGTGTACTTATCAGTGCTCATCACAGGTTGCAATCTTCACTTAGTGACAACTATGATGTCTTGTAAATAATTTGTCAAAGTTTAACATCCAACGGTTGAATAGTGACAAAACTGCGAATTTTTGAAAACGGCATCTCTCAGAAAAAGCGAGATTTTGCCAAAAAGAAAAAAGAATGTCCGGCAGTTATTACGTATTTATTTTTAAACGGGTGATCGAACAAAGAGATGTTTGTTAATATGGATTTCCTTTTAATACCTATTTTACCGAACTAGGAAGTAAATTAGCGGCAGGATTCAAAAGCCAAATAAATTTGACATCAAAAGTAATAAACATGCATCATAGCAGGAATACTATCTTGTTGGCAAATGCCGATATAACTGAAGTTCGTAAAATTGTAATTTTCAATGCTAATAAGACTTGAACCAATGGCTTATCAGAATTTGACAGGCTGCGATACCCTACATCTATGCCAGGCTGGGAAATTTTGGCGCTTACCTCGTACATATGAGAATTCCTACGAACCTTGGTTTCGGTTTGTAGAGTCCCAAATTAGCGCTCAGTTGAAATAATTTTTGCATAGTCTCATCATCGATACATCTCTGTTAACGAATTTTCTTTTTATTAGAAATTCGCTGAAAGACAAAACATAGTATAGTTCTAAATAAGTTTCGCTGGTAAGCGGACAGGTGTCAACAAGTTTACACTACATGAGTACTGTGACGAAACGAGAGAATGAAGTTGGTGCTTAAATGAGTTAACACTTTGGGCGGATATGATCGCTTCTGGGGAGAATTCCAGCTGGCAAAGACTCGATTAGAGAAAAACGTGCTTCGAAAGGGTGTTCGGAAGGACTTGTTTTTAAGTTTTAGGGTGTGACCTCGCAGCTGGAGTTGGTGCTTGGCTGAAATAAGTGGGAGAGATTGGTGTTCAGGAGCTCGCCGAGAACCTTAAAGGTGAAGATCGGGTCTCCTCTTGCGAGCCGCTGTTTGGAAGTTGTCAAGGAGGCGAGCCTCAGTCTGTCCTCATAGTTGTTGGGATGGGTGGAACAGCAAGGGAGACGGGTGGCTCTTCGCTGAACAAACTCCAGTAGAAGAGCGTCTCTAAGGAAAACAGAACTCCAAGAAACGACAGCATGTTCTAGGATGGGTCTCACATGGGTTTTGAAGAGAATAATGCGTCTACAGGAAGCAACCTATGAATGCGTTAGTGACTAAATAGAGCAGATTGTTAGCTTTGGATGTTATTGAAGCGATAGATCTTTCGTAACCAGCAGCCCAAGGTCGTTATGAGTTGTGACTTATCTAACTGTCACGCCACAGACATTGTAGTTGAAGCAGGGATTGTTATATCCCAAATATAGCACGCATCATTTCTCAATATGGATGTAGCCCATATTTATTTCAATTACAAATTAGGGTTATTAAGTCAGCAGTGATGTCATCACGATTTGTGTCCGGGTTCTAGAAGATTTTAATGCCGTCGGCAAACATGGCGCATTCCTATTTAAGCATTCAAGTCGGCAGTGTACACGAGAAAGACCAAAGGACCGAGAACAGAGCCCTGTGGAACATACCTCAGAATTGTTTGACATTGCTTCACCAACTCTTACGAAAAACTTTCGATTTGCTCCTAATCCAAGGAGTAGAGATCTACGAATTCCGTAGTGTTCTAGTTAGTATGGAAGCCGACAAGTGGGTACTCAGTCGAAGGCCCAAGAAAATCAAATATAACACATCGACTGGCTTCCGCATGTCATGACTTCGACCACCAGTCAAGGGGGGACAAGAAATTAACAATAACAGATATACCGGGGATGAGACCATTCTGTTCATTGGGTAGTATTCCGTACTAAATTGAAAAGGGAAGCAGTTTGTTAAGAAGCAGTCGTTCGCAACTTTAGCAATGAAGACCAGAAGACTGATTAGTCTGTAGTTTATTGGGTCCAATTTGTCACCAGATTTGAAAGTATTTATGACCGAGGCTGTGAGCCAGGCGGTAGGAGCAGCATCTAGCTTGAGAGATGTCTGAAACATTGAGCAATGTGACTGATAAACAAGTAGCACAAAATTTCAAAACTCTGGCTGAAACTCCATCGAGGGCGGGAGATACGGAAGATGGAAGGCAAACCATAGCATTTTTGAATAGAGAATTAAGAGATCTTTCAAATGAGGTACAGGGTGATTCTTTATAATGTCGCCCCCCTTTAACTTCGTTATTTTAAGTGTCCCAAAAAAATGGAAAGAATGGTTATGTAGGTGCTAAAAAATACTTTTTTTCTACGTATAAAAAAATTTGAAAAATGATCAGTATATAGGGAAAACCAAAAAGTTCATTTTTTTTCAATGGATCACCCTATATATGAATCTATTTTTCGATTCATCGTAAAATTCTAAGCATAATTTATATAACATACCGTGTACTTAAAATGAATAGTTTTTGAAATATTCGCGATTGAAGCGTTATCATCAAATATTTTATTAAACAACTGTTAGAAACCAAGAAGTCCTAGGATACCACGCTTTTAATTGAAAACAAATAACTGACAATGACATTCTGTCAATATTGTTGTAGTTGTATTGTTTAGGAAGTAAAATACCGTACTCAGAGAAAGAAGAGTTATTTTAACTTATTATATTAAAAATAATTTAAATTGTCACGCTGCCATTGAAATATGATAGACGATAATCCCGGTATGCATGTCCCGACTCGAAAAACGTTCACATCTATATATAAGAAGTTTCAAGAAACGTCAAATTTACAAAGGAGAAAAAGAACTGCTGTGAACGTAGATGAAAATGCAGAATTGAATATTTTACTTGCTATAGAAGGGAATCCAAACAATTCCATAAGAAACATTTCAAAGACATTACGAGCAACACAAGAAAATATTCAGCGAACTTCATACAGTAAAGTCTAAAGAACGTTAAGAAAATGGAATCTAAAGCCATATAAGATTAAACCCACTACAAAGCTTACCCAAATGCAAAAAGATGATCGGTCGCATTTTGTCAACTGATTCTAGACAGAATAAACATAAATAACAATTTTTTGAAAACAGTTCTATGGACTGACGAGTCTACCTTTTCTACTAGTGGCCTGTTTAACCGAAAAAATACCAGACAATGGGCAAGAGAGAATCCACATTCTTTTAGGGAATTTAACTTTCAAGGGCGACAATCCGTGAATGTGTGGTGTGGTATCCTGGGCGATCGAGTTATCGGTCTGTATTTTTTTGATACTGTTTTAAATGGAGGCCGCTATTTATATTTCTTGGAAAACGGGTTTGAAAAATATTTAGACGATTTGCCTTTAAATATATTACAAAATGTAATTTTTCAACGGGACCTCACAACATTCGTGCTGCGCGTAATTACCTAAGTGAAAGGTTTCCTGAATGGATCGGAAGAAATCCGCCAATTAAATGGCCTGCAAACAGCCCTGATTGGACACCTATAGATGCGTTTCTTTGGGGTTATATAAAAAACCGTGCATATGACCACCAAATTGAAAACCTCGATCATCTTAAAGATTTGATACGGAATGAAATTATTAGTTTAAATGAAAATAACCCAGCATTCATAACAGATTCATTAGAAAAAACTCTGGACGCAGCAAGTGCGTTATGGTAGTGAATTTTCATAAAAATGTTTTTATTGCAAATATGTGTGTTTTCTTTTTTAAAAAGCAGGCATCAATTTTGGTTACCAGTATAACCTATCTAGTAAAAACAATGTACCATGTTTCATAAAAATAACTTTATTGTGTGAAAATGTACAAAAATTTCCAAAAGTAAAGTTAAAGTGTTCCCGGAAAAACTCGTTTCTTGGTCAACCTTATAGGTTAATAGCAAATTGGGCTATTCAAATACGAAGCATTTGATCAAAATTCACTCCCATAACGCACTTGCTGCATCCAGATTTTTTTTCTTACAAACATGTATTATATTTCGATGGAAAATGCAAAAATACAATAACATGAGGCGTGTTTGATTAAAAAAAGCAGGCATCAAATTTGGTTACCAGTATAACCTATATAGTAAAATTCTGGACGCAGCAAGTGCGTTATGGTAGTGAATTTTCATAAAAATCTTTTTAATAACAAATATGTGTGTTTTTTTTAAGAAAACAGGCATCAAATTTGGTTACTAAAATAACCTATATAGTAAAAACAATGTGCCATGTTCCATTAAAATAACTTTATTGTGTGAAAATGTACAAAAATTTCCAAAAGTTAACTTAAAGTGTTCCCGAAAAAACACGTTTCTTGGTCAACCTTATAGGTTAATAGCAAATTGAGCTGTTCAAATATGAAACATTTGATCAAAATTCGCTACCATAACGCACTTGCTGCGTCCAGCATTTCTTTTCGTACAAACATGCATTATATTTCGATCGAAAATGCAATAACATAAGGCGTGTTTGATTAAAAAAAAAAGAAAATTTGTATCACCAACGACTTATGGGCCACCCTGTGTTTGTAGAAATATTATTTTAAGATGTAGCTCAAGACACCCTATAATTAATATATACAAATTTTCTTCATATCTTATATAATAACGGATATACTGAGCTTTATTGATTTTTTTACGAAAATCCGACAAAAATTATATACCATTAAATGATAAACTCTATAGCTAAGACTACTGCCAAGCATCAGAGAAAGGGTCTATTTGAAATGAATTTTCTGCAAATATTTTCGTAAAATGAAGGACAATGACGGTTGAAACTAAGACTTTAGGGTTTGTAAAACATCCTTCTTGAGACATTTTATTTCTATAGCCCGTATTAGATTTAAGTTATTTGCCTAAATGTTGCCAATTTTGACATTTTAAATCGCCACTTTGACGTTTTTAGGAAAACCTCAATTTATTTTTCTTTAAATGCCTATAACTGTTTTGTCTTTTGATCTACATAGTTAAATTTTGGTAGGTAACTTACCTATAAGGATGTAAACCTGCGTACCAAATTTGGTTGTCCTTACTTTGTTAATTCCGGAGATATAATTTTTTTTCAAAAGAAAACACAAAATTTTCCGGGAAAACCTGGGCAGATTTTCCTGGCTAACGAACTCATCCAAGCCATTTGCAAAATGAATTTTTTCACCAAATTTGATCAAAATCGGCCTATTATTTTTTGAGTTATTGGTGTGATACATATATATATATATATATATATATATATATATATATATATATATATATATATATATATATATATATATATATATATATATATATATATATATATATATATATATATATATATAACATATAAAAATTGAAACTGACCCCGGATATGTTTTCTGGGGGGCCTCATTTGAATAAATTTTTTCAAAATTCAAAAGTCGGGATCTCCTCATTAGTGAATTTTTTTTAAGAAAATTCACTAAAAATGCGAAGAACCCTTATACAATGTGTTGAAGAAGATGGAGGCACAGTAGAGCATCTTTATATTTAATTAGAAACTGTTTTTCTTATATTATTTATTGTTACATTTCTTGATTTGTAACAGTTGTTTTGGTTTAATAAAATTTGTGATGAAAACGTTTCAAATGCAAATATTTCAAAAACTATTCATTTTAAATATACGGTATGTTATATAAATTATGCTTATAATTTTACGAGGAATCGAAAAATAAATTCATATATAGGCTGATCCATTGAAAAAAAATGAACTTTTTGGTTTTCCCTGTATACTGATCATTTTTCAAAATTTTTTTATTCGTAGAAAAAAGTATTTTTAGCACCTACATAACCATACTTTCAATTTTTTTGGGACACTTAAAATAACAAAGTTAAAGGGGGGCGACATTATAAAGAATCACCCTGTACATATCACAATCGCCTACTTCCTATTTCAAAATTGTGGGTTGCAACCGTCACTCGAAGGGGGCTGGAGGTAGGGGTGCAGTTCTCACGTTGCAGGGTGTAATTGAAATACTGAATTTATTTCACTTGGCAAGCAAAATAATCAATCTGGGTAATAGGCTTGGGTAACTTGGTGACCCGACTCAATCAAACCGGTTTCGTCGGGAAAAAAAGGGTTTCTCAATGAAATTTGTATTTCCGAAAATAATTATTTCGTTATTTTCAGCGATTTGAAATATTTTTCTGAAAATTCGCTACATTTTCTACATCCATACTTTTTTTCCTTTTATTAACGGCTCCACATGTAAAAAGAAACTCTGGACGCAGCAAGTGCGTTATGGTAGTGAATTTTCATAAAAATGTTTTTATTGCAAATATGTGTGTTTTCTTTTTAAGAAAGCAGGCATCAATTTTGGTTACCAGTATAATCTATATAGTAAAAGCAATGTGCCATGTTTCATTAAAATAACTTTATTGTGTGAAAATGTACCAAGATTTCCAAAAGTAGACTTAAAGTATTCCCGAAAAACTCGTTTCTTGGTCAACCTTATAGGTTAATAGCAAATTGAGATATTCAAATATGAAGCATTTGATCAAAGTTCGCTACCATAACGCACTTGCTGCATCCAGAATTTCTTTTCTTACAAACATGCATTATATTTCGATGGAAAATGCAATAACATAAGGCGTGTTTGATTAAAAAAACTCTGGACGCAGCAAGTGCGTTATGGTAGTGAATTTTCATAAAAATGTTTTTATTGCAAATATGTGTGTTTTCTTTTGAAGAAAGCAGGCATCAATTTTGGTTACCAGTATAACCTATATAGTAAAAGCAATGTGCCATGTTTCATAAAAATAACTTTATTGTGTGAAAATGGACCAAGATTTCCAAAAGTAGACTTAAAGTGTTCCCGAAAAACTCGTTTCTTGGTCAACCTTATAGGTTAATAGCAAATTGGGCGATTCAAATATGAAGCATTTGATCAAAGTTCGCTACCATAACGCACTTGCTGCATCCAGAATTTCTTTTCTTACAAACATGCATTATATTTCGATGGAAAATGCAATAACATAAGGCGTGTTTGATTAAAAAAAAAAAGAAAATTTGTATCACCAATGACTTATGGGCCATCCGGTGATTGTAGAAATATTTTTTTAAGATGTAGCTCAAGACACCCTATAATTAATATATACAAATTTTTTTCAAATCTTGTATAATAACGGATATATTGAACTTTATTGATTTTTTACGAAAATTCGACAAAAATTATATACCATTAAACGATAAACTCTATAGCTAAGCAGTAGCCTTAGCTATAGAGTTTATCGTTTAATGGTATATAATTTTTGTCGAATTTTCGTAAAAAATCAATAAAGCTCAATATATCCGTTATTATACAAGATATTAAAAAAAAATTGTATACATTAATTATAGGGTGTCTTGAGCCACATCTTAAAAACATATTTCTACAATCACAGGCTGGCCCATAAGTCGTTACTGATACAAATTCTTTTGTTTAATCACACGCCTTATGTTATTGCATTTTTGCATTTTACATCGAAATAGAATGCATGTTTGTAAGAAAACAAATTCTCGACGCAGCAAGTGCGTTATGGTAGCGAATTTTAATCAAATGCTTCATATTTGAATAGCTCAATTGCCTATTAACCTATAAGGTTTACCAAGAAACGAGTTTTTTCGGCAACATTTTAAGTTTACTTTCGGAAATTTCTGTACATTTTCAAACATTAAAGTTATTTTGATGAAACATGACACATTTTTTTTACTATATTTATTTATATCACCTTCTCCTAATAAATGTATAACTAGTTGCATACTATATTTTAAAATATGTATCGATATTTCAAATTTCCCGCCTTTATGACTCTCACAACTCAAAGGGTATTAGTGAATTCTCTTTTTTTAAGTGAAAAAAATCACTAATGAGGAGATCTCGACTTTTGAATTTTGAAAAAATTCCTTCAAATAAGCACTAATTAGGTTCCTGAGAACACATATCCGGGGTCAGTTTTAATTTATATATATATATATATATATATATATATATATATATATATATATATATATATATATATATATATATATATATATATATATATATATATATATATATATATATATATATATATATATGCATCAGGGAAAGCATCTATTTCAAATGAATTTTCTGGAAACATTTTAGTAAAATGAAGGACAATGACGGTTGAAACTAAGACTTCAGTGTTTATAAAACATCCTTCTTGAGACATTTGATTTCCATAGCCCGTATTAGTTTCAAGTTATTTGCCAAAATGTTGCCGATTTTGACGTTTTAAGTCGCAACTTTGACGTTTTGAGGAAAACCCCAATTTATTTTTCTTTAAATGCCTATAACTTTTTTGTCTTTTGACATACAGAGCTAAGTTTTGGTAGGTAACTTACATATAAGGACATAAATCCGCGTACCAAATTTGGTTGCCCTTACTTTGTTAATTCGGGAGATATAAATTTTTTTCGAAAGAAAACACAAAATTTTCCGGGAAAACCTGGGCAGATTTTCCTGGCTAACGAACTTATCCAAGCCATTTGCAAAAGGAATTTATTCACTAAATTTAATCGAAATCGGCCCATTATTTTTTGAGTTATCGGTGTGATACATATATATATAAATATATATATATATATATATATATATATATATATATATATATATATATATATATATATAAATATATATATATATATAAACATATAAAAATTCAAACTGACCCCGGATATGTGTTCTGGGGGGCCTAATTAGCGCTCATTTGAAGAAATTTTTTCAAAATTCAAAAGTCGAGATCTCCTCATTAGTGAATTTTTTTAAGAAAATTCACTAAGAAAGGTGTTTCACGAGGGATTTTTCTTGTTCAAAGTACTCTACAAAATGAAGGCATATCTAACTAATAATTGAACACCTCTTCAAATTACAGACCTGTTGGACTATTCTGCCGTAAACTCGAAACCGTATGACTCACTTAATTCAGGATAACTGTTGCGCCTCGCTCCATTTGCTTTCCCCATAAGCTCAGCCGTTCACCAAGACAAATATTATACTAGTATGCCATGAAATATTTCTCCTTCAACGAATTTGCCTAATCTGGCATTAGTAAGTATTGTGTCCTTGGGCGTAATTGCATGTGTACGTTCCGTGCATTAAAGATTGTCTAGCTTGTTGTGCCGAGATAAATTAGGCTTAAGCAGGTCCCGTTTTGTTAAAGTGGCCATAGTAAAGGTCACGGGGGTTTATGCAATTTTGTGTTTTAAAATAAGCAAGGATATTATTGTAAATATAACTTCTAAACGTCACGACGTCTGGGATAGACATACTTCCAAAGTAAAACAGACAAGGCTCTACTTCCAGACTGTATTTATTGATAAAGACCCTACGCGTTTCGGCTCATACAACCTAAGCCATCTTCAGGGGCTTCGTTCTGTTTTTTAGCACAGGAACTGAACTTTATATGAAATCTATCATAGTAGCTGTTTTCACCGACTGTCGTCTTTGTTTCCTTGCACCATATGGGTGAAGGCAGAATTAGAAGCATAAAGACCTTAAATCACAGCCATAGACACACGGCAATAAAAATAAAATCTCACAATCGAAATGGAGAACAGTTAAAAGCTGAAATTCGCGTCTGATTTTCAGCTTTTAACTGTTGGTTGAACACATTGGCTAACTGAACACATTGGCTCTATAGTATCATAATTGGTTCCCATTGTCACATATTTGTTATCGTTCCATTTGACCATTAGAATTTTGTTATTTTGGTCAAATCGGTGATGAAACATTCCCCGCTTCGATTTTTCTACTTCTCTTACGGACAAGTTCTTTACATAATCTGTATTTGTTTCAGGTTCTTTGCCTAAATGTTTTCAATTTTGACGTTTCAAATGGCAACTTTGACGTTTTGAGGAAAATCCCAATTTTTTTTAAATGCCCATACCTTTTTTGTCTTTAAACTTACAGACCTAAATTTTGGTACATGATTCACTCTTTATAATACAAACACGCATACCAGATTTGGTTTCCCTTACTTTATATAGGGGTGTAAAGTTAGTTCGCCTCCACGTGGTGCACCCTGGATAGCGTCTACTATTAGACGTGAACTAACCAAACCGTAACCTTCCTAGTCATGTCTTAGGAGGGCCGGGAATGCTTGCCTTAATTGGCCGGCATTGCGAGGAGAGTCCTCTATAAAAAACCCACATCGCAAGGTCGTTGGCGGGTTGGTGCCGAGGCGATGATGCTTCTGGCCGATATGGCCGAGCATTGGCAGGTTGGTAATTCTGTCGCTAACGTTAACCCTCCCCAGGGAAACCGGGCGACCTCCCTGTGTAAATGCCTATTCATGGGATGCGGGGCTCTTCCATGGAGGTCTATTTTCCCTTGCTGCTCGTGGGACCAAACATGGACACGACTTACACAGACCCAATAGAGGAGGTGGCAGGATTCAACCTTCCACTGGAACCTCCAGAGGGTAAAAACAGGGGAAAGGAAAGTCCACCCCTAGGAGGACTACCAAAGGTAAACCCTCCTATAGGAAGCTTGGTTATCGAGCTCCTAAAAAGGAGGAGGAACCTGCACCATAATTACCTTTTCCTTTAAGCTCCTTAACCTACTCCTTTATCCTCTATACACTCCTATATTCCTACCCCAATGCCCACCAACTTAAGGTGCATTCAAGCTAATCTGCATCATGCTAAGGCTGCGACATACCTCCTTAGCATGAAATTAAAGGAAGAGCAAATAGATATTGCTCTTCTCCAAGAGCCCTGGACCGCTAATTCGGAACGAACTAAAGGGCTGGGTAACACTTCTGGTAAGATAGTAGAGGTGGGCTCTGGTACTAAACCCAGAGCCTGTATCTGGATCAGAAACAACTTGCAGTATTTTACACTTTCAGAGTACTGCACCAAGGACATGGCATCCATCCATCTCGTGATTACATCCGGGGGGACCAGGCTGGAAGTAGTGGCCTGTTCGGCCTATTTCCCTGGAGACAGAGATGCAGAACAACCACCTCCAGCAGAAGTGCGGAAATTGATCGCCTACTGCAAGAGGAACAATTATCACCTCGTAATGGGGTGTGATGCGAACTCCCATCACTTGGCTTGGGGGAGCACGGACACTAACAGACGAGGTGAATCATTATTTGAATACATTTTAGGGGAGGAGCTGGTTGTCAACAACATAGGCTCGAAACCCACCTTTCTTACAGCTAACCGGAGAGAGGTTTTAGATCTTACGATCAGCTCAAGGCTTTTGAGCTCAAAAATCCTCAAATGGAGGGTGTCGTCTGAACCCTCATGTTCAGACCATGCCCATATCCTATTTGAAATTGAAACAGGCCCTAGACCTGTGTTAGAGTATCGGGACCCGAGGAGGACGGATTGGGAGGGATACAAACAGTCCCTCGCCGGCAGACTTGGGTCCGCAATCCCCACAGTGAGGGATCGTGATGAGATCGAGATTGCGGCCGAACAGGTTAGGGAAGCTGTGGTCTCTGCCTATCACGAAAACTGTCCACTGAGGTCAAAGAGAGACAGTCGGGGGTCTACTTGGTGGAATAATAACCACGATAAACTACGAAGAGAAGTTAGACGTCTCTTCAATCGTGCTAAGATTACAGGCAACTGGGAGCAATATAAAACTGCTCTAACGCATTATAATAAAGAGATCAGGAACGCTAAGAGGGAGTCCTGGAGGAGGTTCTGCGGGGACATTAATAGTGTGCCCAGCAGCGCCAGAATCCACAGGATTCTCTCACGCTACCGTGTACAGGAACTGGGATCGATAAAACGACCAGATGGTTCCTTTACTGAATCTCGGAAAGAAACGTTAGAGCTCTTAGCACACACACACTTCCCAGATTGTCTGATCCTGAGCAACGGTGAGGTCCTACCAGCTGAGGGACGATCTAAACGCCCCCAAAGGGAGGACTGGCTAGTTGCTCGGAGAATAGTTACAGCCTCGGCAGTGGAGTGTGCTGTGAATCATTTCCAGCCATTCAAGTCGCCAGGGGAGGATGGGGTGGTACCGGTCCTACTACAAAAGGGACTGGAGATTCTCCTACCCTTCCTTATCAGGCTGTTCAGAGCCAGTCTGGCCTGGAACTATATTCCTTCCAGCTGGACGGTGGTTAGGGGAGTTTACATTCCCAAATTGGGACGTAATGACCTCCTACCTACTTCACTGAGACCTCTCAGTATTACATCATTCCTCCTGAAGGGATTGGAAAAAATACTGGACGGACACATTAGGGGGAACATCTTACCCAAGAACCCCCTAAATACCCACCAGTATGCCTATCAAACTGGCAAATCAACTGAGTTAGCGCTCAATAACCTCGTCGAGAAGATCACACACTCTCTGGAAAATGGAGAGGTTGCGGTGGCGGCATTTCTCGACATAGAAGGAGCATTTAATAATGCATTACCGATCTCCCTCTACGAGGCCACTATCGCTAGGGGGGTGGAACCTACCATCTGTGGCTGGATCGGAAACATGCTGCACAATCGGACCATTATTACCTCATTACGGGGAGAGGTGGTCAGCGTTAGGGCTGCGAGAGGGTGTCCTCAGGGGGGGCGTTCTATCCCCCCTGTTGTGGTCCCTCTTTGTGGACAACCTGCTGGCTATCCTCGGACTCTGGGAGGTTGAGGTCCAGGCGTATGCGGATGATCTTGTCATAATGGTTAGAGGCAAATCTGAGGAGGAACTGTCTAGTACTCTTCAAGAAGCACTAAATGTAGTCAATGATTGGTGCCGTAGGGAACAGATGTCTGTGAACCCTCGCAAAACGATCATTGTCCCGTTCACCAGAAGAAGAAGGTTGGACAAATTAAAACCACCTAATCTTATGGGGGAAAACATTCCATTTTCGGACCAAGCAAAATATCTGGGAGTTATCCTAGATAAGAAGCTCAACTGGGACAGACAGTTAGAAAATGTTATCCGCAGGGCTAAGATGTCCCTGTGGACCTGCCGGAGAATCTGTGGGAACAACTGGGGAACAAACCCCCAACAGATGTACTGGCTCTATGTAGTGGTTATTAGACCTATGATAACATATGGAGCCATAGTTTGGTGGCCTAAGGTGCTACGTGGTACCGCGAGGGCCAAACTGGCTCATCTACAGAGACAAGCATGTCTGATGATAACGGGAGCGATAAGCACCGCACCATCAGTCGCTCTGGAGGTCCTCCTCAATATTCCCCCACTTCACATATGGTTGGAGAGGGTGGCGAGGTGGACAACGTACAGACTAAAACAAACGGCAGATAACATGCCGAGGGAAGTCAGTCTGAGGGGGTCCGGACTCCTTGATGACAGTGATTGTCACAGGATTCTGGGAATGGTCTCGGACTTGATGCCTACAAAAATCAGCAGAGATCTGTCTTTCAAGACCGTCCTCCCGGAAAGGGAGGACTGGGACCGGAACCAATCGACCCTGTTGAGAGCGGACCTCTGCTGGTACTCTGACGGCTCCAAAACCAATATGGGAGTAGGAGCCGGTGCATATGGGGGCAGCACCGATGCTAGACTATCAGCTAGCCTCGGCAAGTACGCAACCATACACCAGGCAGAAGTTTATGCCATCGAGATGTGTGCAAAGGAAAGCTTAAAAGACCTATGCACAAACAAATCGATAAAGATATTTGCAGATAGCCAAGCTGCAATAAAGGCTCTTGGTTCCTACCGTTGCAATTCAAAGACGGTATGGAGTTGTAAATCTGCCCTTAACGAATTGGGCAGCTGTAATGAGGTGTCGCTGGTCTGGATACCGGGTCACTCGGACCATGATGGCAACGTTGCGGCAGACGCGCTTGCCAGGAGTGGTGCCCAGTGTGACTTTGTCGGACCAGAACCGGTGCTGGGAATAACATCTTGCACAGCAAAACGCACCTTAAAGACCTGGACAGATAGAAGGACAATTCAATATTGGCAAAATCTTCCAGGATTAGCTCACTCTAAGGCCTTCATAAATGGCCTGTCTGAGTCAAGGGCTAAGAAACTTCTAGAGTTGAACAGACAACAACTGAGTACTCTAGTCGGCCTGTATACAGGACACTGTCGCTTGCGGCATCACATGCACCGTATTGGGATCGGTCAGGAGACCGAGTGCCGGCTGTGTATGGAGGATGACGAAACAGCAGAGCACGTGCTGTGTTCCTGTCCGGCAGCGGATAGGACTAGACACCTGCTCTTTGGAAAGGTAAAGCTTGCTCCAGAGGATCTGGATCAACTTTCGCCCGCAAAGGTTATCGACCTCTGTAGGAGGCTGGATTTGTTGGGCGAAATATAGACATTAGGCGTGAGCCACAATAGACCTTATGGTCGCGGTGGAGGGACCGATATGGACCACTCACAAACTAACCTAACCTAACCTAACCTACTTTATATATATATATATATATATATATATATATATATATATATATATATATATATATATATATATATATATATATATATATATATATATATATATATATATATATATATACACAAACTGACGGTGGATATGAGTTCTAGGGGGCATAGTTCGCGCTCATTTGAAGAAATTCTTTTAAAATTCAAAAGTCGGGATCTCCTCCGTAATTTTTTAAAAGAAAATTCACTAGAATGTGGGTAAGGGAGCACTAACCTGGGTTTCAAAACTAGTGGAACTTAATTATATGGAGTGACGAAGTCAGATTTGAAGTCTGCATTGGTGATAGCCGAAGCCGAGTCATAAGAACCAAAGAAGAAATTTTTCACACTGACTGTCTTAAAAAGAAAATTAAGTTTCCTGCCTCTTGATAATATGGGGATACATGTCAGGTAGGGGAGTAGGAAACGTCTACTTGTAGATGGCATTATCATCCTTCAAAATCATTTGAAACCAGAAATTGAACGAATGCGGTTGAATAACATGGAACGTATCTTCCAGCAAGTTGGTGTCGCTTGTCATACGGCTAAAAAAGGTAAAAGATTGGATGTTAGAAAATAATATTTTAATTTTAAAATGGACATCCGGTAGCCCAGACCGCTCGCCGATCGAAACCTTGAGGTATATCATAAAGAAGAAGCTCCGATCACAGCCCGTAAGAACCGTTTCAGAGTTTAGAAATGTGGAACAATTTTACTCCAGATGAATGCCAAACATTAGATGACACTACACCTGAACGTATCGAGGCGATAGTAAGTCGAAAAGGCGATGGAACTCAGTGGTTATTTTCTATTTAGTTTCCTTGTTTGGGGGATGGAGTGGGGGGTCGGGTTTTATTGACAATATTAGGAATTTCTTACAATTTCTCTTTCTTTGTTACTCAAAATAGAGTATAATAGGCCAAAAGTAAATCATGTGATGGAAGTTCACTTACTTTGCTGGATAATGCATTAGAGGTGAGTGGCATACTTAAAAATTTAGAGGTGCTAAATACTAAAATGAGCCAGCAAGTAACTGGTTTAAACAAAGTAGTTGAAAATCGAAAACCAAATAATAAATAACCTAAGGACATGTCTGAAAAATTGGGAAAGGTAGACAGGGAGTTTAGGTTGAAGAAAACTGTAGAGAGTTGTACCTGTCAAGGAACAAATCATAGCTGTGGAGAAGCTTACACCAACCCAGCAACAAACCAATAATCAGAGAGTAACAAGATCAAAGACCTCATCAAACCAAAATAGTGGTGGCATCTATGGACATGCTGCTGCAGTCACCATTACACCGGTACGGATACACAGTTCACAAATCAATGCAGATAAATCAGAGTTCTGATAATGAAGCAGCAACCGACAAAAATAACTTTACTGTGCTTATACGAAGAAATAAAATCACTCGCTGAAGAAGAGATAATACAACATTGGCTGCAGTCGAAAAACGTCGATGGATTTTTGTTTCTAATCTGAAAAATACAACAACAGTTGGAGATGTGACATCATACCTGCAGGAAAAGGATATTTCGGTGTTTACGTGTAATAACCTTTTACTAAGAAATACAGATATTGCGGCTTTTAAACTGGGTGTCTCAGAGGAATTTGAAAATAGGATTTATGATCCTGATTTGTGGCCAAATAATAATGTGATCAAACCTTATATAAATCTCCAGGAAAGAGAACATGCTCAAATAAAGAAATAACAGCGGCGGGTAAAAAGCCGTTCAATGAATGCCGCCAAAATATACAGGGTCTGACCAATAAAATGGATGAGATTTGTATATTTATGAGCACGAATACAGGTAAATTTCACGTCATTGCATTGATTAAACATTGTCTGAAGCCTTGACAGGGGAGTTTGATGAGGCTAGATGGATATACAGTGGCTGCATGTTATACAAGACAGAAAGAGATCCACGGTGGCTGTATCATATACATTAAAAACGAATTTGAATTTACCAAGCTTATCCAACCGTAACATAAAAGTGATGAACAAACATTGGAATTATGCTGCGTTGAAATAAAATGCGTAGGTTATTGTGTTGAATGTGTACAGATCGCCAATGAGTCCGCAACTAGACCAGTTTTTAAAATATTCTGGATGAAGTTCTTGGTTTCATCTGCAATTATAGATATAAAAACTATAGACCAGTAGTTGCTGGAGATTAATATTACTGTAACTGATCTAAACAGACAGGATGTAAAGAGACTATTAAGTGTATTTCTCAGATACAATTTGCCACCTACGGTTGATTTCCCAACACGTATAACAAGGACAACAGTAAGTATCATAGACAATATTTTTGTAAACGTGCCAGATTTTAGTGTGGAGCCTGTCACTTTGGCAGCCTCAGATCATATTGGACAAACAGTAACTTTGCAGACAACAGTAAACAAGGTAAAATCTAATAAGAATTTTAAGACAATATGCTTTTCTACCGACAAACGAGAGGTAATAAGACAATATTTAGAGAATGTTGATTAGACACTACTAATACACTAATGAGTCTAGTCTTTTGGAACATATACCTATTTCTCTAACATTGTAAAAGAAGTTGCCAACGTGGTCTGTCCAAAGAGGTTATGTGCCACCCGTTCGCTGGATCAGCCAAGAGTTGAAATCTAAAATAAGGATAAAGCGATGGTTGTACGAGAGTATGCTGGTTGGAAGGCTGAGTAGAGATAGCTACAAGTATTTTTGCTCGGGACTCAAACAAAACATTTCAGAGGCAAAAAAAAACTTTACAATTCGTACTACATATAATCGTCCAATAACAAAGCTAAGCCAACATGGGATGTTGTAAAGAATATAACTCAGAGTGATAAAAAACGACCTTTTAACATCGAAGAACTGAAGTTAGGTGATACGATTGAGGAAACACTGAATCACATCAATAAATATTTCATAGAAAGACATGGAGTAAATATAGAAGTAACAATAGTACGGGGAAATTAGTGCTGGAACTGGGATGTTACTAAATTTATCTTCTTAACTCCAGTAACGAAACCCAAGGTGCTTAACACAATAATAGGACTAAAAGATGCAAAGTCTGTAGGGTACGACGAGGTGCTTGTCAGATTACTTAAGCACTGTATTAGAGAGTTAATGTCGCTGGAGGAATGAATATTTCCCGGCGAGTTGAAAAGATCAGTGATTATTCTTCTATACGGGAAAGGTCAACACAGCTTACTAGATAACCACCGACAATTGTCCATACTTTCTAACATAAGTAAAATATTCGAGGAGCTAATATTTAGCCGAATGCATGACTTTCTAGAAAAAAATCTATTTTAAGGGTGAGACAGAATGGTTTCGTTAAGGGAAGATCTACAACAAGAGGTATTTATCAACTTATAAAAAATGTAATTAAGGCAATTAATAATGAAGAGTAAGTTTTGGAGGTATTTTTGGACTTATAAACGGCTTTTCATTGCGTCGACAATGAAGTGTTACTTGGTAAGATGGAATGAATGAGTATAAGAGGAGTATCACTGAGATTAATTAAATCATACTTAGGTGACAGGTACCAATGCGCGAGGTATGCTGACACAAAAACCGGACAAAAGATATATTCCGAATGGCTACAGATCAGGCACCTCTTTTGTTTCTGATATACACTTCAAGATTTGCCAGAGGTTATGAAAAATTATCCCGTAACACTTTATGCGGACGATACTTCAATTGTTCTGGTAGTTCCCAGACAGCATGACATATCTGGTGCATTCTGACAGTGTTTAAGACAGTTTAGCGAGTGGTCGATCACAAACAACCTAAGACTAAATGTAGACAAGTGTTCTGTCTTGCAACTATTTTAAGGACGAAAACAGGTATTTCCAATTTTCCAATAAGACAGTATATACTGCCCATAGTAGGTACAATGTTCTTGGGAATAGTAGTTGATAGTCAGTTAAATTGACACATGTTACTTACATATCATCCAATATCTCGTCTTTCATATATATGCCCTTCGAATGGTTTCATCGTCGGTAAATGTGGCAGCCAGCTGGTGTGCGTTTTCAGCGTGCGTTCAGTCCCTGCTGAGATATGGGGTTATTTTTTGGGGAGCTTCCATTGAGGCTGAACATTTGTTCATTATTCAAAAGTGTGAAGTGTTTTTGGCTTCAAATATAATGAAACGTGTAGGGATGTTTTTGGGAGCAACAAGATACCCACTTTGCTTTCGATGTGTATAGTGGAGAATGCGTGTTTGTTAAGCAGAACAGGGATCTAATGGAGGAGTTTGAGAGACAGCATACTTATCGGACAAGACAGGCAGTGAACGACCAGATTGTTCAGTCTCGGACCACAAAATTCAGCATCGGAACAAAAATTGGTGTTTAAAAGTGTTGTGGTGAATTCGTTGAAGGTCTACAACAAGATACCGACTAGGATCAGGGAGCAGCCATTTAGAAAGTATAGAAGATAGTTGAAAGAGTTATTGAGTGATCTAGCTTTGTATAATCTTCATGAATTTTTAACTTTGGATTTTTAATATGTGGCATAATTTTTTACTGTTAAGTATGTTTTCTTTTGTAGTTATGTGGTGACACTGTTTTTGGGTTTTGGATGTTATTCAGGGCGTGAATTTTTAGGTATTATGATTGTGGCTTGCTTGTGTAAGCTTTTTTTGGTTATTGGCTATATATTTTTTAGATATTTTATTTATACACTCGTGTGTGTTTTATGCTCATGATTTTTAGTGAATTTTGAAAAAATTTCTTCAAATGAGCACTATTTAGGACTCCTGGAACCCAAATCCGACGTCTGTTTCAGATTTTATATATATAAATATATATATATATATATATATATATATATATATATATATATATATATATATATATATATATATATATATATATATATATATATACAGTGTGGAACAGCCAAATGGAATAAATTCGATAACGGATAAATGAGGACGTGTTGGGAAAAACGCTTGGACACGTCGATTTGTATTTTTAACTGCGCATCTTTTTCAAGAAAAAAAAATTATATAGGGTGCGTCATGTGACAGTGGCCAATACCAACTTTCTTATTTTAAATACAAGCCCCTGTATATTATTAATTTTTTGGATTCTTCAGAAAATTCTAGACATAATTCATGTACAATGTCCTATACCTATCTTCAACTGTTTCGGAAATATTAAGTATTTTCAGATTTATTACAAAAATTAACATTAAAAATAGAAAATTATTTTATTTCACAAATTCTAATGAGAAATACTGATTATTTCTTAATAATTTAAAAAAACAAAAAAAAATTAATGTCAATGTAGTAAATGTTCAAAATGCTCGCCACGAACATCTTGGCAACATGCTAATCTGGTATAGAAATGTCTTCTAACATTACTCAACATCTCAGGCGTGACTGATCTAATCGCAAGCGTGATTCGTCTTTTTAAGTCATCTAAGTTGAGGGGCTTAGTTTTGTATACAATACTTTTGACATATCCCCACAAAAAGTAGTCTAATAGCGACAGATCAGGAGATCGTGCTGGCCATTCTATCGATCCGCGCCTCCCTATCCACCGATTTGGAAAAATTTGGTTCAGGTACTGCCGGACATTGATTTGGTAATGGGGCGGTGCTCCATCTTGCTGAAACCATATTTTATTGGCAGGAACTTGTGGGTTTGCTGGATCTGGATATAAGTTTGTCAAAGTTGGCACGACATTATTTTGGAGCAGTTCTAAATATTTATCCCCATTCAAGTTGCCATCAATGAAAAAGGGACCTACGATATGATTTCCAACAATTCCTGCCCAAACATTAACTTTTTCAGGATATTGCGTATGTTCCTCTCTCATCCAATGAGGATTCTCATTAGACCAATAGCGGCAATTTTGACGATTAACATGACCGTGAAGTGTAAATGTGCTCTCATCAGAAAACAAAACATCTTCTAATTGGATCACATTGTTATCTAACATTGCCATCATTTGTTCACAAAAATACGTTCTCCTATCGAAATCGTCCTCCATGAGCTCCTGAGTTGGTATCATTTTATAGGGATGCATTTTACTTTCCTTTAATGTTCGAAAAATTGCTGTGTGGCTAACGTTGAATAGTTGGGCTGCTTGTCGACCAGAAGTATGTGGGTTTTCTTGAAACTCAAGCGTAATATCCAATTTCGTATCATCACTTACTGCATTGGCAGCTACTTTTTTTATCTGTCTCACATGACCAAGCTCGTGAAACTGCTTTTCTATTTTGCTAATTGTTCCTTGGGATACAGGCGGCAAATTTGGAAATTTTTCGTGAAATAAGCGAGACACTTCCATCTGTGTCCGTGTGTTATCTCCATAACCAATCATTTGTAGAATGGTTATTTTGTGCATTTCTGTTAAATGAACCATTTTTCTGATATTATTACGTACAGTTAACGAAATTCAAACGACAATAGCACTGACACTAATCACTACTGTCATGCAGGCAGACAACAAGTTGCTAAGGCTACGAGTTTTATACGAACAGAAAGAAAACTGTTTTTGTTTTTGTTTCATTTCATATCAGTAAAAAGAAACGCAGGAATGGTTTTTGTTTACTTTCTCATTATCAAGAGCTGAATGGGAAATAAGTATTGAATGCAATGTAGCGAATTTGTGAAATATAATAATTTTCTATTTTTAATGTTAATTTTTGTAATAAATCTGAAAATACTTAATATTTCCGAAACAGTTGAAGATAGGTATAGAACATTGTACATGAATTATGTCTAGAATTTTCTGAAGAATCCAAAAAATTAATAATATACAGGGGCTTGTATTTAAAATAAGAAAGTTGGTATTGGCCACTGTCACATGACGCACCCTAAATATTTTTTTTTTCTTGAAAAAGATGCGCAGTTAAAAATACAAATCGACGTGTCCAAGCGTTTTTCCCAACACGCCCTCATTTATCCGTTATCGAATTTATTCCATTTGGCTGTTCCACACTGTATATATATATATATATATATATATATATATATATATATATATATATATATATATATATATATATATGTATATATAAACTAAAACAGGATTGATAACACGGCATTTATGTACTATACAAGGAGAAAGGTTTAAGGGCAAAGCCGCAAGGAGACAACCGCAAACACGTGTTTCAGGCTAATTAGCCATCATCCGTACTGATGATGGCTAAGTAGCCTGAAACACGTGTTTGCGGTTGTCTCCTTGCGGCTTTGCCCTTAAACCTTTCTCCTTATATATATATATATATATATATATATATATATATATATATATATATATATATATATATATATATATATATATATATATTTGTGTCACACCTATAACTAAAAAAATAATAACAGATTTTGATAAAACTTGGTGAGTACCTTCCTTTCGCAAGTGGCTAGGATAAGTTCGTTAGCCAGGAAAATCCTCCGAGGTTTACCCGGAAAATTTTATGCTTTCTTTCGAAAAAATTCGAAAAAAAATTATATCTCCGGAATTAACAAAGTAAGGGCAACCAAATTTCATACGCGCGTTTAAATCATTATAGGTACCACCTACCAAAATTTAGCTCTGTAGGTGAAAGGACAAAAAAGTTACAGGCATTTAAAAAAAGGGGTTTCCTCAAAACGTCAAAGTCGCGATTTTAAACGTCAGAATTGGTAATATTTAGGCAATGAACCTGAAACTAATATGAGCTATGGAAGGAAAATGTCTCAAGAAGAATGTTTTACAAAGCCCGAAGTCTTAGTATCAATCGTCATTGTCCTTCATTTTACTAAAATATTTCCAGAAAATTCATTTCAAATAGACCCTTTCTCTGATGATTTGGCATAGTGTTGGCTATAGAGTTTATCGGTTAATGGTATATCATTTTTGTCGAATTTTCGTAAAAAATCTTTAAAGTTCAATATATCCGTTATTATGCACGATACGAAAAAAAATTGTATACATTAATTATTGGGTGTCTTGAGCTACATCTTAAAAAAATATTTCTACAATTACATAAGTAGCCCATAAGTCGTTGGTGATTCAGGTTTTCTTTTTTAGTGAATTTTCTTAAAAAATGGGGAGATCCGTGTTTATATATATATATATATATATATATATATATATATATATATATATATATATATATATATATATATATATATATATATATATATATATATATATATATATATATCGTACCGATAACTCAAAAAATAATGGACCGATCTTGATCAAATTTGGTGAGTACCTTCCTTTTGCAAGTGGCTTGGATAAGTTCGTTGGCCAGGAAAATGGGACCAGGATTTCGTGGAAAATTTTGTGTTCTCTTTCTAAAAAAATTATATCTCCCGAAATAACAAAGTGAGGGCAACCAAATTTGGTACGCGTATTTGTATTATAAAGGGTAAACCATGTACCGAAATTTAGCTCTCTAAGTTTAAGGACAAAAAGTAGCGTGCAGCTAAAGAAACAAATTTTGGAGTTTTCCTCAAAACGTCAAACTCGCAATTTAAAACGTCAAAATTGGCAATGTTTAGGCAAAGAACGTGAAACAAATACGGATTGTGAAAGGAAAATGTTGCAAGAAGAGTGTTCTGCGAACCCTTAAGTTTCAGATTCAACCGTCATTGACCATCATTTTACTAAAATATTTACAGAAAATTCATTTCAAATAGACCCTTTCTCTGATGCTTTGGCTGTCGGTTTAGTTAAGTTGATGCTTTCGCTGTAGGTTTAGTGAATTTTATGGTTTAACGGTCTATAATCTTTAGCTAATTTTCGTAGAACAAATTCGTTACTGCATTTTAGCATTTTTTATCGAAATATGATGCATGTTTGTAAGAAATAAATCTGGACGCAGTAAGTGCGTTTTGGCAGCGAATTTTCATTAAATCTTTCAAATTTGCTATTAACGTAAGTTTTGTTGTTTAGGAAACCAACATTTAACTTTATTTTCGGAAATTTTTTGTATAAACGCGACAAGGGCGTTTTGGTAGCCAATTTTCATTAAATGTTTCAAATTTCAATAACTCAATTTGTTATTAACCTAAGGTTAATTGGCTAGGAGACCACTTTTCTCAGAAACATTTAAAGTTTATTTTCGGAACATTTTTGTAAATTTTCAAATAATTGTTTTGATAAAATATGGTACACTGTTCCTACTATATAGGTTATACCGGTAACCAAATTTATGCCTGCTCGCATTAGAGCGATATATTTGTAATTAAAAACATTTTTATGAAAATTCACTTCCATAACGCACTTGCTGCGTCCAGAGTTTTTTTTCCATATTGTTTTACTTCCTGGCCTGTTTTACATACATAACGTATACCAAAGCACTAATAAAAAATGAATAAACGTTTCCTATGTTAATAAGTAATACATATTGGTTTTTTTAATAAATTTTCCGTTAACAAGGTGAATTTCTTAAAGAAACATAGTGTTGTTCGTTGGACCTACTTCACGGTTTTTTTGAATAGCAATACGTTCACACTTTATAAATCCGATTTATAAGATCTCGCAATCGGTTGAAGAAGTTCTTGTTTGTGAATTTTATAACACACTCTGTCTTAAAAAGAATTTTTTTTTTTTAATTTCAACAACACACCACGAGGGCTTACAGCTTAAATACTATCGTACCGTGGGTGTTGACAAGGAGGAAAGAGGCAGCTTGTTAATTCTGGACTTGAAGGTTTGGAGGCTCGGAGGAGAAGCAAAAACATGTGCTGGCAAGGAATTCCACAACTTGGAAGTCCTCGGGACAAAAGAGCGGGCATAACAAGATGTTCTATGTCTGGTGACCTGGACAGTAAAAGGGTGCATTCGCTCTGTTCCCCTGGTAGATCTGTTGGGGGCAGCAGGTGGCGGAACTATGGAGGAAAGCTCCTCTGGGCAGTTCCCGTGCAGATATCTATAAAAGAGAGAGAGGTCACCAACGGCACGTCGGTGGGCAAGGGATGGCAGCCTTTGGGTGAGGGTAGGGTCACCGATGAGACGTATAGCTCTCTTTTGAATGGAGTCCAGGATAGCGAGTGTAGAAGCGGCAGCGGCACCCCAGATGTGGGAGCAGTATTCGAGGTTTGGTCTTATTTGTGAAGTATATAAGGTATAGAGATTAGCTGGTGAAAAGTATGTGCGAGCCCGGAAAAGGAAACCTAATTTCTTAGCAGCCGCTTCTGCAATTGATGTGACATGTTGGTGCCAATTAAGATTTCGATCCACAGAAATGCCAACAAGAGAAAAGGACTCATTGCTTTGAATAACTTGGTTGTTCATTGTGATGGGTCTAGGGCTGGTGTATCTCTTGTGAGAAAGAAAGCAAGACTTAGTTTTGGTGGGGTTGAATTGTACAAGATTTCTACTTCCCCAGTCTAATATTTTTTGAAGATCCACGGAGACAGAACCCTACATGAGTCTGCGATCCTCATCTAATTGGGCTAAAGAGACAGGCTTAGAATATTGTATATTTGAATGGAGGGTGCTGTCGTCCGCGTAGCTGTGAACTGGGTTGTATGTGCTAGAGAGGAGGTCATTGATGTGGAGTAGAAACAAAGTAGGGGCTAAAGCTGAACCTTGAGGAACTCCTGCATTAATTGGATACAGCTTAGAGGAATGGCCATCCACAACAACAGATATGCTCCTGTTGGAGAGGAAATTTGCTGTCCACATACAGAGTTTTGGTGGTAGGCCATAGGCCGGAAGTTTATTAAGCAGCGCTGCGTGCCAGACCTGGTCGAATGCTTTGGATATGTCTAGAGCAACAATCTGGGATTCACCGTGTTGTTCCATGGACTTGTTCCAAGAATGGGTGACAAAGGAAAGGAGATCGGCAGTCGATCTGCGCTTACGGAATCCATACTGCCTGTCGTGGATTAGACTGTGTTTTTCAAGAAATTTTAGTAATTCGGTGTTTATATACTTTTCCATCACTTTAGAGACGACTGAAAGGAGAGAAATAGGCCTGTAGTTGCTAGGATGCTAGAATGTAACAATTTTCGAGTATTTGCATGAACTTTTATTGCTAGTGTATTCAAGCAAAATACGTCCTATATCTATGACACGCTCTACATATTTTTTCACGTTCTCCTCAAGTAGTTAGACAAGCACACTCAGCAACCGTGTTACGCAGGTGTTCCTGTATCAACATGTCTCCATCTCCTTGTAAATCCTAACGAAATCCCTCTAAAAATAACATGGGGGAGGCTGCTGATAATCCCTTTTCACCACTTCCTTCCATTTACTTGCTAACCATGTTAAGTGGATAGGGGCGATGTTAAAAATAATGTATTCACCCTCTAGACGGACGATCTGGACAAGATAAACATTTACCGAAAGGATGTTGGCGATATAATGGAAAAAATACATTATATAAGGCAATCGCACATAAATAATACATCAACCTACACTACAACAACAAAAAATGAATTTAATGTGTATATCAATAGATGCTTTCAGAATAAGTTATTCGCACTCAATACTTCGCTCAATAAATAAACGTTTTGTTTCTGGATAACGCTGAAGCCAAAAACAATTTTAATTTTTCCAACGCAGACTTTAGCACTTTATACAAAGGCGCATGGAAAAAGTTTTACGACAAACAGCAGTGTCATTCAAATACCAAATTTACATTTTACGAAACTTACATTTCGCCTGCTGAGAATAATAGTGTCCGAACTCCCTTGAGACAAATTATGCAGGAAATAACATTCTGCATAAAGCCCCCTTGGATCCGATTTGGCAAATAAGGGCTATCACATGAGAATGGCGCAGATGGGTTTCTGTGAACTATAAAAGTTATCGGAACTAATATTGAAAAAATATATAATATTATACTAAATGAAGTATACCATATGAAGTTTTTTTGGTTTGTTTCTTTAAAATCGGCCTACTTCCGCGACTATGGCCAATCACCGACGCCAGGGAGCAGTTTCACCTCACTATCTTGTAAACTTTGCCGAACGTCTGCCTTTCTGTAAAGAGGGTAGGGATATTTAACGTGACCAACATTGCATGGACACGGGACCGACGGCTTTACGCCCCCTCGGAAGGGCGGAACATGCAGACATTCAACTTGCTCAAATACAATGCCAAAACCTCGGTTGATGTTAATGTTACAGTTTGTACCGAAAAAGTGAAATGAGAACCCTGGGATCGAACCCAGTACCCTTCGGTTCAGAGGCACACGTTCTTACCCCTGAACCAGCGAGGCTCTGTATATGAAGATTTAGAACACTGCCTTATGTTAAACAATGGTCGAGTTCATCAGGCGTCAAGACTGGCCAACAGTGGAATTATTATGTCAAGAAATGTTGACAAAAGTCAACAAATGTTGACACAACAATTGAACTGTTGGCAACTGCTGGCGCCTGGTGAACTCGGCCAATGTTACATTTTGGGCTAACTCGAAGCTGCTGAACTTGAAGGAAATGAGCATTTGCTTTGATTATATCGATTTATCTATATATATAAAAGAAAGTCGTGTTAGTTACTTCACTTATAACTCAAGAACGGCTGAACCGATTTAGCTGAAAATTGGCAGGGAGGTAGTTTAGAGCCAGGAGAAGGACATAGGATACTTTTTATCCCGTTCGACATCATTCCCGTGTGACTTGACATGTAACGTCAGTCACTATAAAACGTGGTATAACAAAAAAGAATCAGACTTGGAATAACAAAATTGACGTATAATGACAGCTATGTAATGACGTATGGATGACAATTTGATATTTGTAAGAAATCAATAATAAAACTATTTCTATTAAATAAATAATTAATATTATTGCCCAATTGCCCATTCGTATAAACAGTGAAGTGAACTATAAAACTCGGTATGGTTGAAAATTTAAGTTTTTAGGTGAAGTGAAGTTTAATTAATAATGCCGCGACCAAGACGATCGAATCCTTCCCGACAAAGCCGTGATGCAAGAAGAATACGAAATACTGCAAATGAAAGGACTGAAGAAGAACAAGAAATTGCACGTGAACAGCGCCGCGATAGTATGGCTCGACTTCGTGCTTCTCAATCACGAGAGCAAAGTGAAGCAGCCCGTGAAACAGCTCGGTTGGCAATGCAGAATCGTCGAGCGAACAACAGAGGTCAACAAATAGATAATTTGCGACGCAGAACAAGATATTTATCAAGTGCTGATTTGAATCGAGCAGCGTTTCAATACGATTGCAGCAATGATTACAGCTTGCATCCTAGCGTTTGCATTGGGCAAATGGACGTAGTTTGCGAGTATTGTGGTGCATTAAAGTTTTCCGGAGAAACGCCTGGATTATGCTGCCTTAATGGTAAAGTGAAATTGCCATTGTTGACTCCGCCACCTGAGCCATTGTATTCAATGTTTGTCCTCAATGGACTCCTAAACCACTTAACCGATTATAATAAAATTCGCACACCATGTGCAGTTCGATCCAACTTGAGAGATAGGATAGTTTAAATCTCAAATTATAGTCGCAATTTTAATTTATTGCTAATTATTTGTCTGTTATTATTTGACAGTCGCAATTATCTGTTAACTCCAAATGATTATAACAGATGTCGATACCTTTCGACTGGGTTGAGTAAGTAATCAATAAGTACGCGTTTGGTCATCAAAAAGATCACCGGAAACATTCTTGAAGCAACCATTTTGGCTGGGAAGTTTAAAGGAAAAGTGGTCCTGCTGCCACGTATTCCGATGATACCATCAGATTCTACCATACCCTTCAAAAGGCTACAGTTTCCAATTCGTTTAGCTTTCGCCATGTCTATAAATAAATCTCAAGGTCAAACAATGTCCATTTGTGGTTTAGATTTGGAAAATCTATGTTTCTCTCATGGGCAACTATATGTTGCGTGTTCACGTGTTGGGAAACCGTCGAATCTATTTGTGTTAGCTAAAGACAGGTTAACCAAAAACATTGTGCACCGATTGGTGTTAAATTAAATTGAAATTGAAAGTATTTATAATTCAAAAAAATAGATATTAATGTTTAAAAGTTTAAGACTGTCTGCCTTGCCTACCTCATTCATGAGTTTAAGCGTCACATGTTATTTACTGTATTATACTGTAATATACTTATATTTGTTATAAAATTAAATGGAAATAATAAATCTGATAAATTTTTATTTTGTATATTGATTTCTGCTTAATATCAAGTGTAAGAACATTTTAATTAATTGTGTTCAACGTACTTCCCCTTCAAATCGCAATCCAGTGAATTTGTATACCAACATAAACATTTTCGTCTTTGTTCGTAAATAATTTCATTGTACTAAAGGGTTATAGTAGTAGAAAGTCAAATAAGGAGATCACCATATTTTTTTACAAATACCATCTGTGTGAAAAAGCATAGTGGACTCCGTGACTGATGTTCTCTTATTGTTCCTCTTAGATTGTTTACTATAATGTAATATAACAAAAACTTTAGCCACAGCAAGGCGTGGCCGGGTCAGCTAGTTTTTCATAAATGTTTAAATCTGTTACTACGAGGGTGGATCAAATATAAACTGGAATATTTTTAATAAGTTTATTGGCACATTAAGAAAAATTTTGAATATGTCTTAATTGTCTACGTAGTTTCTCCTTTTATAAAAACATTTTTCCCAACTGATTGGAAGTTTTTTAATGCCGTTATCGATAAATTAATTTGGTCGTGTCTTTAACCAAATGTGTACAAACGCTTCCACGTCTTGACCGTCATCAAAACGGCGTATTCCCAAAATGTAATAGTCACATGGTGACAATACCGAGCTATAGGGTAGATGTTCAAGTGTTTCCCAATTGACAGTTTCCGG
The DNA here is from genome assembly GCA_964006375.1 of Tillus elongatus. Lineage (NCBI taxonomy): Eukaryota > Metazoa > Arthropoda > Insecta > Coleoptera > Cleridae > Tillus > Tillus elongatus. The sequence continues at coordinate 89,798,522 of OZ023268.1, forward strand.
GTTTCCTTGGATCAAAGCAGTTGTATGAGGTTGAGCGTTGTAGTGGAGAAGAATCACGCTTCGGGGAGGCAAATCTCGTCTTTTTCGCCAAAAATCCAGTTTTGCTTCATCAAGAAGCTGGCTGTGGTAGGTGGCGTTAACTGCACGCCGCTCGCGAAGGAAAACAATGGGCAGTGCGATCCTGCAATCCATTTGGCTTTTCGAGGTGGGGCTTCTCCAGGTTATCGCAATTCCATGCTGGCTTGTTTATATTCCGCGGTGTAATCATGCACCCAGGTCTCGTCGCAGGTGATAATGCGATTTCAAAATTACCACAATCTGCTCAACATCGCGCCAAAGGCCTTTCACAAACTGCAAAACGGTTTGCTTTGTGATCTTTAGTCAGAAGGCGAGAAACCCATCGTGCTGACACTTTTCGGCAACCTAGGCGCCAAAAGCGTGAAAAGTAGCAAAATAATTGAAAGAACTTAAAAACCGTCAACGATATCAATTTTCTCCCTTGCAAAGAGGAATTATAATTCGATGGAAAATGCAAAATACAATAATGTAAGGGCTGTTCACTTAAAAAGAAAATTTGTATCACCAACGACTAATGGACCAGCCAGTGACTGTCAAAATAATTGTATTAGATGCAGCTCAAGACACCCTATAATTAATGTATACATTTTCCTCTCGTATCTTGTATAATAACGGATATATTGAGCTTTACTGTAGGAATGCACCAGCCCTTATATATGTAAACAGATAAAAACTGAAACTAGCCCCGGATATGGGTTTTTCTACTAAATTTAATGGAGAAGAGTCCTGTCTAGTCAAAAATGATATTACAGTGCGACAGAAAACAGTGATGGTTATTTAAATGCAGTTATAACATTGCATGTGGCGCGCCCTCTAAGATTAAATATGAAAAAAAGTGAATATTTGAATTTCTCAGTATCCCGAATTTCGTCAGATTAATATGTTATTGAAGAAAATACTCAAATAACCTATAATAGTTTGGTAAATATCATCAATCGTTAGCATATGTTAAAGTTAGTGGAAAGACGAGGACATGTGACGTTGAAAAAACTATCATCCGGTACCTTTTTTCTAAATCCAACTGGGTCGTGTTGTGAGCACTAGAGAGAATTATTTGTGCCAAGTTTGGATTCGTTATCTTAAAAAATATAGGAAATAAATTTAAAAAACTTTAAAATTTTGTACTTCGAAAACTAAGCACATTGGACCTTATCTTCATAGGAACTTTTTGACTTAAAATAACCCATATAATCTGTACTTTGTACTTAATGAACACCTGTGTGTATACACACACACACACACACACACACACACACACACACACACACACACACACACACACACACACACACACACACACACACATATATATATATTGTTACGTTTTCTCCGGGTTCTGGATAAGTGAGACTTTTAATTTTAACAAAACAACTTTATTTACACTCTAAATATGGATACAATAAAATTTCTAGAATGTCTCTCTCACAAAACACTTCATTTACTGGCCTTACAATTACTACTCTCAACAAAAGTCACTAATCTGGTACTACAGTCACTACTCTCTTAACACTTTACACTGCTTCTTCAAGTCACTACCACATTCTCTTACTGAACTCAACTAACTCGGGCTGGCTTGCTTCCGCTTTTATATACTCGCCGTACCTTCCCCTCCTTTCTAGAGCATTCCATTCCAGAACGTTCCAGGACCTTCTTTTACTAGAAGGTTCTGTGAATACAGATCGGTCCCGTGTGTATACAGGGGGATGTATATACAGGATGATCCAAATGTGGTCACCACTCCTATGACACAAGAGGTGTTTCTCGAAATATAAGATCTCTCTGCGTATACAGGGTGTAAGGGTTGTCTACGTATACAGGGTGTATATACAGGGTGTTCGGAATGTGCAGACCTCAGTTATCCGTTCCGACGGGGTACAAGTTGGTAACTTCGTTATTTCTGGTCCTAGAGGGTTGAGACTTCGCCTGAGGGGGGTCACCCCAGGCACCCCCAGGGGGGTGGGGAGGCGGTGTTGCCAGATTGTGCAAAAATTCCCAGATGTTGGGGAAATTCTGGAGATGTGGCAACACCGCACCTACGTCTATTGAAGTGCTTTGTAACACTGCCCCCCTCCTTAAGACTGTTCGTCCCGAACAGTATTTACCGGCCGCCAACTTGGGGGTTCGTTGCCCCGATAGGGACTCAACCTCTCTATGTGAACAACTTTGGGTTTAGTTCTTGGAGACAGCTGGATTCTGTAGACTAGGTCGTTAATTTTCTTAGTCACCAAGTATGGCCCTTCCCATGGTTTCTGAAGTTTGGGACTGAGGCCCTTTCTCCTTGTTGGTTGGTACAGCCACACTGCATCACCTTCCTTGAATGTATGGGGTGTTGCTCTGCGATCCAAGCGCATCTTCATCCGGTCACTGCTTAAGAGGAGCCTATCTCTGACACATCTGTGTATAGTGCGCAGTTTTCCTTCTAGGTCGGCGACATACTCAGGTAACGTAGCTAGGTCCGCTATGTCCTCGTTCGGTGGTGGTCTCGTCATGTCGATTGGTAACCGCATCTCTCTGCCGGTCAACATCATGGATGGAGTGTAGCCGGTAGATTCATGCTGAGAGCTTCTGTAAGCTAGGAGGAACAGAGGTATCAACTTGTCCCAGGTTCTTTGATTCTCGTCGACAAACATAGCAAGATACTGATTGATGGTCCTGTTATGCCGTTCTACCATGCCGTCTGATTGAGGGTGGAGTGGCGTTGTTCTCGTTTTCTTTATGCCTAGCAAGTCCATTAGGCTCTTCCAGACCTCTGATTCGAAATTCCGGCCCTGGTCGGTGTGAATCTCCAAGGGTACGCCATGCCGTGATATGACATTTTCCATCAGGGCTTCTGCTACGGTCGTTGCCTCTTGGTTGGGGATCGGCGCAACTTCAGGCCATTTCGAGAAGTAGTCCATCGCCACCATTATGTATCTGTTCCCAGACTCTGTGATGGGAAAAGGTCCTGCGATGTCTACGGCAACTCTCTCCCACGGTGTACCTGAGATGTACTGCATCATTTTTCCTCTGGATCGGGTCTTTGGTCCTTTCTTTGAAGCACATTGGTCACACCTTTTGCACCATTCTTCCACGCTTCTTCGGCAGTTTATCCAATAGAAGCGGTCTCTCACTCTGGCAAGAGTCCTGTTGACCCCAAAGTGGCCTCCACTTCTACTATTGTGTAACTCTTGAAGAACACTGCTTATGCACTCACTTGGCACAACGGTCTGGTATATACAGTCTCTACCATCGGCAGTTTCCCATTTTCGAGTGATCATGTCATTCTTTAGACACAATGAGTCCCATTGTAGCCAGTATCCTTTAACCTCCGCCCCAAACCGGGACACATCGTGCCACTCAGGTCTTTTCCCCTTTTGTAGCCATTCTCTAATATTTTTCAAGTCTGGATCTGTCTTCTGTGCGTCTCTGATGTATTCAAGATTTACGTCTAGATCGGTGTTATTCTTCTGTCCTGCCACCAGTTGTTTGATCTGATGAGTTACTTTGTCGATCTCTTTGTTCTCTTGTCGCTCGCAAAATTTACATTCATGCACTGAACATGGTCTTCTCGACAGGCTGTCTGCATTGGCGTGACTTCTTCCTCTTCGATGTTCAATCCGGAAGTCGTAGCTCTGCAGTTTCTCTATCCATCGTGCTATCTGTCCTTCAGGATTTCTAAAGTTCAGAAGCCATTGCAGAGCAGAGTGATCTGACCTCACGCGGAATGTTCTTCCGTACAGGAAGCTGTGGAAATGTTCGATGGATCTTACAACTGCCAGCAGTTCTTTCCGGGTTACACAGTAATTTTTTTTCTGCTTTTCCGAACGTTTTGCTGAAGTAGCCTATCACAACTTCCTCTCCGGCTTGGAGCTGCGAGAGTACTGCCCCAATGCCATACTGGGAAGCATCAGTGTCCAGTATGAACAGTCCTTCGTCCTGAGGATAAGCCAGTATCGGAGCAGTGAGAAGACGATGTTTGAGTTCCCTAAAAGACTGTTGGCAATCTGGTGACCAGATGAACTCGGCCTTATTTTCAGTTAGGCTATGTAGAGGTTTCGCAATGCTGCTGAAGTACTTCACAAAGCGTCGGTAGTAGCTGCAAAGTCCCAGAAAACTTCTGACCTCATGTTTGTTCTTCGGCACAGGCCAGTCTCTTACTGCCTTTATTTTCTCTGGATCGGTTTCTATCCCTTTCTCAGAAACGACATGTCCGAGGAAACATACTTTCTTCTGGAAGAGGACGCATTTCTTGGGATTGAGTTGCAGATTGGCACCTCTCAGCCTGGAGAAAACTTGTTTCAGATTCGACAGGTGTTCATCGAAAGTCCTTCCAATCACCATGACATCATCGAGATACACCAGGCATGTTTCCCATGTCAGTCCTCTTAGCACTAATTCCATTAGTCGCTCGAAGGTGGCAGGGGCATTACATAAGCCGAATGGCATGACCTTGAATTGGTACAACCCATTCCCGGTTGAAAAAGCAGTCTTCTCCTTATCGTCTTTATGGAGTTCTACTTGCCAGTAGCCACTTTTCAGGTCTAATGTAGAGAACCACTTTGATCCGGCCAAAGTGTTCAAAGTGTCGTCGATCCGGGGCAGGGGATAACTGTCCTTCTTGGTGACATCATTCAGCTTTCTATAGTCCACGCAAAATCTCATAGTGCCATCTTTCTTGGTGACCAAAACTACTGGGGACGACCAAGGACTATTAGACTCCTCGATCACACCATCTTCCAGCATTTCGTTAACCATCGCCTTGATTTCTGATTGCTTGGCAAAAGGCAGTCTTCTCGGCGGCTGTCTAATTGGTCTTGCGTCGCCAGTATTAATTCTGTGTTGCACTAGACTCGTACGACCTGTGATTTTATCTTGAGCGAAAATATCGGCCTCCTCCAATACGAACTTCAGGGCCATTTCCATCTCCATGTCGTTCAATTGGCCCCAAGAATTCTTGAACCGCTCTACCATTTCTACTGGCAGTCTTCTGTCTAATGCAGTGGGTGTCACGTTTTTGGACAACGTCACTCGGTCAATGGGTTCGCAAGTGGCGATAACTTCACCTCTCTTCAATGTGACCCTGTTAGTTTGTACGTTAGCCACTCTTATGGGTATTGTCCTCTTCGGGTCTACTAAGCATCGTGCGACGAGGGCACCATCATGCCTATCTTTTAGGGGCTCCGCTATGAGAGCAGTCATACCATCAAGTTTCTTCTCTAGCCTGGCTCTGACAATCTTCTCACTGTTACCAGGAATCCGTGTATCTTCGTCGACAATAAGTCTCACCCTGGGATTAGCTTCGCCTGTTGGTGGAGATAAATACAACTCTTCGTTACCGATTTTCAAGATCTTATTCTGGAAGTCTACTGAAAGGACATCGAACTCTTCCATTAAATCCAGGCCCAGAATAAATTCGTCGACGATTTCTGCGACAACAGCCCTTACCTGTAGCTCAGTACTGCCCAGCCTAATGTAAACAGTGGCCTCTCCATGCACGGGTATCCTATCTCCTTTTGCCGTCTCCAACACAGGCTGTTTGTTGGTCGTGAGTGCCGACCTGTTTGGCAACATGTCTGGACGTACAACGGATGTAGTGGCGCCAGTATCGATGGTAAAACTGCATTGTCTTCCGTCTATGCTGCCAGGTATGACGAGGCTCTCGCGGCAGCGTCGGATAGTGGAGACCCTGACTTTGGGGCATTGGGTCTCGCATGCCACGTGTCGCCCACCTACACTGGCGTCAGGTCGTTTTCCCTGATGGCGCTCCCTGTTGGTGTATTCTTGTCTTCTGCATGCCACCTGTTGGGTTTGTGAGCACTGCCTACTTATGTGTCCTTTCCTACCACACTTGTAACATTCTATGTCTGACCAATCTGCTTTCGTCCTACGTGCTCCAACCGTTGCAGTGAGCTTGCTTATGGCTTCCTTCATCAACTTGATTTCTCGCCTTAGTTCCTCTGTCGTGTCTGCATGGTCCTCTATCTCCTTCACTTCGCGCAGCCTGTTGCGGCGAGGTTGAGATGCATTCTTCGCTGCTTCAAATTGCAAGCCATAGATGACGCAGTCTGTAAGTGTTTTGAATCTTCCGAGCCTTAAAGCTTGTTGCATCTCGTTGTCAAGTACCCCATCGATGAAGGTCTGGACGGTTATCTGGTTGACAAATTCTTCTGGGGCTTGGGGATATGCCAGTCGAACAAGTTTCTCCACTTCGGCACTAAATTCTTGCAGCGTCTCATTTGGCTTCTGGACCCTTGACTTTAGTTGTGTCTGGTAGACCTGGCTCATGTACTTGTTACCATATCTCAAATCTAGGGCCTGTATCACTGTTAAGTAGTTTTGCTGTTTCGACTCCTTCACTCACTTATCCCACACTTCTGACACCAAATTGTTACGTTTTCTCCGGGTTCTGGATAAGTGAGACTTTTAATTTTAACAAAACAACTTTATTTACACTCTAAATATGGATACAATAAAATTTCTAGAATGTCTCTCTCACAAAACACTTCATTTACTGGCCTTACAATTACTACTCTCAACAAAAGTCACTAATCTGGTACTACAGTCACTACTCTCTTAACACTTTACACTGCTTCTTCAAGTCACTACCACATTCTCTTACTGAACTCAACTAACTCGGGCTGGCTTGCTTCCGCTTTTATATACTCGCCGTACCTTCCCCTCCTTTCTAGAGCATTCCATTCCAGAACGTTCCAGGACCTTCTTTTACTAGAAGGTTCTGTGAATACAGATCGGTCCCGTGTGTATACAGGGGGATGTATATACAGGATGATCCAAATGTGGTCACCACTCCTATGACACAAGAGGTGTTTCTCGAAATATAAGATCTCTCTGCGTATACAGGGTGTAAGGGTTGTCTACGTATACAGGGTGTATATACAGGGTGTTCGGAATGTGCAGACCTCAGTTATCCGTTCCGACGGGGTACAAGTTGGTAACTTCGTTATTTCTGGTCCTAGAGGGTTGAGACTTCGCCTGAGGGGGGTCACCCCAGGCACCCCCAGGGGGGTGGGGAGGCGGTGTTGCCAGATTGTGCAAAAATTCCCAGATGTTGGGGAAATTCTGGAGATGTGGCAACACCGCACCTACGTCTATTGAAGTGCTTTGTAACAATATATATATATATATATATATATATATATATATATATATATATATATATATATATATATATATATATATATATATATATATATATATATATATATATAGGAACTGATCCCGGACGTGGGTTCTAGGGGGCCTAGTTCGCGCTCATTTGAAGAATCTTTTTTAGATTCGAAAGTCGCGATCTAATAGTTAGTAATTTTTTTCTACGAAAATTCACTAAAAACAAAATCTGACGTCATATATTTTTGGGCCACCTGTATGGGTAAATAAGATAGTCAGAAAATGCTCATTTAAGAATAAACAATTTCAGGACGCAACAAGTCCGTTTTGGCAGTGAATTTTCATTAAATACTTCAAATTTGAATAATTCAATTTTCTACAGCCCTAGAAAGTTGAGTTTTGGTACGTGGGAAGGTCTTTGTCAGTGCAACATACCCACTAATTTTCATCAAAAGAACTTGGTTATTTTTTTCCGGGAAAATCAATTTTTTCTGAAAAACTGGTTCGATCGGGCTGGCTGACGAACTCATCCAAGCTATTAATAAAAAAAGGTACCTGCTCAGTTTCATCAAAATCGGGTAATTACTTTTTGAGTTATCGGTTGGAAACACACACACACACACACCCACACCATATATAAATGTGTGTTCTATGGGCCCGAATTCGCGCTCATTTGATTTTTTTTTTGCAAAGAGCCACCTCTCTATCTTACATTCGCTAAAATCAAGGGGTTCGGGAGCTTTGTCTTAAAAATAAAGAACGCTTTTAAAATGAATCTATTCTGACCTTTTAGTGAATTTTCGTAGACAAAATTCACTAATGGGGAGATCCCGACTTTTGAATGTTAAAAAAATTTTTGCAAATGAGCGCGAACTAGGACCCCTAGAACCCATACCCGGGGTCGGTTTTAATTATATATATATATATATATATATATATATATATATATATATATATATATATATATATATATATATATATATATATATATATATATATATATATATATATATATATATATATATATAGGGTGGCGCATTGAAAACGAACGATTTACGTCCAGAGAAATTATTTTTTTTAAGAAACGCTGAAAAACGTCAATTTTAATATTGAGGGACACATGTTTTGACATAAAACTCAACTTTGTGACATCAACCCCTTAAGGGTGGTGATAACAACCCTTATATTTTAAATAGGGAACATGAGTCGAGTGTTACATCATTTGAAAGCTCTTTCCTTTCTGAATTCAGCACACTAATTTTTTTGGAAGTTTTGTCAACTCGTTTAAAAATTATTCACAGGTGAAGATGCAAAAACGCATTTCACTCATTCCGATAATAAATGTGCTGATAGTCAATGTTTTGTTGGTTTGTAAACAAAAAATTGACTATCAGAACATTTCTTATCGGAATGAGAGAAATGCGGTTTATTATTTCAGTTTATCGGTCGGTTTGATACTTGATAGTACTACCGAAAATTAATTTCACAAGTTTTAGGACAAATTGCTGCAGACCCAACTTTGAGCACGAGAAAATTGGCCACTGTTTCAAACATCAAAACAAGAACTATTCAGCGAATATTGAAGCATCATAATTTCACCCGTATAAAATTCATCTTGTACAACAACTGAATGAAGATGATTTTGATCGGCGGCTGGAGTTTTGTGAAATTATGACTGAACGAATAGCTGATAACGGCAACTTTCTGTTCAATATCTGTTTTTCAGACGAGTGTACGCTTTTATTAAACTCTGCAGTCAATCGTCATAATTGTCGTTATTGCGCAGATAATAATCCAAGAAATTTTCACGAAGTCCACACTCAAACTCCACAGAAATTGAATGTCTGGACTGGCATTTTTGGAGACCGTTTAATCGGACCAATTTTTCTTGATGGCAATTTGAAAGGCGAAACGTATGTGGAGTTACTAGAAGATATCGTTTACCCTCCACTAATTGACATTGTTGAAAATGATGATCGCTATCAAGAAAATCAATAAGTGTTTCAACAAGATGGAGCTCCTCCGCATTTTACACAACGTGTTAGGGAGTTTTTGGACAGAGAATTTCCAGGACAATGGATTGGGCGTAGAGGTGCTATTGAGTGCCCCCCTAGATCACCGGATTTAACTCCTTTAGACTTCTTTCTATGGGGCCATTCAAAGAGTAGAATTTACGCAACAGAACCGGAGTCTCTGGAAGAATTACGACGACGCATTGTTGAAGAATGCCGTCTAATAACTCCACAAATGCTCCAGAATCTCAGAGCTCGTTTTGAACAAAATTTGTACTTTTGTATGGAAGCTGGTGGTCAACAATTTAAACACTTACTTAACCGAATGAACATTTTTGAACGTTTGGTTTTGTTTTTTAGTTTTATTTAACGAAAAATTGACTAGTTAGTGCATTTCTTAACACAATGAATGAAATACGTTCTTTCAACTCCAACCGTGAATAATTTTTAAACGAGTTGATAAAACTTCCAAAAAAATTAGTGTGCTGACTTCAGAAAAGAAAGAGCTTTCAAATGATGTAACACTCGACCCATGTTCCCTATTTAAAATATAAGGGTTGTTATCACCGCCCTTATGGGGTTAGTGTGACAAAGTTGATTTTTATGTCAGAACATGTTTCCCTCAATATTAAAATTGACGTGTTTTAGCGTTTCTTAAAACAAAATTGTCTCTGGACGCAAATCGGTTTTGTCTGTTTTTCAATGCGCCAGCCTGTATATATGTATCACACCGATAACTCAAAAAATAAAGGGTCGATTTTGATAAAATTTGGCATGTACCTTCCTTTTGCAAATGGCTTGGATAAGTTCGTTAGTCAGGAAAATCGGACGAGGTTTTCCGGAAAAATTTTGAGTTTTCATTCGAAAAAAAATTTTATCTCAAAAAATAATGGGCCGATTTTGATAAAATTTGGCTTGTACCTCCATTTTGTAAATATCTTGGATAAGTTCGTTAATAAGGAAAATCTGAAGAGGTTTTCCGGAAAAAATTTGAGTTTTCATTCGAAAAAAATTTTTATCTCAAAATATAAAAAAGCTATGATAACCAAATTTGGTACGTAGGTTTACGATATAAAAAGTAAACTATACACCAAAATTTAGATTTATATCTTACAAGGAAAAGAAGTTATAATAAAATTATTTGTGCCAGATCATTTCTATGAAAATTCACTACCATAACGCACTTGCTGCGGCTTATTTCAGTCACTTAATAACCAAGAGAAGTAGGAGCGACACAAAGATTGTAAATTTATCGTCCAACTATATTATACAAGTCAGAAGTTTTATTTATAACGGTATAAAATTACCCCATTTCATTTTGAGACAAACAGAATCTAAGAATCTAAGGACAAACAGATGACACGTGTACACAATATGAGAGCGCCATGACCCGACGGCCTTAACCTAGTCCTGTAACTCTGTAACTTGAAGGGAAGGTTAACCAATTATGCTGTTACATATTTTCTACTTAATGGGGCGCTTCTGCCACACAACGAAACGCTTGTAGACAAATAAGCTCGACAAACTGGATTCGTTTCATTGCGCCAAATGGATTTGTTTGCGGTGGACACTGAAAGCACTGAAAAACACTTTATTGTTCTCCAGTGAAAGATACATCAAACTGAAAATAGTTTCCTTGTTCTCAATTCCAGAGTCATGACATTAAGCAGGTTTCAGCAAACAGGCGGAAATACATATACAGTGTGCCATGGTCGCTGTTGGTTAAAAGTATTTGGAGAACCGCAAAAGCTGGCAAATCAAAATTTGGTATGAAGCCTTTTGAGCAACGATCTACTGATTTAATATAATTTCAAAATGGCGGAACTTCCGCAAGTACCGGAAATTGATTATATAACTTGGTTATTTTAAATGGCATTGACAATGTTTATTTTATGATTCTATGTTGCATTTTAAATCGACCTTATGGGACATACCACAGTTTTAAACCGTCAGCTTTCGGAGATAACTGTTTTGTGTCAAAACTGACAAAAAAACTGTGTTAAAAATTTGTGAGAGTAGAACTAACAAAGATAAAACAACAGAATTTTGGCAATAGAAAGTGAAAACACTCAAGTTAATTTTTATTTAATTCGATTTTAAAAATCATACACAGGACGGTCTGAAAAAAAAATGAACGTGGTCAACATAAAAGAGCCAAAAAGTAACTTTTTTCAAATGGAACATCCTGTATGTCATAAGCTTGTTATATGCTAAAAAATCCAACTCTACAATGACTTGTCTACAGGTGTCCCAGATAAAAGTAACTACATGGGGATTTCGCAAACGGTAGGAGATAAAATTTTGGTTAAATGGGAAAAAAGTTGCGCTATACCGAGCCCACCAATCAGATGCTGTACCGAAATTAAAAATACCCACAGGGGTTTTCAAAATATCGAGCAAAAACTGAAAATTGTGTTTTTTCAAAAATTTTAATATCTTCGCCATTTTGTAAATAAATTTAATAAAATTTGGTAATTTTGTATTAGCGGCTACGACCAATCAAATGACCTTAACAAATTTTTTCTAGGCCTTCTAGTTTTTTTGCAACCAAAGCCAACTTGGATTTATACGTTAGTAAATAGAGTATAAATATAAATAGAGCTTTTCAATCATGCATAACAAGTCTATCTTTCGATGACGGAAAATGTAAATTTATTTAAAAAATAGTTTTTCACTTACTTGGCTGTGGAACCAAATCAAACCTTTGGCCAAAAAATAATGCAATTTCATAAAAATTATCTTTTATTTATGATACTAAAGTTAACAACTGAAACATTATTGATGATTAAACTCAAAACAAAACAAAAAAACTAAAAATCGATGACAAAGTATTGAATTAAAGTAAATTAAAGTAAATGTTCGAAAATTCCACCATTGTTATTACTGCACGTCCTTCATCGATGAATTCGAGACATACATGCATCTTTAACAATTTGTCCAGGCATTTCTTTTATGGCTTGAACAACGGCTGCCTGAAGTTATTCTACCATCACTAAGTGAGTGGTGAGACACGAAGCAACGTGCCGCCACCTAGTTCCGAAACCAAGTAGTATGTTGTCACGCCAGCTCCAAATAACACAAAGTGTTAAAAAATAGAGACTGTATGCAACCAACTAACAATTTTGTAAATTGTCAGCCCTGGCCCATTTCTACCCTAATATAGGGACAAAGTATGTCAGGCTTAATGCATTCTCACAACAATTAGAACCGTAGACCGGTTTCGCTACAATTAGTATGCCGTACTGACGAGCTCTAATTAGAGCGAAAACGGTCTACGGTTCTAATTGTTGTGAGAATGCATCTAGCCTTACATACTTTGTCCCTAGATTGGGGTAGAAATGGGTCAGGGCTGACAATTTACAAAATTGTTAGTTGCTTGTGAATGTGAACTTTATGTCAACTATAATGTTTAGGAGGTACTTTCCGAGGACATGGAGACTGGCCAGGGTTGTTTTCATTCCTAAACTTGGGCGTCCAACAGAGCAGGCAAAGTCCCTGAGGCAAATAAGCCTCATGTCCTTCTTGCTAAAAACAATGGAAAAACTGCTCGACCGACACATTAGGGGCGGTGTACTGGAAGCATATCCCCTACACTGAGGACAATATGCATACAGAGCAGGAGTCTCAACAGAAACAGCACTGCACCAACTGGTGCTGAAACTGGAGAATACGCTGGAGAACAGGGAGGTGGCGCTGAGGGCCTTCCTGGACATAGAGGGGGGCCTTCAGCAACACCTCATTCGGATCGGTACCCAGATGTCAGGGAGCGTGGAATAGACGAGACCTGCTGCATATAGATCGGTTCCATGCTCAAAGACAGGGCGATGTTTACCTCACTCGCGGAAGGGACTCTGCTGGCGGGGACCGCGGGAGGGAGTCCGCAGTGGAGCGTTCTGTGTCTTTCAGGCCTAAATGTACGCCATCCTACACTGTGTTCGGGAGAACAAGAGGAGGGTCTACATCAACAAGCGGATCCCCATAGCCACAGACAGCCCGGCAGCCCCAAATAGCCCACAGGTGAATTCCCGGTTGGTAAGTGAATGCCGAGATAAGACGAGCGACCTGGCTGGGCAGAATGAGGTCACACTCATCTGGGTGCCAGGTCACTCGAGGGTCAAAGGCAATGAAGAAGCTGACAGTCTCGCGAAGAGAAGGTCGGCAGAACCATTTATGGAACCAGAACCGGCCCTGGGCGTATCGAAAGGCATGGCCAGGGGAACTATCAAGTCCTGGGTCAGGCAACAGCACTAGGCATTAATTGGGCAACCCAGTCCAAAGAGCTGTGAAGCTGCTAAATCTTAGCAGAGGACAGTTCAGGAACATAACGGGACTCTTGACGGGACACATGGCCGTCAAGAAACACCGGCATAAAATGGGGCGGATCAAGGGTGACCTGGCGTGCAGGCTCTGCGGCGAGGAGGAGGAATCAGCCCAGCACATCTTGTGCGAGTGTCAAGCTCTGGACCCCCAAAAGCAACTGATCTACGGTCAGCCTAGACCGGAGACAGAGAAATATAAAACTTCACCTTACCAATTGTTGTGCAGACTAGTTCAAGGCACAGTGATTTTGGAATGGGTGGAGTAGAGACAAAGGGTATGCACAATAAGCCAAAGGCTGTGGTGCTATCGGGGCGGGAAAGCCGCGAACGAGCACCGAGGGAGAAAAAAAATGTTTAGTAGGGAAAGGGTTGTCACGGGACAGGACCGTACTGGGAAATTGTTTAAAAAACTGTGTAATGTGTAAGGAACTTTAAATGCCAATAATTCGGGAAATAAGAGAGAGCAAAAGGTAAGATTAGTGTTACCGTGCATGTATGATACCAAACTTTATCTACCAGCAGTCGATGTTTTTAAAATCGTTCGGGAGTTAATCCGCAAATTCAGCCTTTTGGTATTCTATCTCAGGTCCACTCTTAAAATTTTTTGAACACTCTTTGGCCAGTTTTCATATAAAACATTTTTTTATTTTCGGAAGAAGACGTTTTAGTTTAGTGTCATGTTCCGTGAAGTCGATCTATAATTCAACGTAGAATCTTAAAAAAGATAAAAAACATGGTCATTCCATTTAAAATAACAAAGTTGTTATCAACTTCCGGTACTTCCGGAAGTTTCGCCATTTTGAAATAATTTTAAATCAGTAGATCGTGCACTCATGTGATGTTGGGCACGATAAAAACCCTACCCTCATTACAGAAAGGCAGGAGTTAGGCGTCGGTGATTGGCGCGGAAATGACCGACGTTAAAGGAAAAAAAACATTTATATCTTGAAAACCAAGCACCTTAGCAAAATTTTGTGTGTGTTTTGTTTCTTTAACGTCGGCCTATTTCCGCGACTATGGCCAATCGCCGACGCCAGGGAGCAGTTTCACCTCACCATCCTGGAAATTTTGCCGAACCCCTGCCTTTCTGTAGGGAGGGTAGGGATCTTTAACGTGCCCAACATCGCTTGTACTGAAAAAGTGAAAGGAGTAGCCTGGGGTTGAACCCAGTATCCTTCGGTGCAGAGGCACACGTTCTTACCCCTGAACCACCGAGGTTCTTAACAAAATTGTAAAGGCAATCTTGTACTTCTATTAAAATTATCCATCACTACTTCAACAGTGGTCCGACCCTTGTAAATCACACTGTACTTATCTGAATATGTAACCAAACACGTCGGTGTTGTTGTACAATGCAATTGCTTTAAAAATCAATCATATAATCTCCTTAGCCACCTACCCGAACAGCCTGATGCACAGCTCGACTGGATTAAATATTTTTTTAACCAAAACTGCGGGCAGAATTCCATAAAAGTTTAGCAGAAAACACCGTAATCTAGCTTATATGTACGCCCCACTCGCCACCTGGCATTTATAAAATAATCTCCTGAAGTAAATTCTGTCCGTTTTTCGCCGCTGCATGCAGCTGAAGATTTCAGCTTATAAAACTGTGCGCACCAACCACCAAAACAAATAACCTCTCTCAATCTATCTCCCAGCTCTTTACAGCCGCAAAACTGATATTAAACTAACTCGGTGACATTTTTATGGCTCTTTACCACCGACCATTTGTCAAATAAATTACAGAAATAATGAGTTTGTTCTTTCTACGGCGACGAACATGGGGCAAGGTTTAAAAAAAATTAATCTAAAAATTCCATTACCGCGTATTTCATTTAAACTTTATAAACTACAGTGTGAAACAGCCAAATAGAAAAAAAAGCTCGGGACGCAGCAAGTGCGTTATGGTAGTGAATTTTTATTAAATGCTTCAAATTTGAATAACTCATTTTTCTATAAACTTAGAAAGTTTAATTTTGGTATGTAGTAAGGTCTTTCCTAGGGCAAGATATCCACCAAATTTCATTTAAATAACTTTGTAAATTTCAGAGAAAAAAAAATACGAAAAAAAATATTAAAATTTGAATAACTCAATTTTCTATAAACTTAGAAAGTTGAATTTTGGTACATAGTAATGTCTCTTCCAAGGCAATATATATAGTAAATTTCATTAAAGCAGCTTTGTTATTTTCGGAGAAAAAAAATTTTTTTTGAAAGAAAACTCAAAATTTTCCCGGAAAATCTTGTCCGATTTTCCTGGATAACGAACTCATCCAAGCCATTATAAATATATATGTATAAACATATAAAAATTGAAATTGACCCCAGATATGGGTTTTAGGGGTCCTAGTTCAGGCTCATTTGAAATTTTTTTTGCAGTCTCACCATCGATACCTCTCTATTAGTGAATTTTTTAAAATAAAAATTCACTAAAAATCTGTATCTCAATAATTATTGTGCATATTTATAAAAAATCTCAAAACATGTCAACCTTAGATTAAAAAAGTCTGGGCGCAGCAAGTGCGTTATTGTAGTGAATTTTCATTAAAATGTTTTAATGGCAACTATGTCTTTTTTAAATAAAAGGCATGGAATTTGGTATAACCTGCATATAGTAAAAACTAATGTACCTAACTTCATCAAAATAACTTTATTGTTTGAAAAAGTACAATAATTTTCCGAAAATAAGCTTAAATGTGCCCGAAAAAAACTGGTCCGACTTAACTGGACAGCGAACCTCTTCAAGCTATTTACACACCTGCTAAAATATAATTATCCACAAAAACCTTTTTGACAAAAAAAAAATTGCATGAAAATTTGTAAACAATAGCTTAAAAAAATTGCCATTTTTTTTTTACAAAAATTGGTTAAAGTAATGTTACAAGAAAATTATGTTTTTTACGATAATTTTCTAAACAATTATTTTTCAGGAAAACTTTAATTATTTTTTTTACCATACCTTATAAATTTATTATTACCACACTTCAAAAAAAATCTTTCAAGAATGATTTTTTCAAAAACAGAAAAACTCTGGACGCAGCAAGTGCGTTATGGTAGTGAATTTTCATAAAAATGTTTTTATAACAAATATGTCTTTTTTTTAAAGAAAAGCAGGCATCAAATTTGGTTACCAGTATAACCTCTATAGTGGGAACAATGTACCACATTTTATCAAAATATATTTGTTGTTGGAAAAAGGACAAATATTTTTCGAAAACTAACTTAAAATATCCCCGAAAAACTGGCCCGATTTTCCTGACCAACGAACTTCCTCAAGGTATTTAGCCCCTACCAAGATATAATTATTTACAAAAAGCTTTTCGACAAAACTTACAAAAAAAAATTGTAAACAACTTTTTTGCGAAAATCCAAAAACATTTTTTTTACAATAACTTATTAAACATTGGGTACTAATTACCAAAATTTTACAAACATTTCACAAACAATGATTTCTACATAAACAAATAAAGTTCGCTACCATAACGCACTTGCTGCCTCCAGAATTTTTTTCCTACAAACATGCATTATATTTCGATGGAAAATGCAAAATTGCAATAACATAAGGCGTGTTTGATTAAAAAAAAAAAGAAAGAAAATTTGCATCACCAAGGACTTATGGGCCAGCCTGTGATTGTAGAAATATTTTTTTAAGATGTAGCTCAAGACCCCCTATAATTAATATATACAAATTTGTTCCATATCTTGTATAATAACTGATATATTGAGCTTTATTGATTTTTTTACGAAAATTCGACACAAATTATATACCATTAAACGATAAACTCTATAGCTAAAACTACTGCCAAGCATCAGAGAAAGGATCTATTTGAAATGAATTTTCTGGAAACATTTAATTAAAATGAAGGACAATGACGGTTGAAACTAAGACTTCAGGATTTGTAAAACATCCTTCTTGAGACATTTTATTTCCATAGCCCGTATTAGATTCAAGTTCTTTGCCTAAATGTTGCCAATTTTGACATTTTAAATCGCAACTTTGACGTTTTGAGGAAAACACTAATTTATTTTTCTTTAATTGCCTATAACTTTTTTGTCTTTTGAGCTACATGGCTAAATTTTGGTGGGTAACTTACGTATAAGAACGTTAACCCGTGTACCAAATTTGGTTGCCCTTACTTTGTCAATTCAGGAGAAAATACAAAATTTTCCGGGAAAACCTTGGCAGATTTTCCTGGCTAACGAACTCATCCAAGCCATTTGCAAAAGGAATTTATTCACCAAATTTAATCAAATTCGGTCAATTATTTTTTGAGTTATCGGTGTGATATATATATATATATATATATATATATATATATATATATATATATATATATATATATATATATATATATATATATATATATATATATATATATATATATATATATATATATATATATATATATATATATATATATATATATATATATATATATATATATATATATATATATATATATATATATATATATATATTGCTATGGTATTCTACTTTACTTTATGGGTAGTATATACCTGCAAAAATTTATTATAGAGCTGAGAACATATGTCCTAATCATCAGGTTGGGTTCCTTATAATTACAGCTAGCTTCTACTAATTAAAATTCACTAATATGTGTTATTTAAATTCATTTATTGATTTTCACTTGATCAAAATTACTATCGCTTTGCACAGATGGCTATATAACAATTTTGCTGATTAAATATCAACCAAAAACAATACTTCCGTTAATTACAATCTGTTATACATTCCATTTAACTCATTACACAAATTTTACGGTGTCTATTTGACACACATTAAATACAAACAGAAACGTTTAAAGCATTCAATACATAAACATAAATTGAAAAATCCTATTAAAACATTTAACTGTGCCGATGACACTTGTTAAATACAAAGAGATATTTTAAAACATTCTTTACATAAATATAACTTGAAAAATCCTATTAAAAAAACATTCTGGTAACATTATAACTAATTACACAATTAATTAAACATGGATACTACATAATCAATATACATCGATAATTCTACAGAGATCACGGTCTCTTTCCGTTTATTTCAAACAAAATTTTTGTTTTTGAAATTTATTAGCACAAAAATATTTGATTGTTGTTGTAAAAATGGTGAAATTCAACCCGCACTGGTCAATTTAAGAAAAGGTAACACTTACTGACATATTTTCCACTGGATTATTTATTGTTCTTCCATTAATACGGACCTTGATTTATTATTATTATCTTTCTCATTTGTCCATGCCATTGATTATTAACGGATTTACTTCGTTAACATATTGATATATTTATTCCATAGTCGTAGCACTCTGGAGGTGTTTTATACCCTCACTTCGATGCACTCTGGAATCTCTTATGTCGACTTACATAATTATGACGATGATCACCTGGTCTGGTAAAGTGATACAGATGATTTCACTGGATGGAAAAGACAAGACAAGCCCGGACCCTCTCGGACCGTTGCTTTTATTAACTCTCCTACAGGTGAAAAAACGCTATTGTTCGTCACACCACCTGTGTTTAAGTTTTCCTTCAAACCTTTAACGTCTTTTTACGTTTTTTTCTGACACGCACCTTAACTTAATACTACACAAACTTCTGTTTTTTACAAATAACCTCCGCTCTTTTAATATGGTGAGTCTTTAGCTAGCTTGGTCGTATCTATTTTTTCTTATACAATAAAATCAACAGAACTACAATTATATTATCTACAATCTCATTCTCCCTACAAAACTGAAGCATTGTTCTTGGTTTCTTTGTGGATATTTCTAGAATATATAATTTTTTATTACTCGAATGTAACTTAACATCGAGGGTTGCTACATGGGTCACTGACATTCATGTCGGGCGTTGACATCTCCTGCCAAAACTCTTTCATTGCTACATTAGGATGTATACACTTATTTTATATATACTAGTATGCATAAATTTCCCGTTTTCCTATTAAAATTTCGTAATATTTCCTATCATTTGCTACCTATAGCAATATATATATATATATATATATATATATATATATATATATATATATATATATATATATATATATATATATATATATATATATATATATATATATATATATATATATATATATATATATATATATATATTTATATATATATAAACATATAAAAATTGAAACTGACCCCGGATATGTGTTCTGGGGTGCCTAATTAGCGCTCATTTGAAGAAATTTTTTCAAAATTCAAAAGTCGGGATCTCCTCATTAGTGAATTTTTTTTTTAAGAAAATTCACTAAAAAGGTGAATTTGCAGTTTAACTCCCGAACGATTTTCAAAACATCGACTGCTGATAGATAAAGTTTAGTGTTTTAAATGCACGCTGACGCTAATGTTACCTTTCGTTCTCTCTTATTTCCCGAGTTATTCGCATTTAAATTGGCTTACACATTACACTTTTTTTTAACAATTTCCCAGTACGATCCTGTCACGTGGCGTCTCCTTCCCTCCTAAACATTACGTTTTACATAAGGTTTATATTGTCTTTGGGAATCCCTTGAATATTCTGGAAATATGAGACATTGTCATTATAACTGACAGTTTACACATCGCTTTAAGTACGGCGCTAGTACCAGTACCCTTTGTACGCTTTCTTATACATTCGTGTATTACGAACGTTTTTTCTGAAATTGTGTGTTTTTTACCTTGTTCTGTTAATGACCAGTGGTATTATAGTGGCTTATAAGGTGATAAGGTGCACGTGTCGCCCTTTTCTTGGTCGGTGACGTGTTATTTGTTTCCTATGTTGTTTTTGTTATGAGAATATTGCCATGTCGGAGGCCGTCAAATTACAAGGTCAGGTTAGGTTGCTTACACAAGGGCCGGACCTACATCATTTGCTTGAGATGTTAAGGTAAGTTTCTGTAAATTTGTTGTTCTTTTGTGTAAATTTCGATTGTTTCGCAGTATTTGCTATGAGATGTTCGGTGATTTTTAAGTAGATGCCGGACGGTGCTTATTGCTCTAGGGGCCTGCCTGAACTGACCTTCCTGACCTGCCCTGTAGGTGGGGGGTGTTTCGGGGGCTTCGGCGTAGGGGTTTTCCTTCCCCCCTCGCGTGCGTACAACCACCCCCGTTGCATAAACCACAAGAAAATTTTCTTGTTCATACCCCCTAAGGAAGTTACGGGACCTGGCATGAATAGGGGTGATGTGCAGGGTAGGCAGGGTTTAGGAGGGACGTAAGGATGTGAAAAAACAGCTTTCAATCAGTTTTCTTCGCATTTTCTGCTCATATTTCCTTTTTACTACCTACCCCGCCCAGCACCCCTCTTCACTCTTGGTCCCGTTACTTCCCTGGGGGGTGAGAACAAGAAATTTTTCTTGTGGGTTGTGCATCTAGGTGGGGTTCTAGGCACGTTTCTGAAAAAAATATTTGAAAAACGTTCGGGAGTTAAACTACAAATTTACCCAGAAAAATAATGTTACTTAATATTTTGGTGAATTTGCAGATTAGCTCCCGAACAATTTT
Source organism: Tillus elongatus (assembly GCA_964006375.1). Lineage (NCBI taxonomy): Eukaryota > Metazoa > Arthropoda > Insecta > Coleoptera > Cleridae > Tillus > Tillus elongatus. Next base: position 89,819,549 of record OZ023268.1, read on the forward strand.
CGACAAATCGACTGCTGATACATAAACTTTGGTATCATACATACACAGTAACACTATTCTTACCTTTTGTTATCCTTCAAACTTCTTCTGGAAAGTCAAAATTTTTACCTTGCTGCCTTAGTGCGGCTCTGTCTTACTTCGCAGTGCACAGCACTACGGTGTGGCTGTCTCCGTTAGTCGCGATGTCCCGCACACTAGCGCTGTCGCAGTTCACGGTCACTATGACCCTGGTCGTTTTCTTCGGCATATTTACCAGTGGCGATCCTCAATCTTGGGTGGGGGGTGCTGTTGGGGGCCGGCGGTCTTCGCCGCCCCCGGGAATTTTCCTTACCTCGCGTTGCTTCGGAGTTTGCAGCACTACAAAGGAAACGCGGACGCGAACGCGAACGTCGCGAATGGGGATCCCGCGTAAGTTTTCTGTCCCGCGACAAAGGGTTCGCGGAGCGCGAACCCGAACGTGAATTCGCGCCGTGAATGTGAGTGTGGAGGTTTTCGCGTAGTTTTCGTGCTTCACGTTCGCGAGTCGCGGTGTAACCCGTTCGATGTCGGTTTTCTGTCTCGCGACAAAGGAATCGCGGACGCGAATAATAACCTTTTTCGGCAACCGTCCGGGAAATACCCACTTCCCGAACGCTTTTTCTTTGAGAAAGGAGCATTTCACCGGCCTAGTCCGGGAAGTACGTACTTCCCGGACTAGGCCGGGAAGAATCACATCGTTGTTGTCATTGTGAATATGAATATGGTGGAATCATCACAAATTTGAAGAGACACGGTGGCTGGAAGTCTACCAATGTCGCTGAAGGATATATAGACAATTCACTATCAAATCAAATTAAAATTGCCAATACCATTCAAAAATTATCAGATGAAAACAATCAATATGAAACGGAAACTTTACCTTCTTGTTCTGACTACAAAAGGCATTTAAATATACCAAGCATTTCAAACAAATTAAATCCTTTCAATATTAGCAATTGCTCGAATTTTAATATAAATATTAATATAAGTAAGAATTAGAATGTTTCTGTTAGTACCTATCTTCTGTTCGAATTTCAATATTTAATACAAATAAGAATTAAAATGTTCGAAATTTTGTTCTACAAAGAAATATAATAAAGAAATGTGTCTCATTGATTTGTTATTCTACACGGTTGCCGAAAAAATAGTGTACGCAACACGTCCCAAAACAGTTTTTTTGGACTCGCAGGCTTTCAGGACTCGCCTACGGCTCGTCCTAGAATTTTGTCGACTCGTCCAAAAAAAAAAAACAGTATTTTCCGGACTTGTAACGTAAATTACTATTCTATACGATTAGGACCACAGCTGAAAATGTCACACACCGTTCCATGTGGAGCCCGTTTTACCGCCATTTACGACTTCTTTACCTATTTGCACGCAATTTATTTCAATTCCTAGGCGAGGATCTAATTTACATTATTTGTTATTTGTTCTCGATGGACGCGCTTTTTCGGTGTTCCCATTGGTCGCAGGTTCTACTTTTTGTTATTCTCGATGTTTCGACGCGGTTGTTTTGCTTCCCCATTGGTCGGGGGTGCAGATTCCTACGCTTCTTTGTTACATCCTTGCTGTCGCTTGCTATTTCTTCAGTTGCGTCTTATACGTTGCGTTCGGTGCGTCTCATATTTTTTAACCGTTTTCCTTTGTTATATAGTCTGCTCCTAATTAATTATGGCTCCACAAACTGTTCCAGTATTGCCCACCGTTTCACAGTGCGGTTACAACGTATGTGACTTTTGCTACATGAAAACCCTAAACTTTACCGCGCTGCTGCTGGACAACGTTGCCCAAAGTGCTCGCGAAAGATGACCGTTACGTATCGCCGCGGTATACCGGTGTTCAATTGCGATAGGCGATATACCGCAAGGCATCATGGTACATGTAGGTTCCGGGTCTCCGCGCTGACAGACACCTTCTTCTCCAGTGCCCGCATTGATGTGCAACAGGTATGTCACCTTGTTATGATATATCTGTCCCGAAACCCGCCGCGGGTGCGCTTTGCCATGGAGGAGATCGATTTAGCGGCGCACACGGTTGTTGACTGGTTCAACTTTATCCGGGAGGTGCTAGTCGATCACTTCACCGGTATTACCTCTCCGATTGGGGGCCCTGATATCGTTGTTGAGATCGACGAGGCTAAGTTCTCCAAACGCAACTACAACCGGGGGCGTCTCCTAAGAGGTCAATGGGTCGTCGGCGGTGTTGTACGTGGTTCGCGTGGTGTGTGCGGCCAGGCATTCATGGTTCCGGTTGCCGACCGAAGTGCGCGCACTTTAATGGGGGTTATTCGGGATCATGTGTCGCCTGGCAGCATCATAATGACTGACTGCTGGAAGGGTTACAGGCATTTTACTGTGAATCACAGGCTCCACTTCGTTGATCCTAAAACTGGTACGCACACACAGAACATTGAAAGCTTGTGGCTGGAGGCAAGGCGTCACGTACCCAGGGTCGGCCTCAGGGCGGCCCATTTTGATGGTTACCTCGCGGATGGTATGTTCCGGAGAATGTACTCCAACACCACGGTGCGCCTCCACCACTTTTGGCAGGCTGTAGCATCGCTGTACCCGGGGCTAGAGCACCCGCTCCGGTATTTCGCCAATTGTTCCACCATCACGTCCGCCCAACGCTTCTCACCTGGCTGAGGTAAGTTTATTTTATTTTTTCACTTTTCCTGTTCGCTTCACTGTTTTCTGCTGCCTACCTTGCCCGTGTCTCGCCTCGGAGGGAATACTGGCCTATCATAAGTCTCCCTCGCACACCGTTTTTGGGGCGTTGGTCGCCGCCCCCGGAATTTTCCTTCCTCCGCTGCATGCGTCAGCTCTCTGCTCATATCCTTGGGCATACTGTCCGGTAGCGTTACGTCATCTTCGGAATGGGGGTGGTGTTGGGGGCGGCGATATGCGCCGCCCCTGGGAAATTTCCTTCCCCCTACTTGCATGAGCAACCAGCTCGTTTCCCTTGGCACAGTCCCAGGTGACATTCCGAGATCTTGGCCTGCTGATTTTTTTGTGGGGGGTTGGCCACAGGAGGGCGGCGCCGTGGGTAGAGGGGTGTGTGAGGGGGGGGGGTGTTAGAATTGTTGAAAGGGGCGACGTTTTATTGGCGCGCTAGGCTCCTTTTCGCATTTTCTGGCTTGTATTTGCTTTTTAACATCTTCCCCGCCCAGCAACCCTATTCGCTCCTTGCCCCGTAACTCCCCTTGGGGTGCAGAACAAGAAATTTTTCTTGTTGCCCTTGCTCTAAAGGGGGTTTTAAGGATGTATGTGCAGAAATTTTTCACAAAAGCGTTCTGGAGCTAATCTGCAAATTTACCAATATTTTTTTACACGAAAAATTGCTAAAAAATTCATAATATTCAAATTAGATATATACCTAATGTGTACCTACATTTTCGTGTGTAATTCACGTCCTATAATATAAAGCGGCGTAAAAAATTTGGTTGCCATAGCTTTGTTATTTCCAAAGGTATAAAAATTTCCGGGAAGCAAACCTTAAAATTTCCAGGAAAAACTGGTCCGATTTTCCTGACTAACGAACTTAACCAACCCACTTGCAAAAGGAAGGTCCGATCAAAGTCGGCCTATTACTTTCTGATTTATCGGTCTGATATATGTACAATCGATCTTTCTCCGGATAACGTGATATTAAACGAGTTCACTCTGACTAACAAAATAACAAATATATTACGATGACTATATTAAGAATAACAATACGCAAATAATAATAACTGTCTCTGCACGTGAGTAGCTTTACTTCGCGTCTATTCACCGAACACCGTCTTTAACTCTGATCGACTCTCCTGTCAATCAGACTTCCTCTGATACACTCTCTCGACTAGGCTTCCTCTCACCAACTCTGTGATAGACTGACTGTCCTGTCAATAAAGTTGATTAAGCCGCTCAACTTGTCCGTGAGCTCTTGGACTTGCTGTAGCATTCTTGATATGTATTATCTGGTGTTCTGTGGAGAACTCTTCAAACACTTTTGATGTATAAGCTGTTGCTCGGTCTGTAATCAGACGTACAGGTGTACCAAAATGGCTAAATATCTATTTTGGCACTTTTATAACTGGTCCAGTCTGTGTGTTAGCCACAGAAGTACATAGTATTTGGTGAAATTGTCTTGATACACTAAGACATGCTGCTGCCTATTGCTGCTTTTAACAAACGGTCGGACGTGGTCCATATTGACAGTATGGAACGGAATCGGCGATTCGTTTTTGGCGTTACCGCACTTAACACGTTTCACCATTTCGTCTTTCTGGTTTTCAGATTGTCTCTTTGGACCTTTAGTACACTCTGCTGCTTTATGACCATAGTTATTAGACTTAAAGCATTTCATACCTAAGTCTTTTGTAGAACATTCCGAAGCTTTATGTCCTTTGTCACCACAATTATAACATCTTATCGTAGGTGTTATATTTCTAGACCCAGGTGTCTGATGTTTCTTCACTTCAGGTTTTCTTCTTGGCTCTTGCTCTTGATTGTAGATCCGTATAGTTCTAATCGGAGAATATACTTCCAATTTCGCTTTGAACTCGTTAACATTTCTATCTCAAAATAAAAATGTCTATTACTTAAGCTGTCGTCAATACAATCAATAACATATTAAAAAACGAACCATTTTCTATATTTCCTCTGTTTGCAACTTATTTCATTACAATAGAATATTCTTCTAGACCCTCATCTTTCTTCATTTTTCTCAGCTGCAACATCTTATGTAACTCAGCACCGTTAACTTTCGTAGCAAATTATTATTTTAGTGCCTTAGTTAATTTATGCCAGCTGTTCAAACCTTTCTCAGATTGTACGTACAGTTTTGCCAAACCCCTTCATAATTTCTTAGCAAATATCAATATTTGTACCTCGCTCCATCCTAAAAGTTCAGCGTTCTCCTCAAATTCCTCAATCCAATGTTCAATCGGATAATTATATTTACCTAAAAACGGTCTTATATTCTCTTCAACGCCTCTAAAAGTTAGTGAAAATCTCGACACATTACTCGTAACATCTTCCTCTTTACTTCTTATTGTTCCCGATCTTACATTTTTAGAGCTCTCGTCTTCTAACATATTCTCATTTTTACTTCTGACATCGTCTTGATTTTCCATTGCATCGCCTTCTATTTGCTTTTCTAAGCTAGCGTCTTCCATTGCACCATCATTAGTCTAGCTAAATAATCACGTCAAGCATTGCTAAAATCTAAATTAAGAATTGAACAACTGTAGAACAGTTCACTCGCACTTAAATTATTTAATACGTATCTATTCTAGTTTTGCTTTAAATTCATCTGAATCTATCTCAAAATTAAAGCCTGAAAATTCTCTTATTCTCTTCCTATTGTTTCTGTCACCGTCTTGTTCAAAAACAATTTTATGTGGATCTTTAATAGCCTTCGTGGTAGCCGCCCTAATATTTGCATTCACCTGTCATATATCACATAATATTTCCATCTCTAATTCTTTTTAAATACAGAAATACAGCATATAAGGTTCTCATATATTATACCTCATTAAAAGTTCCTATAACAATGGGACGTAAAAACATGTGTTTACTCCAGTGAAGGTTAATGCAAGGAAAACTCAATAATACGGCTGGGACTCTGAAGGTACTGCCGGCTAAAGGTCGAACATACGACGTTACTGCGTTCTGCGTTCTTGCAATGGTCCACGTCGCAGGATTTGAAATCACTCGCTGAACGTACTTGAAAGGTCCAAGCTTCACTCGACTTTAAACACAACTAACGGGCTTTTTCGAAACTGATGAATTTAAAATATGAATGAATTTCTTATTTACAATATTATCTAAATTAAAGGTTAATGTACATTATTTGGTACCAATTCTCATTAACATATTCTGTGTTTGAATTTATAATTTCGATTTTCTCTTTAAAGAAATGAAAATAAATGACAAGCCTTTCTAGTAGTGTTGGGTCGTTATTTAACTGTCGGTTATTTTTAAACGGTTGTCGAGCCGTAACGGTAATCACCAGTTGTGGATTTATAAAAATAACAGCTTACAAAATAACGCTTTTTACACTAAACTAGGATGCGTCGTATCTGTTTCAGTTCCACTGCAACTAGGTTCGACGAATCAACATCGGTTTTCATCGGCAACTGTTAAATTTAACTATTTAACGGGCTGAATAGACATGCGACTGGGAATGAAATAAATATGTATGGGTATGCTATGGAGTATAGAGCAGACTTTACTTCATAACATATTACTTAACAGGAAACACGTTATTTATACTCTAGTGTGCTCACTCTCGCTCACAGCTTTGGAAATGTAGGATACTATCGATCGGCTATCCAGTTCAAAATAACAGCGTAATAACGCTTATTATGAAATAACGTAAACGGCTTTAACTGTTAATAGAAAAGAACGGTTTTTCCCATCACTACTTTCTAGGTAATGCAGAATTCTGTACCTTTAAAACTTCTAAATCCCTTGCTTGACAACCGCTCTTCGTCGGCTTGAAATTGCTGGTTGCTATGCAGCCATCTTGCAAGCTTCTGATTTGAAAATTCGGCGTCCTTTGGCGTCGACAATTATTTGGATATTATATATTCTTCTTGTAGCACTGATTTTTAACTACCTTTCTATTCAAAAGGTACACTATGTATTACTTTATACTTTCCACACATTTAAAACTATACTTTGTCGATGAAAATACTTATTTTCATTTAATTTCTTAGCTAAACTGCTTTAGCATCCTCTTCTTACGACGACCCAATTTTAAGAGAGCGATGCAATTATTCTTCCTGTCATTTCAGATGATTGAAACCAAAGCAAACTATATATATATATATATATATATATATATATATATATATATATATATATATATATATATATATATATATATATATATATATATATATATATATATATATATGTGTGTGTGTGTGTGTGTGTGTGTCACTTGTCCTGATCATAGACATGTTGGTTTTGGCTATGTACACGTCGCATTTCAAAATAGATTTGCATTCAATGTCAAATTCAGTTGCCCCACTTTCATTTAAATGACATGATTTATGATTTCATAACCATCAACAACAAATCTCAACACACTTAAAATACTTATATATAACAACTAATTCTCAAACTTTAAATAAAGGCGTTTGGATATTATAAACATTTTAACAGGTTAGGATAAACTTTAATATTTCTATAAATACATATGATCAACAAAACACTTTTCAAATTTCTTGTAACAAATTGTATTAACTATTATTTAAACCAATTTCCACCTCTTTGTTTATCAGTTTGTTTTTTTTTTCACGCTACATTTTACTAATTGTTAAATGTCTCATTGTAGCTTAATCCAAAGTCTTTTAAATTTTATTAGATTGGAATGTTTATCTGTTTCAGTACATTTTCACTGTGCTTATGGTTAACCTACGAATTATCTGCTCTGTTTATTACTTGAGGATTACCTTTTTGAATTTATATCTTTTTTCATTTATTAATTTTATAATTTTGTAATCTTAGATTGACCTGCTGTTAATATGCAGCTCCATATTCGGATATGCCTCTTTGACAAATGATGCAAAACTGTACTACAGTTTGGCTTCCTTGGATACTTGAAAACATCTACACCTTAAGTAAGTATTTTATAAGTAGCTAATAAATTTAGTTTGATATTGTTAAATATCAATACAGTATATATATATATATATATATATATATATATATATATATATATATATATATAGTCTGAAACTGACCTCGAATTTGGGTTCTATGGGGCCTAGTGTGCGCTGATTTGAAGAATTTTTTTCATAATTCAAAAGTCGCGATCTCCTATATAAACACAGTCATTTAAAATAACCAAGTTATAAATTTCCAGTACTTCCGGAAGTTCCGCCATTTTGAAATTATTTTAAATCGATAGATTTGTAGGCTCAAAAGGCTTCATACCAAATTCCGATTTGATAGCTTTTGCGGTTATCCAAATACTAACCAACGACGACCGTGGGACACTGTATTACATAATAATTTAATTAAAAAGAAGTGAATATGTGTAGTGGCAATAGGCGAGGCTGGTAAATCTGGACAGGGAGGAGCTTACAAGGGCAAATGTGGGCGTGTCTTTTTCTAATATCAGTAGGAGTGTTTTTTTCAAGTAGCTGTAGGCGTGGTCGAGACCACACCCATTTACATCGAATAAAGGGACTCATAAATCTATGAAAAAATATATAAGTAGGTACTTATTTTAATTCTCACGATCCATTACAAAACCAAATCATAGGACATTATTTTCTTATGATGAGGTATCCTATCTGATTACACAGACGTATTATGTCTTACTCTAATAAAATATGGCTACAACTTTTTTTGTCGAATTTCCGTTATTAAGGGGACCCCAACTTAAGGATTTTGAAAAAAATTCTTCAAGTGAGCACGAACTAAGCCACCTAGAACACATGTCAGGTCAGTTTCAATTGTTATATGTGTATATATTTATGTGTCACCATGATAACACAAAAAATAATGAACCGATTTTAATGAAACTTCTGATGCTTGTTCCTTTCGTGAATAGCTTCGACATGTTGGTTAGCTGGGGAAATCCTACTAGTTTTTCGGGGAAAATTTTGGGTTTTCTTTATAATTTGTTTTTGTATCTTCGAAAATAGCAAAGATATTTTAACCAAATTTAGTAAGCAAGTTGCTCATATATAGCGTATACCATGTACCAAACTGTAGATCTGAAAGCTTTAAATGAAAAAGTTATAAGGATTTAAGGAAAAAAATTCAGTCGCACTGGAGGTCAAAATATCAAAATAATATATATGTGAGTAACAAAACGTATTGTATATTACAGACGAAGATTAACTTTTTGTGGTGCAAGGACAAAAAGTAGAAAAAAATCGCTTTCAAAATTTTATGACTTTTCTTCTGAAAACGTCAAACTTGGGCTTTGAAACGTCAAAATTGCTGATTTTTAAAGAAACATTCTAAAGAGAAAGCGGGTTTTGGACCACAAACATATAGAGAAGTGTGCTTAACAGGGTCTTACATTTATGTTTCGATAGATGTTGTTCTTCATTTGACTAAAATATTTATTTAAAATAGACCCTTTCTGAGATTGTATGACTTAAATGTGTTATATTTTTTTATTAAACAAAATAAATTTAAAACATTTTATCCATTTGGTCAATAAATCAATAAACGGAAAAACTATATACAGCTGGTAGTAATAGTTCGGATGCAGCAAGGGCGTTATGGTAGCGCATTTTCATCACCTATTGTCAAACTTTGAGAAACTATTTTTTGCTCAATCAATAGAATCCACTTTTTATATGTACCAAAAGCTTTATAAAGGCAAAGTGGACGGAATTTAATCAAACCAAATTGATTGTTTACGGAAATTCAATAATTTTTTTTTCGAGGAATTTTCATATTTGAGATTTTTTTGGTTGAAAACTTGCAACTATAATGCACTTTTTGTATCCCGACTTTCTAATTTTCACCTATTAATCAAGTGTCCTAACTAATAAGCATAATGTGTTAATGTAACAATGGGTTAAAATGTCATTCTGACTTCTAACCACAGCCGCTCTTATTTGCCATTTTGGTAGTTCCAAAAATGATTTCTATATTAGGATTACACAAAGAGTAAAAATATTAATAATTTCGGCTTTAAAGGTGAAATTACTGATAATTTTGTGTTTAAACTTTAAACTGTAAATAACTTACAGAAAATTATGTACAATTTCGAAAGTAAAAATTATAGATGTCATTTTCCTTGTGTCTGTTCTACTGCTTCAAGGATCTTAGTGTTCAAATCCACATACAAAAACTACTTTCTACAAAAAAGATGTACAAGCCACAAACCTATTTATGTCAAAATCATTAACTGCAAAGGTTTTGACTTGTAAGAAACACAGAGCATTTTATCCAAGAAACGCTAAAGTTAGCGACAGCATATTACATCTGTAGATTAAAAATAAACCGAAATATTTATTTTAACACTCAGATAAAGGGAGTGGCACGATGTCTTGGTATATATTAGATGGGGATGTGAAGAGGAGGTGGCTCCATTGGCACTGCCCACTAAGGCTGATTAATTGTTTCGGCGAATACTGTTTCACATCAAAAACAGACTCTCCATTTCTCAGAATGGTTTCATTCCAGGGAGATCGACTGTAACGAATTTAGTTGACGTTACACAGTTCATTGTGTCTGCTCTTGACCGCTCTTCACAGGTTGATGTGTATACTGATCTATCTAAGGCCTTCGGTTGTCTAAATCACTCTGTTCTGATTGACAGGATGAGGGCTATCGGATTCTCCGAGGGATTGCTTGGCTTATTCAGATATTACCTGAATGGAAGGAGGCAATTTGTTGAAGTTGGGGGCTTCAAATCTAACACCTATCACGTAACTTCGGGAGTGCCGCAGGGTTCCATACTCGGTCCATTACTGTTTAATTTATTTATTGACCCAGTTAAACATGTTTTACATGTTTCTTTTTTTAAGTATGCAGATGATATTAAGATTTTCGCAAATATTTCGAGTGTTGATGACTGTTTGCAGCTCCAGAACTGTCTTCAGATCCTTGATGAATGGTGTTGTCGTAGTGGTCTTTCTATTAATGTTTCCAAGTGTTGTGTGATGTCCTTTACTCGAAATAAGCATGCAGTTACTTTCGGGTACAATAAAAGAGGGCTTCCACTTGATCGCCCCGGGACAGTTAAGGACCTTGGAATTGTTTTTGATGGTACTCTATCTTTTAAACCACACTATGAGCAGACTGTCAGTTCCGCTTACAAAACTCTTGGGTTTCTGATAAGAAACAGCAAAAATTTCTCACAGACTGACACCCTCCTCCTGCTCTTTAGTTGTTTGGTTAGGTCTCGACTTGAATATGGCTCAGTTGTGTAGGCTCCTACTTATGAGATACATGTGGCAAGTCTAGAATCAGTGCAAAGGGAATTTCTAAAATTTCTTAGCTTTCGTGAGGATGGTCGATATCCGTCTATTGGTTTTCCTCTGGAAAGTTTACTTCTTCGCTTTAGTCTGTCGATGCGCAGGCAGTGCAGTTTCATTATATTTTCATACAAACTGGTTAATTCTGTGTTCGACTGCCCTAGTCTGCTTCAGCAACTTAATTTCAATGTGCCTCGTATTGCAGCACGTTTTCCAAGCACATTCTATCTCCCGACTCCTCGTACGCGATTGCTGCGATCGTCTCCAATTTACCAGATGTGCAATGATTACTCTGTACTGCAAGACCGCCTAGATATCTTCTCATGTAATACATCAGAGATAAAAATATTTTTCAAAGCGATCTAATTTGTGACTCTTTTGTATAGTTTGTTTGATTATTGTTTGTTATTATGTTTTGTGTATTGGCCCATCCTTAATTTGGCTTTTAAGCTGTTGGATGGTGTATGAATAAATAAATAAATAAATAAATAAATAAATAAAAATAAAAAATAAATTGTCAGTAGGATCATGTCTGAACAAGAGGTACACACGTCTGTTGAGCAAAGCACTGTTATTGAATTTTTGTCGCGGGAATGTGTAAAACCCGCTGAAATTTTGCATCAAATGAATGCACAGGTTGGCGACAAATTTCTTTCAAAAAACCCAAGTCTATGACTGGCATAACAAATTTTCTAGTGGCTGAGAATCAGTGGCAAACAAGGGTCACGATGACCCCGGACAGGCATCAGTGAGGCGAACACGAATGATCTGTATCACAAATTACTGCAGAAGTCGGAATATCATACAGAAGTGCACAATCAATCATTTTGAATGACCTGTTACCGAAAGTTTCACAGCAAAATAGGTTCCTCGCCTTCTAACGAAAGATAACAAAACTGACGGTTTTGCAGTTTGTGATAGGCTCTTGGCAAGATATCGAGCAGAGGAAGGTATTTCTTCAAGTCACATTATCACCTACAAAGAGACGTGGGTGCATCGTTACACCCCGAAATCTAAAAAAGCCACCATGGAGTGCCAAAAACCCGGAGAAGACCTCGCAAAGTAACAACTCGTCTTTTCGCAGATAAAGTTCTTGCCACTGTTTTTTGAGATTGCCAAAAATGGTTTTCCAACAAAGAAGACGAGATTTTCTCCAGTGTGATTTTTCTCCCCGGCATCGTGCAGCCACTCACAGCTGCTTTGACCCAAGAAAACTGGAAACGATCCACTAGGAACACTTAAACATCCGCCCTATAGCCCAGATTTGTCACCATGTGACTATCACATATTTGGACCGCTCAAAGAAGAATTTGGTATACGCCGTTTTGATGACGACCAAGCCGTGGAAGCGTTTGCGTGCAGTTGGTTAGAGACACGACCAAATTAATTTTTCGATAGCGGCATTGAAAAAGTTCCAATCCATTGGGAAAGATACACTGATAAAAGGGGAGACTACGTAGAAAAATAACACGTATTCAAAAATTTTCTGCGGCAATGAATTTACTTTAAAAAAATCCGTTTTATATTTGATCTATCCTTGTATAAAGAAACAGGCAGATTCACTAAACCCAACTTGGCAATGCAAAGTCTTCAGAAAACATTTACATAGCAGTATATTTTCAACATACCTACCTTGGAACCAGAAAAAAAACATGTTTTTTATACCGGGTTATCCAAATTAGGTATCCACCATTATTAACTTTGTTATTATTAAAGAGACAAAAGTGTTTAAAATTAGAAACTGGTACTATTTTTACCAGTCTTTAAATCAAAAGAAGGAAGAAAAAGTAACAATTGGGCTGATGAATATGATTATTTTCTAGTTCGAAAGCACAATACCACTTTTCTTAAATGGAAACCTGTACATTATATTGTTTTCTGTTAAAACTTCAAATTTTAAACGAAAAAGGTCATAGTCTTCTTCAAAAATGACATATATTACAATTTCTTAATATTCTTAGTATTATTAAAATAGTAACGTAGCTATGAAAACCACATGACCTTCACAATACCATTAAGTGATGAATCGCAGAACTGAAGATCCATATAACCAAAAGGCTTTGGAAAAGAATGATAACTCTTTCCACCAAATAATGTCAAATATTTTGTGTAACATGCTGTATAATTTAATCGACAACAAATAAGTAAAAATAAATAAATATTTGTATGTTTCTAATTCGGTTTTTGCTTGTGTTAAGTTACTAATTCGAAAAAAAAATGGTTTTCACCCTGAAGAGAAGTGTTATATAAGTACACTTGGAGAACCCAAATCACCACAACACATATTTAAAGACCTAACGATCGTTTCACTGACCACGTCAGCGTCACCAGAGGATGAAAAACGACGCTGACGTGGTCAGTGAAACGATCGTAAGGTCTTTAAAATACGTGTTGTGGTGACTTGGGTTCTCCAAGTGTACTTATCAGTGCTCATCACATGTCCCAGTTTTCACACAGGAGTGTTATATGTTATAATGTTATTTAGTGTGCAGAAAATCCTCTGAGAACAAGAGAATACTACACTGAATCATATCCACTTCACATTCCACTTTATGAGCCATTTTCTGAGACTACCTAAAATTTAGAGGCAATGAAAGTGTTTTTGTGAAAACAAACAGAAAAAGGAATGTCACAACAAGCGGAACCATGCACATTGCAGTTGTTGCATCTTTAGAAGCCCACTGAAAAAATTATATACCAGACATTGTCACAGATTCTAATTTGTCTTATGGTCATAGGATCCCAAAAAAGTACAAAGTTATTCCTTATAAATATCAACAAGTTCAAACGCTTTTGGGATGGGAGTCACAGGGAAAACCATTTTGCCATTGGTAACTTCTGTCCCAAAATATAAATAACTTTCGCTATATTTTATGTTGAGATGAATTAAATTTCTTAAATTCTGGCATGTACAATCTAAAAAACCAACATTACTGGCCAAGAAAAGATATTTTCTTAGTGCACAAGTCCAAGAAGTCCACAAGTCAGTTTTACTTTTAATGTTTGGTGCAGTTTAATTGTTCAATAATTGTTGGTCTGCTTTTTTTATGAGAACAAAGTAACTGTTAAAAGATACACAGAATTTATGACTAAAATTAAAAATCATTTATTAAACAAGTAGAATCTTATAAGTAGACAGAATCTGCTTTTTCAACAGGAGAGCGCACTGGGGGAGAAAGAGCTTGTTTTCTTTCCCCAATGTTTTGCAGGTGGATTGATCCCACCCTCGCTAACTAGTCGGCTTTGCTAATTAGCGTTGGAAGAAGAATATGTTGAAGATGTGGACTGTATGTGGACTGTATTTATAACTCTAGGTGCACTGGATTCCAGAAAATTTCAATAATACACTTTTTATATTTATATATGTTGTATTGTTACTATATACACTTTGAACTTACATTTATTTACAATTTGCGGTTTTACACTTGATTTAATGGGTTATCCAGGAGATTTCACAATCTTATTAGCTACTTACATTTAACTGCGCGTATTCTTTCTAATTTCGTAGAAAACGCTGACTTTTCAATGTAATACTGTGCGAACGGAATTTCTGTAGGAAGATTGGAGCTTGAACAGAAGTGGCGTAATCACACTAGCGATGTTTAGGTAGAAGATCGGGATCTTAGAAGTCCCAAAAAGCGATGAAGATGAGATTCGTTGTAGAACGGCACTGTAGAATTGAATTGGCTTAAAACATACGAGCGATGTTTAAGTGGAAGATTTGGAACTCAGGGTTCCAAGGAGCGAAAAAGGAACGAAGATGAGATCTGGCGTAGAACTGTAGCACTGAACTGGCTTAAACACGCGAGCTGTGTTTAAGTAGAAAATTGGGAACTCGGAGTCCCAAGAATTTAAGAAGAGGAGATTGAACGTAGAACTGTAGCACTGAACTGGCTTAAACACGCGAGCAGTGTTTAAGTAGAAAATTAAGAACTCGGGGTTCCATGAAGCGAAGAAGATGAGATCTGGCGTAGAACTGTCTTGTACCTTGCGAAAGGCGTGCTTTTATCGAGCTTTCGCGTAACGCTAGGTGACGTAGTTGACATAACATAATGTCAGTAATACAGAATGGCCAACTAGCATTATTCCTAGTGAAGAAAATCCACCGGGTGCATCTTAAAAATACGCCAAAGACAGCTAAAGCTATTTACAATAAAGAACCTAACGGTATATAAGTATTCTTTGTATGGCATTGTTCATGCGTAAACCTAATGCGATACAAACGTCTAGAGGATAAAGATTACCAGCAAATTGGGAAAGATTGTGAAATCCAGAGATAAATAATTCCAGGTAGAAACTTAAATGATAGTGCAACCGAATGAAAGTAAAGAGACAGGGGCGTACCAATATGTTTCTCCAACACGCACCTGCCCACAACTACAAAGATACATATAAATTTTCGAGTCTTATTGTTAACAATCAATGAACAGGAACAACTGGCCCTATTCAGTGACTTCTTCGATCACCAGACCTAACCCCGCTTGATTGTTTTTGTGCAGTAAATTAAAGAACCAAATTCACAAGCAAAGGTGCGATAAAGTTGATCTCTTAAAGACTACAAGATAAGAAAAAATTGACCAGCCAGATGGTAGGACCATATTAAAGATAATTCGAGCCGTTAATATACAGTGTGTCAAAGATAAGGAGGGGATAGCATGGGGAAATCGGAAACCGTAAGAGATACAGGGTGGGTTAAATTACAAAAAAGTTGCCTATTTTAGAGCTCAATTGAATGGTATTTTGAAATTTTGGAAATTTAGATTAGTTCCAGAGATATTCGAAAAAAAACCGAAATTCGCCAATTTCGGTTTTATTTTTTTCTGACGTTATTTGAGAAGATATTGAAAAACAGAAAACACTTTCGCACGTACACTTTTTAAGCTCTACAAGTTGGTGTTTACAGATTTTTTATTCGACGTTTCGTCTCCGAGAAACCATCATCAACTTTATTTTTTTATATGGACGGGAAAAAAAATCACCCCGTATAAGTTAGCGTTTTTGACGAAAACTTCAGTGATGTATCACCCATAATCATTTGATGAGTATTAATGTTAAAAAAGTGGATTTGTGTCCAAGATGAGGATGGGATAACATTGGGATATTGGAAATGGTAGGAGTTACAGTTTTGTTTAAATTATAAAAAAGTTACGTATTTCAAGTATCTTTCACATGAAGTTTTTAAAAGTGAGCTATCTTTTACCCATTTTGATTTTTTTTGGAAAAATGTAATTTTCTCAAAATTCTATTTAATTTTTTTCTGGCGTTAATTTGAGAGATATCAAAAAATGAAAGACACTCTTTCATTGTCACTTTCTAAGTTAAATCAGATAGCATTCACAGATTTTTAAAATGACGTTTGGTCACCGAGAAACCATCATCAACTTAATTTTTTAAATACGGCCCTGTTATTTTTATTTTAAAACTTAAAACCACTTTTAAATCTAAATTAGAGGATGTATCATTTGTAACGGTTTTAATTATGTTTTCAGCTTGTTTCAGTCAAAAAACAAAATTATTCAGGAAAAATCTTCTGAGTACGGTCCTGAACACTCGAAAAGCGTGTATCTCGGTAAGGTCATACCTTTTGAAATGTCAATGAAGCACAACATTTTCAGTAAAATTCTTCAAACTTATTAATGAAAAAGAAACACATTTATAATAAATAAACCAATAAAATAACTTGAATTCATGAAATGTAGGTACCTTATTAACTAATGAATATTATATGTAAATAGATTATCTGCGTTAATTATAAGAGATGTTCAAACAAATCACCATCATTTTCTAAACATAGGTAACATCGTCTAATTGTGGAATCCAAAACATTGTTTACTGCATCTGGTGTAATGGTTTGCAATGCTCGCGAAACCAGTTAACGTATTCGTTCCTCCGTGTGAAAATTTCATTGGTATATGTAGTTTTTGACATACCCCCCAAAGATGGAAGTCAAGAGGTGTCAGATCCGGCGATCGTGGAGGCCAAGAAACCGCTGAATGCGTATCTATATATTTGTCAAGAAACCTGTTTGATAGGTATTCTTGAACAGTTCTCGAATTATAAGCCGGGGCCCTGTCTTGTTGAAACCAGATGTTATCGACTTGTAAAGTGAGCATCGAACCATTCTTCCAAATTATTCTGCAGGAAATTTCGATACCGGTCGGAAATTGGTGATCCATGATAAAAAATGGCCCAATTATCCTTGTCCCCAACATCCCCAACCACATGTTGAAACCAAAAGGGTGTTGGTGCTTGGACGTTTTGTATAAACGCGGATTTCTTCTGGACCAGAAATGTGTATTTCGCCTGTTGAAGATTCCGTGGTTAGTCACCATACTCTCATCAGACCATAATATTTTATTAACAAAATGTTCATCCTCTTAACATTTTCTAGTGTACCACTCACAAAATGCCCTTCGTTTTATATCGTCCCCGAGCCGTAATCCTTGGCAGATTCGAAATTTGTAAGGATGGTATTTGTTCTTACGCAAAATAAAAATTTCAGTAGATTTTGGCGTCGCAGTTACTCTTTCAATATTTCTAAGCGATGTTGTAGGGCCTTGCGCTACAGATAACAGTACATTATTTTGAGTTACTTCAATGCATGGTTTGTTTCTAGTAAAAATTGGTTTCTTAAATGAACTATACTGCAATAAATTGGTAACTATTCTTCCATATATCTTTCTATTTGGCTGTACTCTTTCAGGGTAATAATTTGAATACATTTGCTCAGCTTTTTCTGTATTTCTATAGCACAAAATGTAACATTTTAACATGTCGAACTTTTCCCCAAAAGAAAAATGTCCAGCCATTTTAAAACAAATTGAAAGCGCTTGTACCCAATTAACTGTATGTAGAAAAGTGAAGTAACTGACACTGATATTTATATTTGTTGAAAGATCTCTATTGTCATTAGATACATCTTGTTTATTTTTCAATGATAGTAGTCTCACGATAGTACAGTTTTATATGTTACATTTTAATAACTAAGAAATATTACTGAAAACGCTTTTCTTCATTCACTTTTTAAAAGGTACTACTTATAAAAATAAATCCTTTTGAGTATTCAGGGCCGTACTCAAAAGATTTTTCCTGAAAAATCATCTTTTACGGCTGAAAACATATTCAAACCATTAGAAATTATACATCCTCTAATTTAGATTTGAAAATGGTTTTAAGTTTTGAAATAAAAATTGCAGGGCTGTAGTTAAAAAATTCGGTTGATGATAGTTTCTCGGAGACGAAACGTCAGATAATAAAGTGTTTTCTGTATTTCAATATCTTCTCAAATAACGTCAGAAAAAAATAAAACCGAAACTGGCGAATTTCGGTTTTTTTTCGAATATCTCCAGAATTAATCGGAATTTTCAAAATTTCAAAGTACCATTTAATTGAGCTCTAACCCACCCTGTATCTCTTACGGTTTCCGATTTCCCCATTCTATCCCCTCCTTACCTTTGACACACTGTATATTGAAAACATAGGGTGGTACTTTTGAGCATCTTTTAAGAATAAATTAGGGTAATATAAAGGTCGTAAATACAGCTTAATTGGCCTTCATACCCATATTAATTTTGATCCCTGGAGAAAATACATTATAAGCTTGTTTTCCTCAAAAAGTTTTAGCAGAAAAAAAAATACTTAGAGGGCTTTCCATTTTCAAGCATCGGTATTTTACTTCCAATTTGAAAACACGCTTCTTAATTGTTTCTTGCGTTGTTCTATCTTAAAAGGCGTTAAACATACTACTAGTTTCCTAATTTACACAATTTTGTACCTTCAATAATGGAGGCAATGCCGGATATTACTCCACTGCAGATATGTGTAAAGAGGAAAGCAGCACTAAGTGCCTCAAGCTACCCCAAGCAAACAAATCCAAACCAGGAGACTTGATTACCCAGTCGAAGATCCTGGATATTATTCCACTGGAGTCACCCACCAACAAATCAAATGCCAGCTAAACTGGACTTCATAGTTCCATTTGACGTGGTCATAAGTGACCACTAAGTATGGGACAGAGACTGTGCAAGGCTGACAAACAACTCAGATATATGGTATACATATGGATCTAAACAAATGGAGGGAGCGGGACTAGGAGCAGATGACATGACTTCAGACTTGCTAAGTCTCTAGGAAAAATTTCCTACAGCAGAAGCAAGCAGAAATGCTTGCTGTATAACTATGTTATGCTATAACTATGTGGACAGGAGTGCATACAAAGAAAACTCAGAAATGGAGACAGACAAGCAAGACTAAAGGCTCTGAAATCTTTCAAAACAGAGTCTAAAAATCCTTGAAGCCACTGGCTACAAACAACAAATTAACTTTGATGTTGGTACAAGGGCATCAGGGCATTGAAGGAAATGAGGAAGCAGTCTTGCAAAAAGGGCAGCAACCACACCATTCTATGGTCCAGAGCCCTATTGTGGACTAATGATAGGCCATGTAAAAAATGAACTTGATACTTGAGAAAGGAAAGAAATGCTGCCATCCTGGAGGAAAACGCCAGGCTTAAGGCACACAAAACAGTTCATCAGCATATCAACAGTGAAGTCTAAAATGTTTCTTTAATTGAACAGGAACGGCTTGAGAATAATCATATGACTTTTCACAGGACACACCTCAGTAAGGTATCATCTTATGAAGATGGGAAGGTGGACAGTGAAAACTGCAGATACTGCACTGCAGCAGCAGAAAGAACAGAATACCTGCTATGCGACTGCATTTCTTAGTTCTGAAAACGGCTCAAATACCATGAAGGGGTGATTTTAACACCGCAGGAAATAGGTAAAATATCCCCCAAAAAGATAGTAGACTATATAAAAGTCAGAAGATTTTGAGCAACTATTAGAAAATAGAATCATGCACAAAAAAACATTAGGGTCTCAGTGCTGAGAGGCCAAAGGCCTACAAAAGTCATTAAACAGTCTGCAATCTACAATATTTAATAATAACACAGTTACCAATGGTAGACACCTAATTTGGATAACCCTGTAGAAATGATATGTACACTTGGAGAAACCCAAATCACCACAATACATATTTAAGGACCTTAACGATCGTTTCGTTGATAATGTCAGCATCTTCAGGGGAAGAAATTTCTAAACTAAAAAACTAGCTCCCATGTATTTATATCGCGTCAAGGTAAATGAACTATTCCAAAGAAAAATTGTCGTCTAAGAACGATCGTTTGCTTTCTGTGTAGTGAAACTACGGGGTTGAAGACCTGCTTTTAACCTTCTGGTCGACAAATTTATGAGCCCTTATCTGATATAGGTTTAAAGGAACCGAGTTATTTAAGAAATCTGCACATTCCCTTTCGATCTAGAAATTTACAATGTGGATATTGGATCATGCCGACAAAGACATCTGGTGAGATAAACAACATCAACTCAATTCATCTTTTGTTTTTATTTAAATAGAAAACTAAACCCGGGTGTCTGTCTCGCCTTGTTAACTCTAACAAAGGCTAAATAATTCAACTAAAATACTACATAAAAACTATATTAATATTGATTTTAATTCTTCGTGAAAGTATTTATATTGACTACATAGATACAAACAAACGAATGGGTCTTTAAGTCGAGACAAACGTAAAGGTTAGTATATGTATAAACCGCCGAGTTATTGACAGTAATTTATTATTCTACCAGACAAATTATAGGAGTGTTTAAGCGGTCAAATGCAAAGTGAAAATAAAGGACTTGAAATTAAAGGTGCCGCAAGATTCAGTGAAGTTTTGTTCTTAATAGACCTTAATATAAAAATACTTTCTAATGAATCAAGCATAGTTTGATGTCTAACATTTTTGACAAGTTTCAAATTTTCTTTGTCAATGTGGTGATTATTATCTCATATATGTTGTGCCACACATGATTTGTTCACCGTACCATATCGTTACTGTGTGAGATGCTGACGAAATCTGGTCGCTATGTTTCTCCTAGTTTGGCCCACGTATTTAAGATCGCAATCTTTGCAACTAATCTCATAAATACCAGACAATTCAGTGACTTTGTCTTCGTCTTACCCAACAAATTTTTTAAATTACTTTTCGTCGAAAAAGTCAAATGTAAATTGGCTTTCTTAAAAATACTTTCCAAACCCTTTGTGATTCGTGGTTCATAAGGTAAACACACAAATTTTTTCTCTATTTTATCTTTCTTAAATGTCGTACATTCAGATATCATTTTCTTTGTTCTGTGTTTGTTAACAAATTTGTCTATTAAACCATCCGAGTAATAGTTATATCTCACCACATTTTTTATGTATTTTAATTCTGTATTAAATCTATTTTTACTTAACGGAAATTTAATCAATATATTTACCAAGAAATTTAAACTAGCAGTTTTTTGTGCAAACGTATGATGTGTTATTAGGAATATAACTAATAGTAGCCGTTTCCTTCCTATAGACATCGAATTCAAGCAAGCCATTATTTTTATTGTTAATAACTAGTACATCTAGGAAAGAACGTTTATTGTTGATTTCTATTTCGTGGGTAAATTTTATTGAATCAAATTGACTATTTAGTTTTTCAGTAAATTATTCCACCTTACATATATTTGTGTCAAACACTGCAAAAATATCGTCGACATAATGAAATCAAACTCTAGGGAAATACCCATTTTTATTTTTTAAATCCGTCTCAAATCTACTCATAAACAAATCTGCAATAAAAGGAGATAATGGATTGTCCATAGCTGTGCCTTCAGTTTGTTCAAAAAATTCATTGTTAAATTGGAAAATATTTTGTTTGATACAAAGGCTAGTTAGAGTTAAATATTCTTTGCAGACGTCTTGACTTATATCGTTCAATTTTTTATTTATTTATTTATTCATACACCATCCAACAGCTTAAAAGCCAAATTAAGGATGAGCCAATACACAAAACATAATAACTAACAATAATCAAACTAACAATACAAAAGAAGTCACAAATTAGATTGCTTTAAATAACATTTTTATCTCTGATATGTTACATGAGAAGATATCTAGGCGGTCCTGCGGTACAGAGTAATCATTGCACATCTGGTAAATTGGAGACGATAGCAGCAATCGTGTATGAGCAGTCGGGAGATAGAATGTGCCTGGAAAACGTGCTGCAATACGAGGCACATTGAAATTAAGTTGCTGAAGCAGACTAGGGAAGTCGAACACATAATTAACCAGTTTATATAAAAATATAATGAAACTGCACTGCCTGCGCATCAACAGACTCTGCAGACTAAAGCGAAGAAGTAAACTTTCCTGAGGAAAACCAATAGACGGATATCGACCATCCTCACGAAAGCTAAGAAATTTTAGAAATTTCCTTTGCACTGATTCCAGGCTTACCACATGTATCTCATAAGTAGGAGCCCACACAACTGAGCCATATTCAAGTCGGGACCTAACCAAACAGCTGAAGAGCAGGAGGAGGGTGTCAGTCTGTGAGGAATTTTTGCTGTTTCCTATCAGAAACCCTAGAATTTTGTAAGCAGAGGTGACAGTCGGCTCATAGTGTGGTTTAAAAGATAGAGTACCATCAAAAACAATTCCAAGGTCCTTAACTGTCCCGGGGCGATCAAGTGGAAGCCCTCTTATATTGTACCTGAAAGTGATTGTGTGCTTATTTCGAGTAAAGGACATTACACAACACTTGGAAACATTCATAAAAAGACCACTCTGACAACACCATTCATCAAGGGTCTGAAGACAGTTCTGGAGCCGCAAACAGTCATGTACACTCGAAATGCTTGCACAAATCTTAATACCATCTGCATACATTAAAAAAGGAACATGTAAAACATGTTTAACTGGGTCAATAAAGATATTGAATAGTAATGGACCGAGTATGGAACCCTGCGGCACTCCCGAGGTTACGTGATAGGTGTTAGATTTGAAGCCCCCAACCTCAACAAATTGCCTCCTTCCATCCAGGTAAGATCTGAACAAGCCAAGCAAGCCCTCGGAGAATCCGATAGCCCTCATCCTGTCAAACAGAACAGAGTGATTTAGGCAATCGAAGGCCTTAGATAGATCAGTATACACAACATCAACCTGTGAAGAGCGGTCAAGAGCGGACGCAATGAACTGTGTAACGTCAACTAAATTCGTTACAGTCGATCTACCTGGAATGAAACCATGCTGAGAAATAGAGAGTCTGTTTTTGATGTGAAATAGTATTCGCTGAAAAAGGCAGGCCTCGAAAATCTTACAGAAGACACATAGTATGGCTATTGGTCGATAGTTTGATGGATTACCCCGCCTTGAAAACAGGGAAAACCCGTGACAGCTTCCAAATCGCGGGGAATGTTCCAGATCTAAGAATCACTTTAAAAAGTTTCTTAAGTGGAGTCAGGAGAGCATATAAGCAGTCGCACACCAAGAAACCAGGAACCAGATCAGGTCCACAGGACATGTTAGCCTTAATTCTCTTAGCGGCAGTAATAATTCCGTCATCTGTAAAATCATCCACAAAGAACATTGTGATGTCACCCGAAGCCAGGCTGGCAGCTGTAGGCGATGAGGTGGGGGCGGATCCAGAACATCCCGCAAAATAAGAAGCAAAACTGTCAGCTGCCTGTTGCTGGTTAGATGAATCCCCAACAGAAACGTTTTGACGGCTTCGAGAAGAGCAGTTCCAGAATTTTTTAGGATTAGATCTAATCTCTCTTTCAACCCTCTGAAAGTAGTTTACTCGAGAAAGATAAATGTATCTCTTAAGTTTTTGTCTCAGCTCCCTAAATCTATCCAGAAACTCCACATTTCCAGACTTCTTAAACTTACACCATAATGAATATTTATATTTGATACTAACCTTAATTTCTTTAGAAAACCACGGGGGTACCTATTACATGCTCTTGGAGCAGTCATGGGAACATACAGATTAAACAAGTTGTAAATTCTGGAATAGAAAAAGTCAAGCATAGAATCGACATCCTGAAGCCCATCCATGCGATCCCAGCACAAGCCGCCAAGCTCCGCATACAATCTCACAAAATCACATTTTCGAAAATTAGATGATCTTTGCCCAGTGTCACCAACAGGGGAAGAGACCACTGAACCCCTGAACGGAAACTCTATGATTAAGGGGGGATGATGACCATCAGGAATCACGGGCGAATCAGGAGCCTCCCCCACCAAGCAAGTGCCTGTAAACAAAACCAAGTCAAGAATCCTGTTGTTAATATTCTCAACATGATTAAACTGTCCAAGGAGTGGTAGACTACAGAAATTCTGAAAAGCAGACACTTGAGCGCAGGGGTCGTTCTGATGACAAGAAGCATATTCAGGCATGTTAAAGTCACCAACTAAGAATGTCTCGGGACCATATTTTATGCACAGGGACTCGAGAGCTTGAAACAAGAGGTAGTAGTCGTTAATTGGAGTATTGGGAGGTATATAAACAACAAAAACATTAAGCGTGGCCCGATGATCTGAGACTCTAACCCCCACAATGTCAATATTAGAAAGAGCATCAAATCCGCCACAGTCCCTCCGAATATCAAGGCGACGAGTTGCAAAGCGAGCATGCACAGCAAGCAGAACACCACCTCCCCTAGTCTTACAAGAGGAAGAAAAATCCCTATCTGATCTGTAGACAATATATTGATCATCAAACAGTTCGCTGCTATAAATGTCACTATCCAGCCAAGTCTCAGTGAAAGCAAAACAGTCATGAGGGTATGCCTGCGAACAAACAAAAGAGTAAACATCATTGGTTCGTGTCCGGAGGCCCCTGATGTTTTGATAAAATATGTTAAATTGCTTATCTGTAGAAGAGGCAAAAGAAGAATGATGATTATGTCCAAAGTTTGTAACAGGTTTGTTAGGAGAACATATCCTGTCGCAACACACAGACCGAGACACACATACTCCTATGTTTCCAGTTCTTTCACTGTTTTCTGCTGAAAATTTTCAACAATTCTTCCAAATACTCCAACGTTTGTTTTGTGGGTACACTAGGAAATAATGACGCCACGTCGAATGACATCAAAATCTCACCTTCCAATAATTTAACATCTCTAATTTTATCAATAAAATTTCTAATCTAATTTTATCAATAGAATCAAGCTCATCAGAGGTTCCAGTTTTCACGTAGCCTGTAGAAATGATTCTGCCAAACCGCATATCTTAAGATTAAAAAGAGCAATGATCCGCTTCTGTACTTTTTAGTGAGATTGTGAAACAATAAACAAACACAAAAACACAGTAAAATGATATGTAAATAATACACTTACCTTCTTTGCCTCTAAGTAAAATACTTGGGTCACCTTCAGGACTGGTAAAGTAGCCTGAACCTTTGTTGTCCCAGAATCTACGATCCTGTTGTTCCTGAAGAGCCTCAGCCCATTGCAACCAGTCTGTGTCAAGTGATGCCTCATATAAATCAAGCAAACCTCTGATAAGAAATGCATAGTCATCTAAGAAGCCTTCGATGATAGTAGGTCTAAAACAACAGGGAAAGACATACAATAGGTTAGTTATAAAACACCGATTATTATTATTATTAATAATATTAGTTCCACATCGTCACATGTAGAAGTAGCGTTTCGGCGACAATTTAAAAAAAAATCTCTGGACGCAGCAAGTGCGTTATGGTAGCGAATTTTCTTTAAAATATTTTTAATGGCAAATGTCTTTCTTCGATGAAAGCAGGCACCAAGCTTGGTTGCCTGTATAGTAGAAACAATGTACCATATTTCATCGAAATAAATTTATTGCATGAAAATATATAAACATTTTTCAAAAGTCTATATGCAGCAAATGTGTTATGGAAGTGAATTTCCATAAAAATGTTTTTAATACCAAATGCGAGCAGGCATCAATCGGATTACCGGTATAGCCTATGTAGTAGAAACCATGTACTATATTTTATCAAAATTACTTATGGTTTGAAAATATAGAAAAAATTTCCGAAAATAAACGTAAATGTTGGTTTTCTAACCAACAAAGCTTACGTTAATAGCAAATTGAGTTATTGAAATTTGAAGGATTTAATGAAAATTCGGTAAATTTGCAGATTAGCTCCTGAACGCTTTTCAACAAATTGTTTTCAGAAACATTACTAGGACCCCACCTGGATGCACAAACCACAAGAAAAATTTCTTGTGCACACCCCCCAAGGAAGTTATGGGACTGGGAGTGAATATGGGTGCTGTGCGGGGTAGGCAGGGTTTAAGAGGGATATGGCTTCAAGATGTGAAAAAGACAGGTTTCAACTCCGCTTTACTCGAATTTTTTGCTCATATTTCCTTTTTACTACCCACCCCGCTCAGCACCCCTACTCACTCCTGGTCCCGTAACTTCCTTGCGGGGTGTAAACACGATTTTTTTGGGGGGAATAGGGGTGCTGTGCGGGGTAGGCAGGGTTTAAGGGGGATATGGCTTCAAGATGTGAAAAATACAACTTTCAAGCACGTTTTACTCGCATTTTTTGCTCATTTCCTTTTTACTACCTACCCCGCCCAGCACCCCTCTTCACTCCTGGTCCCGTACCTTCCTTGGGGGGTGTGAACAAGAAATTTTTCTGGGGGGGGGGGGGGGGGGGGGAGGGGTCCTAGGCAGGTTTCTGAAAACAGTGTTTTGAAAAGCGTTCGGGAGCTAAACTGCAAATTTACCGAAAATTCGCTACCAAAACGCACTTACTGCGTCCAGTTTTTTTTCTTACAAACGCATCATATTTCGATAAAAAATGCAAAAATGCATTAACGAATTTGTTCTACGAAAATTAGCTAAAAAAAATTATACACCCCTACTCACTCCTGGTCCCGTAACTTCCTTGGGGAGTGTAAACAAGAAATTTTTTGGGGGAATAGGGGTGCTGTGCGGGGTAGGCAGGGTTTAAGGGGGATATGGCTTCAAGATGTGAAAAAAGACAACTTTCAAGCCCGTTTTATTCGCATTTTCTGCTCATATTTTCTTTTTACTACCTACCCCGCCCAGCACCCCTATTCACTCCTGGTCCCGTAACTTCTTTGGGGGGTGTGAACAAGAAATTTTTCTTGGGTTTTATGGATCCAGGGGGGGCCTAAGCAGGTTTCTGAAAACAGTTTTTTGAAAAGCGTTCGGGAGCTAATCTGCAAATTGACCGAAAATTCGCTACCAAAACGCACTTACTGCGTCCAGATTTTTTTCTTATAAACGCATTATATTTCGATAAAAAATGCAAAAATGCATTAACAAATTTATTCTACGAAAATTAGCTAAAAAAAAATTATAGACCGTTTAACCATAAACTTCACTAAACCTACAAATAAATATCCAAAAAGGCACCAACTTAACTAAATTGACAGCCAAAGCATCAAAGAAAGGGTGTATTTGAAATGGATATTTTGTAAATATTTTAGTAAAATGAAGGGCAATGACGGTTGAATCTGAAACTTAAGGGTTTGCAGAACACTCTTCCTGCAACATTTTCTATTCACAATCGGTATTTGTTTTACATTCTTTGCCTAAACATTGCCAATTTTGACGTTTAAAATTGCGAGTTTGACGTTTTGAGGAAAACTCCAAAATTTGTTTCTTTAACTGCCCATAACTTCGGTGTCTTTAAAGATAGAGACATAAATTTTGGTACATAGTTCACTCTTTATAATACGAACACGCGTACCAAATTTGGTTGCCCTTACTTTGTTATTTACGGAGATATGAATTTTTTTTTAGAAAGAAAACACAAAATTTTCCGGGAAAACCTGGTCCGATTTTCCTGGCTAACGAACTTATCCAAGTCACTTGCAAAGGGAAGGTACTCACCAAATTTGATCAAGATCGGTCCATTATTTTTTGAGTTATCGGTCGGATATATATATATATATATATATATATATATATATATATATATATATATATATATATATATATATATATATATATATATATATATATATATATATATATATATATATATATATATATATATATATATATATACAGATCTCCTCATTAGCGAATTTTTTTTACATTTGCTAAAAGGAATTTTTGGCTTAAACGTCGAAAAAAGTGTAAAACGTATATAAAACATGATTTGGGAACGAAATGTTTTTTCTCTCTGTCGGTCTGTATGTCTGTCGGTCTGTATGTCTGTCTGTTTGTAGCCATGATAACTTTAGAACGAATTGAGATATCGTCTTCAAATTTGGTATACAGTTAGCACACAACAAATGGACGGTTCGGATTGTTTTTGGGTAAAATCGCTTTAGGGGGTAGGGGATGAATGGGGGGTGATTTGGTGAAAATTGACATTTTTTCATTAAAACTCGAGTAATATAACGTTCTAGGGTTTATTTATTACAGAACTTTTAATTTCGTCAAACATCTGATATTCTGTGCTGAAATGAAATTAGTGGTGGAATATTTACAAAAATTTCGATTTTTTTCTTTTGCTAAAACGGCGTAAAAAGTCTCAAAACATATAGAAAACTTAATTCTGGAACAAACAATTTTTTTTTGTCTGTCGGAATGTATGGCTGTCTGTTAATAGGTGCAATAACTTTCAAATGAGTTGAGATATTACCTTCAAATTTGGTATCCAGTTAGCACCCGATAAAGGAACGATTCGGATTGTTTTTGGGTAAGATCGCTGTTCACTTCTAATAAATCAACAGAGAACAACGGACAAATTGACAAATTAATTTTGACTTTGCCAAATTCTACAGCTCACATTTCAATCCTTTTAATTCCAGCTGTTTCCGATAAAAGCAACATTTTCGCAAACATTCTATTCCCTTCTTTGTTCAACAGCAATATGCATTCCAAAAACTTACAAACAAAATGAATATCCATGTGGACCAAAACATTTAATTTTTAAACATGTCAAAATAGCTAAACAAACTATAAATGAAACCAAATTTTATGTAAGATTTCAATTTCACTCACAAAGATCTTAAATGTTTTTAAATACACACATGTGAAAATTATTAAAATAATTGCTCTTCAACATCAGCTACAGATTCATACATTCATTTAGCAAGAGATGCAGCACCATGGATGCAATATCGTATCTTCTAGAAATGGTAAAAATTATGATTTTGAACAGAGAAAACAGTGCTGTGCAGTTTTTGCTGACTTAACAAAATCATTTGATTGTGTCTCATATGAAATATGTTTGACAAAGTTGAGAGTCATTATGGTATTAGGAGTATGTCTCGAGTTACTGCGGTCATACCTCAATAATAGAACACAAAGAGTTTCTCTTGGTGGGGAATACAGTGAGGAGCGATACATTCATAGAGGGGGTGCCTCAGGGTTCTAGACTCAGGCCACTTTTCTTTCACATATACAGTATACGCTCGATTATCCTGCCTAATGGGGGATCGGCAACACAGATAATTGAAAAACACGGTTAATACGAACATAGTAAAATGTATATTATATATATATATATATATATATATATATATATATATATATATATATATATATATATATATATATATATATATATATATATATAATTTTAATAATTTTATATTGGTATTATGACAAGTCTCATGTTAGGGCGCTTAATTTTATGAATAATGGGGATTTTAGTAAACAGAGTGCTTATTTATATTTATAGGTTTAATGGTTTTACAAGGGTTACAAACACCCTGTATATTATTTATGTTGTTAAATTATTTATGATATATTATTTTAATTAGGTCAGGTATGTATAATATGTATTATGATATTTTGGTATATTGGGTCTTTCTGAAACACCCTGTATTTTATGTATAATGTGATTTTAAATAAATAAATATGTTCCTTTTTTTCTATGTATGACTGTTTTATTTATGTTACTTGCCTTGCATATATGTGTATTTCTAGTTGCACATAATACTGCTTTTAAATAGGATTACAGTTTTCATGTTACCAACCGCCTTTATTCAAATCTTACCGGCCATTGACTCTCATCATTAAGTTTCTACCTATTTTATAAACTTTTTCCTTTTAATTTATCTTTAAATTTTGACTGATATTTGAATCACACAAGTTATTCTGTTTCTCAAATTATAATATTTTTCAATATCTTTACATACATTTATTTAACTTTAATATTAATATTCTAATACAAAACAGTTTATCAATACATTTAATAGAGATCTCTTTTTATATATGCATGCTCTTTATATTTCATGACAATAATTAATTAACCTAACATGAAATTGCTAAATTTGACAGTTCTCATAAGCAAAAGGCTTTAGTAACTTAAAGGTGGGTGTGGTCGCTTAGCCTGGTTGTGCGCTGGTCGTTCTCTTGATTGATCGATGCATGACTTAGCTACTGGACTCCTAGAGGCTGGCCCCACGCCCAGGGCTGATGATTTACCAAAGTCTTGCTCCTTCTCTTTGCAGGTGGTAGTGGAATTTTCCTTTACATTGTGGTAAAGGTTTTTCACGCCCAATGAGGTACCACCCCATGCATCTAGGGGCCGGTGAAGTCCCAACGGACATTTCCAGTTCTGGTGTATGAGTCGGTTTCCCTTATAAGCAAAAATGATGATGGCTCCTCCTTGTAAAAAATATTCCGGAGGTAAAATACCCCTCCATTTGGATCTCCGGGAGAGGTCTCTAGATCTCTGGTACAGGGGGCGCTAGCATCAAGATTTAACATATACTTCTCCAATATATGTGGCCTAAATTCTAATCTGAACTCCGTCCACCATTTCCTCCAGGCTAATAGGCCCCAACTCCTCTTCCTCACCAAAACCCAAATCAGTGCCAAAACAGCCACTAATCACCTTAATTTCCCGGGGTATGAGCTCCTTACTTCCTTTAGATTGCATGGAGGCGTGTGCGCATACGTCCGTAGCAATCTACCCTGCACCAGACTCCCCAATTTAGAAGCTGGAAGAAAAGACATTCTTTGGATAAAACTCTCTCTCAGGGCTGAAACTAAATTCATCTGTTGCATTTACTGGTCACCTTCTGACAACAACTTTGTCCAGCTCTTTGACTACCTTTCTGAAAAAACCGACCATCTGATTTCTGAATATCCTTCCTCCGAGGTCACTATTCTTGGTGACTTTAATGTCCATAATAAGGAATGGCTAGGATCTTCAAAAACCGATCCACAAGGGAGAGCAGCGGAGGCCTTTGCAGTCAGCAACTCTTTAGCCAATATGGTTGAGCAACCTACTTACTTTCCACACATCCCAACACACAGCTCAAATCCCTTGGATCTCCTTTTTACTACAAATCCTGAATGCTATAAGGTATCTGTCACCGCCCCCCTCGGTCGCTCAGACCATGGTATGGTCACCGCTTCCTGCGCAATGCAACCCGACATCACACAGTCAACCTAACATGAAATTGCTAAATTTGACAGTTCTCATAAGCAAAAGGCTTTAGTAACTTAAAGGTGGGTGTGGTCGCTTAGCCTGGTTGTGCGCTGGTCGTTCTCTTGATTGATCGATGCATGACTTAGCTACTGGACTCCTAGAGGCTGGCCCCACGCCCAGGGCTGATGATTTACCAAAGTCTTGCTCCTTCTCTTTGCAGGTGGTAGTGGAATTTTCCTTTACATGGTGGTAAAGGTTTTTCACGCCCAATGAGGTACCACCCCATGCATCTAGGGGCCGGTGAAGTCCCAACGGACATTTCCAGTTCTGGTGTATGAGTCGGTTTCCCTTATAAGCAAAAATGATGATGGCTCCTCCTTGTAAAAAATATTCCGGAGGTAAAATACCCCTCCATTTGGATCTCCGGGAGAGGTCTCTAGATCTCTGGTACAGGGGGCGCTAGCATCAAGATTTAACATATACTTCTCCAATATATGTGGCCTAAATTCTAATCTGAACTCCGTCCACCATTTCCTCCAGGCTAATAGGCCCCAACTCCTCTTCCTCACCAAAACCCAAATCAGTGCCAAAACAGCCACTAATCACCTTAATTTCCCGGGGTATGAGCTCCTTACTTCCTTTAGATTGCATGGAGGCGTGTGCGCATACGTCCGTAGCAATCTACCCTGCACCAGACTCCCCAATTTAGAAGCTGGAAGAAAAGACATTCTTTGGATAAAACTCTCTCTCAGGGCTGCAACTAAATTCATCTGTTGCATTTACTGGTCACCTTCTGACAACAACTTTGTCCAGCTCTTTGACTACCTTTCTGAAAAAACCGACCATTTGATTTCTGAATATCCTTCCTCCGAGGTCACTATTCTTGGTGACTTTAATGTCCATAATAAGGAATGGCTAGGATCTTCAAAAACCGATCCACAAGGGAGAGCAGCGGAGGCCTTTGCAGTCAGCAACTCTTTAGCCAATATGGTTGAGCAACCTACTTACTTTCCACACATCCCAACACACAGCTCAAATCCCTTGGATCTCCTTTTTACTACAAATCCTGAATGCTATAAGGTATCTGTCACCGCCCCCCTCGGTCGCTCAGACCATGGTATGGTCACCGCTTCCTGCGCAATGCAACCCGACATCACACAGTCATCACACCCACGTATAGGTTGGCACTACAACTCTGCGAACTGGGACGAAATGCGAGATTACTTTTCCTTATTTCCATGGGCGTCTGTCTGCTTCTCTCATCCTGACCCCTCTGATATCACACAAAACCTCACCGAAATTATCCAAGCTGGCATGGAATTATTTATTCCACATACACAGAAAACCTCTTCAGCCACTCAAGAGCCCTGGTTCTCTAAATATTGTGACAAGGCCAGACTTGAAAAGGTCAAAGCTCACAAAACGCTTCTACACAATCCCAGTCAAGAAAACCGTCAAGCATTTAACGATGCAAGAAACCGCTATGTCCGCATTCTTTCTGAGGCAAAAAACTCGTTTAATAACCACATCAAAAACAAAGTCCTCTTAAGCTCCAAGGGCAGCAAACCCTTCTGGACTCTTGCTAAATCTATTGGGAATATTTTTGGAAAAGCACGTTCCCACCTCTTGTTTCAGGGGATGAAATTGTTTCTACCGCCCTGGGCAAGGCTGAACTTTTTGCCTCGTTGTTCGCCGGCAATTCTACTCTCAACCCACTGCCAAATGTTCAACCACCGACAGTCCCGACTGTTGCGCTTAAAATGACTGATATCATTTTTAAAACTAAAAAGGTACGAAAGATGCTCTCTTCTCTTAATACCAGGAAAGCTTCTGGCCTTGACGAGATCACAGCAATTAATCTTAAAAAATGCGCACCAGAACTTGCTCC
Source organism: Tillus elongatus (assembly GCA_964006375.1). Taxonomy (NCBI): domain Eukaryota; kingdom Metazoa; phylum Arthropoda; class Insecta; order Coleoptera; family Cleridae; genus Tillus; species Tillus elongatus. The sequence goes on from OZ023268.1 coordinate 89,852,630, forward strand.
TGTCCTGACTCGTCTGTTTCAGACATCTTACAATAGAGGTATATTCCCTAGCAATAATATATATATATATATATATATATATATATATATATATATATATATATATATATATATATATATATATATATATATATATATATATATATATATATAACAATATTAAATGTTTGTGCCTCTATTTTTACCTTGTAGGAGTTAGCCTTTATTCTAAGCTTGTTACCATTCTATTATTTATAAAAGAAATAGCTTTTCCTTTATGTTTGCTGCCAATACTGCAATGTTTATATTCTAAACTAAATCAACGCGCTTTTCCATATGTGGCATAAAGTCGCGGCACGCCCGGTCATGAGATTTGACATAGCGGGCCCACCGGATGGTTAGTGAATTTATTCTATTGTGTTCTAATGTAAAATTTTGCTTGTATCACTAGCTACGTGTGTCTTTATTTTTTAACACTTTTTGTAAAGGAATTATCCGTTTATTAAATAAATAAAACATAGTAAGGAAATCTTTTTTGATGAGAGACCAATTTTAGTGCATAAAAGAGCGTTCTTTATTTATAAATTCTAAAAAAATCATGTTTTGTGAAGCCAGTGGTCAGTTATTAAATTGATTTTATTGGCGAGTGAACACGGCTCAAATAAAATGGAGTCTTAACAAAAAAATACTTACCCCTGTAAAACCTGACCGTTGTCTCCTTTATAGCAACACCTTAGAAGAGACTTATTTTCTTCATTATATAAATATTTCTTAATAAAATTAGCAGCCAAGATGGCGCGGTTAATATAGGTTTGCTCTTTTAAGGCAAAACCTGCTTTGGCATAGCCTGAAATCATCAACCCATTCCAAGAGGTGACTATCTTAGTATCCACATGTGGTTTCGGTCTTTTCTGTCTTTCCCCATACAAAATTTCATGACATTTCTTTAAAATACTCTTCAAACTATCCACACTTAAATTAAATTTAGTAGCTGTCTCCTCATAAGAGCCAGAACAATGTAAGACATTCTTCTTTTTCAGTTCTCCGTGAGGATCTTGCGATGGTGAGACATTACCATCTTTTTTGACATTATAGTGATAAGCAAAAACATCTGCATGCAGCAAATCATCAGTTTTACCATCTAAGAGGTTGTAGATTTCATTATATTCCCAGACACAGAAGGCACCTTCCCGTTTGTGTGGAGCACCGTCGTAAGGATAAGAATCCGCATCTTCGGCACCATAAAATCCTCCCAATTCATGACTTAAATCTCTTGAAACATACGTTAATATATCTCTGACGGTATCAGCATAAAACTCATCTTTTGTCACCACATATGCATCACAGTATGACACTGCTAACTGTGCTTGATCGTAAAGCATCTTCTCAAAGTGGGGCACATGCCAACGTCCGTCCACCGAATAACGGGCAAAACCAGAATTAACATGATCATGGATTCCACCGTAAGCCATCTTTTCCAAAGTTTTCTGGCACATATGGAGACACTGAGCGCCGTCTTGTGAATTTTTGTTGCGAGAATACATGTGGAACAAAAAATTTAAGTTGCTGGGTTGTGGAAACTTTGGTGCTGATGAGAATCCACCATAATCGTCTTCATATGAACGTAAGAGCTGAACTAAACACTTCTTCCACACTTCAGAACCTGGTACTTTGATGTTTTGTGCTGAGATTTCTTTTTCGCCGCTTTTCGTTAATATATCCAGGGAATGTTTGCCTATAACAAAACAAAAACAGATTCGTTACAAAGAAATAAAAGCCTGAGGACATTGTTAGCAAAAAAGATTTAGTTTTCAGGCAGAATCATTTTGGAATGCATACATAATTTTTTAACTGTTAATGGATGTAATTTATTATTAAACAAACATTACCCGACCTTAAGCTGGTTTGATTTTTAGTTACTACTAAATTGATGATCAAAATGGGAAGACAAAATATCAATTAATGTTTTACCCAGTACTTATAACAGCCCACTGCTTTTTAACATTGAGATACACCATCTAAACAGTCTTCTATTAACATTCTTAGTTTCATTTTCAGATTTAAAAAGCTAATGGAATGTCCAGAATCAGTGAAACTTTCCAGAGTATTGTTTAAATATATACATTAACATTAACAGGTATATAAACACAATTACTAGTGTAAACAAAATTAAACGAATGAAAACCTTAAAACTAAAATAACAAGAAGCAAAATAAAAGCTTCCTAAGTATTAGATGGAGTCTCTGAAGCTTAGAAGAAAGCAGTGTAAATTAGAAGTTCTGAATATGTCTGCCGGGGAATCATTATAATGATGACACATAAAATAAACAGGAAATTTGTTTAAGATGTCCGTTATTGGAACAGGAAGAGCAAATGTATTTGCAACTCGAGTATGGTAGTGTGAGGATCTTGTACGGAAGGATATCTGGGAAAGAAATTGAGGACAGTCAATGTTACTATGGATGAGCTTATGCAAAAAAGACATTGCTGGTATTATTTGTCTTTTTTCTAGAGAGTCAAACTGAAATCTGTCTAATAACAAATTGTGGGGAAAACCCCTTTCTGGATAATGGTGTTCACTGAAGAAAAATAAATACTTCAGGAATTTACATTGTACTGACTCCAAGAGAGTTTTATAAACAGAGTAGAGATAAGACCGGCATAGACTAGCTTATTCTAATCTTGAACAGGCAAACGAGTTATACAAGATGATTAAAATAGCACCACCAAAAAAGAATTTGGTGTTTCGGATTACAATATCCAGGCATTTCATCAATGATGAAAAAATATATTTTTTTTTGTTCCCTCAGGGCTCGTCCGCGGCCTTGCCGCCCCGATAGCACTGCAACCTTTGGTTGATTGTGCATACCCTTAGTCTTACTCCACCCATTCCAAAATCACTGTGCCTTGAACTAGTCTGCACAGTGATTGGTAGGGTGAGGTTTTATATTGCTCTGTCTCCGGTATAGACTGACAGTAGATCAGTTGTCTTTTGCGGTCCAGAGCTTTACACTCGCACAAGATGTGCTGGGCTGAATCCTCCCCCTCGCCGCAGAGTCTGCATGCGAAGTCCCCTTTGAATCGCCCTATTTTATGCAGGTGTTTCTTGACGGTCATGTGTCCCGTTAAGAGACCTGTTGTGTTTCTGAGCTGTCCTCTGCTAAGATTTAGCAGCTCCACAGCTCTCTTTGAACTGGGTCCGTCAATTATTGACTTCCCATGTCTGAGCCCTGGACAGTGCGCCCAGTACACCTTGTGTTGGTTTCTGACCCAGGACTTAATGGCTCCCCTGGCAGTGCTCTTTGACACACCCAGAGCCGGTTCTGGTCCCATAAATGGTTCTGCTGGCCCTCTCTTCGCGAGACTGTCAGCTTCTTCATTGCCTTTGACCCCCGAGTGACCCGGCACCCAGATGAGGGTCACCTCATTCTACCCAGCCAGGTCGCTCGTCTCGTCTCGGCACTCACTCACCAGCCAGGAATTTACCCGTGGGCTACTTAGTGCCTTAAGGGCTGCCTGGCTGTCTGTGGCTATGAGGATCCGCTTGTTGGTGTAGCCCCTCCTGTTGTTCTCCCGTACACAGTGCAGGATGGCGTACATCTCTGCCTGAAACACTGTTGCATGGGCTCCGAGGGAAATACTATGACTTTCCCTCGGTCCTTCCGAGTAAACACCAGCCCCCGTCCCACGCTCCCCGCCTGATCCGTCCGTGAACCAGACGAGCGCGTCCCGTGGTATACCCGGGGTCTCCTCCCGCCTTGCCTCGCGGTCGGGGATTTCCACTGTAAAGTTGTTTTCCTTGCACATTCGCAGGCTTGCGAAGTCTGACCTCATTTCAAGCATGGGCTCCTTCACGATCTCCTGAATTTTGCAGTGGCCCCTGAAGCCTGGGTTGATCTTCAGTCTACCATTGCAGGCTAGTATGTATAGTCCTAGCCTGGCCTCCCCCATAATAACTAAGTGTAGGGGGGGCAGATCCAGCAACACCTCGATGGCGGCTGTTGGGGTTGAAGACATGGCCACTGTGTTGCCTAGGCAAGCCATCCTTTGGATCTTGCCGAGTTTTTGTTTGGCACTGGATTGTGTCATCTTAGGCCACCAGACCAGTGCCGCATATGTTAACGATGGTCTGACCACCCTTGTGTACAGCCAGTGGACCATACTACGTCTTAGTCCCCACGTTTTTCCATATAGCCGCCTAGTGACGGCTAAGGTCATGACTGCCTTACGCAGTATTTTTCCAATGTGACCATTCCAGGTTAGCTTAGAGTCCAATACGACCCCAAGATATTTTACCTCCCTGGCCATTGGAACGCTCTTACCGTATAGAGTGAGAGTTCTGTGGCTGTCGCACTTCCTCCTCCTCGTAAACGGCATGACAGTTGCTTTCTCGGGGCTCACCCCGAGCGCTTGATCAACTGTCCACCCTTCCACCACTTTCTGTGCAGTCTGCATGCGCTCCCACAGTCTGTGTGACCTTTCCTCGGACTATGATGACAATGTCGTCCGCATAGCCCTGTACCTCATACCCCCCTCCTGAGAGCCTCCCCAGCAGGCCGTCCATGACTAGGCACCAGAGCAAGGGAGACAGAACGCTCCCCTGCGGACACCCCGCCGCGACCCTCGCCAGCAGAGTCGCTCCCGCGAGTGAGGTGAATACCGCCCTGTCCCTGAAAAAATATTACTTACACGCTGATTGAACCTAAGCTGAGAATCTAAGGTTACTCCCAAGTCTAGAATAGTTGAGACACGACAAATAGCAGTATTATTTTAATATTTTTTTTTCCCTCAGGGCTCATTTGCGGTTTTGCCGCCCCGATAGCACTGCAGCCCTTGGCCTATTGTGCATGTGGTATTATTTACTTGGTAGCTAAACTCAAATGGTACTGCTTTATTAGTGAAAGACATAACTTTATATTTGGAGGTAATAAGTAATAGGCCATTATTAAGACACCAGACATTAATAAGATTAATGTTGTTTCGATAAAATTGACAGCCGTTAGAATTTAAGCAGGAAGATATATTTTTAAATCGTCGGCAAGGAAAAGTTTTGCAACAGAGATTGTGCTGTCAAGATCATCGATGAATATATTGAAACGGACAGGGACTATGATTGAGCCTTGAGACACCCCAGATATTATATCAAACCTGTAAGAATGAAACCCGCCATGGGGGACATAATGTATCATCTCAGAAAGGTAAGACCTGACCTGACTGGGAGAGATAAATGGATATACATGTGGTGATAAATACCTTTCAAGAGAAAATTCAAAAACTTTAAGTAAATTTGACGTTATTACGACCTGCCTGTAATTTTCAATTAGGGTGTAATCTCCTTTCTTATGAATAGGACTGGCCTTAGACATTTTTCAGAGTTGAGGAAATGTTTGGGTTAAGTTAAATATAAAACAAAGGGACTCCATAAAGGAATTTAAAAATTGTGCAAATTATTGTGAACACAGGCAGATTTCCATTATATATTGTTTATTGAAAGAAGAAAAAACAAACAGTACTAGTTCATAAAGCTTTTAGTGTTATTCAATTGGGTATATGTCCCCCTTTGGCTTTTATTACAGCCTTAACTCATTTTGGCATAGCATCAATAAATTTTTTGCAATAGACAATTTTCATGGTTTTTCTTCTTATCACATCTGATGGACATCCCACAAGGATGATTTTTGATATTTTTTTCATTTCCCATACTACAAAAATAACCTCACAAATAAATATTTGAAAATGCAAATTTCATAATCGATTTCAAACACCACTATTTTTCCTGCATAATCTGTGACGTCACTGGACGGTAACGTCAGAATGACAATGAGCTTGCTTCTCTGTGTTTACATCATCACGATGTTGAGAAACAAGCGAACGTACTTATCGTACCATACGGCAAATTTAAACACATTATTTATTCACTATCCAAGTATGTCACGACCAATAACAGAAAGTTCGCGGTCACATTATAATGATTCGAAATTTTTTGATTTTAAGTCTTTTTCTGCCCACTATATATATTTTTGGGTATTTTCATGCATGTAATAAAGTTCTATGTATGAAAAACTATTAGGTAAATGTTAAATTCATGTAATGGAAAATCTATGCAAATTGTCTATTATCCTTGATTTTATCATCTCTAAACCACACCTGAATGACACTCTCAATCATCTTACTTTTTGTTGTACAATGCATTTTTAGCAATATAGACCACAAGTTATCAAGAGGATTAATGTTCGATCGAGTTTCCAGGCCAGTCTAGAAGGGTAATCTTTTTGTCCTTGAAATATTTCACCATCTTCTTGGACACATGACACGTGCTGAATCTTGCTGGAAGATTAGTTCACCAACTGCTTCAACTTTTTCCTGTTTGCTGGACCCAGATCTTTCTAAAACCTCCGTATGTTTTTCATTGTCCATAATTCCTGTTACCATATATGAAAAACACCCCCAAAACACCTTTTTGACTAGATGTTGCACACTATGGACCAAGGGAGCTGCAGTTAACTTTTTGTCCACACCTTTTCGCTCGAATTTTGATCAGTACTTTTGCACCACTGTGTCTCATCTCAGAACAAGATATTTCTCCACTGTTCTTCTGTCAAATGAGCATATGTTTTTGTCAAAGTCAGTGTTTTCTCATCATAACCTCTGTCAGAAGCTGTTTCTTTTGAGGTCTCACAGCTTTTCTTCCGCCCTCCAAAAAGCGTTTGCGAATTATAGCATTTTCTAAGTCTTGCTGAAGGTCATAGCCTCTCTTTCTACAGTTCAGCTTCGTATTTCTCAAAAGAAACGATTCATCTCAGGAAGCTGACTTCCTTTCTCTCCCACATGTCCCCTTCCAAAGAGCTTCAACTGATTCAGTCTACATTTGTTTGCTTAATTATCTTATTTATAGCTCCCAAGGTCACAGAACACTCACTGGCAATGTCTCTTTGCGTCATGGATGCATGCTCACTAGGTTGAATTATCCATTCTCTTTTCTTTGGTGTAATGTCCATGATGTCATAAACACGAAAAACTATAACCAAAACGTGCTCTTTCTCCTAAAACCACAAAACACTTGTAACTTGGTCACAATAACAAGCAAAACGACTGGCATAGAGAATAACTTAATGCAGAATGACAGGTTATGGGATATGTCGAGAAACACCTGTCAGAATTGTCACAGCAGTATTGCCATATTAAATAATACATAAATTCTCAATGTTCACATTAATTTGCACAATACTTAATTATATAGAACTACACAGTCAGTTTATAGAGATTAAATGTATTACATAAGTACTTAGAAAGTACTAAATAGAGGAGAGTACTACATAGAAAGTCTGAACTTTTTGGGAAACTATTATGAAAAAACTCATGCACAGCACTGACAGGCCAAAAGCGTATACGAATTATTAAACAATCTAGTCTAGTTCAAATCATCTTATTTTAGACTCAAATTGTGTGGTAAGGTTTGGCCCCAACATTTTAGGGACACTTGTTGTACAAGCTTAAAACTTTAAGATGTCCAGATTGTCTACAGTAGTTTTATTATTGTAAGTCTAGGTGTATTCTCACCGTAATTAAAAACGGACACTGGTGTCGCTCTAATTAGAGCTCGTCAGTGTGTACACTAATTACAGCGAGAACACTCCTATAAAGTAATACAGCTAAGGCAGCCAGCCTACTAGAAGATTGTGAGATATAGGTCAGGGTTGCCATATTGGTGTGGAACCAGGTACTATGTTGTCCCGACAGCTCCAATTGGCACAAAATGTTATAAATAAAGACTTGTGCACAACCAACAATTTTTGTAAATTGTCAGCCCTGACCCATCTCTTCCCTAATACTGGGACAATGTTTGTAAGCGTTATAGTTTACGTAAATTGTTAGTTGGTTGTACACAGTCTCAATTTTGTGTGAATTAGAGCTGTCGTAACATACTACTTGGTTTCCGCACCAAGATGGCGACCCTGTCGTACATCTCACAATGTTCAAGTTTTATTATTCATAAACCAACAAAATTAAAGTCATTATAATTCATATTATGTTAAACAGGCGTTTGTTTAACACATATGATTATATATTTGTTTTAATTGATCAATTCGTAGAAAAACCACCTACCCAATTTTTTGATTTCACTCTGCTTAGTCTTCCACTGTTCTGCAATACGAAGCAATACGGTTTTGAAGCCAAGCCTGCCGTACTTGTCTTCTGGGGGGAAATATGTTCCTCCAGCCAATGGTTCCAAATCAGGTGTAAGAAATACTGACATTGGCCAACCTCCTCCACCCACTGATTCCTGGATGAACGACATGTATAGTTTATCGACATCGGGCCGCTCCTCTCTGTCTACTTTAATGTTGACAAAGTGCTTGTTCATTATTTCGGCTACCAATTCATTCTCGAATGATTCTTTTTCCATAACATGACACCTAGAATGTAAAGTTAATTCTTTTAATAATTCGTTTATTATGAATGACATTTAAATAGAATAAAGTACAGTGACTTGACAGAGACAGTATGTTCATTGATTGTTGTTGCCCTTACTTGGTGAAACTTGTCCATACTACATACAGACTTGGAGACTACTTCTCTGGCTTCACTGTTGGTTTTTGTAGGTGAAGGACGTAGCCAGCGCGTGAGTTAACTGGAGCAAGTGGCCCTTCGAATTCTGGAAGTTCTAGGATGTTCTTCATTGAAGAACATCGACAGTTAGCTCACGCGCTGGCTACGTCCTTCACCTACAAAAACCAACAGTGAAGCCAGAGAAGTAGTCTCCAAGTCTGTATGTAGAGACAGTATGGCCATTCAGAAGTACCATTTTCTATTGGTTGGCCAGCCACGTGGTACAACATCCACCATGATTCCTTCAAACTGTGTTTCTTTACATGCATTATTTACATGTATGAAGTAGTGTGTGCCGTAGTTTCTGAGTGGTTTTTATGTTATTTTGGCATGTTCAGTGATCAATTAGGACTTTAGTTACAGATATTTGTTTCTCCTGTTATCATTGTATCTGTGGCAAAGGTGAATGAAGTATAATACGAGTATATCGTAATGAAATCAAAACAATCTTAAGTGTTTTGCTGGCTCTTTATGTTTCAAAATAAATCCTTTATTTTATTGCAATGAACAAACATCCAACTTTTTTTTCAAGACTGGAAATTATTTTCCGCCAATTGTTTTGTTCAGAAACACAAAATATAAATTTTAAGTTATTCTTTGTTAAGAAAATGTTGAGTCATTGTTCACATGTCATGTACATTTTACGCTGCCATGACGTGAAAACAAATTGTGAACAGGTTTGTCGTATTCAGGCGAAAAATAGTGAGTAAAAGGCTAATTTTGAAAAAAAATTACTTTACAAATTTTCTTTTCAAATGAGCGCGAATTTGGGCCCCTGGAACCCGAAACCAAGGTCCGTTTGATTTTTATATGTATATATATATATATATATATATATATATATATATATGTATATATGTATATATGTATATATATATATATATATATATATATATATATATATATATATATATATATATATATATATATCAGACCGATAACTCAAAAAATAATGGACCGATCTTGATCAAATTTGGTGAGTACCTTCCTTTTGCAAGTGGCTTGGATGATAAGTTCGTTAACCAGAAAGATCGGACAAGGTTTTCACAGAAAATTTTGTATTTTCTTTCTAAAAAAATTCATATCTCCGTAAATAACAAAGTAAGGGCAACCAAATTTGGTACGCGTGTTTGTACTATAAAGGGTGAATCCTGTACCAAAACTTAGGTCTCTAGCTTTAAAGACAACGAAGTTATGGGTTAAAAAAAAAACAAACTTTGGAGTTTTCCTCAAAACGTCAAACTCGCAATTCTAAACGTCAAAATTGTCAATGTTTAGACAAAGAACGTGAAACAAATACCGATTGTGAAAAGAAAATGTTGCAAGAAGAGTGTTCTGCAAACCCTTCAGTTTCATATTAAACTGTCATTGCCCTTCATTTTACTAAAATATTTACAAAATATTCATTTCAAATACACCCTTTCTTTGATGCTTCGGCTGTCAGTTTAGTTAAGTTGATGCTTTTTTGGATATTTATATGCAGGTTTAGTGAAGTTTATGGTTTAACGGTCTAGAATTTTTTTAGCTAATTTTCGTAGAACAAATTCGTTAATGCATTTTTGCATTTTTTATCGAAATATGATGCGTTTATAAGAAAAAAATCTGGACGCAGTAAGTGCGTTTTGGTAGAGAATTTTCGGTAAATTTGCAGATTAGCTCCCGAACACTTTTCAAAAAACTGTTTTCAGAAACTTGCTTAGGAAGCTACAGGACCAGGAGTGAATAGGGGTGCTGGGCGGGGTAGGTAGTAAAAAGGAAATATGAGCAGAAAATGCGAATAAAACGGGCTTGAAAGTTGTCTTTTTCACATCTTGAAGCCATACCCCCGTTAAACCCTGCCTACCCCGCACAGCACCCCTATTCCCCCAGATGCTGTAACTTCCCTGGCGGATATGAACAAGAAATTTTTCTTGTGGTTTATGCAACGAGGGTGCTTGTATGCACGCGAGGGGGGAAGGAAACCCCCCCGATGAAGCAGCCACCCCCCAACCCCTCAGCCCTACTGCAAGTCGAAGCGGCGGGGGGAGTCTGCTTCGTCGTAGGCATTTTCCTTCCCCCCTAGTGTGCATACAACCAACCTCGTTGCATAAACCACAAGAAAAACTTCTTGTTCATACCCCCCAAGGAAGTTACGTGACCTGGGGGCGAATAGGGGTGCTGTACGGGGTAGACGGGGTTTAATGGGAATATGGCTTCCAATAGACAGCTTTTAAGCAGTTTTCTTCGCTTTTTCTGCTCATATTTCCTTTCTACTACCTATCCCGCCCAGCACCCCAGTCCCGTAACTTCCTTGGGGGGTGTGAACCATAAATATTTCTTGTGGTTTGTGCATCCAGGTGGGGTCCTAGTAATATTTCTGAAAACAATTTTTTGAAAAGCGTTCGGGGGCTAATCTGCAAATTTACCGAATTTTCATTAAATCCTTCAAATTTCAATGACTCAATTTGCTATAACATAAGCTTTGTTGGTTAGGAAACCAACATTTAAGTTTATTTTCGGAAATTTTTTGTATATTTTCAAACCATAAGTAATTTTGATAAAATATTGTACATTGTTTCTACTACATAGCCTATACCGATAATCAGATTGATGCCTGCTCGCATTTGCTATTAAAAACATTTTTATGGAAATTCACTTCCATAACACATTTGCTGCATCCAGATTTTTGAAAAATGTATTGTCAAACAATAAATTTATTTGGATGAAATATGATACATTGTTTCTACTATATAGGCAACCAAGTTTGCTGCCTGCTTTCATCAAAGACATTTGCTATAAAAAATATTTTAAAGAAAATTAGCTACCATATGGCACTTGCTGCGTCCAGAGATGTTTTTACATGTAAAAGGCACTGTAAAATATAAACACACAGTAGCGTTAGGATCCTTAGTCTTTTAAAAGCAGAGACAGTCATCCCTATAGGCAAGATCTCCAATAACACAAACTGCCCTGCGCTGAGCTCCGAAAACCACATCACAGTGTGTGGAGTGTATATGTGTGTAATCTTCTGATACAAGAGTTGACTCTGAAACCTCCCCCAACAGACTCTGTAGAGTATATGAGCCACAGGACATCTTCCGCCAGACATAATCACAATGCTCATCCCCAACCACCTTAATGTCAATTATCACCCCTAAAACAGATTTTTTTTTTCGTATCTGCACTGTTTCAATTCAACGTATGCCCAAGATAAAATAAGAGATGTTCCGATTTTGTGCTGTGCAAACTCAATTAATTAGCTGAAAACCAGTCCACTGCCACTGATAATATTTTACTCAAGCTTGATTCAACCTTACATATATCCGGAACAGAGCAAGCAAAAATTGTAACTGCAAAGAGAACACCTGAGAAAAGGCCCGAGGCACACATTTTAGGGTTCAGGTTTTTGAGCGGGTATTGGCTGTTACGATATACTGTGCACGATTTGTTAACTATGATGACAAAAGCAAACAACCAGTCTCACTGAAACCATAGAACCTCAATTTGTCAACACTAAGTGAGTGGTGGACGTGCTGCCACCTAGTTGCGGAACCAAGTAGTATGTTGTCACGGCAGCTCCAAATAACACAAAGTGTTAAAAAAATAGAGACTGTATACAACTAACTAACAATTTAGAAAATTGTCAGCCCTGGCCCATTTCTACCCCAATATAGGGACAAATGAGAATGAATCTAACCTCTCAATTTGTCAGGAAGATGTAATAAATATTTTATACTTTTAGTGAATTTTCTTAAAAAAAATTCACTAATGAGGAGATCCCGACTTTTGAATTTTGAAAAAATTTCTTCAAATGAGCGCTAATTAGGCCCCCCAGAACACATTTCCAGGGTCAGTTAAAATTTTTATGTTTTTATATATATATATATATATATATATATATATATATATATATATATATATATATATATATATATATATATATATATATATATATATATATATATATATATATATATATATATATATATGTATCACACCGATAACTCAAAAAATAATGGGCCGATTTTGATTAAATTTGGTGAATACCTTGCTTTTGCAAATGGCTTGGATAAGTTCGTTAGCCAGGAAAATCGATCCAGGTTTTCCCGGAAAATTTTGTGTTTTCTTTCAAAAAAAAATTATATCTCCGGAATTAACAAAGTAAGGGCAACCAAATTTGGTACGCGGGTTTACATCCTTATAGGTAAGCTACATACCAAAATTTAGCTTCTTTGTAGGTCAAAAGACAAATATATATATATATATATTTGGTACATATGTTATATATATATATATATATATATATATATATATATATATATATATATATATATATATATATATATATATATATTTGGTACATCCTTATAGGTAAGCTACCTACCAAAATTTAGCTCTGTAGGTCAAAAAACAAAAAAGTTATAGGCATTTAAAGAAAAATAAATTGAGGTTTTTCACAAAACGTCAAAGTTGCGATTTAAACGTCAAAATTGGCAACATTTAGGAAAAGAACTTGAATCTATTACGGGCTATGGAAATAAAGTGTCTCAAGAAGAATGTTTTACAAACCCTGAAGTCTTAGTTTCAACCGTCATTGTCCTTCATTTTAATAAAATGTTTCCAGAAAATTCATTTCAAATAGACCCTTTCTCTGATGCTTGGCAGTAGTCTTAGCTATAGAGTTTATCATTTAATAGTATATAATTGTTGTAGAATTTTCGTAAAAAAATCAATAAAGCTCAATATATCTGTTATTATACAAAATATGAAAAAAAATTGTATATATTAATTATAAGGTGTCTTGAGCTACATCTTAAAAAATTATTTCTACAATCACAGGCTGGCCCATAAGTCGTTGGTGATACAAATTTTCTTTTTTTTTTAATCGAACACGCCTTATGTTATTGCATTTTCCATCGAAATATAATGCATGTTTGTAAGAAAAAAAATTCTGGACGCAGTAAGTGCGTTATGGTAACGAATTTTCGTCAAATTCTTAATATTTGATTAGCTCAATTTGCTATTAACCTATAAGGTTGACCAAGAAACGAATTTTTTCGGGAACACTTTAAGTTTACTTTCGGAAATTTTTGTACATTTTCAAACAATAAAGTTATTTTCATGAAACATGGTACATTGTTTTTACTATATAGATTATACTGGTAACCAAATTTGATGCCCGCTTTCTTAAAAAAACACACATTATTGCTATTAAAAAATAGTTTTATGAAAATTCACTACCATAACGCACTTGCTGCGTCCAGACTTTTTTAATATATTTTTGCCTGTATCAAATACATCTAAAAATAGGTCCTACAGCATCTACAAATAATGAAAAAAAACATAATATTGTTACATTTAAGTGTATATTTGTTAAAATTTGCAGAGAACTACCCGAACGCTTTTTAGTAAATTTCCTTCGAAAGAATCCACTGTTGGGGAGATCCCGACTTTTGAATTTTATAAAAAAAAATTAAATGAGTGCGAAGTAGGACCCCTAGAACCCATATCCGGGGTCAGTTTCAATTTTTATATGTATATATGATATGATAAAGCTTGGCATGTGCCTTCCTTTTGTAAGTGACTTGGATAAGTTCGTTAGCCAGGAAAATCGGAACCGGTATTCCGGGAAAATTTTGTTTTCTATCGAGAAAAATGTTCTCAAAAAATAAAACAGCTGTGGTAACCAAATTTGGTAGGTAGGTTTGTGAGATAAGAAGTAGACTATAAACTAACATTTTTATTTCTGTTACAAGCAAAAAGGTTAAAAAAAATTTTTTGTGTCAGATTATTTCTATCAAAATTCACTACCATAACGCACTTGCTGCGACAAGATTTTTAGAAAAAACTTTTCAGAAACATGCTTAGAAACCGCCTATGACAACACCACCAACAAGGTAAAAAAGGCACAATTTGGGAAATAACGTGGGTGAACACAGTAATATATAAGAAACCATCTAAACGGGTACCCGCACTAACGGTCTACTAAAAGCAAAGTGATAACTTGGCAGTAGAAGCCAATGGTCCATGTGTCCAGAATATTCCAGGGATTCCCAAGGCCAATATGAACTGTATGCCAAATGTAATGTTTAGTAGGAGAAGGGGTGTCAGGGAACAGAACCGTACTGAGAAATTGTTTAAAAAGTATGTAATGTGTTAAAAACTTTACATGTAAGTAACTCGGCAAAGGCAAGAGAACAAAAGGTAAGAATAGTGTCAGCGTACGTGCGAGATACCAAACTTTATCTACCAGCAGCTGAGAAATTGTTTAAAGTATGTAATGTGTAAAAAACTTTACATGTAAATAACTCGGCAGACGCAAGAGAATAAAGGGTAAGAATAGTGTCAGCGTATGTGCGAGATACAAAACTTTATCTATCAGCTGCTGAGAAATTGTTTAAAGTATGTAATGTGTAAAAAACTTTACGTGTAAATAACTCGGCAAACGCAAGAGAACAACAAGTAAGAATAGTGTCAGCGTACATGCGAAATACCAAACTTTATCTATTAATAGCTAAGAAATTGTTTAAAGTATGTAATGTGTAAAAAAAGTTTTGAGAACGGTCAGCTTAACAGCAACTACATATTAACGTGATTATAATAGAATATGACCTAAAAACAGTTGTACATACCTTAATAAAGTAAAACAGTATGGTATATTTCGTTTTTAATAACCTTTCAATGATAAGCGCAATTAAAACGTTTCGATTTGCAACAAAAACATATATTTTTGTAGCTGAGGTTATGACTGTTGTTTGGTTGACATGATAGGTGTTGTTGTCAGTTTCGAAGCTATTTACTTGATACTGGGGGGATGTCAGGTCAGGTCAAGGTCAGGTCAGGTCAGGCAGGCCGATAGAGCAGTAAGCACTGTCCGGCAGTGCATTCATTCAATGTGGCAACGCTGCTGAAAATTGACAGTTCGAAATGTGAAACAGGTGCATTTTTTGGAATTTCATTTCTCAATTATTCTGTTATTTCTGTTTTTTCCGTAAATTTTTTTCCGGATTATAAATCGACGTTACGTACTCTTTCTTGTGGTGTGTGCCGTTTTGCTAGATTCCAGTTGCGGTCAAGTCGACTGTCCCCAAAGTTTTTTCTAAAAGTCTTGACGCAGCAAGTGCGTTATGGTAGTGAATTTTAATAGAAATAATCTGGCACAAAATTATTTTTTTGAACTTTTTGCTTGTAACATAGAAATAAAAATGTTAGTTTATAGTCTACTTCTTATCTCACAAACCTACCTACCAAATTTGGTTACCACAGCTGTTCTATTTTTTGAGAACATTTTTTTCGATACAAAACAAAATTCTCCCGGAATACCGGTTCCGATTTTCCTGGCTAACGAACTTATCCAAGTCACTTACAAAAGGAAGGCACACGCCAAACTTTATCGAAATCAGCGTATTAGTTTTTGACTTATCGCTGTGATACATATAAAAAATGAAACTGACCCTGGATATGGGTTCTAAGGGTCCTAGTTCACGCTCATTTAATTTTTTTTATAAAATTCAAAAGTTGGGATCTCCTCAGTAGTGAATTTTTTCGAAGAAAATTGACTAAAAAGCGTTCGGGTGGTTCTCTGCAAATTTAACAAATATACAATTGAATGTAAGAATATTATGTTTTTTACATTATTTGTAGATGCTGTTGGAGCTATTTTTAATGTATTGGATACAGGCAAAAATATATTAACAATTATAAAATATTTATTAGAGCTTATTCAATGAAAGAACTACAACCCCACAACACTGTATGCGATATTTACGTTTCTGTGTGCCCTTTAGAATGCGCCGTGTGACATCCTAAATTCAAAGATTACCGATAATTGAAATGAACCTTCTTTGTGGGACAGCTTTAAGTATAATTAGTGAAGCGCAAACTTATATTTGCCTTAATGCTTTGAAAATGTGCGAATTGCTAAATTAGCTGCAGCCAAGCAATTTTGCCTATACATACATATTTGCCTTATATTTAAGTTATCTTCCGACTATATATTTTCTGTTATTTGATTTTATCTTGGGCCTCATACATACCAGTGGCAAGTTGAATATCCAACAGAAAGAAATATCAGCTTGTTTTCTTTCCTAGCCTTATCGAATGCTTCTTGGCTCCAGGGATACCAATCAACAGGGTTTGTAGCATGCTGTAATAGGTATGGGCTCTTCTCTAAAGCAAGCCGATTCAATTTTGGTGTTTTGCTCTCACCCGATCCACTTGCTTCATTGGACATACTCCTTATTTGCTTTACAATAGGTTTCTGATTCAAAGATGCCGACCTAATTGATAAGAAAACATGTATTATCAATAATATAAATGGATAAATAAATGACAGTTCATAAAAACAAACAAGACTGAACAAATGTTTACTGACATTGATAAATTTTCATCAAGGTTATGTGGAAGTTGAACGTGACATTTCTAACGTAAACAAGTTTAGATAGAGCCAAATTTATATTTAAATTTGAGGAATATTTACAGCATTTACCTTCTCTGGAGTGGTTTTTGCAATAGTTTATCCTGATCGAACAAAATATTCGGAAACAAGGAAGTGCTGTAATGTATATTGGTAGAAATTCGCAAATCACCGGTTGATGACAATCTGCGAAATACACTTTGTGCAAGCAAAGAACTGTGTAGGAGGCGAATGAAAATCATATCTCCGATCACTAACTCAAATCATATATCCGATCATTAACTCGTTTCATCACAAATAATCCTTACATAACAGCATTTATAAATAAATTAAAGAAATTACACCACAATCCAAAACTACAAGCAAAAAGCAAATCTGTCAGTCACCACAGAACATTAACATATTCTTATTCTAATCGCGCTTTTCACAAAATCGCACGTTCTGCGATCGCGATCACTATTCGTTTTTCGTTTATCGTTTAGTTTATTATTTGTTATCTGTTTTACCCATCTGACACTTTCATTGGTTGAACCGCAACTGTCAATAGAATAGAGAAGAGAGTAAACATGTGAGACGCAAGTGCACCACCTCCACATTTTAATTTAAATAATCTTGGATCAATTGGATTAAAAAGGTCGCGAATGTGCTTCTGTTCACATATACTTCCCAAGTGGCTTGAAGGTAAATGAAACCTTCAGACATCAGTTAGATAATAAAATTTATTAAACTATCTCTTGTTATGATTGTTTAACCTCCACTTTAAGATGCCTTACCCACTTCCTATACAGAGTGATTATTCGAGATATTGGTGAAAAACATAGGTATAATTAATGAATTTTCGTAGAAATAATTCACTATTGGGGAGATCCCGACTTTTGAATTTTGAAAAAATTTTTGCAAATGAGCGCGAACTAGGACCCCTAGAACCCATATCCGCGGTCAGTTTCAATTTATATATATATATATATATATATATATATATATATATATATATATATATATATATATATATATATATATATATATATATATATATATATATATATATATTATGGATATTAATTGCACTTGTTGATATTACCAGAAACACAGAGTAGTGTTAACGGAAACGCTGCGGTCGGAACCACCGCCACACACACACACATATATATATATATATATATATATATATATATATATATATATATATATATATATATATATATATATATATATATATATATATATATATATATATATATATATCACCCCGATAACTCAAAAAAGTCTGGACGCACAGCAAGTGCGTTATGGTAGTTAATTTTCATAGAAATGATCTGGCATCAAATATTCTATTATAACTTTTTTTTCTTGTAACATAGAAATCTAAATTTTGGTGTATTGTTTACTTTTTATATCGTAAACCTACCTCCCAAATTTGGTTATAATAGCTTTTTATTTTTTGAGATAATTTTTTTTTTCGAATGAAAACTCAAAATTTTTCCGGAAAACCTCGACAGATTTACGTAGTTAACGAACTTATCCAAGCCCCTTACAAAAGGAAGGTAGATGTCAAATTTGATTAAAATTGGCCTATGATTTTTTGAATTATCGGTGTGATGATATATATATATATATATATATATATATATATATATATATATATATATATATATATATATATATATATATATATATATATATATGTAAACATATAAAAATTGAAACTGACCCCGGATATGGGTTCTTGGGGTACTAGTTCGCGCTCATTTGCAAAATTTTTTTCAAAATTCAAAAGTCGGGATCTCCTCATTAGAGAATTTTTTCTACGAAAATTCACTAAAAATAATGGGCTGATTTTGATAGAATTGGGCATGTACCTTCCTTTTGTAAATGGCTTGGATAAGTTCGTTAGCCAGGAAAATCGAACGAGGTTTTCCGGGAACATTTTGAGTTTTCATTCTAAAAAAAATTTTATCTCAAAAAATAAAAAAGCTATGATAAATAGCTCTCATTTGAAGAATTTTTTTCAAAAGTCGGGATCTCCTCATTAGTGATTTTTTTTAAAGAAAATACACTAAAAAAACTCTGAATGCATTATGATAGCGAATTTTCATAAAAAAATATTTTTATTTCGATAAATGAAAAAATATTTATGGTTTCGGAAAAACATTTTTATAGAGAAAACACTTTTGCAGAGATGAAACAAGTTGGCTTACGAACTCATTCTAGCGATTAATCAAGACAAATCGCTATAATAATCGGCCAGGTACTTTACGTTTTGTAAGTAGCTTTTAGCGAATCCAATGGAACCAGTATCTCTGGAAAAATTGTATACTTTTG
This sequence comes from Tillus elongatus, assembly GCA_964006375.1. Taxonomy (NCBI): domain Eukaryota; kingdom Metazoa; phylum Arthropoda; class Insecta; order Coleoptera; family Cleridae; genus Tillus; species Tillus elongatus. The sequence goes on from OZ023268.1 coordinate 89,871,936, forward strand.
CGAAAAATTTTTGTAGAAAATGACAAAGTTAATTTAGCAAAATTGTAAACTTACGTATACAAGTTGCTTTTATATTAGAGACTATAGCCCATACCAAAATTTAAGTCTCTAGGTTTATTGAAAATTTATACTTATAATTATAGACATTTTTGTTTGCTTTTTTTTTAGGAGACCGCAACATGATCTCTAACATAAATATTTATACAGTAATTTGGATACAAAACTCAAACAAAACAGTTGCTAAACAGAAAATATACTGAACAAAAAATACACTAGAATGCTGAACATAAATAAAAATTATGTGGTTCATGCAGTTAGGGTGACTGTTGCATGCAGAAGGGGAAGAAGAACCCCCAGGTCGAAAGAGGGTTTCTGCCCCTCACACAAAAACACGGGGGTTCCCCTTCCTCTTGTGCATGCATACAATAACCTTCAAAGCATAAAGCACAAGAAAAATTTCTTGGCAGCAACCCCCAAGAAGGTTACTGAACCTAGGCGAATATGGGTGTTGTTCGGGGCAGACAAGGTTTAAAGGAAGTATCCCAGTAAACACAGTTATGTATCAGCGATATAACTATTACATGTTTCCTCAACTTTAGTTGTCAGGGAAATGTACCATGTAACTCATATGTAAAGAGATATAATATGTCAGCAACACAGGCTCTACTTAGTACATGGCAGAGATGAATTTATGTAATATTGGAGAGATAGAACACTCATATGTATATGCTACGGCACCAGTATTTGTTTTAGCTACCAAAAATGTTTAAAGAATATATCACAGTAATATATGCGATACTTTCTTAAATTCGTCTTGCAAAATAAGACATTCCTGCGTGTGTTATTGCCAGCCAATAAAGCTTCTACACATATAAACTCTTATAAAATGTACATCATTTCAGAGATAATGAAATGGTGGTGATATTTTTAACATCACGTGTAGCTGTTTTGATTATTTAATTGAGTTCCTCTTTAACATTTTGTGTATAAGACATATATCTCCTTTGCAGGCTTGTTGCTTTTCTCCATTTGTAAGCTCACGTAAAGTTACAATTGTAATGTTTCTGAAAGTTTGTTTTAATTTGTAAACATTTATTTGAATTCCCCCCGTTTTCGTGTTCGTGTATGTTCGATCGTATGTCATCGTCGTCCAATAGCAACATAGCAACACCAACTCCAACAGCGAACTGACTTGTGACAAAGCACCCGGCAATAGTGAATGATGGCGAATTGTTGTTTATATTTATGATATGCTGTTATTTGATATATGTCTATTTATTTTTCTGGAAGTTTTAAAGATTGAACAATCTTATTGTAGCCTGAATTGTTAGATTTTTGGTGTAATTAAATAATTCGTTGTCTGAAGTGTGGATAATGAAACATGGAGTATATCGACAAACATGTTAGGTAAGAATCCCTAAAACAGCTATATACTAAATACATGTGTGAATTCAATAAAATTGGTAAGTTTTCTGTAGCATAATTGAATTTTGGTATGCCGCTATTGGTGAATTATTCTCAAATGGCTGTTCCTATTTTTATTTATTTTTATTTTTATTTTTTATGAAATCTACTCAACGAAAAAGAAAACCTAATTACTAAATACGAATTTTGTTATGTCCTTAGAAGCAGCCTGGAGATGTTTTACCTGGTCAAACCAATCCATTTTAAAACGTTAAACATGATAGACCTATGGAAGCATGAGGCTTATCCAGAGCAATTGACATCATAAGAACAGTGGAACAGTACAATACCCACCTAGCTGCCTGGATTGCTTATTTTGTACATTGTCGCAATATCCTATCTTATGCAACATTCATATGGGTTAACTCGTCAGCAGCGGAACATGTGTTTATCATGCAAAAAAGAGCAATAAGGACATTGTGTGCCTAGGTCCAAGAAAAAGCTGCCCTGATGTATTTGAGGCTAATGGGATACTTAGGTACCCTGGCAGCCATATTCTTCTTCAGTACATTTATTCAAATTATACAGTGAATGGTGAAGCTCGCAACATCAATACGAGCTGCATGCATGAATTAAAAATACGGTTGCATAAAAAGGAGAAAACAAAGCAGATGTTTAATTACTTGGGAATCAAATTCCTTAATTTTCTACCTAATGTTATTAAGATGCTCCCACTAACAAGATTAAAGTATGCACTAGTGTATGTTATAAAACAAAAATTAAGGTGAAGGAATTTATTGGTGCTCTAAACTAATGTGTATAGTGTTACATACTACTTGTATTCATTCTTTGTAGTGTGTGTGGCTGTGTGTGTGCGTTAGGGAAAAGCTTTGGAATGCAAGTTTCACTAGCCACAGACTTTTTTTATATATACGTAATTCATTGTAGTCATAATTTTGCTTTATTTTAACTCAATGTTTCTGAAGGTACACAGTACTATATTTACTCGATAGGGTAAGTTAAGACATGCGTGAACACTTTCAGAGACTGTCACCATATTTAGGCTATTATCGCATTGAAGTTATATTGGTTTCCCTGCGCTTGATTTATCCATTGCATATTCTTACGTTTGCTTAATGAAACTTTATCTAAAATAAAAAACTCTGGACGCAGCAAGTGCGTTATGGTAGTGAATTTTCATAAAACTATTTTTTAATAGCAATAATGTGTGTTTTTTTAAGAAAGCACGCATCAAATTTGGTTACCAGTATAATCTATATAGTAAAAACAATGTGCCATGTTTCATCAAAATAACTTTATTGTGTGAAAATGTACAAAAATTTCCGAAAGTAGACTTAAAGTGTTCCCCAAAAAACTCGTTTCTTAGTCCACCTTATGGGTTAATAGCAAATTGAGCTATTCAAATATTAAGCATTTGATCAAAATTAGCTACCATAACGCACTTACTGCGTCCAGAATTTCTTTTCTTACAAACATGCATTATATTTCGATGGAAAATGCAAAAATGCAATAACATAAGGCGTGTTTCATTAAAAAAAGAAAAATTAAATTTGTATCACCAACGACTTATGGGCCACCTGTCATTGTATAAATATTTTTTAAGATGTAGCTCAAGACACTCTATAATTAATATATACTTTTTTTTTCATATATTGTATAATAACAGATATATTGAGCTTTATTGATTTTTTAACGAAAATTCTACAAAAATTATAAACCATTAAACGATAAACTCTATAGCTAAGACTACTGCCAAGCGTCAGAGAAAGCGTCTATTTGAAATGAATTTTCTGGAAACATTTTATTAAAATGAAGGACAATGACGGTTGAAACTAAGACTTTAGGGTTTGTAAAACATTTTTCTTGAGACATTTTATTTCCATAGCCCGTATTAGATTCAAGTTCTTTTCCTAAATGTTGCCAATTTTGACGTTTAAATCGCAACTTTGACGTTTTGTGGAAAACCCCAATTTATTTTTCTTTAAATGCCTATAACTTTTTTGTTTTTTGACCTACAGAGCTAAATTTTGGTAGGTAGCTTACCTAAAAGGATGTACCAAATATATATATATATATATATATATATATATATATATATATATATATATATATATATATATATATATATATATATAAACATATAAAAATTCAAACTGACCCCGGATATGTGTTCTGGGGGGCCTAATTAGCGCTCATTTGAAGAAATTTTTTCAAAATTCAAAAGTCGGGATCTCCTCATTAGTGAATTTTTTTTAAGAAAATTCACTAAAATGAATGCATCATTTTAGATATTTCTTTTTTCACAAGAATATTTGATATGTTGACTTGATTTTGTTACATATGTTACCATATACTTTAGAAGCTAAAAAAATTCTTGCCGCTCAAAATAAGTAATGCTGCAGAAGACTTCGTTTTTGTTATTGGTGTTTCACACGTTTTCCTAGACGACTAAGAGTTATTTAGTAAAACAATATCAAAAACAATTAATTGGTATTCATTTAGAAAAAAAAAAGAATTTTTGAAATCGGTCAATTAATAACGATATCACAGGTTCAAGTTATCTATTTTGTCGTCGAGTTTTGCCTAGAACTGCATTTTAGCCTAAATATGGGCACTCTCGCTATATGTCTTAACTATCTCTATCTAGTGAACATAGTCGGTACTTATAAAGACAGTGACTTACCATGTACATTTGATGGCCAATAAAATCTATATCTATCAGCAGAAATGAATATTATGTTGTAAGTCTTTAATTTTTTTATATAATAAAGATTTTATTCTAATTAACATTGTCTTAAGTCATTTTTTACAGTTTTACAAGAAATATATATATTATGTATAAATATACCTATACATATATTCAGTATTGGTTTGTAACTTGAAATAAATTCACTTAATCAAATACAGTTTCTTTTTTTCAAAAATTCTTGGACACATTGATTAGTATTTCAAGTTGCAATATTTTAAAAAATCTATACGGTATGTACCATATTTGAAAAATGACTTCATCAATAATTTCTTTAAATCAACCCAAGGTTTTTGTTGACTATTTTTAAATTTCTTACATGTGAAGTTGTAGGAAACCAGCAGATTTAAAATTTTTATTCATTGATTAACTACACAATTTTTTTGTGCTTTCAACTCAAGATTTATGATAAAAATTTGAAATTTGGTGGTTTTGTATCACTTGATGTGTAGGTACTTTAAAAATATTCAACAAAAAGCTAAGGTTGTCATTTACTAAAATTATCAATGACATTTGACACAAATTGTATAATGCATTTTTGAAAAGATTGTAACTGAGAATATTATCTGACTCCGAGCATTTTTGAAAAAAAGCTAAAGTAGATTAATTGAAATTATTCCAAGTTACAAACTTGCACTGTATGTAAAATATATACAATTGCAGATAAGTTGCAAATGTAAGTTTAAATTTTACAACTTTGCTAGGTCCTTTTAAAATTGAAGCTTGCTGTAAGGTAACATTTGTAAGTATAAAGAAAGTTTGTAACAGCTCACTACAGTAAACTTGCAGTAACGTTACAAAAGAAACACTTACATATGTAAAGTCACTGGGGGGAAGATTTGCCATTTGCAACAAACTTGCAGGAGGCTTTCTGCAAGTAATCTATCAAACTTACACTTGCTTTGGAAAAGATTCTGCAATGTTAATGCGATATTACCTTGCTCAGGGGAATAATAATATGCAATAGTTATTATGATAATCTAATAAAGTCACCCATAAAAGCAGAGACAGGACATTTACTTTTCAGAAAATAAACATTTATCAGTTGCATCTTACAGAGCTGATCCTATATAATCTAAAGTATGTACATAATAAATCACCACATATATTTTATATCAGGAACGCAAATAATACACAGAAATACAATAAATTTGACAAAATGCTTATATTATTATTGCGGAATCAAACTAAAGTTAATTTACTATAAAGAAGTGATGTACTCTAGAACATGCAGCATGGAGGCATGGCCTACGCGACTAAATATATGAACTACGGCAAATCGGCCAAGAGTCAGCAGAGCGTTAGGTGTATGCCGGAGGCAAAATTGAAAGTTGCAGTAAACGGAGATTACGGATAAAATTAACATGATCAAAGAAAGTGCATTTATAGAGTTTCAGGACAAAATAGCTTTATCATATTTACATAGCTAGTCCTAATAAAACTCATGTTAAATTTATTTTAGGATGAAATGTAATTGCATTAATCATAATTCGAGGTTGTCATAGTTGCCATGGAAATTATGCCTTAATCCTATATTGTGTTTTATAAGACTGGCTTCTTACAGACATTAACCATAATTTATATTTAAACAGCTAGCGTTTTTCGCCAATAATGAGTAAGTATTTGCCATAATATACCTACTTTCACTTATTATGCCACATAAGTACGTGCAAACAACGTTACAATAACTTACTCATGATATATTACATGGAGATATGTATGCGACGGACGAGATTTGTCTCATTGTGCTGAGCATCAAATTTATTATTCAAGTTGTTAAATTCCATGTATGTTATATCACATAGATATACTTTTTACATGTAACTGGTGTGACTTCGGTAGTACATACATGGTATATTGATATCGCAACGTGTTTTCTGGGATTGCTGCAGAATGTGAAATGCGCATCTTTTCAAAGTCCGACCGAAGTTCTTTTTAGCATTTTCCGCTCAGACTTTCGCCCCGCCCAGCACCCTTATTCATTCTTGGTCCATTAACTTTCTTGGGGGTTGTTTGCAACAAATTTCCCTTGTAGCGTGTGGATCTAAGCAGGGTTCTCAGCATGTTTCTGAAAAAAAATCTAAAAACCGTCCTTGCAGTATACTGTAAATTTATCGAAATTACATTCCACATTGTCGCCTTTAATGCCAGCACAAAAGTAAATAAATTCACTTGCTGTTTTACTTCAATTTTATTTTTATATTACATATGATAAGTAAAGACAAGATAAGTAAGTATAATAAAAGGCGCCTTAGTTAACATTGGGGCTACACAAGCTTAAAAGCAGGGAAGACATATTGATCCTGGTAAAAGCCATAAGTTTGATTTCATGTCACAGTAGTATTGTGATCATAAAAAATATTTCCATCTCTATGCATACAAAAATTAGTTAAATACATTTATAAAATCATTAAAAAGCAACAGTTTTCCGATATTATTTTAAATAAACCAATAGGAATACGTTTCGCGGCGATTTCGCAATTCGTGTGTGTATGAACCTAGCTTTTGTCCAGGACTACACTGAGATCCGGTCGACCGCAAGTAAATTAAGCTCGATAGGCTTGTACGGTTAACAAACGTAGGTATGTCTAAATCTAAGCGGGAGACTTTAACTGTTTGAAACATGCAATATGAGAAATACAGAAATACGCTTTAAAGTGCTATTTATTAAAAAATATTGACCAAATAACTTGCGAAATCATCGATAATAAAAATGATGGATCTAGTAACTTATCTATCAGCACCGTTCTCATTTTGTAAGCAGGTTTTGATACTTGCAAAGAACAGTAACGCCCGCGGTACTAAATTTGACCCAACGAACCTAACAAATATTGTCTTCCGCACGGAGACAAACTATAAAAATGCTGATACTGTTACTATTACTACATAGTGCATTACTTATTTCCCCCGGTTATACAATAATAATAATAATGTATATCGGGTCTTGTTTTCGTGGGTCAATTGAGAAACGTTAAAAATCGAGTGTTAACACTGCTCTTAGAATATGATCTACTGATATGCTAATTTTCTATTTTACGCAAAATTGTATTGTTTTAAGTCATTAACTCACAATTTTCATTTATGTGTGCGTGCTTCGTGTCCTGTGCCCCCCGTTAAATCTGCCTTTGCATACCATGGCTGTGTTCTAGTCCATTTTAATTGAAAAACTTCGAAATAACAGAGTAGTTTATTCGTTCTACGTATGTTATGCAAGGCGACCGTTGTCCATTTGTTTTTATTAGTATGGTCTTTTCCTTCAGTCTATTTATTGTATTTTCTATGGATAAATTGAACGAATATGGCGATAATGGACAATCTTGCCTTACAACTTTCCTTATTTTAGCTGTAATTTCATATCTCTCATTCTATGAAACATCTTCTCTCAACCCACCGATTTGGAAATCCGTGGTCGAGAGATTGTCAAACAGGCAAAGCGTAGTGTGGAGGAGCTCAATCTTACTGCAATACCAACTGGTCCTCGAGGTAATTTTATACACTCAATAGGCAAATAATCAGTTTTCCGTATGAATTATGTTATTCAATACTTAATGGACCTGAAAATTGTGCCGACTTAGGCGTTCTTTTTAATAGCAGACTATCATTTATCTTGAATCATATTGAGAATGCCATCTTTAATGCCTCAAAAACCTTGGTCTATATCATCAGAAACTCAACAAAAAATCTTGTATAAACACTTTGAAAAGTTTTTACCGCATTTGGAGTACGCTGCAGTAGTTTGGGCTCCCTATTATAGCGTTCATAGGGATGTACTAGAGGATAATATCTATCCGGCTATTGGAACACCGTAGACTTGTCTGTTGTTGCACTTCTCTTTGGATTCGCTGCAAATCAGGCGAAACTACTTTGGTTTATTATTTTTATTCGGTCTGCTACATAATGTCATGGAATATCCACATATTTTGCGCTTGTTGTGTACAGCATGTGGAAAATTCTGGGAATTCAAAACCATATTTTTCATAATCCGACCTACAAAATATGTTATGTACATACGTCCAGAGTTAAATCCAGGTCTCAGATACTGTTACATACCGCATGTCCCAGGACAAATGTAAAACTGAATTCACCGGTACAAATAATATGCTGTCTCTCTTTCTCTTCCCCCCCCCTCTCTTTCTCTCTCTCTCTCTCTCTCTCTATATATATATATATATATATATATATATATATATATATATATATATATATATATATATATATATATATATATATATATAACTGTGTACATCGCTGCATTGACATCTTCGAGTGCATCAAGTCCACTCTCTGCTATGTTGCTCGGCTGATTGACTTGTGATCCAGCTGTAGCTCTTTTCTATATATACCATGCGAGAAGTGACATATAGAAACGTAAAAAAACTTATGGGTTTCTATATGGTTGAATAAGAGTATTTGAAACAGCAATTCCGACAAAAACCACATAAGAATCGTATATGATTTACCATATAAATATACAGGGGTTTTGTATGGAAATCCCCATAGAAACCCATAATTAAATAGGGAAAATATGGTAGCTTATATGGAATTCCACAACAACTCTCTCACAATTGTATGAAAATCCATATAACGAAAGCAAAGTACCCGCGTAGCTACTGACGGGCTTTTATTAATTCCCGAACCCCACGTGACCGCTTAAGTTAGGCAACACGACATACACGGTTGTACAACCTGAATTAATGAAATCCCTAAGATGCCAGTGTTCTCTCATATTTCCTTTGGGGTTTTATAAAAAATATAAAAATAAGGTGAAACAGTAAATGTCTTAAATGCATTTATTATTTAGTATTTTTAACAGCAAGTCTGTTAATGTATGGTTTACTGTTATTGATTGTTAAAAAAATAAATGAAAAACAATAAAATATTACTTTTATTTTGTATAGATATCAAAATTTTGTAATGTACATAAACAAGTTGAGGTCCGATTATTTAAACTTCTAATTTACGGTTTTAGGAATGTGTATTGTGTAACGTTGAGGAAATATGTACCTATTTGGACAGATTACCGACGAACAGATTTGGTAGGGGTTCGTTCCATGCGATGTTGAATATCGTCAACAACATAACCTTAACATACATACACTTTTAACTTACGTAAAAACGGAATAAAAACGCTAAGTTTTGATAAAAACTGTTTATTTTTATTGTACAACAGATCGAAAATTATTTGAAGAAGGTAAACACTGGTCGAACTTGGAAAATGCACATTATACATACAAAATAACCGTCAAAAGGAATTGACCGCCAATGGACTGAACTGTCAATTATCAACTGATTTAGTAACTTTAGGGTCCCTAGTCTAGTGGTTTTTTTGTTTACTTTTTGGACTGCCAAGTCATAAAATCATATTCCACTAAGAGAGAGACAGAATCCGGCCACGTGGGGTTCGAGAATTAATGAAGGCCCTGTAGAATCCTTCCAAAACGGAACTATATGTAGATACCCTATAATTCCATTTGAACAATCTGATTGGTTGGAATCTGAAACAAAACTCCTGCCAGTTATTATAATGCAGCATAACCTGTCATAAATGGCTATTATCTATATAGTTGTATACATCGGGGTCAATAATTCTAAGCAGTTAATATATGTGATTAGTGCTTAGATCACTGGAAATCAAATATGAAAATCAAGCAAAAAGAAAAGAAAAATTTTGAGGTTAGGTTTTAATTGAACTCGAATATTTTGTTAATAATAAATTTACATCGCAAAACACTTAGACAGATTGACTCAGGATGTCAAAATCTAAAAGAAAATGTGAATCTGATATATATTTTCGTTTTGGCTAAAACGAACTAGAGTCGAAACGGTGTTCTTTGGTAAGCAAAGCAGCAATTAAAATAACACCAATTAAACTTATGTGTTCTACCGATCTAAAACATTTCAACGACGTTCCTTTCGCACGTTAATTAGACCACAGGCTTAACTAATGTTTTCAATAGTTAAACGGGAAAATTATTGTGAATAAATTAAATTATTTTGTACTTACAAGCAGAACCCAGCACCCATCACAACTTCGAAAACACAAAACATAACAAAAAAGTCTGGACGCAGCAAGTGCGTTATGGTAGCCAATTTTTTTTTAATGTTTTTAATAGCAAATGTCTTTCTTTGATGAAAGCAGGCATCAAACTTGGTTGCCTATATATTAGAAACAATGTACCATATTTCATCGAAATAACTTTATTGTTTGAAAATATATAAACATTTTTTTTAAGCGTTTGGGAGCTAAACTGCAAATTTACCGAAAATTCGCTACAAAAACGCACTTACTGCGTCTAGCTTTTTTTCTTACAAATGCATCATATTTTGATAAAAAATTCAAAAATGCATTAACGAATTTGTTTTACGAAAATTAGCTTAAAAAAATTATAGACCATTAAACCATAAACTTCACTAAACCTACAGCGAAAGCATCAACTTAACTAAAACGACAGCCAAAGCATCAGAGAAAGGGCCTATTTGAAATGAATTTTCTGTAAATATTTTAGTAAAATGAAGGGCAATGACGGTTGAATCTGAAACTTAAGGGTTTGCAGAACACTCTTCTTGCAACATTTTCTTTTCACAATCCGTATCTGCTTCACGTTCTTTGCCTAAACATTGCCAATTTTGACGTTTAAAATTGCGAGTTTCACGTTTTGAGGAAAACTCCAAAATTTGTTTCTTTAACTGCCCATAACTTCTTTGTCTTTAAATCTAGAGACCTAAATTTTGGGTTCACTCTTTATAATACAAACACGCGTACCAAATTTGATTGCCCTTACTTTATTATTTCCGGAGATATGAATTTTTTTATAAAGAAAACACAAAATTTTCCGGGAAAACCTGGTCCGATTTTTCTGGATAACGAACTTTTCCAAGCCACTTGCAAAAGGAAGGTACTCACCAAAGTTGATCAAGATTGGTCTATTATTTTTTGAGTTATCGGTCGGCTATATATATATATATATATATATATATATATATATATATATATATATATATATATATATATATATATATATATATATATATGTATATATATATATATATATATATATATATATATATATATATATATATATATATATATATATATATATATATATACACAAATCTCCTCATTAGCGAATAAAAAAAATATTCGCTAAAACGTTGATTGTTGAAAAGTTGACAATGGCAAATCAGAGAGCAATCTGTTGCGATGCGTTGCGATTGGAAATTTAGCCTTGAAAATGATCTTTCATTGGCCACAGATTTTTAAAAACGGATGTCACAATATTCCTATGACCCCCCACCCCCCTCCTCATTGCAAGGTAGTTTGATTAAGTTTCATCTTAATAAATAACAACAGTTTAAAAAATAAATATACGTGTTTGTAGTATTACTTTTTTTTTACTTTCCATTTTTTACATAATATATACGCATAAATATGTTCTTTTTTGTATTGTTTTTTCTTTGTTGTACATATACACACACAGATATATATATATATATATATATATATATATATATATATATATATATATATATATATATATATATATATATATATATAGTTTTTTTTTGGTTATTGTTTTTTTACACTTTTTCTGTTTTCTCTTTTATGTTTTTTTTTCAAACTTATTATCAAGCAAAGACAGGGACACTGTTCGTCCAGGGGTCCTTCAGTACCGGTTACGACAAACTAGACTGGACTACGGTTCAGATGGGTCATTAAACAATAAGGTGGGAATCAGTAGGATAGCTTACAAACTATTTACAACACATATACTTACACACACATATCCTATGAAAATTCATGCCTTAATATCAACTACTTTACAAATACGCCTCCTTTTATTCCTTAATTAATCTTTGTTTCTTTTTGCGACATCAGTCATAATAAATACTGGACTATTATAAAACCATTTTGTTGAATAACTGCACAAGCCACAATAACCTGATGGACAAATAAAATGAAAATACTCGTACACTAAGCTTTCTTCGCATATAAAGAAACCGAAAAGCACAATTTAATCATTATCAGTAACAATTTAAAAAATCCACTCTCATTTTTTCCTTAGTTATAATCAGATTAAAAAATTAACAAAACGCGACGATATTGTAGCTAATTGAAGAAAACCCTTTTTATTATCTTTAGGAGTCAATTTCTCAGAACCCATTGCTTCAAATTTAAAATAAAATTATAAAGACGCAGCAAGTGCGTTATGGTAGCGAATCTTCATAAAAATGTTTTTAATAACAAATATGTGTGTTTTTTTTAAGAAAGCAGACATCAAATTTGGTTACCAGTATAACCTATATAGTAAAAACAATGTGCCTTGTTTCATCAAAATAACTTTATTGTGTGAAAATGTACAAAAATTTCCAAAAGTAAACTTAAAGTGTTCCCGAAAAAACACGTTTCTTGGTCAACCTTATAGGTTAATAGCAAATTGAGCTGTTCAAATATGAAACATTTGATCAAAATTCGCTACCATAACGCACTTGCTGCGTCCAGAATTTCTTTTCTTACAAATATGCATTATATTTCGATGGAAAATGCAAAAATGCAATAACATAAGGCTTGTTTGATTTTTAAAAAATGGAAATTTGTATCACCAACGACTTATGGGCCAGCCTGTGATTGTAGAAATATTATTTTAAGATGTAGCTCAAGACACCCTATAATTAATATATACAAGTAGATAGGGAGCCACCTGGGCTCATCCCCTCCACTTTTTACTGCGCATGCGCGTGACGTCATGCGCATGCGCTGACCTGCGCAGACCTGTGACAGTTGACAGCTGACCTGTCAGATTTGACAGGTGTCAAATGTCACTGACCTGACAGCTGTCAGCTGTCAGCTGTCAGCTAACCTGACAGCTGTCAACGTCAGCTGTCACCTGACCTGACATGTGTCAACGTCAAATGTCACCTGACCTGTCAGATGACGTCACAAGCATTCCAAGATGGCTGACCTGTCATAGACAGTCGCAACCCGGGTTCTCTCTATGGAACTAACCTGAGATGACGTCACAAGCATTCCAAGATGGCTGACCTGTCATAGACAGTTGCAACCCGGGTTCTCTCTATGGAACTAACCTGAGATGACGTCACAAGCATTCCAAGATGGCTGACCTGTCATAGACAGTTGCAACCCGGGTTCTCTCTATGGAACTAACCTGAGATGACGTCACAAGCATTCCAAGATGTCTGACCTGTGTGTCCATAGATATCTACAAGTCAGGTTAGCTCTCCATGTGTGTTTGTCTGATTGTTTATTAAGGTTATGTATTTGTTTATTAAGGTTATGTTCGCTCACGTGTCATCTGTTTGTTTATTAAGGTTATGTTTGTATTTGTTTATTAAGGTTATGTCATGTGTGTGTTGATTACCATGCATCTGTTTGTTTATTAAGGTTATGTATGTATTTGTTTATTAAGGTTAGGTGTTCGTATACAGACTGATTACCAAGCCATTTTGATTGTTTATTAAGGTTATGTTTGTATTTGTTTATTAAGGTTATGTTCACACACGTGTTGATTACCAGTCATATGATTGTTTGTTAAGGTTATGTATTTGTTATTTGAATGCAAACAGAGATAATACAAGATTGTACTTACATACAACAAGAGACGTCAGCCTTCTTTCACAGCTTAATACACACACTACTGAACAGGTGTCTTCTGTGTTGAGGATACAGACAGACAACTGATTGCCATTGTTAAAGCTTGTATATGTTGTTTGAAAGGATATAACACACGTCATGACAGTTCGATGTCTTTGCCTAAACTGACAGATGCATGTGTAATAACACAGCTGTTTAACAACAGCTAGAGTGAGTAACACTGGTAACACACAACAAAAACAGACAGACAGACCATTGATTGTCAACAAGTATCATATAGAATCTTGTTGAAGCTTGTACACGTTGTTTGAAAGGATATAACACACACACACACTCGCATAGGTCATGCCAACACGAAGGCTTTGCTTAGACTGACAGACAGATGTATGTAATAACACACCGACAGACATACGACTATTTAACAACAGCTAGAGCGAGAGTTGAACAGTATAACGCTGGTTAACGTGGAGAGCAGTCATGTTCAAGCTACTCTTGAGTATCTGTGTTCTTTGTCTAAGTGCCTCCTGTGGAGAGGATGTAAGTGAAACAGACAGACAACTGGCCAACGATTATCTCATCAAATATGGTTATTTAAGCAGTAATATCACTAACAATGACCAGCTAACGATGTTAGAGAAGACAGAAGCTTTCACAGAGGCTTTAAACATGTTTCAAACGTTTTTCAGTTTACCCGAAAGTAACAATTTGACTAGTAGAGACATTGAACTGATGAAACGTAAACGATGTGGTGATGAAGATTTTTCACAGAGTTCATTATTAACAGTAAAACCTATATGGAAAAAGAAAACTTTGAAATGGTACATACATTATTCAGATCCTACAGTACTATTGCTAACACAAAAAGCATTCAAACAATGGGAACAACATATTAATTTGAATTTAGTGAGAACAAACAACTATGCGGAAGCCGACATACTTATAAGTTTTTGTGATGACCAACATTTTTACTTGAGAGGTGGGAAACCGTGTACATACCCAATTGGTGGTGATGTTTTAGGACACGCTTATTTTCCAAATGTTGCCAATACACCCATAGAGATCCACATAAGCAATAATCTCACGTGGAACCTTCAACTACACGCATCAAATGGCTCATCATACTATATGGTTATTCTACACGAACTGGGACACGGTTTAGGACTCAAACACTCCAACAATAAAAACTCTCTTATGTATCCACATGCTGGGGCCGGTATATCTGACGAAGATATTCAACGAATGCAGGAACTGTATGGGCAACGCTCTACAACAGCAATAACAACAACATCAACAACAACAACAACAACAACACAGCCTACATCAACCAAGACATCAAAGACTACAACAAAGACTACAACAAAGACTACAACAAAGACTACAACGAAACCTTCGATAAAACCAAAGGCTGTCGCTGTAAAATCTGAAACCAAAAACACTATGGACTTGTGTAATTATATAGACAAGATCAAACCGTTAGTCATTATAAACCACAACATGTATCTGTTTTATAAGAAATGGGTGTGGGTTGTCCCGTTGAACAATATGAAGGGGCCCTATCCGGAGGCAAAACTTGTGACAGATTGGTTGCCACATTTGAAAAATTTAAAAGAAATTAAACATATATATCAGAGACCTGGTGGTGAAGTGGTCATGTTTACAAATGACGAAACATTAAGCATTGTTGCGTTTCCTAGCATACAAGCTACATTTGTAGCCCCCTTCAATAATCTCACATATCTGAATACTTTGAGGTTTGACCGGATAAATGCAATGGTAAACACATATACAGGAAAAACCATTATATTTCATTCGGACAACATGTATGAAATCATCGGTGAGAAGGGAGCTAATTTCTATAGACTAGAAGCAGGTTATATAGACAAATTTTCTCCAGAATTTCCAGCTAACATTGATGGTGCATTCCGGTACACCAATGGACGGATATACATATTTCGTAAAAATAAATATTACGAATTTGATGAGTTTACCAATCAGGTCGTTACAATAGGCCGTAAAGATTTATCTATGTTTGGTATTCAATGCCCTACCCGCAGTCTATATGAGCAACTCAGTCTGCTATTACAAAAGATTCTCAGCTATACAAAGGATAACACTGACCACCAACAACCAGCAAATATTGAAGACTATAATGATTATATATAGTGTTTAACTTGTACAAAATATGTGTTTAACAGATCAAACAGCAGACACTTAGCTTAACATATTAATGTATGAAATAAAAATATTTACCAGCATGTGTATGTGTTTTTATTCCTTCTCAACAAGACCACTGTTCTGTTTAAGACTGTCTAGAGCACACTGAACAGCAGTTCAATATATGAGTTAAATAACACTGTTGTAGGGGCCCCCTTGATGAGCAAACGGTATTCGTGTTTGGACTTGTCTAGAATACAGTCGTTAAAAGTATGACATCATCCACACACCTGTTCTGTTGTAATTTACGTTGAATGACATCACCCCATTATTCGTGTTTGAACTTGTCTGTGTATCTGTTCAATATACGCAAGAGAGAGGCCCTCTTAAAGGTAAACAACCTGTCAGTTGATGACCTTGTGTTATATCTGTTCAATCACCCCATTATTCGTGTTTGAGCTTGTCTAGTACAAACCGAGAGGATGACATCATCCATGTATTTTAGCCTAATATATAAATAAGTGAGTAAGTTCGGTTATATTATTAGTTGTTGTTGTACCATGTCGTTTAACAGTGTCTTATGGTATGGACACAAAAATAGATTGTTTGAAGAAGACTGTGAATTTGAATTAAAACAGTTGGTGTTAAAGATACAAGAAGAAGCCTTTATCGACGAACGCGATTCTGAAGGAGAAAATTATGAAGCCGGACATATAGTCGAGTTGTGTGACATATATTTAAGTGGGTTCTGCTCTACACAATTTTTTGCTTTGGCACTCATTCGATACTGTACAGGAGCTCAGTTAAGTGAACCGTTTTTCAAGTATTTACCCGAAGAAGCAAAACATCAATACATACGTTATTACGATAAACAAACCGTCCACACAGAGGCTATTTAGTTTATACAACAGCCCGTGGTATACAGATGAAACAAGAATGAATAGTGAGAACGACACCACAAAAGTTAGACTGTTAGTGTTACAGATACAAAAACAAGCTTATCGAGACGGGCGTAAGTCCGAAGCCGAAGAATATGAAAGTAGACATATGGTAGAGTTGTGTGACTTATATTTAAGTGGATTTTGTTCAACACAATATTTTGCTGTGGCACTCATTCAACACCAACCGGGGGCCCTGTTAAGTGAACCATTTTTTAAATATTTACCTAAAGAAGCAAAAAATCAATACAAATATTATTATGATGCTGATGAGGTCACACTCGAAACAACGAACATTGAAATTGAACCGCCCAGCGAGGAAGAACTCAAACAAGAAACACTCGAAACGATGAGAGAAGGGTTTAATAAAGAATTTGAGTTTTCAAGCTGTGATGACATCCACAAGGTTGCAGACCATCTAAACGATATATTAAAGCACAGTTCTAATTTAAATGATGATGCTGAACGTACTAAATCCATTAATTTTCTAACACGAAAACTTCACCGTACAGACGCCACAGACATGTTATATACAATTTGTAACGAATATTTCGACAGTCTTCCAACCAATGCTGATTGGGATAGATATGAGAACAAAGATTGTGTTGCTGTAGACAAGTTTGTTAAAGTCTGGCAGAAATATCTGGATGATCATGCAGTGTAGCACGAAATATGTTAAAGTATTTAGTGATCGCAATAGATTTGTAAAATTTACCAGGAAACCACTCAGAACCATTCAACAGACGTTTGTGGTGGGGGAACAACAAAACCTACTTAACATGGTCAGCAAGCTTCAGTCTAAACTTAAACGAGTTTGTGTAAACATGTCTTGCGATTGTATTAACATGAATATGTCGGTGTCTGAGAGTGATAACAACGATAACGATTATGCCGTTGATGAAAACGATGGCCCTGATTTCACAGAACACAGAACACGACGAGTCTTATTTAACAAGTATCAAGCTGACGACAGGCTATTGATGGAAACCACTTTTAGTGTTCGACGATCCTTGAAATTGATTACAGGCATCAGTGCAAGAAACGACTTTACAAATGTTGTGAAATTTGTCAATCCGTTGGCTCTGAATGAAGAAAACCAATATTTGGCATTGGAAGAATGGGATTTTTACGATTTCCTAGACAACATACGTGAGCTGTATAGGAAATATCTTAAAGGTGAAGACGAGCCAAATAGCTTTATAGTGCATCATCTTAATTACTGCCGCATAACCTATTCAAAGGTGCTAAGTGAAAAAGCCTTGTGTATCGATAACGGTTTCACATCTATGCATCTATTCTTAAACGAAGAGTGTGTAGAACAGCTACTGAGACTTGAGGTGTTGGTTAAAGCAAGACTGAACTATCTGAAAGAATCTCAATTTACCTGGACTTACACGTGTTTTATGGAAAACATAGTGGAAATATTAAACGATCTGAGTAGATGGGATGCCAGTGTACCGCAAATCATACAAACTATAAAAACGTTACTCAACACTGTAACACCAGCATTTAAATATTACATGTTGGAGTGTTTGCACTACGCTCAAGAACAAGTATTGACAGACATCCACAACATTCGCCATGGTTCTTTTTAAATCAAGTTTCATCGTTCTATCAGCACTGTGTCAGAATGTGTTGTATATTCATAAGCCACCCAATGTAACAGAAGTACGAATTTGTTTCGACATCGATGACTGCATGATATGGTCAGCTCTTACAACAACAACATATCTACACAACGACGACCTAACCCCACTTGCAACATACAACATGTCAGCCAAAAGCCTGTCATCTGATGTGATACGTTACAAAGTTATGTTTCTGTTTGATAATGGTAGTCGGGGCGAGTCACCTGATTGGACCACTCTTGTGTTGACTAACACCCGACTGTTCACTTCAAAGTATATTTTTGTGTTTATATCAGCTGGCTTTCTTACATGTCTTACCATATTCATGTTGATGTATTTTTGTTTCAAATATAGCACTTATCTGCACATGTATCGCAAACTTGTTTGCTAATACAAATATATAAAATAAACACTTGTGTTTTATTTACTAGTTTTAAGGTTTGCTAAGGGGGTGTTACTAGAAAAACATATATATAATTTACAACTTTTTATTTCGGTAACAAGTTTACAACATACGAAAATAATAGCATACAATTATTGATGCTGCATATACAGCTTCTAGTGTATCCTGGTGAGTGATGCATGCACTTAGGAATGTCTGGCACCAACGCAGGACAATCAGTGTTTGTTTCTAAATTGATCACGTCCACACGGTAGCCACAAGTGAGCAGCATCTGTGTCAGAAATCTCTGTTTATTCTCGCCTTTTACATAGATTCTGTCCACCTGTTGTTCGACGATGTGTTTCATCAGGATATTTGGTAATTCTTCTAAATAAACAGTACCATAATTATAGTCGATACAGTGGTGACGGGCCTGCAGAAACTTGACTTGTTTGATTACATCAGCAGATAGAAAACGCATTGGTTGTGGTGGCTTAAACACATACTGTACAGTTTGATAACCATTATAAATTACTAGTTCTTTGGGTGTGAAGTCGGGGAGACAGAAACCCTGAGTGTCGACAACAACGAACCTCATCTTGATACTGCCCCAATTCACTATACTTCCGCATCAGCTTATATACACCTCTAGGTTGAGCAGTTGGGGGAACAGCGTTGTATGCCATACTCAGATGATAGAACGAACAACGTTAGAGAGTGGGGAGTATTCGATGATGCAATCATGTATAATTATGCAGAAACATTTAGTGTTATTGGGAAAGTTCTGGTTACTTTCCATTTCCAATTTGATATCGACAGTAGACGGTTTGATGGAATCCGTATACTTTGAACAATCAAACACAAACATGGGATATTTAGCGAAAGCTTTGTAATCCAACGTAGGCTGCGGTTCTCTACCGAGATATGCTCGTTGAAATTCAATCATGTTTTTATATGCTTCCAGATAATTTGCTTGCCCAAAGTTCAGATTCATACCCTCGGTCGGTATTTGTTTTGAATTCAGATGTAGTCTTATATCTCGAACGTCCACATGATCAAACTGATTAATATCTTTTCCTGGGTTGTGGTGGCGATCCGTTTGAAAGACTACGATAACGAAGCGAGGTCGTTCGGTGTTTGATGAGGTCTTTACAGACCACAAGTCTTTGATTGAATTACTTACATTCGGTAATTCGTACATCTCCCATTTTCTAAACGGTATAAGAATCTTTTTATCTTGAGCGATCGATTGCAACAGCTGCTGTTGTATCACATCGCTGGGGTGTATGTGTTTGACTTGCAAAGCCATATGTTCAATATTAAACTTTATAGCTTTGTCAGCGCCTGCTACACTGCTCAGAATATAGCAATTTCTATCGTTCTGACCGCGTGTTAAGCGTACCAACAAACGACTGAAAAGTACTTTTCTGTAATCTTTGAAAATATTACACAGATAGCTGAGCGGTAGGCAATAGCAAAATCTGTTGTTTTTCACCATGGTGTTCCTTTCGTTCGGATGCCAGCCGGCAGGAATGAGAGCTCGTGCTTCATCGCTGTTGGCTTGTAATAATGTTCGTACTGCTGTAACGATGCCTGGGTTTCTAACATGTTCGATAATCTGATTACACATCTCAACAGCCACAGAGGAGAACAAATGAGCTGCAGCATTCGCTGTTACCGACACATCACCAGTTGTACCTGTTGTCTCAGTGGAACCGCTGATCAGGAGAGCTGCCGAAGACCAATCGTAAAACACATCTTGTTGATTGATGGCAAACTCACATGTGTCGTTGTAATCAAACGATCTGGTTTGCGGGGCGTACGTGTGTACTTCTTCTCCCTTGATGGATTCGTCGTGAACGGGGTCTGCGAAGATATGTAGTTTGTTTGACATCGTAACCCAATGATTGTAGAAACTGTACGTTCTCTTCGGATAGAACCGTCTGTGATGCAGACAACAACGATACTGACCGATGTTGCTCGTCGGCACCTGTATTTATAACTAACATACCACCGGTGTCTTGTTCAGCTGTAATATAACGATGATCTCTTCACCTTGAAAGTTCACAGGCACTGCATTCTGATCGATGATGTTTACATTTATATGGGCGATGATACGTGTGTTGACGGGTAGAAACAGTTTACTGTGGGGGTTAATGTCAATTGCGTAGCCAGGATCAACCATCGGAGCAAACTCGTATAGTGTGTGTGAGGGTTTGCCTTCGTGGTAAGACCCGCTTACTATGTTACACTCCAAACGGATCGTTTTCACTTTAACAATCTCCACTGGTAAATCGGATGCATGCAACACATCCTTAATAAGAGATCTAGTTGAGGAAAAACCCAAGAGAGGAGCTATTGAGGCGTCCCTTGTCAAATCAATGTCATACTTGCACTGTATCTCACACTTCAAAGTGTTGTTGTTGGCTTTCAAACTGAACAGTTTACTTGCATCGTCAACAGAGGCACCCTCTGGAAATTTATTCAACTTGAGATAGATACGGGCCATTTCATTTTGGATACACCGTTCCATATCGCTAATTTCATATGCTCCATTGGGAATTATTATTTCTTGTATAACACCAGCTTTCTTAGGCTCTGCTTCGAGTGTAAAATTAAAATGCAACTTATTACAACCGGTCTCTATATTTGGTATGGTGTTGTATGTGTGAAAATTCGAGAGTGCCACCGAATGATCGAACCGGGGGTCCAACACTATCGGTGGAAATATATCCAATGACAGGGAGGACGTGGAGCCTTTCAACTCGAACGTTAGCGACATGACTGATACACACAGGTTATTGTTTGAGTCTTTTATTGTAAAAATTTTAAACACAAATGACCACAATTAATTGTGTTATATGTTTGATACACATCATGATTATACAGTATGGAATAGTCTTTAAGGTAACGTTGCAGCTCTACAGGAGGCTTCAAGTTTCCATACGAGTCAAAGTACTCGACGATGTCACCGCGTTTCCTCACAGCGACCCAATGACTGCCTGGCTCCTTGTGTGTTTGCAAATTCATGATGAACGATTCATTTTTACGTGGTCCATTGCGAGGTAGCTCGTCTCGCATGTATACACCTCTAAAATATGGGATTTTCATTTTACCAGCAAACTTGACAAGATCTACATTTGTTAGAGGTCTTGCTGGTAAAGGTATTACACGTTTTTTGTCTTGTGTAAATACAAACCGTAGCCAGTGCGTTGTTTCTTCATGTACAAACCATCACCAACACCACGCCCTCGTTTACCCACAGCAATGGCCTCCATTGTTTGATTGTGACGTTTTGCCTCTTCCAATTTCTGTTTCGCAGACTTGGCATCGTTCACAGCTTTAGCAATACCTGCAGCACCGCCACCCAGAGCTCCTAGTGCTGACAGCCCACCAAATATAAGAGGTAACAGCGGTAGGAAGCCACCGCTTTTAGGTATTGGAATAACTCTCGGTACCTTAACTTGCTTTCGACCACCTGCGTTTTTGATGACTTTTCTCGCTACATGTAGTAGATTTTTCACAGACGGCACCTCCTCTCCCACATTGATAGCACCGCGCATCAAAGCCAGTATGTTTTTAAACGGTACCTTACCACCGACTTTTCTCTTACTAGTTTTTCTGAGTTTGTTCACACCCATACCAAGTTTTCGTTTAACTTTCATTGTTTTTGCTACACTCCAAGCGGCCGCCTTCTCACCAAAACTTGCGTCCTTTGACTTGACTCGTTCCTTGGCTCGGTGCTCCAACACCTTGTCGGCACGATGCCTGTCACTCAACTGTTTGGATTGAGAGTAGGCGATGTCGTGCTCTCGACAAGCCTGATCTAGTGGGTTGATACCTTGATCGCCTCTGGCAAGACGTTCTTTAAGTTTAGTGCCTGGACCACAAAACTGATAGCCTGGTATGTGTAACTCAACAGGCAGTTTGTTAATGAGTGTGTTAACAAGGCCTTCACCCTTAATGACCAACATTGATACTAAAGCGGTGCTGTATTAAACACCCAGTATTTATACTTACAACAAGCAGGTTGGTGTTAGTCTAGTTAACGATGCGTATCGTAAAACACACAACAACAGCCCTACCAGTTACAAACTTGGACGATGTTGTGCATGTGGAAACAGTTACACAACACAGACACGGACTACTGTTACCCGGCACGGTACGTTGTTTGATATGTGGTCCTAGTGGCTGTGGTAAAACCAATGTCATGCTGAGTTTACTGTTTGAAGCAAACGGTTTAAAGTTTGAAAACGTTTATGTATATTCAAAGTCACTGTATCAACCGAAATACAAGATGTTAAAGGAGGTGTTGGATGCTACAAAGGGTGTTGGTTACTATCCTTATCGAGAAAACGATGACATATTAGATCCGGGAGATGCCTTGGACAACTCTGTGTTTATCTTTGATGATGTAGCTTGCGACAAACAAGATAAAATAAGAGCATACTTTAGCATGGGCAGACATAAGAATATTGATTCCTTCTATCTTTGTCAGACATACAGCAAAGTACCAAAACAACTGGTACGTGACAACGCAAACGTTGTTGTGTTATTCAAACAAGACGAAACCAATCTTAAACATGTGTACGACGATCATGTAACCACTGATATGACTTTTGAAAAGTTCAAGACACTGTGTGGTGAATGTTGGCAGACCAAGCATGATGTGATGGTGGTTGTTAAAGATTGTGATTTAGCACAAGGACGGTATCGCAAAGGCTTCGATCATTTTATATATATTTAAACTTGTGTGTGAGTGTGTGTTAGTCTTCATGTGTTCAACATACAGTGAGCATGGCTAAAAAATCTAAAAGTCTTCGGCGCCAACAAAAACTATCAACACAGCCGCCCAATATCAAACGTAAAATAGCCGATTTATCAAAGATTATTCGAAACAAATATTTGGCTTTGAAACTGGGCAAAACAGAGACAGATGAAACGTTACACCGTTTATATAGACCCCTGTTAAAACCGTTGGATGATATATCTAAAAACACAGCAAGCACAGCGTTGGCTACTGCTCAAACAACTCTACAGCAACAGCAACCAACTAAAACTGAACTTGATGTCAAACCCCCACCACCACCACCAACATCAACAAAGAAGGAAGTTCAATTTCTTAGTGATGATGAAACGTTTGAGTTGGAAGCAGAACCAGCTGAACCTGAACCTGAATTGTGGGTTACCAAAGCTTATAGAAAACTAGATGCCGCAGCAAATACACCGGCAGCTATTTACGAGCAAACGTTAAGTTCGTATCCTGTAGTTGTTCGCTATTATGTTGATAAATATTTCACAGATAATCAACTATGTGATCAAACATACGGTGTTACTTATGATAAAGCCACCAATACTTGGATGCTTGGCAATAAGTCTGTTAAATTTGTTGTTACTGACGTAGATTTTAGAAATAGAGAAAGCTTTCAAATTGTTGTTGGTGACAGAAGATATTACGGCACTCAACACCTATTGGAATTGATATTTTTGAGAAAACCAGGTATGAGTGCTATGAAAAATAAGAACGCTTTACGTGACTATGCAGACATTATGGCAGCTACGAGTCTTCACAGAAAAGATAACAATCCTAAAGAAGACGTTCTGCGCAACACCTCTACCAAATATCAAAATGTAATAAAACCAATTTTAGAGAAACAAGAAGGTGCTAGAGCACGCTCTTCCTCAGTTACTTTAGGTCATGGTATGCCATACATGCTACATACTAAGCAACAGAAAGAATACGTATACTGGGACGATGTGAACGAACTGGTTGACAGACTTCGTCTTCTCGTGGCTTCCCAAGTTGCAGGTAATAATGCTCATAACAATGAGATACAGTCAATCTTAGAGGAGCTGAAGGAGGCTCGCATCATATAAAGCGTAAACACAAGCCAACCATCAGTTTCATCATGTCTATCGACAAGTTTGGTCGTACTGCTGCAAACTTCAACAGCAACAGCTCTCTACACAATCGCGTGGTTCAACGAGAGATTTTCCCTAGAACTGCAAGTGGTGACTTTGACGTACAAAACCATAGATTGTGTAACGTAGCCAACCCTATCGATTCAACAGATGGCGTAACTAAATCATTTGTTGATGCCTGGGTGGGTGACTATCAGAAACATAAAGCTGAGTATCTGAAGAATAAAGATGAAGTGACACAAAAACTAGTGGCCATTGTGTTAGAAGCCGTGCATAAGCCGGAGTTGAACGATTTGAAGCACGAATTGGAACAGAAATTGAAAGCTTTAACCAAGACCATATCAGCTCAAGTTTTAAAAGATATCGATGTGTCAACGAACCCAAAGCTAAAGAAGAAGTTGGGTGAAATAGACAAAAATCTAAAAGATTTGCATGACAAGTGGATACTTTTAAATCCATCATCACCATGAAGCGTCGCCGGCAACAACAAACACGTAACGATGAACCATCTGATGCTAAGAAACAAATTATAAACGAGCTGTACAAGCCTGCTAGAATCAAATTTAAACGTAGACAGACCATAATTAGAGGTTTGAATGACTTGTGGCAAATTGATTTGGCCGAGTTTACAGACTATCAGCGTGAAAACTCCGGTTACAAGTACATTCTGGTGGTGATCAATTGTTTTTCAAAGTATGTATGGACGCGTCCGCTTAAATCTAAAAACGCCGAAGAGGTGACTAAAGCCATGGCCGATGTTTTAGCCAACAGCACAGCACCATCTCACATTCAGTCTGATCTTGGCAAGGAGTTCTACAACGCTAAATTTAAGGCCCTAATGACCAAATACAGCATCAATCATTACAGTACCTATAGTGTTAAGAAGGCGGCAATGGTGGAACGAGTCATACGTACGTTGAAAGAGAAGTTATATAAAAACTTTCACTTGTCTGGTTCTTACAAGTGGCTACATATCCTACCCAATGTCACAGCTACATATAACGCAACCATTCATCGTACCACAGGTGTAAAACCTTTGGATGTCACTAGGAAAAACGAGGCAGCTATTCGTAAGCAAATCTATTCCAACACCGTACCGGTATCTGTACAAACTAAATTTAAAGTGAGTGATGTTGTACGTATAAGCAAGGCAAAAACATTATTTGAAAAAGGTTATACGCCACGTTGGTCCACAGAATTGTTTAAGGTGGCCACGGTACACCCCACTATCCCAGTGACGTATTTACTAGAAGACATGCAAGGCAAACCAATCAGCGGAGGGTTTTATGAGCAAGAACTACAAAAGACTTTATCTTCTGACCTGTATTTAATCGAACGAGTGTTGAGAAAAAAAGGCCCCAAGTCTTACGTGAAATGGCTTGGTTTTGATCGTACTCATAATTCCTGGGTCAACACTAAAGACATTAAATAACTTGTATTATGTTATGAATAAAGGAAACATGTTAAAAGTATTTTTTTTTATTTCAAATCTTCCTTTATGCATTCACGCCAACAGAATGATTGTCAGAAAATACAGCTAATAAAACACAGAGATTTTTACACATATATTTTATTATCAACTAGTGTTATAGGTAAATCTGTTACATGTTAGCATATCTTTCAGTACAAGTTGATATTTAGTAATAAATTCACACACTATACACAGATTCTCAGAGTATTTTAAGCGGGCAATGAAGAAGGCACAAGGTATAACTGCCCTGTCTCTGAACTTGGACAGTTCCGATCTAATGTCAGCCATAAACATGTTTAGGTCAAAGAAACTCCTAAAACGTAATTCCAATAATAAGTCTTTGACCACAGAGCCAACATCTTCTAGTATTTTCAATGATTCCAAGCTTAGGTTGAAATTAGTGACATATTCATCACTGCACAACCTAAACTTAAAAAACACTGATTTTCGTTGTGTTTGAACCAAGTATTTAGTAAGTGTATACGAATCGGTGTTTTTGTCTGTACCTTGTGATTGGTTTTCCAGGTTGAAAATTATGGTGGGTAACACGTTTAAAAATTCTTCAAATGTCCACATGTCGAAAAACACAGGTATATTACAATTTTTCTGTGAAACCTTAACCAGAGGCATAAAGTTAAGCATGGGGTCAGCTCCGATCGTAAGTATTTTCTCACCGTTTGCCAACAGCGCAAACGTTGTCTGACCAACGAGCTCACAGTCTTGTGTTTTTAGTTTTTTCTCCATACTTTTCTGATTGATCTGCACCAACTTCTCATTGAATAGCTCATCGTGTGTAGGCTGATATTCGACTGTTTGTATGTTTGTAGGATCTGCAGCATTCATACTAATATCAGAGAGATTATTCGGTTCACTTGTGTTTGTTGTTGTTGGATAGCTTGTGTACAGCTCACCTATGATATTATCCCACGTCTTTGGTTCTTCTTTTGTTATAATACTTTCAACTGCGTTAGCCAGCAAGACATCTTGTAACACTTTAAGCTTTTTACCTCCACCAGCACCTCTACCTGTATTTTCTGTGTTGAGAGATTTTCGTTTTCGCGTATTCTGCACCATATTAGTTTTTAGTTACACCTTGTTCAACGTACACCAACAAAACTAGCTTCTAGACAAGCTCAAACACAACTGATGGCTGGATACCACCTAACAGAACTAACCCCTTAGATCATAACTGTAAAGACAACGTCAAACAGGTTTATCAGATCAAGGTCATCAACAGACAGGTTATTTACCCTAAGAGGGCCTCTCACTTGCGTATATTAAACAGATACACAGACAAGCTCAAACACGAATAATGGTATGATGTCATTCTACAGGATATGAGTCATAACCATGTTGTTTGTTCTCTGTTTTATTGTGTTATGTATTCTGTTATGGACATGTGTACAGAGCGACATACTTTTTACTCGTTTACAGGCCTAGGATCGACGTCAGCTCTCTTTAGACATATTTGTTTGTGTCTATAAATGGACGTTCTCAACATTTGTTTATTACAGTGTAAACATGTAACCTTCCTCCTGTCGTACGTGTATTGCCATTTTACGAAATTTTTATAACTTTCCCATGAGTGTGCGTTGTATGGTAGCCATTTTCCCAAGTTTTGACCATTTTTAATGAAACATTTGTCACAACAGCTTCTCTCTGTTGGTGGACAGCGTTTAAAACAAATGACACAGCAACGGAGACCATCATCATTCAGTTCTTGCTTGTCATCCTGTGTTAGTGGTTGTGTTGTTGTTGTTGGTCTCGCGGCTGTGTGTTCTTCTTTACTCTCTTGTAGATTGATTTCATTAAACTGCTGTTGGTGCTGCTGCTGCGTCGACAAACCAGAACCTTGTGAAGTGGTTGCTTGCTGGTGCTGTGATGATCCTAGACTTGTAGCTGTTATAGTAAAGGCATCACCTTCAATGGCCCCCTTATTGCTCTGATACATCTTGTACAGCTCAGACCACACTTCTTCAAACGTCAGCAACGACAGCTTCCTAAACGGCATATGATAGTCTCTATCCAAGCCGGAGAATGTAAAGCTTACTTTGGTGTCGGTGTTCAAGTCTCTAATAACTCGATTATAAATTTCCTGCATACCGTTCTTAAGCCATTGTTCAGGATTATTGACGCCACTGCTATTGAGTGGATTCAACTTGAAATGCACCATGTTCTGTATAATATTAAAACGACTGTTTCTTGTAGTCGACTCTCCAACAATTGAGAACGCCATAGTATGGAACTAAAATGTTTCTTGTTTTTGCGGAATCAAACACAAGACTGGCTTGTGTACGACGACCGTTGTACATCTATAACTCTCTAGTCATAGAGTGCTTGTGTGTGTGTTAACAATCAACAACAGCGTCTATATGTTTTGTTTGGTTCAAGTGGATGTCATTAAACAACTGTGTTATTTCTATAACGATCTCCATTCAAGACCTCAACATACGTTAGTGTGTACTAAGCCGTGAAACAAGTATGACGTCTCTTGCTGTATGTAAGTATACTATTATATTATTTATGTTTACATACATACAATACTTATCAAACAATCCTCGTATATCAAAGTTTAATTTAGTTGTTTTAAATCGAGTTTTGTTAGTTGTGTGTTTTTTGATCACTCCCTATATAAATTTAGATTCATTCATTCAAAATACAAACACTAACATAAACAAACACGCCGGCAATAAAACCAAGTCCCCGAGTTTTATTAGGCTATTAAAATAAACTCATTAACATATCTAGATGTAAATACGTTTTTCTTATTGATATAGTTTACTTGAAACGTTTTTGTTATTAAATGATATTAGATAGGTAAATTGGTACGTGTTTTAAATTTCTTTTTACTATAAATAAACAATTGTTTTTAACATTACAGTTCCTATTATTCAATTGGAATGTAATAGAGATACACCCCCTGCCTACACACACAAACTCAGCAGCCTCATAAACTCGTTTTATGTAACAGGTTTTTGTTTTATATATACCCACTGATAACAAACTTTCATCGTATGTCTGAATAGCATGATCGGTTTAGGGACGTTTGCATATCTTAGTAAGTTGTATGGTTGGGGGTTCAAATCTAATTTCTGGCGAATGCTTTTCTTTCAAAAATCATATTTCAAATTAAATTCAAAATTTCAAATTACCCGCTCAATATATCTTCCTCATATATGTATGTGTGTGTGACTAAACCGAATGACTGTGTCCAACAGATGTCTCCCATCGAGCTAGAGAATATTCTCTACACTCTACAACTTTACAAATAGAATATTCTCTAGCTCGATGAGTCATATCTCTGGACACAACAGACAGAAATTTTCAAACAAATTCAAATTTCCCGCCAAAAACGAAATACCCTAACAAACTTCAATACACCTTAACAACAACAACACAATAAACAAACCAAACAGCTGTGTTTACGAACACCTAACCTTAATAAACAAAATACATAACCTTAATAAACAAACAGATGCATGGTAATCAACACACACATGACATAACCTTAATAAACAAATACAAACATAACCTTAATAAACAAACAGATGACACGTGAGCGAACATAACCTTAATAAACAAATACATAACCTTAATAAACAATCAGACAAACACACATGGAGAGCTAACCTGACTTGTAGATATCTATGGACACACAGGTCAGACATCTTGGAATGCTTGTGACGTCATCTCAGGTTAGTTCCATAGAGAGAACCCGGGTTGCAACTGTCTATGACAGGTCAGCCATCTTGGAATGCTTGTGACGTCATCTCAGGTTAGTTCCATAGAGAGAACCCGGGTTGCGACTGTCTATGACAGGTCAGCCATCTTGGAATGCTTGTGACGTCATCTGACAGGTCAGGTGACATTTGACGTTGACACATGTCAGGTCAGGTGACAGCTGACGTTGACAGCTGTCAGGTTAGCTGACAGCTGACAGCTGACAGCTGTCAGGTCAGTGACATTTGACACCTGTCAAATCTGACAGGTCAGCTGTCAACTGTCACAGGTCTGCGCAGGTCAGCGCATGCGCATGATGACTCGCGCATGCGCAGTAAAAAGTGGAGGGGATGAGCCCAGGTGGCTCCCTATCTACTTATACAAAATTTTTTCATATCTTATATAATAACGGATATATTGAGCTTTATTGATTTTTTACGAAAATTAGACAAAAATTATATACCATTAAACGATAAACTCTATAGCTAAGGCTACTGCCAAGCATCAGAGACAGGGTCTATTTGAAATGAATTTTCTGGGAATATTTTAGTAAAATGAAGGACAATGACGATTGAAACTAAGACTTCAGGGTTTGCAAAACGTCCTTCTTGAGACATTTTATTTCTATAGCCCGTATTAGATTCAAGTTCTTTGCCTAAATGTTGCCAATTTTGACATTTTAAATCGCCACTTTGACGTTTTAAGGAAAACCCCAATTTATTTTTCTTTAAATGCCTATAACTTTTTTGTCTTTTGACATACATAGCTAAATTTTGGTAGACAACTTACCTATAAGGATGTAAACATGCGTGCCAAATTTGGTTGACCTTACTTTGTTAATTCCGGAGATATAATTTTTTTTCGAAAGAAAACACAAAATTTTCCGGGAAAACAGATTTTTCTGGATAACGAACTCATCCAAGCCATTTGCAAAAGGAATTTTTTCACCAAATTTAATCAAAATCGGCCCATTATTTTTTGAGTTATCGGTGTGATATATATATATATATATATATATATATATATATATATATATATATATATATATATATATATATATATATATATATATATATATATATATATATATATATATAAACATATAAAAATTGAAACTGACCCCGGATATGTTTTCTGGAGGGCCTAATTAGCACTCATTTGAAGAAATTTTTTCAAAATTCAAAAGTCGGGATCTCCTCATTAGTGAATTTTTTTAAGAAAATTCACTAAAAGGAGATATTGCTGAAAAGAGATTTACACCAGCTCTAAAATGATGTGATACTGGACCCCGCTTATCTTTTAAGATTTTAGGGGTGGATCGTACCGTACGGTTGGTGATGCGATGTTGAAAATAAGCCGAAAAGTATTTCCCTTTGAAAGCAAAATTTACTTCATTGATTGTTGTTGCCCTTACTTGGTGAAACTTGTCCATACTGCATACAGACTTGGAGAATACTTCTGTTACCAACAGTGAAGCCAGAGAAGTATTCTCCAAGTCTGTATGCAGCAAAATTTACCTTTTTAAGCGATTTTCAACAAAATCGCCTCTTTCGTTTTGGCCAGCCTGTATATAATGAATAAACATGTACAAATGTATTAATGAATTTTCTTGAAAAAAATTAACTATTGAGGAGATTCCGACTTTTGAATTTTGAAAAATATTCTTCAAATGAGCGCGAACTAGGCTCCCTAGAACCTATATCCAGGGTCAGTTTCAATTTTTACGTGTTACACCGATAACTCAAAAAATAATAGGCCGATTTTGATTACATTTGGTACGTACCTTCCTTTTACAAGTGGCTTAGATAAGTTTGTTATCCGGGAAAATCGGCTCTGGTTTTCCCGAAAATTTTGTTTATAGCTCCGAAAAATAACAAAGTAAGGGCAACCAAGTTTGGCACGAGTGTTTGTATTATAGAGTGTGAACTATGCACCAACATTTAAGTCTGTAAGTTTAAAGGTAAAAAGTTATAGGCATTTAAAAATAAAGTGGGCTTTTCCTCAAAACGTCACAGTCGCATTTGAAACGTCAAAGTAAAGAAAATGCGGCAAGAAAAGTGTTCTGCAAACTCTTAAGTTTCAGCCTTAACCGTCATTGTCCTTCATTATACTAAAATATTTGCAGAACATTCATTTCAAATAGGCACTTTCTCTGATGCTTCCGCAGTAGTTTTAGTTAAGTTTATGCTTTAACGATCTGGTATATACTTTTACCTAATTTTCGTAGAAAAAATTCATTATTGAGGAGATGGCGACTTTTGAATTTCAAAAAGATTTCTTTAAATCAGTGCAAACTAGGCCCCCTAGAATCCATATTCGGGTTTAGTTTCAGTTTTTATCTGTTTACATATATACAGGGTGACGCATTTCTACGGTAAAGATAAATATAATTGTTATTATACAAGATACGAGAAAAATTGTGTACGTTAGTTATATGTTGTCTTGACCTGAATATTATCAAATTATTTTTACAATTACAGGATGGCCCATAAGTGGTTGGTGCTACCTACCATTTTCTTTTCCGAACATTCCTTATATTATTGCATTTTTGTACTTTTTATCGAAATATGTGTAAGGGGTACGTTTTATATATATATATATATATATATATATATATATATATATATATATATATATATATATATATATATATATATATATATATTGGATAATAGTGAACGCAACCCTTCGATGACACAAGGTTACAACCCTCTTAGTAAACAATAGAAGTAACCTATTATAATAATAACAATCGACTAACGGTCAAATAATATAATTACATAGCTCAACAATCAATCACCAGTCGATATATTACTTAGCAGTTGTGTTATCTACTTAAGAGTAATCATGCAAAAAGGCAAAAGGATTATTACTTGTCAGAATGATGGCGAAGCCTTAATGTACGGGCGTAATGAGTCGGGCGAGCGGGTGTTAAATGTATCCAGTAACAACATCACTAACCTGTAATTAAAAATATACCTGAACACACCATTGTTCATCTAAAGCACAACCTAACATATATACGAGGGGCATTCAATGATTAGTTTATCAATCATTTACAAATTACACGCTCCACTGAGCGACTCGACATCAATAACTATTTATACTCAAAGTTCCACTGAGAAACCTAACATTAGGAGCAGTTTCGACATAACGCTCCACTGAGCAACTCCAACATTACTAGCAGTTCATACTCAAGGCTCCACTGAGCCACACTACACTCTCTCATCAGCGTACATCAGTGCCTCAGAACTGCTTCTCAACAATGTGTCTAAATGCTTCACCATTAGTTTCTCAAACAATAATTATTCAGACAATAATTACTCAAGTAGTTACTCACACGATAGTTACTCAAATAATAATTACTTAAACAATAATTATTCAAACATTGGTTACTCAAATAATAGTTTCTAAAATAATAGTTTAGCCTGTGTGTTTTGTTGGGCGCCGTACCCGAACACTAGGTCTGTGCCGGCTTCCAGGTATGCAATGAGGCACAGTTTAATACCTCACCTAGAGTGCTCGTACTGACAGAGTTGACTACCGAGAAGTGCAATGGACTAGCTCAACACTGTGCCCTTCTACAAGTACCCCAACTCCTTCACTGGGTCTGACCATGCAATGAGACCAACGAGTGAACTAGCCACAGTGTCTCGGACAATGTGCCCTCTCTGGTATCCACGCATCGAACAGGGGTAGGTGCAATGGTTACCTTGTAAACCTACCTTAGTCTGACGATGCCACTAAAAGCCACCGTGTTATGGTTACGTAACCTGGGCCTAAACTCAAACGCCTCTACCAGTATGACGCCCTACTGGGTGAGCAAACAGCGAAGGTGTCCCTCACACCTTCCAAACCATCATCGATTTACTTTCAAACTTTATTTACTCTAAACAAACTGGCATAATTCAACTCTTACTTAATTTATGAATATTGACTTAACCTCGTATAAGTAACAAGCCTATTTTAAACTTGGCCAATTCCTACATTATTTCATAAAGCCCCTTTATTTGAATATGATAATTACTTTTCAATTTATAACTTAGCCTCGTATAAATAGTAAACGTAATTTAAACTTAGCTATTTCTCAAATTATTTCATAAGCCCCCTTTATTTGAATATGATGATTACTTCTCAATTTATAGCTTGGCCTCGTAGAAATAATAAATGTAATCTAAACTTAGCTATTTCTCAAATTATCTCATAAGGCCCCTTTATTTGAATATGATATTTACTTCTCAATCTATAACTTATCCTCGTATAAATAATAAACTGACTTTGAACTCTAGCTACAATTTATTTTCATATAAACTAGCTATTCAATGATCTCCTAAAACCACCCTTAATCATATACTTATTGAAATTGCTCCTCAATGTATAACTTAAACAAATAACAACAGGTACAATAAACACACAAGCCATGTTCAATGAGAATTCACTTACCCTTTGTTCCAGAAAACACGGGACACAACACAGGACTTACTGTACACTAGCACGTTTAACGGTACAATGGCTAATGCATTATTTAGGTGAAGCAGGTGCCCATAATAAGTACACTTTGAGAACACCCAAATCACCACAACACATATTTCAGACACCTTAGGATCGTTTAGTTGACCATGTCAACATCTTCAGAGGAAGAAAAATTCTGTAGTGAACCAGATGCCCGATAAGCAGGCTCCCCTAACTTTAACTTGAACCGAGATGAGATATCTCGCACTTAACCCTCCTCTCACGTCCAGCTTTGTGTAAAGATTTTGAACAAGCGACGATGGGCTAGACCTCTACATTTTAATTTATTGGGACCATATATGTGAAACTTAATGTGACACTTGTTCACATAATGACGTGTCTATTTAAAACCTACAGAGAATTTTCATAATAAAATGGCGCTGTGAGCAGGGTGAGAAAATACATTCCTTACATATGATGAATGTTTGTAAGAAAAAAAATCGAGACGCAGTCAGTGCGTTTTGGTAGCGAATTTACATTAAATACTTAAAATTTCAATAACTGAACATTCTATTAACCTAAGGTTCGTTGGGTAGGAAATTAGTTTTCTCGGAAACATTTATACTTTATTTTCGGAAAATTTTTGCACATTTTCAAACAATAACCCACTAAGCATGGTAACTTATAAATGCTTACCGCAACGTTAGATAAATTTACCATTGAGCAAGTTAAGTTTGCAACATTTCTAAATGTTTGCAGCCAAAAAACGATTGCAAACTTACAAATGAAACTTTCAAATGTAATATCTCCTTTGCGGGCTTGTTGTTTTTCTTCATTTGTAAGCTCACGTAAAGTTACAGTTGTAATGTTTCTGAAAGTTTGTTTTAATTAGTAAACATTTATTTGAATTCCCTCCATTTTCGTATTCGTCTATGTTCGATCGTATGTCATCGTCGTCCAATAGCAACATACAACACTAACGCCAACAGCGAACTGACTCTGACAATGCGCCCGGTAGTGATCGGAAAAACCGTTATTTTCTATTAACAGTTAAAGCCGTTTACGTTATTTCATAATAACCGTTGAAAATAACAGCTCCAGTTATTTTGCTGATATTTTGAACTGGATAGTCGATCGATAGTATCCTACATTCCCAAAGCTGTGAGCGAGAGTGAGCACACTAGAGTATAAATAACGTGTTTCCTGTTAAGTAATATGTTATGAAGTAAAGTCTGCTCTATACTGCATAGCATACCCATACATATTTATATCATTCCCAGTCTCTTGTCCATTCATCCCGTTAAATATTTAAATTTAACAATTGCGGATGAAAACCGATGTTTATTCATCGAACCCAGTTGCAGTGGAACTGAAACAGATACGACTCCGAATTCTAGTTTATTGTAAAAAGCGGTATTTTGTAAGCTGTTATTTTTATAAATCCACAACTGGTGGTTACCGTTGCGGCTCGACAACCGTTTAAAACTAACCGACAGTTAAATAACGACCCATCACTAGCGCCCGGTATTAATGATAATGGCGGATTGGTGTTTATATTATATTTATGATATCATAAGCTGTTATTTGATCTATGTATATTGTCTATTAATTTTTATGGAAGTTTTAAAGATTGAACAATCTTATTGTAGCCTGAATTGTTTGAATTTTGGGTTTAAGTTAAGTAATTCGTTGTCTGGAGTGTAGATAATGAAACATGGAGTATATCGGCAAACATGTCAGGTAAGAATCCCTAAAACAGCGGCGATCCTTGGGAGCCGTCTACTTAAGGATCGCCAGTGAATTATTCTAAAATGGCTGCATTTATATTTTTGTTTCTTTTCATAAAATATGCTCAATGAAAAAGAAAACCTAATTGCTAAATACGAATTTTGTTATGTCCTTAGAAGCAGCCTGGAGATGTCTTACCTGGTCAGACCAATTCATTTTAAAATGTTAAATATGATTGACTTATGGAAGAATGAGGCTTATCCAGAGCAATCGACATCATAAGGAACAGTACAGTACCGATCAAGTTGCCAGGATTGCTTATTTTGTACATTGTCACAATATCGTATGGAATATTCATATGGGTTAACTCGTCAGCAGCGGAACATGTGTTTATCATGCAAAAAAGAGCAATAAGGACAGTGAATGATAAAGCTCGCAACATCAATACTAGGTGCAGGCATGAATTAAAAATACAGTTGCACAAAAAGGAGAAAACAAAGCAGATGTTTGATTACTTGGGAATCAAATTCCTCAGTGTTTACCTAATGTTATTAAGATGCTCCCACTAACAAGATTACAGTAGGCACTAGTGGATGTTATAAAACAAAAACCAAGATGAAGAAATTTATTGGTGCTCTAAACTAATGTGTAGTGTGTGTGTGAGTGCGTTAGGCAAAAGCTTTGGAAAGCAAGTTACACTAGCTACAGACTTTTTTATATATACATAATTCATTGTAGTCATAATTTTGTTTTACTTTAATTCAATGTTTCTGAATGTACGGAGTACTATACTTACTCGATAGGGATAGTTAAGACATATGCGTTAACACTTTCTGAGAGTGTCACCATATTTAAGATATTTTCGCATTGAAGTTGTATTCATTTCCATGCGCTTGATTTATCCATTGCATATTCTTACGTTTGCTTAATTTAACTTTCTATAAAATCGAAATGAATGCACCATTTTAGATATTTATTTTTTCACAATGGTATTTGATATGTTGACTTTATTTTATGTCACATATGTTACCACATATTTTAGAAACTAAAAAAATTTTCGCCTCTCAAAATAAGTAATGCTAGTTCGTTTTTGTTATTGGTGTTTCACACATTTTCCTAGACGACAGAGTTATTTAGTAAAACAATATCAAAAACAATTAATTGGTATTCATTTAGAAAAAAGAATGTTTGAAATCGGTCAATTAATAACGATATAACGAGTTCAACTTATCTATTTTGTCGCTGAGTTTTGACTAGAACTGCCTTTTAGGCTAAACATGGACACACGCTATATGTCTTAACTATCTCTATCTAGTAACTATAGTCGGTACTTATAAAGACAGTGTACATTTGATGGTCAATAAAATCTATATATCTATCAGCAAAAATAAATAATATGTTGTAAGTCTTTAATTTTTTTATGCAATAAAGATTTTATTCTAATTAACATTGTCTTAAGTCTTTTTTTTTACAGATTTATAAGAAATATATATTATGTATAAATACACCTATACCTATATTCAGTATTAGTTTGTAACTTGAAATAAATTCAGTTAATCAAATACAGTTTCTTTTTTTCAGAAATGCTTGGACACATTGGTTAGTATTTCAAGTTGCGGTCTTTTAAAAAAGCTATACAGTATGTACCATATTTGAAAAATGACTTCATCGATAATTTCTTTAAATCAACCCTACGTTTTTGGTTGACTATTTTTATAGTTCTTACATGTGAAGTTGTAGAAAACCAGCAGATTTAAAATTTTTATTCATTGATAACTACACAATTTTTTTTCGTGCTTTCAACTCAAGATTTATAATAAAAATTTGAAATTTGGTGGTTTTGTATTGCTTGGTGTGTACTTTAAAAATAGTCAGAAAAAAGCTAAGGTTGTCATTTACAAAAATTATCAATGACATTTGACACAAATTGTAAAATATATTTTTGAAAAGATTGTAACTGAGAATATTTTCTGACTCTGCGCATTTTTGAAAAAAAGGTGAAGTAGATTAATTGGAATTATTCTAAGTTACAAACTTGCACTGTATATATAATATATACAATTGCAGATAAGTTGCAAATGTAAGTTTAAATTTTACAACTTTGCCAGGCCCTTTTAAAATTGAAGCTTGCTGTAAGGTAACATTTGTAAGTATAAAGAAAGTTTGTTACAGCTCACTACAGTAAACTTGCAGTAACGTTACAAAAGAAACACTTACATATGTAAAGTCACTGGGGGGAAGATTTGCCATTTGCAACAAACTTGCAGGAAGCTTTCTGCAAGTTATCTATCAAACTTACACTTGCTTTGGCAAAGATTCTGCAATGTTAATGCAATATTACCTTGCTCAGTGGGAAGTTATTTAAAAAAATTGTGGTACATTGTTTCTACTATATAGGTTATACTGGTAACCAAATTGATGCCTGCTTGCATTAAAGAGACATATATTTGCTATTAAAAACATTTTTATGAAATTTCACTGCCATAACGCACTTGCTGCGTCCAGACTTTTTTTTAAAAGAATTACCCACGGAAAGAATAGTGTGTATACAAGTTTAATATTTAATTCCTACGGGCCACAACATCGTGATCAAATTGGAGCAACTATGCCATTTAAGAAGAAAAAACTAAAAACACACATTTGACAGTCAATCACATTATCTGCACACCTATTCAAACAATCGCTTAATCAATGTCAAGGTTTATTTAGAATGTAATTACAGAAACAAACTACAAAAGACTTTTTACACAGAACTACTAAACGAGTCCGGTATTATCTATCACAGTTTTCAATCGATTGGTTGACAGCTTGAATTGTATTTTGCTTTGAATAATGCTGTCTCAAAGCTGTGTAGATGAGCAAGTTTAGTAAATCTAATGAGACACACAAAAAATGTCTATTTCCTTGTGGCATGCACTTATAATTATCAGTATAGAACGTTTTAAAACATGTTTTCCTGTAGAAAGTTCTCATTATTTCTCTTATCGTTATATGCGATGAAATGTTTTAAAAACTTGTGAAAATATCTATAGGTAAGTAATATGTTGAGATAGATATATGTGAGCGGCAAAACTATAGAATAAATTCATTAAAATTTGAGCGATTGTGTTTTGACGAAGTGCTCGGACACGTCAACTCTAGTTTTCCAATATACACATTTTTGCATAAAATTTGCGTTTATAGCACTCCTGCTTTTCTAATATGACGTCATCGACATTTTTTAATGACATCCTCCGCTTTTTATTTTATTTTTCTGGATTGAATTGTCTACACGATACCAACAAAATTTTGATACCTCACATCGTTCAATCTTCGAATGGAAGTCATTTAAAGAGTGGAAAACATAAACTCTATCTAAAACAACAATCAAAAGATAACGGACAAGGTAAAATTATTTCCTGTAAATAAAATGCTAAAAATTGTATCCACAAGCAGATACTAATCAATAATACAGAAGAATCACCTGTACGTCATTATCAAATGAACGTTACTCTTAATAACATACATCTATTTTAAAAGTTAATTTAATATGGCAGATTTATGTGAAACAGAGCGTATAGAAATTTTAATTCTTGTTGATAAAACCAGAATACAGCACGAACGGTGCAATTTGTTTAATGAAAAATATCGAGATAAACGTATTAGCCGATCCACTATACATAAAATCGAGAAGAAATTCAAAGAAACTAGACATCTTAAACACATGAAAAGTGCAGGGCGTCTTAAGAAAATTGATGAAGACGTAAAACTTTATATTTTTAGCGAATTTTTATTAAACAAATTCGTTAATAGAGAGGTATCGATGGTGAGACTTTGCAAACATTTTTTCTAGCACGAATTTGGGCCACTAGAACGCGAAACCAAGGCCCATTTGAATCTTTATATGTATATATATATATATATATATATATATATATATATATATATATATATATATATATATATATATATATATATATACCCACACGATATCTCTAGAAGTTATTAACCGATTTTGATGATACTTGGCAAGAATCTTTCCTTTGTTAATGACTTTGATGAAGTTCGTTAGCCAGCCCTATCGGACCAGTATAAAAAAAATGTGTTTCCATAAATAACAAAGTGAGTTTGATAAAATTTGGTTGGTATGTTGCCCTCCTAAATAGCTTACTACATACTAAAACTACACTTTCTAGGCTTATAGAAAATTGACAAATTTGAAACTTTTAATGAAATTAACGCACTTTCTGCTTCTAGAATTTTTTTAAGTGTGGGTGAGAATCCTCATGTTGCATCTTGATCAATTCCAGCAGACTATGAAATTTTTCAGCGATCAGTATTACGTGCATTAAAATTAAAAGGTTACCATCTTCGCAAAATACCGCTGCGAACTTAATAAAGATGACCCTGATCCACGAATGTATTTTTGGGAAATAGTGCAAGATTTATGCAACCGTAATCCAAACTTTATTTTTTCGGATGAAGCATCATTTTGGCTAAATGGAACAGTGAATAAACAAAATTACAGGTATTGGGGTAGAGAGAATTCTGACTGGATGACTGAAACACAAACACACACACACTCACACACGCGCGCGCGCGCGCGCGTGAACTTAACGTGAGTACAGGAATAGTCAATGATATCATCACAGGTACTTCCATCTTTGATGAAACTCTCACTGGGCAACGATATTATAATTTTCCAAGGAATGTGCTTAATTATGCTCTTGCTAAGTACAATTTTTTTTCTCTTGCTGCATGTTTTCTAGATAAAGGTGATCCTGATTTACCAAGTGGTGATATTTGATTTTACCAACACGGTGCACCTTCGAACTTTGCACGTTTTGTTCGAGTTCTAGGGATTTTTTTTAAATCACTAATAAGGAGAGCTCGACTTTTGAATTTTGAAAAAATGTCTTCATATATATATATATATATATATATATATATATATATATATATATATATATATATATATATATATATTGATATAGTTACTGGTTTTGCTGAGGTTTTTAGCTCCCACGATTGGGTTGCAATTGAATTTATTGGGGAAATGTGTGTTTTAAGTATATGTGTATTAGATATATATATATATATATATATATATATATATATATATATATATATATATATATATATATATATGTATGTAAGTATATGACTTACACCTTGGTGATGAACTTACTCTCAAATCAGGGAGCTTCTTAAGCTGGTGGGTTCAAATCCGATATATCTTTGTTTAATTATTTTTTTAAATTTTTAAATATTCTGCCCTATCTAATTTCAGTTCTTTCCTCCCAAATACTCACATATGTATAAAAGAAAACAAAATAAGGCAAAGGTTTCAAATGATCACCAAACTTGAATATTTATTACAATTAAAGAACAAATGACAAAATTCTAATGCTACTTACTATTTCCAATCTACTTTTTTGTCTAATTTAGAGCTCTTTCTTATGATACTCCCCCCCTAAAAGTTATAGGCCTGTATTTCTTGCTTAAATTTTTTTAAAATTACCTATACATATATAAATACAGATCTTTTCGAACTATGAACTACAAGAGAACGACATCTACTGGCATCTGCTTGCCCTAGGGATTTAATGTATAGTTTATACGCGTAGTCAGTAGATGATTTTCGGTTTCGGCGATGATGTGATAATGGACGCTACGGCTGAGAGATGTCTCTACAGATACTTAGTTTTCCATCCCCTGCAAAGTTGCCCTGCTCTGAAGTTCCACGTTGTCTGTGACCAGTGACGCCTGTTTTTCCTCAACCTAAAGAGAGTCTTACTGTTTTCAAACTTTTTTCCAAATATATATATATATATATATATATATATATATATATATATATATATATATATATATATATATATATATATATATATATATATATTTCTTTTAATCTCCTTCTAATACCAAAAATTCAATCAATCTAATATTTTAATCCCAATTTCCCCGTTTTAATAATTTAATAATAATCTCAATCTATCAATTTTTTCAATAATAATCTTTTTTCATCTCAAAAAATTTCAATCTGATGATTTTATCCAAACTTTTTTCCCTCTGTTTATTATTTTTCTTCGTAACCAGCGTAACTAATCAAAAAACTGCTTTATGCCTGCTTTCAAATAAAATATCCTAACAAATTTTAACACAATAATTCTTTTCCATCATCTCCTCGGATACATACTTCTCATTGTTGTTAGTCAATGACAGAATAAGTACCCTAACTATAATTTTAGTGTCAGTTTGACGTCTGTCCTAAATAAAAAACTGCTGACTTACATCTAGGTTATGACATGACATTCCTAAATTTATCACTCAAATTTTGACATCTTACTATTCTTAAAGCTAACAACAATAACACCATAAATTCCCTAATTCTACTCAACATGAACATCTTAACCTACCTAAAAACTACTTATACAGTTTGTATTGTCCATTATTTACATTCTCTTGCTTTATAGTCTGTGTATCTTATATCTAGATTACATGACATTCTTACTTTTAGCAAACAATATCCTTAATTCTAACAAACAATAACATCTTTAAATTACATAACAGATAGCAAACAATAATACCTTACACTATCTAATTAAACTTGTCATACATTCCTAATGTTCAACACATTTACACTTGCCTTGCCTCTTTTTAACACATATATATGTCGTAATCAATTTTGATTGAATTTTTTATATCAGGTCTTACGTTATGCCTGTAAAAATGGTTATTATTTTCGCTGGCAAGACATTGCACACACCAGAAGTAAGTTTTTGTTTGTGTTTAGTATAATTTGTGGTAAAATGTGTTTATGTATGTATGTGTATATATGTATATGTGGCCCCCTTTAGTAACCATATCAATATATATATATATATATATATATATATATATATATATATATATATATATATATATATATGACACCGATAACTAAAAAAAATATGGGCCGATTTTGTTCAAATTTGGTAAGTACCTTTCTTTTGTAAATGGCTTGGAAAGTTCGTTAGCCAGGAAAATCGGACAAGGTTTTACAAGAAGATTTTGGGTTTCCTTCTGAAAAAAAATCATATCTCAAAAATTAAAAAGCTATGGTAACCAATTTTGATACGCTAGTTTCTGTCATAAAGGGTATTCTTTGTGCCAAAATTCAGATCTTTAGGTTAAAAGACAAAGGAATTACAAGCTTCTGATTAAAAAAAAGTTAAAACGTCAAGATAATTCTGGTAGTCGTACGTTAGCACATTAGCGCTTTTTGAGTTAAAAATACGGCTTGAAATTACTAACAAGCTCCTAAATCTGTGTCTCAACCGTCATTTTCCTTCATTTCATTAAAATATGAGAAAAAAAAAATCAATTTTAAACAAAAATTGTATGGTGTAAATAATCAAGACGTTAGAAAATTAATATACTAGGGTATATACCTGTTAGTACATAGATATGTCATGTCGACAATGGCCGAGAGGTGAAGAAAGCAGTGTGGATTTAATGATGGACTCCTAAAACACAAGTTCTAATCTCAGTTAGTGACTTAACTTTACTTTTTTTTTTGTCTCATTTCATTTTACCGTTGTCTGATCAGATTGTGCAATTTCGATGAATTTTTGTATAGCAAATTCAATTAAGACGAGATGAAAAGTTTTAAGACTTAATTCAATTTGAATAGCACATCTGGTTGTTTGTGAAACTTGGTGAAACCGTTCCATACTTAATACAGCCGTAGACTGTTCCTGTGGCTTCGCAAGTGATTGTTCTTTTCTGCAACCGATTTTAATTTTTACTGGACGCAGCAAGTGCGTTATGGTAGCGAAGTTTCAAATTTCAATAGCTCAATTTGCTAGTTACCTAACGTTCGTTGGCCATGAACCAGTTTTTTTAGGAACATTTTAAGTTTATTTTCGGAATTTTTTTTACATTTTCAAATAAATTCATTTTGATGAAATATGGTACATTGTTTCTACCATATAGGTTATACTGTTTTAATTTTTTTAGTCTTATTTTATTTTACCGTTATCTGATCAGATTGTGTAAGTCCGATACATTTTTAGCGAGTTTTTGTATGACAAATGCAATTAGGACGAGATGAAAATGTTTAAGACTTAATTCAATTTGAATAGCACATCTGGTTGTTTGTTATTGCCCTAACTTAGTGAAACCGTCCCATACATAATACAGCCGTAGACTTTTCCCATGGCTTCAGAAGTGCTTTTTTTTCTGCAAC
Organism: Tillus elongatus; assembly: GCA_964006375.1. NCBI lineage: Eukaryota > Metazoa > Arthropoda > Insecta > Coleoptera > Cleridae > Tillus > Tillus elongatus. The sequence goes on from OZ023268.1 coordinate 89,916,321, forward strand.
CTATTTCAATTTTTACTGGACGCAACAAGTGCGCTATGGTAGCGAATTTTCATTTAACTTTCAAATTTCAATAGCTCAATTTGCTATATTAAACTAACGTTCGTTGGCCAGGAACCAGTTTTTTCGGGAACATTTTAACTTTATTTTCCAAAAATTTTTGTACATTTTCGAACAATAAAGTCATTTTGATGAAATTGTTTCTACTATAAAGGTTATACTGGTACCCAAATTTCATGCCTGCTTTCTTAAAAAAAAAGACATATTTGCTTTAAAAATATTTTTATGAAAATTCACTACCATAACGCACTTTCTGCGTCCAGACTTTTTTAAATGACTGATTTCCTGGCAAGTGGGATAATTAACAAATTTTTGCATCCTATACATTGCTAAATAATAAATAAACAAATAATTATCACTATATAATTTAGAAACTCATGGTTACAGATCATAGATAGCTTGCTTGACAAGGTTTGATATGGTTTGCTTCACTGGTCTTCTTATTTACCCTTTTTATTTGCATTTTACTTTCTATTCAATTTTCGTACAAAAAAATCACCAATGAAAAGATCGCGACTTTTGACTTCGGAATTTATGTTTAAATAAGTGTGAAGTAGACCCCTTAGAATACATATCTGGAGTCAGTTTCAGTATTTATATGAAAAAAGAATTAGCCAATTTTGATGAAATTTGGTAGGTACCTTCCTTTTGCAAGTGGCTTGGATAAGTTCGTTAGCCAGAAAAATCGGTCCAATTCTTTCGGAAAAGTTTTGGGTTTCTTTGGTAATTTTTTGTATCTCCGAATATAACAAAGCTATGGGAACCACATTTGGTACGCAGGTTTACATTGTAAAACCCAAAATTTAGATCTCTAAGCTGAAACAAGAAAAAGTGACAGGCATTAAATAAACATTTTTGACACTGATGACCAGAGAAACGCACAAATCCAAAATATTTTGTGTGAATAACAAAACCTATTGTACACTAGCTGATCTAACAGACGTTGCTCTGTCCAAATTTCAGTATGTCAAACGACATTTGCGTACGTAGCGAAATAAATCGGAGACAAAAGCACCTTCAGTTCTTCCCGAATTTTTCAATTTTCCGGACAACTTTTCTCATTTTCATTTCTTTAAAAACCTCATTCGGACGAATATTTTGAAAACAAAATTTGCCAAATCGGTTTAGCCGCTCTCGAGTGATGCGCTGACCAACTTACCAACTTAATTTTTATTTATATAGATTACAGACAAAGATTAAGTTGTTTTGGGCAAAAAAATCAAAAAATTACCTTGAAAGTTTTATAGTTTTTCTTTTTAAAACGTCAAAGTCGCGATTTAAAACGTAAAATTTGGCAACTTTTGTGCAAAAAAACCTGTAACTAATACGAGCTATGCAGAGAAAATATCGCAAGAAGTGTGTTTTACAAAGTCCTAAGTTTCAGCTTCAACAGACATTTCATTCATTTTACTAAAATATTTGCAGAAAATTAATTTCAAATAGACTGTGTCTCTGATGCTATGGCAGTAGTTTTAGTTATAAAGAGAGTGTTCTGTGTAAGGCTAGACGTATTCTCACCATAATTAGGAACGCAGACCGGTTTCGCTCTAATTAGAGCTTGTCAGTACGCTATTCTAATTACAGCGAAAACACACCTATAAAGTAATACAGCTAATGTAGCCAGCCTCCTAGAACATTGTGAGATCTATGACAGGGTCGCCATTTCGGTGCGGAACCAGGTAGTATGTTGTCACGGCAGCTTCAATTAACACAATGCGTTTTAAATAGAGACTGTCTACAACCAGCCAACAATTTTGAAAATTGTCAGCCCTGGTCCAGTTTCTTCCGTAATACCAGGACAATGTATGTAGATTATATTAGATTAGATTTTATTGTGAGTGGGATATTCCAGTCCCTCCACCGCGACCTTAGGTTCACGTCTAATTATTCAGATTTCACCCATGAATGCCAGCTCCCTGAGGGAGTCGATCTTTTCTTGAGGGTGAAAGTTTGTTTGGCAGGTGTACTGCCATCTTAGTGAAGTCGCTTGTCCGTTTCGAAGCTCAAAGAGAGATAACCTCTCTCTGAGTACGTCTGGACCCGACATCCATCAGTGTTTGCCTCGAGGCGGTATCAAGTCCCGTTCTCGAGCAGCATCCAATCTCCTGTTTTAATCCACCCCTAGAGATCACAGCTCCCCTCAGGCTCGCCTAAACCTGACACCTAACAGTGTTAGAGTCAAGGCAACATCCCGAGTCCCGCTCCCGAGCATCACCCCAGCAAGACCGTCCGTCCGTTTCGTAGCACACAGTATGGGCTCCAAACTCCGGGTGTCTACCACTCATCAGAGATCAGAGTCCCCCGGGACGTCTGAACACACGACACACGCTAGGGCTCAATCCAGGGCGGTATCATCTGGAACCCCGCTCCCGAGTAACAACCAAGCGAGGCCAACTGTCAGTCTCTGAGGCCACAGTGGAGGCGTCAAACCCGGGTTCATATCACTCCCCAGAGATATCCGCCTTCCCCTAGCCTCACCTGCACCAGACCTCCGCCAGTGTTCATTGACTCGACGCGGTATCATGAATTCCCGCCCTTAAGCAGCATCCAGGCGGGGTCGTTAGCCTGTATCGATACTCACAGAGTGGGCCCAAGTCTTCAGGTGCAATCCACTCCTAGAGACCCCAGCCACCTCCGGGTTCGTCCAGGCCCAACACCCGCCAGCATTAGCTTGAATTTCATCCAACAAATCGAGCTTCTGACAGGATACGACACCTGCGAGGTGAAACTTTGTTTGACAGATGTACTACGATCTGAGCGAAGTCACTTGCCCGTCTCAAAGCTCGAAGAGACATAACCTCTCTCCGAGTTCGTCTGGACCAGACATCCGTCAGTGTTTGACTCGGGGCAGTATCATGAAGTCCTGCATCCGAGCAGCATCCAAGTGAGGTCGTTTGTCCGTTTCGAAGCACACAGAAGAGGCTTCAACCCTTAGTTGTATTCCACCCCTAAAGATCTCAGCTCTCCTCCGGGTTCGTCTAGACCCGACACCCACCAGCACTCAACCCAAGGCGGCACCCATCCGGAACTCCGCTCCCGAGTAACAACCGTGCGAGGTGAATTGTCCATTTCTAAGCCCAGAGTGGAGGCCTCAAAATCCGAGTGTACATCAGTCCCCAGAGATATCCGCCTCCCTCCAGGCCCACCTGGACAAGACCCCCGCCAGTGATTAATTCCAATTAATCGCCTTTTACGACAGGCAGGAGTTACCTTGGATCTATTCTTTTAAGTAGTCCCCGGACCCACAATGTATGTAAGGCTAGATGTATTCTCACCATAATTAGAAACGCAGACCGGTTTCGCTCTAATTTGAGCTCGTCATACGCTATACTAATTACAGCGCGAAGACACCTATAAAGTAATACAGCTAAGGTAGCCAGATCTATTAGAGCGAAAGCGGTCTGCGTTTGTAATTATGGTGAGGGTGCTATTTATGTGATAAATATAATATAATACTATTATACAATTATACTAAGTTAAGTAGCTCCCTGTATATATTATAGTAAATAATATCCCAAGAAGACTTGTAATTAATCACTGAAATAGCAAGGTTTTTGTTAATTTATTATCTTTGTAAAGCTGAAAAAGGTTCTCGATATTCTAATACAATTTTCATTATGTACAAGTATCCCTTTACTGAAACAGATGAGCTTTTTATAAATACTGTTAGAGTACAAGACCCTAATCGTGTTAAAAGTAATCAATATAATAGTGTGTCAAGTATAATAAAAAGAGTATTTAAACCTGCTTTTACACAACAAACAGAAAAAGACTCACAGAGGTAATTAATTTGTGTTGATAAATGACTGTCATTTTCCCTTAAGTAGGTTAAGTAAGAAATCACAACATAAGACTATATTCCGGCATTTTTAGAGTAAAACATACTCTATATGGTATTTAATGCACTAATATAGAAAAAGATACATTCCTTAAAAAAAATTGAATCATCAAGTAGTTTAATCTGTTTGGTTTGCTTGAAAATTTATTTTACACTAAAAACAAGGTAATTAGCATTAGTTTTTTTTTGCAAAATAGTTATAAAGAAACAAGCCGGCAGCATTTTCAGACACTCGAGATTGTCAAATAATAAAGGATAACTTAACACCGTTGGAGTCCATTTCCAAAGACTTTTTAACTACAGATTTGGTCAATTAATAACGGCAAGAGAAATATTTCTGGAAAACATGGTCGTCATTTTAAAATGAGTAGTTTTAGTAGAAAATCACAAAAAAGATTATATTTGTGTTTTTCGAAGTTAATAAAAAAACATGTGCCATAGACAATTTATACCATTAACGAAGATAATTATTTTTTTATTTTGGAAAAAACAAAGGAGCATCTTTTTTTCCTAAGTAACGTAGCTATAACAATGTGACATTCGTGCATTCATTCCCACACATTACATCAACAGTATTTTTAGTGAATTTTCTTAAAAAAAATTCACTAATGACGAGATCCCGAATTTTGAATTTTCAAAACATTTCTTCAAATGAGCGCTATTTTGGACCCTTGGAGCCCAAATCCGAGGTCAGTTTCAGACTTTATATGTTTATATATATATATATATATATATATATATATATATATATATATATATATATATATATATATATATATATATATATTTATTTATTTATTTATTTATGTGTCACACCTATTAAAATAATGGACCTATTTTGATAAAACTTGGTGAGTACCTTCTTTTAGAAAGTGGCTTGGATAAGTTCGTTATCCAGGAAAATCCGTCGAGGTTTTCCCAGAGAATTTTGTGTATTATTTCGAAACAAATTTATATCTCCGGAATTAACAAAGTAAGGGCAACCAAATTTGGTAGGCGGGTTTATATCATTATAGGTAAGTTATCTACCAATTTAGCTCTGTAGGTTAAAGGACAAAAAAGTAACAGGCATTTAAAGAAAAATAAATTTGGGTTTTCCTCAAAACGTCAAAAGTCTCGATTTTAAACGTCAAAATTTGCAACATTTAGGCAATGAACCTGAAACTAATATGAGCTATGGAAGGAAAATGTCTCAAGAATAATGTTTTACAAAGCCTGAACTTTTAGTTTTAATCGTCATTGTCCTTCATTTTACTAAAATATTCCCAGAAAATTCATTTCAAATAGACCGTTTCTCTGATGCTTTGTCAGTAGTGTTGGCTATATAGTTTATCGGATAATGGTATATCATTTTTGTCGAATTTTCGAAAAAAATCTTTAAAGCTCAATATATCCGTCATTATGCAAGATACAAAAACAAATTGTGTACATTAATTATAAGGTGTCTTGAGCTACATCTTAAAAAAATATTTCTACAATTACAGGCTGGCCCATAAGTCGTTGGTGATTCAAATTTTCTTTTTTAGTGAATTTTCTTTAAAAAATTCACTAATTGGGAAATCTGTACACACACACACACACAGATATATATATATATATATATATATATATATATATATATATATATATATATATATATATATATATATATATATATATATATATATATATATATATATATGTATGTATGTATGTATCGTACCGATAACTCAAAAAATAATAGACCGATCTTGATAAAATTTGGTGAGTACCTTCCTTTTGTAAGTGGCTTGGATAAGTTTGTTACCCAGGAAAATCGGACCAGGTTTTCCCGGAAAATGTTGTGTTTTCTTTCTAAAAAAAAAAAGATATTTCCGGAAATAACAAAGTGAGAGCAACCAAATTTGGTACGCGTATTTGTATAATAAAGGTTGAACCATTTAGGTCTTTAAGTTTAAGGACAAAAAAGTTACGGGAAGCTAAAGCAACAAATTTTGGAGTTTTCCTCAAAACGTCAAACTCGCAATTTAAAACGTCAAACTCGCAATTTAAAACGTCAAACTCGCAATTTAAAACGTCAAACTCGCAATTTAAAACGTCAACATTGGCAATAGTTGGGCAAAGAACGTGAAACAAATACGGATTGTGAAAAGAAAATGTTGCAGGAAGAGTATTCTGCGAACTCTTAAGTTGCAGATTCAACCGTCATTGCCGTTTATTTTACTAATATATTTACAGAAAATTCATTTCTAAGAGACCGTTTTCCTGATGCTTTCGCTGTCGGTTTAGTTAAGTTGTGATGCTTTTGCTGTAGGTTTAGTGAAGTTTATGGTTTAATGGTCTATAATTTTTAGCTAATTTTCGTAGAACAAATTCGTTACTGCATTTTAGCATTTTTTATCGAAATATGATGCATGTTTGTAAGCAAAAATTGGGACGCAGTAAGTGCGTTTTGGTAGAAAATTTTTATTAAATCCTCCAAATTTCAATAACTCAATTTGCTATTAACGCAATAAAAAAACGCACAGACAATTCGATTTTATCTATTTATTTATTTATTTTTTCATTGAAAATGTCTAATTTTCGATTGTCAATAATTCGTAAACAGTTGAATATAGGTATAGGGCATCATACATGAAACATATTTAGAATTTTCCAAGGAATCCAAAAATGCAATAATATACAGGGTGTTCTATTTAAAAAGGGTTGACGTTGACGTAATATTTTATTTACGCAACATCCTGTACATACTAGTATCAGCTAAAAATGCAGAATTAAAAATAAAAATTGACCTGTCTGAGCGTGTTTTTTTTAAGCTCACCTGTATACATATATTCCTATTATGCCCAACTTTATCACCACCCTATAGAATGCAGTCATTGACTATGCAAACATTCAAGAAATGAAAATAAAATTCTATAAGCACAATTTGGAGAACCAAATTTATCACAATACAGTTTTAAGTTCACTCGTTTCGCAAACAATGTTAGCGTCATCAGATGGATGAATAAAATATGAATAAATATGAATAAAATCTGTGTTGTGATGAATTGTGTTCTCGAATTGTACTTATCAGTGCTCATCACAGGTTTTATTTTCACTCATTGAAAAAAATTCTATGATATTATGTTTTATTTTTATGATTTAGTGATTTAGTTCGTAAATCGACCCTGTCAATGCCACACATACATTGGTTGTACTATTTTACAAGTGTTGGGCATTTTACTTTTATTTGTGAGCCATTTTTGGCACGCCTCTTAATGTTGCATGTAACCTGGGGATTACGGAAATTTAATATTAACCGTATTGGCCTCTTGTCCGTTCTAGGCCGCTTTTACTGGACTTTCAAACATTTTGCCTGTATGCATTAGGTACGGGTGAGTTAGTAAAAGCCGGCCTTTGTTGTCGCATTGTTTCACAGGCATATCTGCACCCTAGAGCCAGACTCTATTATGTGCAAAAATTTAATTTTACAGGACAGTTGTTTGAAAAATTTAAAGCAGTTTCTTCTCATCATTTATTCACTCAGGGCATACTGTAAAAGTCAGATCACTTTTCTCATTAGTAAGGCTAGATGCCTTACCACTAGATGCATTCTCACCACAATTAGAACCGTAGACCAGTTATAATTGTGGTGAAAATGTATCTAGCCTTACATACTTTGTCCCTATATTATGGTAGAAATGGGACAGGGATGACAATTTACTAAATTGTTAGTTGGTTGTATACAGTCTCTTTTTTTTTTAACACTTTGTGTTAGTTGGAGCTGCCGTGACAATATACTACTTGGTTCCGCAACGAGGGGGCGGCACGTGTCATACATATCACTTAGTGTTTTCTAATTAGCTTTTTAGTTCTACTTCTGTGCATCGTGGAATAATGTTAATAATGATAGAGGTTACTTAAATATTAAATGACATATTTGGAAAACGGACTTCATACACTTGGGCTCTGAAATATGCTAAGCAATTTTGACTTATTTTTTAAATTAATTATCTGATCTAATTTAAGAATTTGAACTCAGTTGATATATTACTTCCACATCGTCACAACGTGTGGAAGTATCGCATCGGCGACAAAATATCCAAATTTTTTTTTCGCTTAAACGTCGTAAAAAGTGTAAAAACATATAAAACGTGATTTGGGAACTAACATTTTTTGTCTGTCGGTCTGTATGTCTGTCTCTAGCCACAATAACTTTAGAACGAATTGAGATATCGTCGTCAAAATTGGCATACAGTTAGCACTCGGCAAACGGTTTGGATTGTTTTTGGGTAAAATTGCTTTAGGTGGTAGAGGATGAATGGAGTGGATTTGGTGAAAATTGACATTTTTTCGTCAAAACTCGAGAACTATAACGTTTTAGGGTTTATTTATTAGAAAAGTTTTAATTTCATCAAACATCTGGCAGTCTGTGTTATAATTAAATGAGGGGTTGAATGTGTGGGGGTGGAATATTGTTTACAAAATTTCGATTTTTTTTTCTAAAACGGCGTAAAAAATCTCAAAACATATAGAAAACTTGATTCTGGAACGAAAATTTTTGGTCTGTCGGTCGGCATGTAAGTCTATCTGTTAATAGGCGCAATAACTTTCGAACTAATTGAGATATCATCTTCAAATTTGGTATCCAGTTATCAACCGACAAAGGAACGCTTCTAATTGTTTTTGGGTAAGATAGCTTCAGGGGGTACGGGATAAATAAGGGGTGATTTGGTGAAAATTTACTTTTTTTTCAACGAAACTCGAGTAATATAACGTTTGTGGTCAAGTCATGGGCCCTAAATTCATTCCATCAGAATGTCTTTCTGAAGAGAATAAATTATCACAGCTATGTAGAAGTTATGATTCAATTTGCAGCATTTTTGATAAAGAATCTGTAGTAATTCTGAGGAAAAAAACACTAATATTGTGTGATAGTAAATAATATATTGCAGTACTATCAAACTCAAGCTCGTAGATGTAGCGAAACCATCGTTTTAACTAGAAATATAGTGATCTTGAACTAAAAGTAATTCAAATAAGAAAAACTCTGGACGCAGCAAGTGCGTTATGGTAGTGAATTTTCATAAAAATGTTTATAATAGCAAAAATGTTTTTTTAAGAAAGCAGGCATCAAATTTGGTTACCAGTATAACCTATATAGTAGAAACAATGTGCCATGTTTCATCAAAATAACTTTATTGTTTGTAATGTACAAAAATTTCCGAAAGTAAACTTAAATTGTTCAAGAAAAAACTGGTTTCCTGGTCAACCTTATAGGTTAATAGCAAATATTCAAATCTAAACCATTTAATAAAAATTTGCTACCATTAAGCACTTGCTGCGTCCCGAATTTCTTTTCTTACAAAGATGTATTATATTTTGATGGAAAATGCAAAAATGCAATAACATAGGGCGTGTTCAATTAAAAAAAAAGAACATTTGAATCACCAACGACTTATGGGCCACCCTGTAATTGTGGAAATATGTTTTAAGATGTAGCTTAAGACACCCTATAATTAATGTATACAATTTTTTTTTGTAACCTGCATAATAAGGGATATATTGAGTTTTAATGATTTTTTACGAAAATTCGACAAAAATGATGATACCATTAAACGATAAACTCTATAGCCAACACTACTGACAAAGCATCAGAGCAAGGGTCTATTTGAAATGAATTTTCTGGGAATATTTTAGTAAAATGAAGGACAATGACGATTGAAACCAAGAGTTCAGGCTTTGCAAAACATTCTTCTTGAGACATTTTTATTCTATAGCTCATATTAGTTTCAGGTTCATTGCCTAAATATTACCAATTCTGACGTTTTAAATCGCGACTTTGACGTTTTGAGGAAAACCAAAATTTATTTTTCTTTAAATGCCTGTAACTTTTTAATGCTTTAACCTATAACGCTAAATTTGGTAGGTAGCTTACCTATAATGATATAAACCCGTGTACCAAATTTGGTTGCCCTCACTTTGTTAATTTTGGATTTTTTTTTTTCGAATGAAAACTCAAAATTTTTCCGGAAAGCCTTGTTCGATTTTCCTGACTAACGAACTTATCCAAGCCATTTACAAAAGGAAGGCACATGCCAAATTTTATCAAAATTGGCCCATTATTTTTTGAGTTATCGGTGTGATACATTCCTGATTAACGAATCTGTCCAAGTCATTTACAAAAGGAAGGCTAATGCCATATATATATATATATATATATATATATATATATATATATATATATATATATATATATATATATATATATATATATATATATATATATATATATATATATATATATATATAACAATAAAAAATTGAAACTGACCCCGGATATGGGTTCTAGGGGTCCTAGTTCGCGCTTATTTGCAAAAATTTTTTTAAAATTCAAAAGTCGGGATCTCCCCATTAGTGAATTGTGAAAATTCACTAAAAATGACACTAAACATAAAGTAGTAGAACTTAAGTATTCCAGAGCAATATTATCTATCGAGATATCTTCAATTATTTTCTTTAGTCGTGAAATAAATCTTTGTAGTACTGGTGGAACCTTTTGGCACCCACTTGAGAAGATTCTGTGGGTCATCATATTTAGTCTTTCATATTGGATGCGGCACGCAAGTTAGTGTTTCCAGATCGTGAACGTTGCAATTTTTTTAGTACTTCCACTTTTTATATTGAAATTGCAGATAGGTAAAATTTGTTTTGAAATACCCAACGCCTCCATGGCCAGGCTTAAGTTTGACTTAAACAGCTTGAGGATATAGGAATTTTAGGTTATCCTCTGTTTACTTTTGCGAGAGGAATAAAGAATTGGTAGCAAGGCACGGCTTATTGAAATTCTTAAAGTCTTTTGATTCCATTACAATTTCATTGAATATGTACCTACTGCCACTCATCCTGGCTACCTGTTGCCAATCCAATGGTGACCTTATTGAAAACATAGGCATTCTTTTTTAATCTCTATAAGAGAATGTACCATGTCAGCCTCCATGTGAGTGTGTCCTCGAGGTAAATATTTATGTTGTAGTGTTTCTAATTGAGGTACTAAGGACTACAAAAGTAGGACATTACCATCTGGATATTTCTAATCTGAGAAGGACAATTTTAACTCTAAATAGTTAAATGTTTTATGAAAGAATTACATTTCAAACCAATAGCATCTTTCAGTAAACACGAAGCCATTTTATTACCTCCCGGCCTAGCAATAGACTCATCTCACATTATGTAGTTAGCTCTTTTGTCCTTAGCATCAAAAATAGTATAACTAAATGAGCACAACTTCAAACTGTAAAAACTCTATGCATTCGTGAGCTTTGGCGATAGCAAACATTTTTGCAAGTCCACCATAACCGCTTTCAAGGATTCCTTTTCCACTGAGTCTGCTGTATCTTTTTTTCTGATCACATTTTTCTGCTGTCTCAGCCATATGTTTGTCATAATTTTCTGAGAGAAATTCATTTCTAGGTGATCCTTCCTTCAACTTAATTTGAAATGCATCACATGTGTCACATGTACCAGTAGCGGGTAGTTTTAAACCTAAGTTTAATTCTTTATTGAATATTTCGTAATAAAGCTATTCCTTCGGGATATCATCGTCACCCTCAGCTTCACCTTCAGCTCAACAGTCTTCCTTGAACATTGCATATATCCTTGTTATGTCTAAACGTCTTCCCAGATATTTCTTAATTTTTAACGGCTATAGTGTGACTCGACACACGAAAACCTTGAAATATGTTGACGTATTTTGTTTCGGCTTGCAACACAAATATTATTTTGATATTTTGACGTTCGTGTTTTCCTCTTTTGTCATACTCAACTATTCCACTTAGTTGTCTCTTATTCAGAGCTATTTTTACGGATGACTGAGAAATGCGCAATGTTGATATAAAACATAGAAGAAGGTGTGTCCTCTCGGAAATTAGAGCGCCATCTCTGCAGCGAACTCTTCTTCTATATGGGAACAAATAAATTGCCTCTTCTTATCATTGGGTGTACATCTGCTTTGTCAGAATGAATTAGGTATACTGATCCAATGAAGTACTCAGAACCAAAAGGGACTAAACGAGCATAATGTTTTTTGGTACTGAACAATAATGGAAATGACACTATTCTAAAATGGATATCATACAACATTATATCGGGTAATTCAGAGCCATAAAATATAAAATAAACTTAATACTCTTTGACTCTCACCTCACATGGATAAAATACGAAGAGGCCTTCGAAATTGGTGCTCATGTAGTGAAGCATTCAGAGCCAGTCTGTATAAAATTATTCTTATACAGTTTGGTTCGCACTTGAATTGGACTAAGTACCGATTTATCTCGATTATTATTATACCTAGGGAAAAATAAATGGCACAACTGGAAAGAGTAGGAACGAAAACCTATGGTTCCATCAAAACCACATTTTCATTAAAATTGGCCTTAATACACTCTGGCTCTGACGTACAAGTATATTTTATCCATTTGTAAGTCCGTATAAAATTATTCTTATACAGTTTGGTTCGCACTTGAATTGGACTAAGTACCGATTTATCTAGATTATTATTATACCTAGGGAAAAATAGATGGCACAATTGGAAAGCGTAGAAACGAAAACCTATGATTTCATCAAAACCACATTTTCGTTAAAATTGGCCTTAACACACTCTGGCTCTGGCGTACAGATATATTTTATCCATTTGTAACTTATTAGGTAGGTATACAGAGGAAAATAAAGTCACAAAGTAGACCTAATAGTTATTTTCTACCAATCGATGAATCAAGTAGTAAGTTGCTGAGTTTCCTGACATTGGGGGTTTTACCAGTATAGACTTGGAACTCATGAATATCCCATCACACTTAGTTCTTACCCACACCTTATAACCTAATTTTATGGGTTTATTCAGCATATATTGTCGAATGCTTGACCGACCTTTAAATCTAATAATACATTCATCAACACTTTAGCATTATTAAGGTTTATATGAATTTTCAAAAGTTTGTGAAAGGATTGGCAACCAATTGTATATTGTCAACTGGGATAACTTTGTCCCATTTTCATTTTTATTTCACAGGAAAACTAACTAGTAGTTATAAACCAATTAAAATTTGATATGATAACTGGTTCATATTATTTTAAACATATATAACTGTAATATAAACTATTCTTAAAATACGCATACAAACTTTAATCACTTTAAAATTGTTTGACTAATATTACCTTAAATTTGGGAAACTTCGGCCCAGTTATTAAAAACCAAACATTTCGATTCTTGAGATAGTTTGGGTTAATGTTTGACCACGTACAACTATTGCCAAATTACCTATTACAAATCTTATATCCAATCCGAGTTAATCTCAAGCTTAATTTTTGGAAACATCAACAAATCATTATTTTTTTTCCAAAACTGATTTTATATTTATATTTCAAATGGAATTTTCAAAGAAAAGAAAATTAAAATAGATAAACAGTACAAAGTAATTCTATTTAACCTTCTTCTATGTTTTGACGAATTGTCAGTCCAAACCATGTAGAAGAATCTTAATCCAGTTCTGGTACAAAAGACTGATTTCCGGACATTTTCGATACATTTCTTCCAGTTTTTCTTCAAACTCAGATCATTTTTCACTTATCTCGTCAGACTCTAACACTATCTCAAGGTCATCTTCATTTCATGAGCTAGAGCATTGTCGTTGCCACTTCTTATAAACTGGACCATTTTTAGAAGTAGAAAGATTTGACTTGTTTGGCTTGTGAATTTTCTTTGCAGGAATAATTAACTTCAGTGAGCAATTAAACTTTTACCAGTAGGAACCTGAATTTTTTTCTTTCTTTTACGACCATCTGGTGTCAAGAAGGCGGATCTTTTATTTTACAGCGGCTCCAAGAACGACTCTTCTACAGCATCTTTAACCACGTCATATTGGTTTCTGGGCAGTGCTTTCAACTGTTTTTGTTTGTTTAGTGGATGCATCCCAGTTTTTTCAAATCCAGCTTTCAAGTTGTTCTCCATATTATTCTGTTCTATGAGATCTTTAAGTGAAGTCGAAAACACATCCTTATAAGTAGTATAGAATTTCGATCCATGAGCAGACTCTTTTCATTTCATAAGGATTACCCTTCACAGTTTCTTTGTTGGGCCAAAAAGGGACACATCCAGGTTGAGTAAGGTGTGTGGAGTTTGATCGTAGTCAAACAAGTCTCGCGTTATGTCAAGCTGAAGCACGTGCTTACTGATGTGTGATAAAATTTTATTAAATAAAATTTTGTTATAACCTAAAAAACAAAATTGGGGTGACTTTGGCCCAACTACCATGTTGGGTCAAATAATTCAAGGTAATGACATTGTAAATAGTTAAAATAATAATATTAGACTGAGACAGTTCGCTTACTTGCTCTGAATCGCGTACTATATCGCATTTAGAAGGAAAAGTTGTAAGACAACAACAATATACGTTTTAGTGATAGCAAAGTCAAACAGCATTATAGTAGTGGTAAATTGATGAACTACAAGAGAAAACTATGAGAAAGTCAAGGCAGTACTGCCATCTTTTGGCCCATGCAATAAATAAGTGATAACTACTCTCCTTTGTTAAAAGACAGCACATAAAAAAGGAAAAGAACTTGAACAGTAATCCTTAAAACTAGAACTCTTCTCCATTCCCATAATCACATTAATACGTAGAAAGGTTTTCATCACATCTACGCAGTTACATGATAAAATTGTCAAGAATGAATTTGTGCAGCATACAACTTCGTTTAAAAAACTAATCTTTCTATTAATTCCTTGGGAGATATTTGCAAAAAAATATTAGGATATTAAAAGTCTAAAATATTAGGGACAGAGACTTCACGCAATATTTCTTTGGTTACAAAATAGTGTGTGTGTGTGTGTTGTTTCTTTAACGTCGGCCTATTTCCGTGACTATGGCCAATCACCGATGCCAGGGAGCAGTTTCACCTCACCATCCTGGAAATTTTACGGAACCCCTGTCTTTCTGTAAGGAGGGTAGGGATATTTAACGTGCCCAACATCGCATGGACACGGGACCGACGGCTTTACGCCTCCTCCGAATGACGGAACGTGCAGACATTAAACTTGCTCAAATACAATGCCAGAACCTCGGTTGATGTTAATGTTACAGTTTGTACTGAAAAAGTGAAAGGAGTAGCCTGGGATCGAACCCAGTACCCTTCGGTACAGATGCACACGTTCTTACCTCTGAACCACCGAGGCTCTGTTACAGAATAGTCTAACCCAAATTTAAAGTGCTGATAATTTAGTCCGTATTAGAGCACACTGCAGACCTACAATTAGTAAATTCTGCAGGTAACTAAAAGTCTGATGTTTAGCAGACACACAAATTCAACTACCATATCACAAATGGCGATATTAGAAAATGTTATTAAATGTGTGATTACTTGATTAAACCCCTGAGCCTGTAAGGGGTGAACTACGATGGGCAGATATTGTATTTCCATTACGAGGCCTCGTTTTTGCGCCCTTTGTTACATCGTAAAAATGGGGGTTTAGGACGTGGGCTACACCTTTGAGATGCATGATGATCAATTAACAAACCTTCTACTTAATAGACACTTCGTATGTGACGCTACCAAAATTATTTATTTATTTGGCCACAGTTTGAGATAAATATTCTCTTAAAGATTGTGCTTTGCGGCATTCATAAGCGCTGTTTTTAATTATGTAACCTCATTACGAGAATCAAATATCGTGTTGTTTTCTTTATTTAATTAGGCGTTTACTAATCGTTATTTGTCAACCACTTGCACAATAACTATTAAGTTTTTCTTGTGATTGTTATTCAAAGAAAAACATTTTTCTAATGCAAATATTAAATATCTTTAACCACATGCACTCAACTGCGATGAAATATGGATATAGGTCAGCATAATGGTGTGTGAAAAGTCTATGAAGTAATATGCGAGTATATATCAACAAATAATAAGCTTTTTAATGGTGCAGCAATTAAAATATCTTACATTGTTTCTGAAACAGAGTTAACCTTTACACTTATGGATGTGTATATATCTAGATATGAATATATATATATGGTCACTTGCGTGAAACGGAAGCAGCAACAAGTGTAGCATGATATGTAGCATGGAAGTATCGATATCTCCTGATCAAAACAAGACACAATAACCACTTTATTTATAAGCTGAAGGAAGTGGCCATGCCATGTGTAATTCACACTACAATATTGTAAAGTACATTTAGTTGAATATTAAATAAAGTTGGCTCATCATGTTTGTGGTCACATAGTCAGTAACTCAAAAACGGTTATCCTTTTTAACCTAGTCGTGTAAGGTTAATGAAAATTAGAGCCGCAAAGTTATCGCGTGAGTATTTAAGCATTGTAGATCTTTTTTCGCAATGTATTGTTGTTCTTCATTCGTTACAAGTATTTGTTTTATCTTCTGCAAGTACTATTTGTTATTTTTACTTCCACATTCTCAATACGTGTGGAGGTATGGCATCGGCGACAAAAATTTAAAAACTTTTTTTTTTCCGCTTAAACGTCGTAAAAAGGGTCTAGACATGCAGAAAATATCGCTGCAAATTGAATCATAACATTCACATAGCTGTGATAATCTACTCCCATCAAAAAGGCATTGTCATGAAATGAATTTAGGACCCACAAAGAAAATATTTGCATTCCTGTACCCATAAGCTTCTGAAACGTTATATTACTCAACTTTTAACGAAAAAATGTCAATTTCCACCAAATTACCTCTCATTTATCCCCTACACCCTGAAACGATCTTACAGGTGGTAGTGGACTTTTCCTTTACGTGATAGTAAAGGATTTTTTTCACCCCCGAGCAGGTACCACCCCTTACATCAAGAGGCCGGTTAAGTCCCAACGGACGTTTCCGATTCTGGTGTATGAGTCGGATTCCCTTATAAATAAAAATGATGATTGCTTCTCCTTGCACAAAAGATTCCGGGGGTAAACGACCCCTTCATTCAGATCTCCGGGAGAGGGGTGTGCAGGAGGCGCCGGCATCAAGATTTAACATATCCTTCTCGAATATATGTGGCCTAAATTCTAACCTGAACTCCGTCCACCATTTACAGCTCATCTTACTCACCGAAATACAAATCAGTGCCAAAACAGATACTAATCATCTTAATTTCCCGGGTTATGAGCTCCTTACTTCCTTTAGATTGCATTGAGCCGTGTGCGCATACGTCCGTAGCAATCTACCCTGCACCAGACTCATAAATTTGGAAGCTGGAAGAAAAGACATACTTTAGATTAAACTCTCTCTCAAAGCTGCAACTAAATTCATCTGTTACATTTACCGGTCACCTTCTGACAACAACTTTGTCCAGCCCTTCGACTACCTTTGTGAATAAACCGACCATCTGATTTCTGAATATCTTTCTTCCAAGGTAAATATTCTTGGTGACTTCAATGTCCATAATAAGGAATGGCTACGATCTTCAAAAACCGATCGACAAGAGAGAGCAGCGGAGGCCTTTGCAGTCAGTAACTCTTTAGCCAATATGATTTAGCAACCTACTTACTTTCATCGCATCCCAAAAAAAGCTCAAATCCCTTGGATCTCCTTCTTACTACAAAACTTGAATGCTATAAGACATCAGTCACCGCCCCCCTTGATCGCCCAGACCACGGAATTGTCACTGCTTCCTACGCATTGCAACCCGAGGTCACACAGTCATCACACTCACGTATCGTTTAGCACTACAACTACTCGAACTGGGACGAAATGCGGGATTATTTTATCTCATTTCCATGAGCGTCTGTCTGCTTCTCTCATCTTGACCCCTCTGACATCTCACAAAACGTCACCGAAATTATCCAAAACCTCTTCAGCCACTCAAAAAGCCTTGGTTCTCTAAATCCCGTAACAAGGCCAGACTTGAAAATGCTCACAAAATGCTTCTACACAATCCCAGTCAAGAAAACTGTCAAGCATTTAACGACGCAAGAGACCGCTATGTCTGCATTCTTTCTGAGGCAAAAACTCGTTTAATAACCACATCAAAAACAAAGTCCCCCCAAGCTCCAACGGCAGCAAACCCTTCTGGACTCTTGCTTAATCTATTGGGAATAATTTCTGCAAGACGACATTCCCACCTTTTGTTTCAGGCGATAAAATTGTTTCTGCCGCCCTGCGCAAGGCAGAACTTTTTGACTCGTTGTTCGCCGGCAATTATAATCTCAACCCAGCTCAAAATGTTCAACCACCAAGAGTCCCCAATGTCACGCATAAAATGACGGATATCATTTTCAAAACAAAAAAAGCCTGGACGCAGCAAGTGCATTATGGTAGTGAATTTTCATAGAAATGATCTGGCACAAAATATTTTATTATAACTTTTTTTTCTTGCAACATAGAAACCTAAATTTTGGTGTGTAGTTTACTTTTTATATCGTAAACCTACCTACCAAATTTTGTTACCACACCTTTTTATTTTTTGAGATAAAATTTTTTTCGAATGAAAACTCAAAATTTTCCCGGAAAACCTCGTTCAATTTTCCTGACTAACAAACTTGTCAAAGCCATTTACAAAGGGAAGGTACATGCCAAATTTTATCAAAATCGACCCATTATTTTTTGAGTTATCGGTGTGATATATATATGTATATATATATATATATATATATATATATATATATATATATATATATATATATATATATATATATATATATATATATATATATATATATATATATATATATAAACATATAAAAATTGAAACTGACCCCGGATATGGGTTCTAGGGGTCCTATTTCGCGCTCATTTGCAAAAAATTTTTCAAAATTGAAAAGTCAGGATCTCTCTATTAGTGAATTTTTTCTACGAATATTCACTAAAACGTACGAACAATGCTCTCTTCTCTTAATACCAGGAAAGCCTCTGGCCTTGACGAGATCCCAGCAATTGTTCTCAAAAAATGCGCACCAGAACTTGCTCCTGTCCTGACTCGTCTGTTTCAGACATCTTACAATAGAGGCATAGACCTAGTAACTGGAAAACTGCTCGAGTACAACCCGTCCCCAAGAAAGGATCCAAAGCGCTTCCTAACAACTACAAGCCTACTTCTCTCCTTTCGGTCGTCTCTAAAGTGATGGAAAAGTATATAAATACCGAATTACTAAAATTTCTTGAAAAACACAGTCTAATCCACGAAAGGCAGTATGGATTCCGTCAGCGCAGATCAACTGCCGACCTCCTTTCCTTTGTCACCCATTCTTGGAGCAAGTCTATGGAACTACACGGTGAATCTCCGATTGTCGCTCTAGACATATCTAAAGCATTCGACCAGGTCTGGCACGCAGCGCTGCTTAATAAACTTCCGGTCTATGGCCAACCATCAAAACTCTCTACCTGGACAGCAAATTTCGTCTCCAACCGGAGAATTTCTGTTGTCGTGGATGGCCATTCCTCTAAACTGTATCCAATTAATGCAGGAGTCCCTCAATGTTCAGCTTTAGCCCCTACTTTGTTTCTTCTTCACATCAATGACCTCTCTAGCACATCCAACCTAGTTCACAGTTACGCGGATGACAGCACCCTCCACTCAAATATACAATATTATATCTCTTAAGCCCAATTAGATGAGGATCGCAGACTCATGGAGGGTTCTGTCTCTGTGGATCTCCAAAAAATATTAGACTCGGGAAGTAGAAATCTTGTACAATTCAACTCCACCAAATCTCAGTATTGCTTTCTATCTCATAAAAGATACATCAGCCCTAGACCCATCACAATGAGCCATCAAGTTATTCAAAATAGTGAGTCCTTTTCACTTGTTGGCATTTCTGTGGATCGAAATCTCAATTGTTACCAACATGTCACATCAATTGCAGAAGTGGCTGCTTAAAAATTAGGTTTCCTCTTCTGGGCTCGCAAATACTCTTCACTAGCTAATCTATAGAGATATAATATAATATAATCTATATAAGGTATATACCTTATATACTTCAAAAATAAGGCCAAACCTCGAATACTGCTCCCACATCTGCGGTGCCGCTGCCGCTATCCTGGACCCCATTCAGAAGAGAGGTATACGTCTCATCGATGTCCCTACCCTTACCCAAAGGCTGCCATCCCTTGCTCACCGACGTGCCGTTGGTGACCTCTCTCTCTTTTATAGATATCTGCACGGGTACTGCTCAGAGGAGCTTTCTTCCATAGTTCCTCCACCTGCTGCCCCCAACAGATCTACCAGGGGAACAGAGTGAATGCACCCTTTTACTGTCCAGGTCATTAGACATAAAACATCTTGTTATGCCAGCTATTTTGTCCCGAGGACTTCCAAGTTGTGGAATTCCTTGCCGGCACATGTTTTTCCTTCTCCTCCGAAACTCCAAAGCTTCAAGTCCAGCATGAACAAGTTGCCTCTATCCTCATTGTCGACACCCACGGCACAATATTATTTAGGCTGTGAGCCCTCGTGGTGTGTTTGAAATAATTTTGTTTAAATAAATCGGCGATAAAAATTTGAAAACAGTTTTTTCGCTCAAACGTCGTAAAAAGGCTCAAAACGTACAGAAAATAGTGCTGCAAATTGAATCATAACTTCCACATAGCTGTGACAATCTACTCTCATCAAAAAGCCATTGTCATGAATTGAATTTAGGGTCCATGGCTTGACCACAAAGAAAATGTTTGTATTCCTGTACCCATAAACTTCTGAAACGTTGTATTACTCGAGTTTTAACGAAAAAATGTCAATTTTTACCAAATACCCCTTCATTTATCCCCTACACCCTGAAACGATCTTATCCAAAAACAATTCGAAGCGTTCCTTTGTCGGGTGCTCACTGGATTCTCTCAATTCGTTCGAACGTTATCGCGCCTACTAACAGACGGACGTACAGGCCGAAAGACAAAAAATTTCGTTCCAGAATCTAGTTTTCTATATGTTTTGAGACTTTTTACGCAATTTTAGCAAAAAAATTCGAAATTTCGGTCACCGATATTTCACCCCCACACATTCAACACCTAATTTAATTTCAGCACAAAATACCAGATGTTTGATAAACCCTAAAACGTAATATTACTCGAGTTTTAACGAAAAAGTGTCAATTTTGGCCAAATCACCTTCCATTCATCCATTACTCCCTGAAGTGAAAACAATCCGAACCGTTCGTTTGTCGGGTGCTAACTGTATGCCCAATTTGAAGACGATATCTCAATTCGTCTTAAAGTTATCGTGGATAAAATCAGACAGACAGACCGACAAACGACAGACACAAAAGATTTTCGGTCCCAAATCACGTTTTCTATCTATTTTGACACTTTTTACGACGTTTAAGCGAAAAAAATGTTTTGAAATTTTTGTCGCCGAGGGCATACTTCCACACGTATTGACGATATGAAAGCAATATGATTTGGGAACGAAAATTTGTTGTGTCTGTAGGTCTGTCGGTCTGTATGTCTGTCTGTTTGTAGCCACGATAACTTTCGAACGAATTGCGATATTGTCTTCAAATTTGGTATACAGTTAACACCCAACAAACGAACCGTTCGGATTGTTTTTGGGTAAAATCGCTCTAGGGAGTAGGGGATGAATGGGGATGATTTGGTGAAAGACGACATTTTTTCGTAAAACTCGAGCAATATAACGTTTTAGGGTTTGTGTATTAGGAAACTTTCAATTTCATCAAACATCTGGTATTCTGTGCTGAAGTTAAATTAGGCGTTGAATTTGTGGGGGTGGAATATGGCTCAAAAAATTTAGACATTTTTGTTGCTAAAAGGGCGTAAAGTCTCAAAACATATAGAAAACTTGATTCTGGAACGAACATTTTCTGGCAGTCGGTCTGTCGGCCTGTACGTCTTTTTTTATTTTTTTATTTCAACAACACACCACGAGGGCTTACAGCCTAAATACTATCGCACCGTGGGTGTCGACAATGAGGAAAGAGGCAACTTGTTAATTCTGGACTTGCAGGTTTGGAGGTTCGAGGAAGAAGGAAAAACATGTGCCGGCAAGGAATTCCACAACTTGAAGTCCTCGGGACAAAAGAGCGGGCATAACAAGATGTTTTATGTCTGGTGACCTGGACAGTAAAAGGGTGCATTCGCTCTGTTCCCCTGGTAGATCTGTCTGGGGCAGCAGGTGAAGGAACTATGGAAGAAAGCTCCTCTGAGCAGTGCCCGTGCAGATATCTATAAAAGAGAGAGAGGTCACCAACGGTACGTAAGTGGGCAGGGGATAGCAGCCTTTGGGTAAGGGTTAGGGGTAGGGTCACCGATGAGACGTATAGCTCTCTTCTGAACGGAGTACAGGATAGCGAGTGTAGAAGCGGCAGCGGCACCCCAGATGTGGGAGCAGTATTCGAGGTTTGGCCTTATTTGTGAAGTATATAAGGTATAGAGATTAGCTGGTAAAAAGTATTTGTGAGCCCGGGAGAGGAAACCTAATTTCTTAGCAGTCACTTCTGCAATTGATGTGACATGTTGGTACCAATTGAGATTTCGATCCACAGAAAGGCCAACAAATGAAAAGGACTCATTATTTTTGAATAACTTGGTTGCTCATTGTGATGGGTATAGGGCTGATGTATCTCTTATGAGATAGAAAGCAAGACTGAGATTTGGTGGAGTTGAATTGTACAAGATTTCTATTTCCCGAGTCTAATGTTTTTTGGAGATCCACAGTGACAGAACCCTCCATGAGTCTGCGATCCTTATCTAATTGGGCTAAAGAGATATAATATTGTATATTTGAGTGGAGGGTGCTGTCGTCCGCGTAACTGTGAACTAGGTTGGATGTGCTAGAGAGGAGGTCATTGATGTGGAGAAAAAACAAAGTAGGGGCTAAAGCTGAACCTTCAGGAACTCCTGCATTAATTGGATATAGTTTAGAGGAATGGCGATCCACGACAACAGAAATGCTCCAGTTGGAGAGGAAATTTGATGTCCAGGTACATAGTTTTGGTGGTAGGCCATAGGCCGGAAGTTTATTAAGCAGCGCTGCGTGCCAGACCTGGTCGAATGCTTTGGATATGTCTAGAGCGACAATCTGGGATTCACCGTGTAGTTACATAGACTTGTTCCAAGAATGGGCGACAAAGGAAAGGAGGTCGGTAGTTGATCTGCGCTGACGGAATCCATACTGCCTGTCGTGGATTAGACTGTTTTTCAAGAAATTTTAGTAATTCGGTGTTTCTGTCTGTTAGTAGGCGCAATCGTAGATTATCACAGCTACGTGGAAGTTATGATTCAATTTGCAGCACTATTTTAGTGTGTTTTAGTAAAGTTTGTCAGTCAATTAGATGAATTGTTTCACCGTTAATTTTACTTCCACGTCGTCACAACCTGTGGAAGTATCGCATCGGCGACAAAAATTTCAAAATATTTTTTTCGCGTAAACGTCATAAAAAGGGTCAAAACATATAGAAAACATCATTTGGGAACAACTTTTTTTGGTCTGTCGGTCTTTCGGTCTGTCGGTATATGTGTCTGTCTGTTTGTAGCCATGATAACTTTAGAACGAATTGAGATATCGTCTTCAAATTTGGTATACAGTTAGAACCCGACTAACCAACGGTTCGGATTGTTTTTGCGTAAAATCGCTTTGGTGGTAGGGGATGAATTGGGGGTGATTTGGTGTAAATTGACATTTTTTCGTCAAAACTCGAGTAACATAACGTTTTAGGGTTTATTTATTACATTTTTAATTTCATCAAACATCTGGTATTCTGTGCGGATATTAATTTAGGGGGTGAATGTGTGGGGGTGGAATATTGTTGACAAAAATTTCGAATCTTTTTTGGTAAAACGGCGTAAAAAGTCTCAAAACACATAGAAAACACGGTTCGGACTTTTTTTGGGTGAATCGCCTTATGGGGTAGGGGATGATTTGGAGGTGATTTGGTGAAAATTGATATTTCTTCGTTAAACTCGAGTAATATAACGTTTTAGCGTTTTAGTTATTAGAAAACTTTTAACTTCATCAAACATCTGGTGTTCTGTGCTGAAATTAGGGTGGAGGTGTAATATTGTTGACAAAAATTTCGATTTTTTTTCTAAAACGGTGTCAACGTCTCAAAACACAAATAAAAGTTGATTCTAAAACGAAAGCTTTTTTGTCTGTCGGTCGGTCGGACTATCGGTCTGTCGGCATGTACGTCTGTCTGTTAATAGGCACAATAACTTTCGAGCTTATTGAGATATCATCTTCAAATTTGGTATCCAGTTAGCACTCGACAAAAGGACGTTTCGAATTGTTTTTGGATAAGATCGCACCAGGGGGTAGTGGATAAATAAGTGGTGACTTGGTGAAAATTGACATTTTTTCAATAACACTCGACTAATATAAGGTTTCAAAAGTTTAAGGGTGCAGGAACACAAATATTTTCTTTCTGATCAAGTAATGGGCCCCAAATTGATTCCATGAGAATGTCTTTCTGAAGCGAGTAAATTATCACAGCTATGTGAAAGTTATGATTCAATTTGCAGCACTATTTGCAATAGATTTTAAAACGATACCATTTTGAATAGAGAATTATTATATATTATTAAAAAATGTGGGGGTTGCAACTGCCACTCGAAGGGAGCTGAATGTAGGGGTGAAGTTTTCGCGTCGCGGGATGTCATTCTTATTTCTAAAATTGCGCGTTCGGGATTTTTATAAATGTGTACAATAATTGAGACATTGAATTGATTCCATTTGGCAGTTCCATACTGTAAGTCTGTGTATACTTAAGGCTAGATGCATTCTCACGACAATTAGAACCGTAGACCGGTTTTGCTCTAATTAGAGCTCTTCAGTACGGCATACTAATTGTAGCGAAAATACACCTCTAAAGTAATGCGGCTATGGTAGCCAGCTATCCAACACTGAGTGGTAAGACACGAAGCAACGTGCTGTCACCTAGTTGCGGAATCAAGTAGTATGTTGTCAGTCCAGCTCCAAATAACACAAAGTGTTATAAAATAGAGACTGTATACAACCAACTAACAATTTAGTAAATTGTCAGCCCTGGCCCATTTCTACCCTAATATAGGGACAAAGTATGTAAGGCTAGATGCATTCTCACGACAACTAGAACCGTAGACCGGTTTTGTTCCGTATTACTTTATAGGTGTATTTTCGCTACAATTAGTATACCGTACTGACGAGCTCTAATTAGAGCGAAACCGGTCTACAGTTCTAATTGTCTTGAGAATGCATCTAGCCTTACATACTTTGTCCCTATTTTAGGGTAGAAATGGGCCAGGGCTGACAATTTACTAAATTATTAGTCGGTTGTATACAGTCTCTATGTTTTAACACTTTGTGTTATTTGCAGCTGGCGTGACAACATACTACTTGGTTCCGCAACTAGGTGGCGGCACGTTGCTTCGGGTTTTAGCACACACTTATCTATGTGTATTATTATAATGCTGTGGCTGCTGCGTTCATATTATAACTTAATTATTATGTTATTTTGTTGCAGCTTAATGAGAATCGTCTTCAACAAGGATCAGTTAGGGGTAGTATTTATTTTGCTGTTACCTCTGGAGATACTTATGGCAGAAAATGGAAATAACCTAATGTTAGAAGATGTTGTAGAAGCAACAATTCCAAGAGAGTTTTATGCACAGTACCCACATTACCGGTTCCTCTTCCACTTTGACAACAAAACTTCTGGGAAAATTAACTCTATTATCAGACAAAACATGATTGACTTAAGATCTAAACTTCTAATTAATTATAGTAAAGCAACGAACTTTAGCCGCCCTAAAGGTTCTAAATTATTGCACGTCGTCTTTTTGTCGGATCCATTCGATTTTCAAATTTTTTCAGAAATCAACTATAATGTTGCATACAGAGACATAATAATGTTCATCACAGAAGAAGCTAATTTAACAGTGGCATACGGATATACTCATGTGAAGCTTACTGCGATGTGGAATCAGCGAGGGGTGGACAGGGCAGCCAGTACTTTTCTGTATAGTTTAAACGATGAAAAACTTTACTCTTCTTGTTACTTTTGTGGAGAAAACTCTGGAGTTATGAAATTAGTCAGATCAAGTCATGGAGCACCAAGACTCTTGAAATATTTTAATGAACACAAAAATTTTCATGGTCAAAAATTCAAAATTGGTTACGTAAATAGTCTACCGTTTTTTTCCTGCGGGTAAGTAAATATTGTTACTTTAAACTTTAAAAAACTTGAACGCATTATCTATTGAGATAAAGAATGTGATGTTCTAATTTTCTGTCAGTTTATTCATCCCTCTGTTAGCGAAACCACCGTCATGCCTATAAACTGCATTGTGATGAATTTCGTCTCAAAATTATACTAATCGGTGCTTATCACAGGTTCCAAACTTCACTCATTGTCACTCAAAAAAGAAACTTGGACGCATCATCTTTTGAGATCGAGAATGTGATGTTATAATCTTCCTACCTGCGTTTGTATTTTAGACCAGCCGATAAAATATCAGATTCTTGAAGTTGTGATTTAAATAACTGTTATCATCACAATCTAAGAGCGATGTCACCCTATCTTCGTAACCATGATTATGACAACAGCAACTTTTTTCAATTTATTGTAACTTCCACACTTCATTAGTTATGCCAGGTGTTCCAGAAATTTTCCCTTTCCTCTACATATTATTTTTTAAGTATGTGTTCTGCAAATAATGATGTGAGAACGTATTCTTTTTTTCCCCTTAGGGCTCGTCCGCGTCTTTGCCGTCTCGATAGCACCGCAGCCTTTGGCTTATTGTACATGCCCTTTGTCTTTTCTACTCCACTCATTCCAAAATCACTGTGCCTCAAACTAGTCTGCAGAGCAATTGGTAGGGTGAAGTTTTATATTGCTCTGTCTCCGGTAAAGGCTGACCGTAGATCAGTTGTCTTTTGCGGTCCAGAGCTTTACACTCGCACAAGATGTGCTGGGATGATTCCTCCCCCTCGCCGCAGAGTCTGCATGCCAGGTCCCCCTCAAACCGCTCCATTTAATGCAGGTGTTTCTTGGCAGCCATGTGTCCCGTCAAGCGTCCTGTTATGTTCCTGAGCTGTCCTTTGCTAAGATCTAGCAGCTCCACAGCTCTCTATGAACCGGGTTCCTCAATTACTGACGTCCCGTGTCTGAGCCCTGGACAGTCCAGTACATCTTATGTTCGTTTCTGACCTAGCACTTAATGGATCCCCTGGCAGTGCTCTTTGTCACGCTCAGGACCGATGCTGGTCAAATAAATGGTTCTGCTGATCGTCTCTTCGCGAAACTGTCAGTTTCTTCATTGCCTTTGACCCCCGAATGACCCAGCACTCAGATGAGGGTGACCTCATTCTGCACAGTCAGGTCGCTCGTCTCGTCTCGGCATTCACTTACCAGCCTAGAATTCATCCGTGGGCTACTTAGGGCCCTAAGAGCTACCTGGCTGTCCGTGTCTATGAGGATCCGCTTGCTGGTGTAGCCCCTCCTCTTGTTCTCTCACATGCAGTGCAAGATGGCGTACATTTCCGCCTAAAAGGCCGTTCCATGAGCTCCGAGGGACTTCCGAATAAACGCCTGCCCCGTCCCACGCTCCCCGCTGGATCCGTCCGTGAACCAGACAAGCGCGTCCCGTCGTAGGCACGGCGTCTTCCCCCGCCATGCCTCACGGTCGGGGATAACCACTGTAAACTTGTTTTCCCCGCAGATTTGCAGGCTCGCGAAGTCTTACCTCATTTTAAGCATGGGCTCCTTCACGATCTCCTGAATTTTGCAGTGGCCCCTGCAGCCTGGGTTGATCTTCAGTCTATCATTGCAGGCTAGTCTGTATAGTCTTAGCCTGGCCTCCCCGATGATAACTAAGTGTAGGGGGCAGATCCGGCAACACCTACATAGCGGCTGTTGGGGTTGAAATCATGGCCCTGTGATGCTGAGGCAAGCCATCCTTTGGATCTTGCCTAGTTTTTGTTTGGCACTGGATTGCGTCACTTTAGGCCACCAGACCAGTGCCGCGTAGGTTAACGATGGTCTGACCACCCTTGTATACAGCCAGTGGGCCATACTAGGTTTTAGTCTCCACTTTTTTCCATATAGCCGCCTAGTGACGGCTAGGGTCATAACTACCTTACGCAGTATTTTTTCAACGTGACCATTCCAGGTTAGCTTAGAGTCCAATACGACCCCAAGTTATTTTACCTTCCTGGCCTTTGCGATGTTTCTACCGTATAGAGTGACAGTTCTGTGGCTCTCCCACATTATTATGTCTAAGCTTATATTCAATAAATCTTACTCTCTCCTTCCAATTTCTTTTAGCATGCACCTTACTTACGCCTCTCACATCTTTTGCACTATTTTGTTCTAGTTTCTATTGGCGTACCGTATCCTTTCTATTTTCCTCCATATACAAAATTTTTTGAAGGACTTCTGTTTTTTAATGCCCTGCTTAAACAAAATCAAGCTTTTCATCCCATACACTACACACTCCATACATATCACTTAATGAACTTCTTCCTGGTGCAACATAAAAAGTTCATTAGTGAAAAAGTACTTTGTCTCCGGAATAATTGCTTTTTCATCGGGATCCTTGTTCTCAGATCCTTGAAAAATTTACCATCATCTGCAATAATACTCCGAAGTTTCTCCTTCTTGATTTTGTTGGCTTACATCCATTTTCGCCGTACTATCCTTACTTATCTTCATTAATTTTGTTTTCATCATCTTGATCTTCAGTTTGATTTGTTGTAACACACTAACCAGCACACTCAGTATTTATGGTGTGTGTTGTCGATTGAATTGGCTGCAGTATGATTACCATCCGTACATTTTAAAAGCCTTTTGTTACAACTCGTATGTACTTCAACAGCCTATAAGTCCAGTATCCATCGAAACTCTTTTTTTGTTTCTCCTGTCAGCACTTTGTCATTTTTGTATAGAACTATTCATTTTACTTGATGCATGCTGCCTCTTTCCTTTAGCCTATTTATTGTATCTTATATGATAAAATTGAAACAAATTGGTGACAGTGGGCTTTATTGCCATGCACCTTTCCTCATTTTAGCTCCAGTTTTACATCCGTTAATATTAGCGGATGAAAAATCCAGCTCTCTTTATTATATCAAACCAAATCACATTATCGAATGCTTGCTCTAAGTCTACAAAAGCAATAAGTGTATCCCTATTTCTTTGAATTCTCCTCTCCCCTATTATTTAAGTGACAATATGGATTTTCTAGTTTCTCATCAAGGGTCTAAATCCGAAGTCGTCTTCATATAAGGAACTTTTTGCTTCTGATTCTATTTTTATCATGATTAGAAGAATCTATTCCACACTACTGTACCTATATTGTCCTGTGCTGGTTCCATTTTCGCCAGTTTACTGCTTTAGGGATAGTAGTACTCTTTGTAGACTCACTGACTAATTATCTCGATCTATAACATCCCTCAATTTGAAAAAGATTTTCTTTCCTTGTTCCATGAGTTTTCTTCAAGTTTAACTGTTAATTTGACTATAGTAGGAGTGTATTTTGTGTAAGTTTTTTTACTGGATTTTTGATTCATTTTTGAAAATAGACGGGCTCTGCTCATCTGTGTTCATCTTTCCTATATCCTCCATATAATATTCTTCAGAATGAATTTTCTCCTCATGATATGGCTCTTTTAAATATGTGTTCCAGTGCTCAGCAATGCTTTACTTTTCTGGTTCTAAGTTTACATTATTGTCGTTTATGACTTCGCTTTTTGTTTCGGTTTTTTATCTAGTCTTCTTACCTGTTTTTAAGTTCGATTTGGCCGATTCTTATTCGGGTAAATTTTGATTTTATCACTAACTCGTTATCCGAGGCCACGCGTTAGCAAAGCATGTAATTACCAGTTAACAGTTTATTATAACTCAACTATATTCTAAAAATAAACACACCAAATAAAATATTTATCTATTACCAAAAGTCTACAGATTAGTTTTTGCATCTACTATTACGCACAAACACTGGGCGAGTTCACCAGGCGCTGGCAGCATCTGCATTGTTATGTCAAACTCACAGATATCAACATTTTGTCAATTTTTTTTTTGCCTAAATAACGCAGCTGCTGGCAGCGCAGGCGCCTGGTGAAGTAATCCATTAATGCACTTTTGAATACAGACTGACTTCATCTGCTGTCTGTTATCCGCTATCTATTTATGCCCCCTATAGGGGGTGTATACACTCCTCGTTCCTTCTATAACTGTACTTGCCGAGTGTTTGCTGCTATCAACACATTCTACAAGCTGCTTGTTACCATATGTTCTATGAACAAACGAGAAACATATGCAACAATATCCACATCCATTTTCTTGATTCTTGAGTCTTTTGTCCTTCTTAGATATTCTAACATTACACGTTTCTATATTAAAGGAGTCCTTAATTTGTTTCTTCTATACATATTTTCTGATAATTTCTTTACCTGATGGCCCGTGGACAGGATTTCGCATAATAGTGGTCTCCGAATATTTTACAGGTCTTCCCTACCTGGTTTTGAGCTCCGCAGTTCGTGGCCAGTAACAAAGTTTCGTTAGATTCTCTCTATCATAGTTGCTGGCTTCAGAAATAGATGTGCAACAGGTGGGTTCTCTTTACTTTTCGCCTCCTTATGAGAGAAATTTCGGATAAAGGAGAAATCAAATAAATACTAGGTGTTTAAGAACATTAAAAAGGTTTATTGAAGAGGTTTCATGGCCCCATTTTTTTCAAGTCCCTAGGTCTATAGGCGACTTAGTAACTGTATAAACTCTCAAAACAACCTGTAATCTAGATAGTTTTTCTTATCTCTTAAATCAACCATCAGTTGTCACTTGTTACCGGAATTTGGATTCAAAGGTTTTATCGAATTTTTGATCGAGTGCATAAGATAAACTGATGAAGTCACATACTAGTTGTAACAAAAAGCGTTTAAAATGGTTATCATACTGCGGCTAATGTAATGTGACACCCCCCCCCCCCCCCACACACACACACACATAATTTTGGATCAAGATGTATACCACTTCAAAGTCAAGCAAGTTATGTAAAGCTTTGAAAAGACTATTTAAGACAATAGATCCGTTTTTTTACAGTGAAACCGCGTCAATAACTATCTCGGGTATTGATAGTGACACGACATCAAATATCATCATTGGAAATATTGAATTGCCAGTGGCGAGATTTGAACCCGCGCAATTTTCGTGTCTAAATTCGTAACATTACCACCTTTACGAATTGAGCTAGGTTCGCCCCGAAACTAATCCCAATTTGTTTTTTATATACTGTATTTTATTTCCAGGGAAGGAGAATCAAATTGCGTACCTCGATTTGCTGAAGGCATTTTACTCAGAACTTTGAGTAAATATTTTAATTTTACATATGAATTGATTGAGTATGGCAAAGACAGATTTAAAGGTAGACAATGGGAAGCGATGGTTTCTGCTGTAAGTATTTTGGTTAAGGTATTAAACGGATTTCATTTGACATTTAGGGTTCTCTAGAAATATCGACCTCAAGCAACTTTAGCACGGGAAGATCGTAATTTGATAATTGCCGCTTTACAAGACATAGTTTCCACAGTACGGTGGATTGCGAATGCTTGGTTGGGAGCTTTACCACAAAGAGTCTCTATGGCAACGATATATAGCAGAATACGCGCTTTTGGGCTTCGTTCTTATAGACCATTTTATGTCTCCCACTGACCCATCGACATAGGTCTGCTAAGCTCGAGACTTGTAACGGCAAATAAAATTGGGATGGTAAATAGAATCGTGTTGTGTTCTATAACGAGTGCCGATTCTGCCTTTGGGCCACGATGGTCGCAGGAGACAATTTAGTGGCGAACGCAGAAATTTAGAATTTGTTATGCAACAGCTTACGGCACTTACACGGGGGTGATGATATGGGGTGGAATGACACACGGTAGCAGGTCACCTCTAGTTTTTATTCACAGAAATTTTAGTGCAAACGATTGCATACGAAACATACCGCAGCTTCCTGCGCTGTCATACCTACGAGGGCTAATTCAATACCTTTCTCAAGAAGACGACGCACGTCCTCATACACCAAGGGTTACTACAAGGTTTCCACAGGCCAATAACGTGACCCTGCTTCCATGGCCTTCTCGCTCACGAGATTTGTCACCAATCGAACATGTGTTTTTTTATTTATTTCAACAACACACCACGAGGGCTCACAGCCTAAATACTACTCGCGCTGTGGGTGTCGACAAGAAATAAAAAGGCAACTTGTTAATTCTGAACTTGAAGGTTTGGAGGTTCGGAGGAGAATGAAAAACCTGTACCGACAAGGAATTCCACAACTTGGAAGTCCTCGGGACAAAAGAGCGGGCATAACAATATGTTCACTGTCTGGTGACCTGAACAGTAAAAGGGTGCATTAGCTATTCCCCTGGTAGATCTGTTAGGGGCAGTAGTTGGAGGAACTATGGAAGAAAGCTTCTCTAAGCAGTGCCCGTGCAGATATCTATAAAAGATAGAGAGGTCACCAACGGCAGGTCGGTGGGCAAGGTATGGCAGCCTTTGGGTGAGGGTAGGGTCACCGATAAGACGTATAGCTCTCTTCTGAATGTAGTCCAGGATGGCGAGTGTAGAAGCGGAAGCGGCACCCTAGATTTGGGAGCAGTATTCGGATTTGGCCTTATTTGTGAAGTATATAAGGTATACAGATTAGCTGGTGAAAAGTATTTGCAAGCCCGGTAGAGGAAACCTAATTTCTTAGCAGCCGCTTCTGCAATTGATGTTACATGTTGGTGCCAATTGAGATTTCGAACCACAGAAATGCGAACAAGTGAAAAGGACTCATTACTTTGAATAACATGGTTATTTATTGTGATGGGTCTAGGGCAGATGTATCTCTTATGAGATAGAAAGCAAGACTGAGATTTGGTCTAGTTGATTTCTACTTCCCAGTCTAATATTTTTTGGAGATACACAGAGACAGAACCCTCCATGAGTCTGTGATCCTCATCTAATTGGGCTAAGGAGACAGGCTTAGAATATTGTATATTTGAGTATATTGATGTGGAGAAGAAACAAAGTAGGGGCTAAAGCTGAACCTTGACGGACTCCTGCATTAATTGGATACAATTTCGAGGAGACGCCATTCACGACAACAGAAATGCTCGGGTTGGAGAGGAAATTTGCTATCCAGGTACAGAGTTTTGATGGTAGGCCACAGGTCGGAAGTTTATTAAGCAGCGCTGCGTGACAGACCTGGCCGAATGCTTTGGATATATCTAGAGCCTCAATCTGGGATCCACCGTGTAGTTCCATAGACTTGTTCCAAGAATGGGTGACAAAGGAAAGGAGGTCGTCAGTTGATCTGCGCTGACGGAATCCATACTCCCTGTCGTGGATTAGACTGTGTTTTTCAAGAAATTTTAGGAAGTCGGTGTTTATATACTTTTCCATCACTTTAGAGACGACTGAAAGGAGAGGAATAGGCCTGTAGTTGCTAGGAAGCGCTTTGGATCCTTTCTTGGGGACGGGTTGTACTCGATTAGTTTTCCAGTTACTAGGGAATATGCCTCTATTGTAATATGTCTGAAACAGACGATTCAGGACAGAAGCAAGTTCTAGTGCGCATTTTTTCAAAACAATTACTGGGATCTCGTCAAGGCCAGAGGCTTTCCTGGTATTAAGAGAAGAGAGCATCTTTCGTACCTTTTTAGTTTTTGAAAATGATATCCGTCATTTTATGCTCGACATTGGCGACTGTTGGTGGTTGAACATTTGGAGGTGGGCTGAGAGTAGAATTACCGGCGAACAACGAGGCACAGAGTTCAGCCTTGCCCAGGGCGTAGAAAGAATTTCGTCCCCTGAAACAAGAGGTGGGAACGTGCTCTTACAAAAATTATTCCCAATGGATTTAGCAAGAGTCCAAAAGGGTTTGCTGCCGTTGGAGCTTGAGAAGACTTTGCTTTTAATGTGGTTATTAAACGAGCTTTCGCCTCAGAAAGAATGCGGATATAGCGGTTTCTTGCGTCGTTAAATGATTGACGGTTTTCTTGACTGGGATTGTGTAGAAGCGTTTTGTGAGCTTTGACCTTTTTAGTTCTGGCATTGTCACATGATTTAGAGAACCAGGGCTTTTGAGTGGCTGAAGAGGTTGCCTGTGTACGTGGAATAAATAATTACATGCCAGCTTGGAGATACCATAGGCGTTACGATGAGAGAAACAGACAGAGGGCCCATGGAAATGAGGAAAAGTAGTCTTTCATTTCGTCCCAGTTCGCGGAGTTGTAGTGCCAAACGATACGTGGGTGTGATGACTGTGCGACCACGGGCTGCATTGCGCAGGAAGCAGTGACCATGCCGTGGTCTGAGCGACCAAGGGGGGCGGTGACTGATGTCTTATAGCATTTAGTTTTTGTAGTAAGAAGGAGATCCAAGGGATTTGAGCTGTGTGTTGGGATGCGAGGAAAGTAAGCAGGTTGCTGAAGAATATTAGCTAAATAATTGCTGACTGCGAAGGCCTCCGCTGCTCTGCTTTGTGGATCGGTTTTTGAAGATCTTAGCCATTCCTTATTATGTACATTGAAGTCACCGGGAATAGTGACCTCGGAGGAAGGATATTCAGAAATCAGATGGTCGGTTTTTTCATAAAGGTAGTCGAAGAGCTGGACAAAGTTGTTGTCAGAAGGTGACCGGTAAATGCAACAGATGAATTTAGTTGCAGCCTTGAAAGAGAGTTTCATCCAAAGTATGTCTTTTCTTCCAACTTCCAAATTGGGGAGTCTGGTGCAGGGTAGATTACTACGGATGTATGCGCACACACCTCTATGTAATCTAAAGGAAGTAAGGAGCTAATACCCCGTGAAGTTAAGGTGATTAGTGGCTGTTTTGGCACTGATTTGGGTTTCGGTGAGAAAGAGGAGTTGGGGCCTATTAGCCTGGAGAAAATGGTGGACGGAGGTCAGGTTAGAATTTAGGCCACATATATTCGAGAAGAATATGTTAAATCTTGATGCCGGCGCCCCCTGCACACTCCTCTCCCGGAGATCCGATTGGAGATGTATTTTGTCTCCGGAATCTCTTGTACAAGGAGAATCCATCATCACTTTTGTTCATAAGGAAAACCGACTCATACACCAAAACCTGAAACGTCCGTTGGAACTTCACCGGCCCGTCCCCTTGATATAAGGGGCGGTACATCCTCGGTCGTAAAAACGACGTGTGTGGGATATGATTGGCAATCGACTGGATGGAGAGTAAATTGGAAAAGGTTCAGTAGCCTGTTATTTCACCTCATCAATTTACATTAACAATAGCAAACATTGTTCCTATGCAAAAACAAATGTGCTTATTATTTAGCGATCACAAATGTCCATTATACTGAAGATACAGCAATATATGAACACTTCAGACACAGATACGCGTACAAACACACTCGCACTAATAACCACATATACACTCGCACACACCTATTCTTTTTAAAATAAACCCCACCCTTAGTTACTTACAAGCTACCTTACATTTTTGTGCTTGCAAGACAGAAGGTATGCTTTGTATGTTCTTTAGACAGAGGTAGATTTTAGGTTCATTAATGCCGCGGATGTTGCATTAATTCCTGTATTAATATTAAATCCAAAATATCTCTCAAACAGTACCGTTCTATGGAGATATCCTGACTCTATATCTGTTCTAAATGTGATCTTGTTGTACAGATATGCAGGAGTCTCGCTATTCAAAATCGAGAAAAATAAAGCAATCATGTCCCAGGCAACACAACTACATAACAATTATGTATTTTCCATGTAACAGCGCGACATTGAACATCGCATAGATGTACTTTGTAAGGTCTATGCAAGTTACCAGAGCTAGGAAATGTCAGCAACTGCCAACATTGACAATACATCGCAGGGATTTGACTGCTTAACATGCTGGGGACATCGCCTGTGCTGTTAAGAAGATGTAATTACTAATATTTCAATAATGTATCTAGACTCATCTCTAGCATGTAACTAATGGGAAACTTGAGATGTCCTATGGTATATTCCCAGTATATAATTCATACTTCATGGCTGTCATGATTATTATATATATTATATATATATATATATATATATATATATATATATATATATATATATATATATATATATATATATATATATATATATATATACTAATTTACTAATAATTATTGGTAATAGTAAACTCAATCTGCATCTGAGTTAAGAGTCTAAAATATTTATAAAAAAATGAATGGGACAATAAAAACAAGAGATGAACTTCTAGAAAATGTAAATATATATTTTATACAACATACAAAATTATAACATTTTCAGTAAATGAAGAAAAAACAAAATTATCATATAGTATAAAAACAAAAATCAATTCTAAATATATACATAAATGGAAGCTTCTAAAAAAATTTACATATATTTAATGCAGCACAAACCAATAAATTTTCCAACTAACCCTAAATGTATAAAAAAACAACCAATAAATTTTCCAACTAACCCTAAATGTATAAAAAAAACAAAGTCTTATAATATCAATATAAAACTGAAAATGAATTCCAAAGGTGTAGGTAAATGCAAACTTCTCAAAAATCTTAACATGTATTTTATCGACCACAAAACAATATTTTTTTCAGTAAACACTAAATAAAAAAACAAAATTCTCATAATACAAATCTAAAAATAAAAATGAATTTAAAACATATGCATAAACTTGCTGGAATTTGTAAACATAGAAATAACAATGATCCCATATTGTCTATATAAATTAAAAGTTAAGCTGTAAATTTCCATTTCTTTAGTGAAATATGCTTTTTGTCATTTCTCTGTTTCCGCTGTCTTGCTCGATGGAAACACTCCGAACCAGAAATTTCACACCCTTTTTCTTTTAGTTGGTTGTTCTGCAGAATTACATCTGAAATTTCAAAAACGAGCTGTTAGAAAAATTGGTATTATTTTTATTGTTGTTTTATTAAAACACTGCCAACCTTTAAGTCCACTGGAGGTATGGATGATAATATTAAAGACATAAATGATGATATTACTAATGCATCATCAACAATATTTTTAGGTAGTGGGAATTGATTAATAGCGGTAGTCGAATTCGGCTTGACATATGGAAAAGTTTCAACTTCCCTATATTATTTTTATTGCAATCTAAAATTATTTCCTTGGATGGCAATGAAGCATGACTGTTAACACGTTTGTCTTTTAGGTTTCGCGGCTTTTTTGTCTATATGAAATCAATGAAATTACCGTTTGACATTTTACATTATGAAATGGACGACAATAACATTATCTAACTCAAATAGTTAACATAAACACATCAGCATAACAATTGTTTCTTAGGTTGGGCAAACACAAAAGTAATTCTGCTCATGAAATGCGGTTTAATAAAAATTGGCGCTAACTCTTGACAAAACGAGTGACATAATAACAGATACGTGCAGTAAACATTTTGTCTAAATTCGCGATTTAAGCAGATAATTTTCTGTGGCGGTTTTACTGCTACTGCCTACTGCCATGTTAAATCCATGTACACAAATGCTGTATTGTTTGTAAACAATCGATTTGATTTGTCAAACATATTAGATGTTCATCATATAATATGTAGGTATACACTTAACCTAAGAAATGTACTTACTGGGTAATAGATATATATTTTATATAGGTAGGTACTTACCTCGTAATTGTAATTATAGGATAATGCTTAATGTATAAACACAAAAAACTTCTGCCTAAAACATAAATTGCAAGAAATAATCCACAACAAAACACGAAACTCTTGCATGTCATTGTCGTGCGTCACATGTTATGTCACACACAATAAAAGTTAAAAAATAACAGCGTCAATGCGATTCCAGCGATGACTAACGGTGTGACGTGAATATGAACTGTGAATCTATAAAGTAACGGTCATCATGTGTTAATTACATGCTTAGCATGTTATTTTTCTGAAGTAACAGCGATATAGTTTATAACATCACTAGCATATCATTAAAATTAACTTCTGAAATGTAAATTATTGATATGTCGCTGTTACATACTTGGCATGTAAAGGTTAGCCATGTATCTCAAAAGTAACAGCTAACATCGCTAGCATGTACCAGTGTAAGCGCAAAATCATAGGTAACAGAAAACAATCCCAGAAATATGACATGCATGTATCAGGATATGTCGCATTGGTTACTTAAAAATAACATCTCAGCGATGTGAATATCACAATTGTGTTGCCTGGGGTGTAGCCTACATCGATTACGCATGGTGAGCCATTTCATTTCTCTTAATTTATGTCACTCTATTATAGTTTCGAATACCCCATACATATTTTATAAAGCACCTCTGCACATGCTCCATTCTGTTACAGTCTTCCTCGGTGAGGCAAGTTCCACATACAACTTGTCAAAAATTATTCCAATGATTGCCTTACCAGTGGCTTTGATTTCTAGGTACATTACAAGGAAATCGACTGGGCTGTTGGAGGCATTTCGGTGTCGTTAGAAAGATCTCAATTCACAGATTTTACAAGATTTTTAAAAAGTCAAGGATACTCAGTAATGTACGCCTTAACTACAAACACGAGAGCAATTGTGATTAACGTGATGATGATTTTCTTTAACTGGATCAACCTGGTCTTTACATTTATAACTGTCTTGTTTATTGGAGTTTTATCTAGAATGGCCAAGGGATTACTAAAGTTTACTTCATCGCATTCTTCCTGCTTTTATATGGTGGTAAGTAATTTATAAAGATATTTCAATCAAGTTTTCAGAAACTCAACCAGCAAATTAAAACTCTAGAGTCTAGAGGTGATTTTATGTCCATTTAATCTAAATAACCTTATTCCAAAATTCCTAACAGAACTGCGTTTTTTGAAAAAGGCACGTTCACGTAAATTTTTTCAAATATCTCCTAAATACCATTAATAAAAAAGTCAAACGTGTCATAATGATCAAACTTGTGATGAAGCGTTATTTCCCAATAAAATATTAGAAATTTTGAGCCCTACAATTACATAATACAGTTTAAAATCTATTCACAATTTACAAATAAGGTAAGTAACCTAAATATGGGCACCCCTAAGCATTATATCAATTAATAACTTTATCGATTAAGATTAAGCCAAAGAAAAAAAATGGTTTGCTCTTTAGGTCAGAACGAATACAAAATCATACACAGAATTTGAAAAATATGTCTTTATTCTGAAACAGTCACCCATAAAAAAATTAAATCAAGTGCCCATATTAGGAGCATCAAGTTCTAATTATGGGCACCCTAAAAGAAACTTAAGAGAAATTAAATGATCCAGAAAATATAGTTATTAATAATTCTTATTAATCAAAAGAAAAACTTAAACACTTGTACATGAACTTGAACATTGTAAAAAAGCTTAAGTTAGATAACGAGTTAGATAACTTAAACTTCATTCACTCTCTTCGCATGACGGGCACCTAAAAAAGGGTATGACATCTTTGGCCATCAGCCCACAGCACTCTTCATGAACCCAAGTCTGGCAAACAGTACACTGCCTCATGTCTTCTTGTTTATCTTCTTTACAAAGGGGGCAGTACCATGATTCCTTTCGAGGAGTTGCAACGCCACTGCACGTAGCTCTATCTAAATTGGCTGTTTGTTGTTTGGACTGAGGCGCTCTTTTTTTGGCAATTGATGGTTCCTTTTGACTTAACTTCTTCTCCGCAAACAACCATTTAACAACTTTGACAGCTCGATAGTTTATTGCCTTTTTGGGTGGTGCTTTAGACTTGGCAGGTAGTTCTGGTGTTTTCAATATTTCAGTAAACGATCTAGACTTGTTAGCCTCCAACTCTTCGTCCGATGATTCACTGGTTTCAGAAGTCGAAGATTCGGATGGTTGCCATTCATTTTCATCGTCAGAACTGTCGTCATCTGAGACACGTCGAAGCCGTTTTTGTTTTTGACGAGGATTGTTAGTTGAAACCCTTGGAGTAGATGTACTGGGACCATCAACCTCTTGTTTTCTTGTTAATTCTGAAGCCATCGTTTGTTGGACAGGATTAGGACTACTAGGAATTGTAGTTGCAGGGGAATTTGCATTGTTTTGGTTCTCTAGGGGTCTCTCTGACAGTGTTGAAGGTGCAAATGCCGTTTCTGGAATAATCGTCGGGTCAAAAGGGTATATACCAGTTGCTCGAAATCCTGCAGACACGTTTGAAGGGGTTGTTGCCTTTGGCCAAACTTTTGAAAATACATTACCAAAACTAGATTTTGTTAATTTTCTACCAGGATTAAGACTCCAATACCTCTGCAATTCATCGTCCCAGTGGTATTCAAAAGAACGAAATACCGATTTGTCCATTGGCTGCAATTCATGCGTGCAGTTACTCGGAAGGCATAACAATGTGATTTCATGAGTGTCTGCAGCCTCAACAATATTTGCATCGAGATGGGATTTTG
This sequence comes from Tillus elongatus, assembly GCA_964006375.1. Taxonomy (NCBI): domain Eukaryota; kingdom Metazoa; phylum Arthropoda; class Insecta; order Coleoptera; family Cleridae; genus Tillus; species Tillus elongatus. The sequence continues at coordinate 89,956,526 of OZ023268.1, forward strand.
CTCCATCAAAAATCAGAAGGACTTTTCCAGGAGGTTTGTATTGTGCAAAATGTGCAATTCATTTAACAAAAGTATCACAAGTCATGCTGCCTTTTGCAGTCATGAATGCTTTGCACCCATGAATGCTTTGCACCCAGGTGGTAAATTATCTGAAAATTCAGGTTTATTTCTCTGGCCTTTAAACAAAACAACAGGTGGAATTATCTGACCAATAGCATTTCCACAAGACACAACAGTCACATTTTCGGCATGTTCTGGTGCCACAAAGGGTACCCGTTTAATTCCTTTGCGAGTTAAAATTACAGGTTCCTTATGAATTGTTAATTGGCACCCTTTTTCGTCCATATTAAAAATAAGCTGAGGTTTATCCATAACGTCTAACTCGGCCATCACAGTCCTTAATGTCTTGAAATAATCCTCAACAATAAATCTGTTTAGTTTTGCAGCTCGTGCTGGATTAACGTTTTGAGATTTTCGGCGAGCAACCTCAGGATGTCTTCTTAAAAATAATTTAAGCCATTTTCTACCAACCATTGAAGAATTATGTTTTGTAGGTGGAAAGGGGACGTTGTTTTCGCTGCAGAACGTGTAAACACTTCTTCTTAAAATTTTAGATGTAAGGGGCATTCCTATCTCAGCAAGTCTAAATATTCGAGAACACAACTCGGTTTCCTGGGCGTCAGTTAAAAAAGATTTTCGACCCAGCCGTTTAACTGTATTACCACTCCAAGCATGGCGTTGCAAAGTACTTCGTGGAATATTAAAATTAATTGCTGCACGTTTTATCTTCATTCCTCCTTGAATTGCAGCAACTGCTGCTTTGAGGGAGTCAGAACTCCACTGAGCTCGCTTTTGTGGAGACATATTCTGAAAAATAACATCGTGTTAGATAAAACATAACCAAACGTCAGCAAAAGGTATGTCCCAAATATGGGCACAGCATGTGTTCTAAATATGGGCACTGCCCATATTTGGCAGTCACTCTAGTGCCCATATTTGGGACATGCCATTTTCTACAAGTTTTGAAACACATTTTCATAATACGGAAGTAAACCTAAATATCTATTGTACAGTCTCAAAGTACAGTTCCTCAGCTTCAATTTTATATATAGTAACAATTAATTTCGCTACATTTTCTTTACAAAATGAAATAAAATCTACTTACCGAAAACTACAACCTCACTTTCCACATTCGACGACTTCTGACTAGAAACACCCGGTGGCGCCCTCTATCGACTAATGGCCGAATTTTGATTATGACTGAAGTTGTACGAGATACCTGTAATGCATATGCTGCCATCTTTTATTAAAATTGGTTACAAACAGTATTTATTCACTAGTGCCCGTATTTGGGGGGGTGCCCATACTTGGTTAAGGTACCTTAATATTAATATATTGTAACATATTTTTGAGCAGTTAATTTTTAAGTAAACGTGTGAATTTCGAAATATTATCTCATCACAGGCTCGGTAATCTCGATAAAATTCCAATCGACGCGGAGATTTTTACGTGGTCTCCAAACTATATAAAATCTCTGGACTCAGCAAGTGCGTTATGGTAGCGAGGTTTCTTTAAAATATTTTTAATAGCAAATGTCTTTCTTTAATGAAAGCAGGCATCAAAATTGGTTGCCTATATAGTAGAAACAATCTACCATAATTCATCGAAATAAATTTATTGTTTGAAAATATATAAACATTTTTCACAAGTCTGGATGCAGCAAATGTGCTATGGAAGTAAATTTCCATAAAATTTTTTTTTAATAGCAAATGCGAGCAGGCATCAATCTGATTACCGGTATAGCCTATGTAGTAGAAACAATGTACTATATTTGATCAAAATTACTTATGATTTGAAAATATACAAAAGTGTTCTGAAAATAAACTTAAAAATTGGTTTCCTAACCAACAATGCTTACGTTAATAATAGCAAATTGAGTTATTGAAATTTGAAGGATTTAATGAAAATTCGGTAAATTTGCAGATTAGCTCCCGAACGCTTTTCAAAAAATTGTTTTCAGAAATATTACTAGGACCCCACTTAGATGCACAAACCACAAGAAAAATTTCTTGTTCACACCCACCAAGGAACTTACGGGACTGGGAGTGAATAGGGGTGCTGGGCGGGATAGGTAAAAAAAGGAAATATGAGCGGAAAAAAACAAAGATAACTGCTTAAAAGCTGTCTATTTGAAGCCATATCCCCTTTAAACCCCGCCTACCTCTCACAGTACCCCTATTTGCCCCTATAGGTCACATGACTTCCTTGGAGGGCATGAACAAGTAGTTTTTCTTGTGGTTTATACAACGAGATTGGTTGTATGCACACGAGGGGGGAAGGAAAATGCCTATGGCGAAGAAGGATCCCCGCGCTTTGACTTGCGGCAGGGTTGGGTGTCGCTGCTTCGTCGTGGGGATTTTCCTTCCCCCCTCGCGTGCATACAACCACCCTCGTTGCATAAACCACAAGAAAAATTTCCTGCTGTTCATACCCGCCAAGGAAGTTACGGCACCTGGGGGAATAGGGGTGCTGTGCGGGGTAGGCAGGTTTTAAAGGGGATATGGCTTCAAGATGTGAAAAAGACAACTTTCAAGCCCGTTTTATTCGCATTTTCTGCTCATATTTCCTTTTTAAGACCTACCCCGCCCAGCATTCCTATTCACTCCTGGTCCCGTAACTTCCTTGGGGGGTGGAAACAAGAAATTTTTCTTGGGGTTTGTGGTTCCAGGGGGACCCTAGGCAGGATTCGGAAAACAGTTTTTTAAAAAGCGTTCGGGAACTAATCTGCAAATTTACCGAAAATTCGCTACCAAAACGCACTTACTGCGTCCAGATTTTTTTTTAAACGCATCATATTTCGATAAAAAATCCAAAAATGCATCAACAAATTTGTTCTACGAAAATTAGCAAAAAAAATTATAGACCGTTAAACCATAAACTTCACTTAACCTACAAATAAATATCAAAAAAAAAAACATCAACTTAACTAAACTGACAGTCAAAGCATCAGAGAAAGGGTCTATTTGAAATGAATATTCTGTAAACATTTTAGTAAAATGAAGGGCAATGACGGTCGAATCTGAAACTTAAGGGTTTGCAGAACAGTCTTCTTGCAACATTTTATTTTCACAATCGGTATTTATTTCACATTCTTTGCCTAAACATTGCCAATTTTGACATTTAAAATTGCGAGTTTGACGTTTTGAGGAAAACTCCAAAATTTGTTTCTTTAACTGCCCATAACTTCTTTGTCTTTGAAGCTAGGGGGCTAAATTTTGGTACAGAGTTTACTCTTTATAACACAAATACGCGTACCAATTTGTTGGTTGCCCTTACTTTGTTATTTATGGAGATATGAATTTTTTTAGAAAGAAAACTCAAAATTATCCAAGAAAACCTGGTCATATTTTCCTGGCTAACGAACTTATCCAAGCCACTGGCAAAAGCAAGGTACTCACCAAATTTGATCAAGATCGGTCTATTATTTTTTGAGTTATCGGTCGGATATATATATATATATATATATATATATATATATATATATATATATATATATATATATATATATATATATATATATATATATATATATATATATATATATATATATATATATATATCCTCATTAGCGAATTTTTTTTTAATTCGCTAAAAAGCGTGGCCTCACGAGGTAAACCCAGTAGCAGATATTCATTCAAGGTTTCGACAGTGAACCGTCATCGGTCCTTCCGTGTCCGTTAGCTTGCAACATCAAGAGAACCTCGCACCGATGCCGCTTTATGTCAGACCGTTCCAGAGTTGTGTTCTTTTATTGGACATAACCATTCATCATAGACGTGTATGACATATTGCAATGTCGAACACATCGAGCTAGGGCAACGACCTTTTATGTGAGCAAAGCTATAAACAATAGCACCGCTAGATACCCCTTGGTTCCATAGGAATCGGTAAGTCAGGGAACATATGTACTTTTACCTTGAATAGTTGCAGAAAGTGAAGTCTTGGACGCCATTAATTATCTTAAAAAGTCAAATGCTTTTGATATGTATAACATTAATGACATTATTGTCAAGGAAATAAAGGAATATTTGGTGTCGCCCACAGAACACCCTCTATAGAAGGGAAACGCCAATGCTGACGTTTTGAACAATATTGCAGCGCCTCTGGCGGATGCGATGAATATAAATCACACGCGGTAAATTTGATTTCATTTTCATTTAGCAAATCCAAATACATTCTATTTAATTTTATGCCACTGCCAGTAAAGAGGTTAAATTAGTCAAATAATTTTTTTTATGATTTTTATAGTGAAAGCAAAACAAGTTATGTTTTAATAACACACATACGCCTGTTTTAAGCTTTGCAATCATAGGAAAAATTAATTGGCAATTTGAACCTTCTAACACTTGCAGCTTCAGTTTTTACTATCAATATGATTAATGGAAAATTAAACAAGATAAAATACACTTGTGTTTTATTGGAAGAGTATTACAATTACATTTATTAAAAAACCTAGAACAGCATTCCTATTACATTTATTTAAAAACCATTTTAATTCTGCAAGTAAGATGAAGTATATATTGCCATTCCTTATCAATAGGTAGGTATATTACAGCAGTCTGGTGCTTGTACAGTATTACATTATTTATATGCTCACATAACCACAATGTATGGCAAGGTTGGTTTTTCCTTCTTTTAGGGTATGTATAAATGACGTCATGTTGTCATTTATTAGAAAAACATTTGTGCACCCTTTAATTTACTTCTTTATTTAAAATGACACTTAGTAATATTCATCTAACAACAGTGTACACTATCAGCCTTTCTGGTCGCCTTCCGAATCCACCCGATCCATTGTTTACTTCTGAGATGTTGTATAAATAGAAATAGAAATTTTTATTTACACTTTAAAATATATGAATACTTACTCAAAGGAAGATGTAATATAGGAACAGCAGTTCTTTTCAGGCCTCTTTTCATTTCAGGTACTTTAACCTGATCAACGAAATGACGATCACAAACATAAAATCTATCGTAAATGGCTTGTGGATATAAACCAAGCATCTTAGGGTTTTGTACAGCTTTCACCCAGTAATCAAAATGGTCTTGTGATGATTTCAACGAAAAACTATGTATTTTGCTAACCAAATCCAGGCACCCCGGAACACAACAATAAATCGTTTTCTTGGTTGGTATCATATTTATATCCACAAAGCTTCTGTTAGAAAACGTTATTTACTTAAAACCTATGAACTACTAAAACGTTCTAAACTTGCCTGAAAACTAAAACTATTGTAATTATGTTTCACCAAAACACCTTGAACTATGAAAGCACCTTGCTTTTTTGATAAGAAAACTGAAAATAGAATTGAAGTTACATGATTGTTCAAACACAAAGCTTATGATACGATCATATTTTCATTCAAAAAAAAAACGCACCTTTAAAACACAAAACCGACGAACAATGAAAACACTGTAAAGTATCCACTAAAAGTTAATATAGGTAAAACTTAATTAAAAGAAACGTTTAGCAACAAACTTGTATTATAATTATACAAGGAAAGAAATAGAAGCGAACAAAAACTTTTTAGGATTCAAAACATTTGAATTTTGAATGTATGATAAAATGGCGCACTGAACAGCTTGTTCAGTAGAATTGTAGCACTACTAGCGACATCTACTATATGCGATGTCCGAAATAGAGTCCTAATAAAGTCCAGGTTAGCTCCATTTAGGTGAAACTTGTATAGGGAGTGTTCTGTAGTGTCGCCGTTGACACATATATTTAACCTTTGTGTATCTCAGGGGACATTTTCCGATTGTTTTAAAACTTCCAGGGTAATATCTTTGCCAAAAAAGGTTATGTAAATTGCTTCGATAATTACCACCATGTTTCTATTATATCGCTGTTTGGAAAGTTATTTGAGATAATAATTCAGAAACGACTCAGCCAGTATTTTGAAAGTGGCGAATTGTTGAGTGTCTGTCAGTTCGGTTTCAGAAGGCGGCGCTCGACTATGCAGGCAGTCAGCAAGGTTGTTGGGGATATAGTTACGGGTCTTGAGGTGGGTAATCATGTCGGCCTTAGGCTTTGTGGCCTAAGCAAGGCTTTGACTGTGTCTCCCATGACCTGCTGATTGAGATATTGTTCAGATATGGTGTTAGGGGTTCTCCCTTATAGTTAATAAGTTCATACTTACATATGAGAAAGCAGCGCGTCTTTTTTAATAAGGAAATATATAATCTTGGGGCTGTGGGAAGTGGGGTGCCGCAGGGTTTTGTTTTGGCGCCACTACTTTTCATAGTATACATAAACGATTTATTCGATTTCATGTCACATAGTCGCTGCGTCTGTTACGCTGATGACACGTCGCTTATATGCCAAAGCTGCGACCCGGAAAAGCTGAACGTTGAAATGATCTCTACTGGGAAGTTGGCAGAACTGTGGTTTACACAGAACAACTTAAAATTAAACACAGAAAAAACTGTTACAGTAATATTTTCCACAACTCCGGAGGTGTCGGCGAAAAATGATGCTAACCTTCTTGGCATTACTATAGATGGAGCTCTTAAGTGGGATGCTCATATTTCTCTGTTGAAGAGTAAGTTGTCAACCTCAATTTTTGTGATTAGGAGGTTGAGGAATTCGGTTGACATAAGTTCACTTATGGTAGCCTATTTCTCTCTATTTTACGGGCACCTATCGTATGGCACTCATTTGTGGGGCAATTCATCAAATTCTATACAAATCTTCAGGCTCCAAAAAAAAGTGGTTAGGTTGATTGCTGGAGTTGGCTGCGGTGAACACTGTAAGCCGTACTTTATTAGTCTGGGAATTATGACTCTTCCCACGATATACATCTTTAGTCAGTTATTGAATATACACAGGGATAAATTTGATTATCAGCTAAATTCTGCATACCATAACTATAGTACAAGATCGGCTAGTTTAATACGACCGCAGAGATTTAGACTACAAAAATCGGTAAATAATTTTTTGCATATTGCCTCATATAATAAGCTACCAGTTCACATAAAGTCTTTAGATTATGGGAAATTTAAAAATGCTATAAAGCATTACTTTAAGCAAAACGCTTACTATTCAGTCCGTGAGTGCATGGATGCCTCCATAGTGCTATAGTCTTTGTATCTCGCACATGTAGTAATTTGTATTTTACAAGGTTCACTTATTTTATAGTTATTTTCAACTAATTTATATGTCTGTGTATTTTGCTGTGTATCTTTAAAACTTGGATTTTTTACTAGTGTATTTCGACGTGCCACAGTTATTGAATTTTTAATGTAAAAAGTGGTCAAATATATGAGTCTATGTCTATGTTTATGTCTAATACCAAGGTTCTTCTGAAAAAGTGCCTGTGAGAAACTTTTGCTCATCCAGAAACAAATCAAAGATGGTACGTCCGTAAGACGCCACAAGGAACCCAACCCGCCCGCCAGCTTAAAAAAAACCCTGCAGTATAATTCCCAGGGTAGGATTTCGCGAAGACATTAGCGCTCTGAAAGCTTTGTGCCATGTCGTCCGTTGTGTGAGCCGTACTAAGCCTGTCCAAGTATGAAGAAAAGATGGAAGTTAATAAGCACGTTCTCCAGAGCACTCTCCTGAAAAATACTCTTTCCTCTATTCTCCACGGCACAAACTCCTAGTGATAACTTCGATAGTGACGTTACTATGGTCAGCTTAAGGTAAGGAAACTACACCCCGGGACTGCTGCTACAGCATTAATTATCACAATTGAAACAACCACAAGAGATATGTAGCAAAGAGGCACAGCCTCAACTGCAGGATGCGAGGAGATGCTTTGGATCACTGCTATATTCCCATTAGGAATGTTTGTCGCAGCTTTGGAGGAAATGTCAAATAGACATACTAAGACCGCTGTTTGTAGTCCTAGGAAAAATAAATTCTCCAGTTGAGGTTTGTCACATAACCTATGTTATTTGATTAATTAATTTAAAGAATTATATGACACTAGAAAAAAATCCCCACGATTAATAAAAAAAAATTGTTAACAAAAATAAAAAATAAACAATAGTTTCAAGTGGATAATTTGCTAACAAATTTTTACAAGCTTACAACACGTTCAAACTGATAATATCAAAATGATTTGTAATTTCCGCTGCTAACAAATAAAAAAAGTTGAAATATTTTTAAATGTATGAATTAATGATTTATTTAACAAGATTTTACTGTGTAATTGGAAGAATAATAGAAAATCGAAACAAGCGTGGTAAAATTTAATCAGAACTGGCGTTGCTATTTGAATCTCTATAAAAGTTACATTAATTTTCAATGTCCTAAGTCAGAAGTTCTGAAACAACGAGGAGAACCCAACAGCAAGGGCGTCAAAAAAATTATTAAAAAAATTCAGGACGCAGCAAGTGCGTTGTCGTAGTGCATTTTTATTATAATTTACACTATTATTACGGCATATTACTAAAATTAATACTTTACATTAAAAAAAAACCTTGAAGAACGGTTTTTGAGTTCCTGATACTCGCTCATTGGATACTTTTTTTGAACGTGTTACCATCGATATCTCTCTATGCACTATTAAAAAAAAATCTTTTAATCTTGTGTTCTAGCTTCTTTTGAGAAAAAACTTTAAATGCCCACAACTCAATTTTCTGTGAATCTAGAATATTAAAATTTGGTATATCTAGGTGCTGCGTAATGATGGTTTGACGAAAAAGACGACTGTTAGATTAACCACCTTTAATAACACAAACTAAAACTAAAAATAAATTAAGCACTAGTAAATGCAGCAGCTCGCGTGGTAACTTCTTTTAGAATGAATGCTGGGAATCAATTCCTTTTAGAGCCAGCCTTGTTGTCGGGTCAATGCAATGATGGCGTTTTCACATTCTTGTTTAGAGCCTCGGTGGTTCAGGGGCAAGAACGTGTGCCTTTGAACTTAAGGATACTGGGTCGATCCCAGTGTTCTCCTTTCACTTTTTCAGTACAAACTGTAACATTAACATCAACCAAGGATCTGGCATTGTATTTGAGCAAGTAAAATGTCTGCACGTTCCGCCCTTAGGAGGGGGCGTAAGCCGTCGGTCCCGTGTCCATGCAATGTTGGGTACGTTAAAGATCCCTACCCTCCTTACAGAAAGACAGGAATTCGGCAAAATTTCCAGGATAGTGAGGTGAACCTGCTCCCTGGCGTCGGTGATTGGCCATAGGCACGGAAATGGGCCGACTTTAAAGAAACAAAAACACACACAACACATTCTTGTCTATATTGTAAATAAAATTCAGAACACTAGTAATTAGGGTCTTTAAAAGAAACTTATATTACAAATTTCATTAAAGATACAAAAGCTTTCCAGAAGAAAACTTAATTCATATTTAGAAATTATAAACGGAGCAGGTATTTTTCCTTATTAGTCGCCTGATTGATTTTATTTTAGCAACATAATCGAACCAATTTTTCCAACAAAAATTAAAAAAAAATCCCCTGTTAGTGAAGTTTTTTATTGGGAATAAACATATATCAGCAATAAAAAAATATCAACTGAAAATTTTAATTTCAGATACAACGGTTACAAAGTTATCGAGACGTTTTATATAAAATGAGATCTGGGTCCAAACGTATGAAAGGTGCACACTATTTTTCACACCAAATATTGAAGTTGGTGAAACAAAACAAAACGTTACATGCCTTGTGCGGGAATCGAACTCGAGCCGCCCGCGCTTTACGTAATTATTCTCTCTATTATATCCACTGAACCACGGATGCTAGCTAATATATTGTATGTTTAAGTGGTAGCTATAAACGAGTTGCTACTCTAGGAAATTTTATTGTATATCCTAAAAGTTAATGTAAGTATACAGCTAATTAGAGAATTAGTTGAGTTGTGACTTGATAATTTGCCGGTCGCTGAAACACACTCGACGATTTCAATCTTCTAAGTTTAAAGATAAAAAACCAACTGCTGTAAAATCAGTTTAATAGAGGCGTGATTCGATTTCTTTAATACTTTCGTATCTTCTTATATTCTTATAATATGACACTTACTAATAAATAAAATACATAACCTCATTGCATTTACTAAAATTAAAAATTTTTAGTCCTGATTTACAAATGATGGCGACAGTGGTAACTTTAAGCAGCCATTTTGCAAGAATAATTAAAGAAGTTCATGCATTACGTTTCAGTTGGAACTATGTTTCATTTGGAATTCAAAAGGCTTGAAATTTTGGAAATTTATTTTTGGAAACAGATTATAGACGACCAGTGTTTTGAACAAGTTCTGTGACAAAAAATTATCAAATCATGTTTTGGCCAAAACGTCATACCTATTTTCTTTATAAAACTGATGGCTCCTTAAAAATTTATTTATTGCCTTGCCTAAACCTAAACTTTTCCCCTGTATACTATATTTTCAGTCTAAGACTTTAATTGGGGTAGTTCATCATGTAACAAATATAGAATGTTTTAAATATTAAATTAAATCCTTAACTTAAATAACAATCACTTCACGCATTGATATTAAATGTCATCTGTCATTCTAACGTAAGTGTTGACAAACGGTTAAGCGGTTTTCGGGTTTTAAGTGGTCGCGATTTCTCGATCACCAGTTCGGGTAGTATGTGTGTTTTGTTTCTTTAACGTCGGCCTATTTCCGCTACTATGGCCAATCACCGACGCCAGGGAGCAGTTTCACCTCACCATCCTGGAATTTTTGCCGAACCTCTGCCTTTCTGTAAGGAGGGTAGGGATCTTTAACGTGCCCAACATCGCATAGACACGGGACCGACGGCTTTACGCCCCCTCCGAAGGGCTGAACGTACAGACATTCAACTCGCTCAAATACAATGCCAGAACGTCGGTTGATATTAATGTTAGAGTTTGTACTGAAAAAGTGAAAGGGGAAACCTGGGCTCGAACCCAGTACCCTTTGGTTCAGAGGCACACGTTCTTACCTCTGAACCACCGATGCTCTAGTATGTTTTATGCATGTTATTTGTATTGTTTGACTATCATTGAATTATGATTAATGCCTGTAGTATGTATCAATCTATGCATGGCAGCGGACTACTATGTCTTTGTCAGGCATTAGACTTTACTCACTTTTAGTGAATTTTCGTAGAAAAAATTCACTAATGGGGAGATCCCGACTTTTGAATTTTGAAAAAATTTTTGCAAATGAGCGCGAACTAGGACCCCTAGAACCTATATCCGGGGTCAGTTTCAATTTTTATATGTATTTTTTATGTATATATATATATATATATATATATATATATATATATATATATATATATATATATATATATATATATATATATATATATATATATATATATATATATATGTATCACACCGATAACTCAAAAAATAATGGGCCGATTTTGATAAAATTTGGCATGTACCTTTCTTTTGTCAATGGCTTGGATAAGTTCGTTAGTCAGGAAAATCGGACGAGGTTTTCCGGGAAAATTTTGAGTTTTCATTCGAAAAAAATTCTTATCTCAAAAAGTAATAAGCCGATTTTAATAAAATTTGCCATGTACCTTCCTTTTGTAAATGGCTTTGACAAGTTTGTAAGTCAAGAAAATCGGACGAGGTTTTCCGGAAAAGTTTTGAGTTTTCATCCAAAAAAAATTTTTATCTCAAAGAATAATTGGCCGATTTTGATAAAATTTGGCATGTACCTTCCTTTTGTAAATGGCTTTGATGAGTTCGTTAATCAAAAAAATCGAACGAGGTTTTCTGAAAAAATTTTGAGTTTTCATTTGAAAAAAAAATTTTTCTTAAAAAATAAAAAATCTATGATAACCAAATTTGGTAGGTAGGTTTACGATATAAAAAGTAAACTATACACCAAAATTTAAATTTCTATGTTACAAGAAAAAAAAGTTATAATAAAATATTTTGTGCCAGATCATTTCTATGAAAATTCACTACCATAACGCACTTGCTGCGTCCAGGCTTTTTTTATTACCGGCAGCCAAAATAATTAAGAAACAACAACAACAACAACTATTTTAGTCGTTTCAGTTTATGTATTCTAGATTTTATTTGTAATCTAGGAAAAACTCAAAACTTTATAAACCGAATAATGTAAAATTTACAACAGTGGTTTACTGACACCTTTTTTAGGTACATGTAAAGTGTTATTCCAGCTGCTCTAATACGTTCAAAAATATAGCGTTTTCAAAAATATTTTGTATTTTTTTGTGGGAGAAAAATGTTCGTTATAGCTGATTTGCGAACTCTTACAATATATTAACAAAATGAAGATATCTGCCAAGTTTCGTTCAAATCAGTTGAGTATTTTTGAGTTATTATTTGGATGTACAATATATAAATAAATATATATATATATATATATATATATATATATATATATATATATATATATATAAATATATATATATATATATATATATATATATATATATATATATATATATATATATATATATATATATATACATATACATATATATATATATATATATATATATATATATATATATATATGTGTTCAGAAAGATTTCCGCGGTCTTTAATGTGAGACATGCTTGGTTCTCGGGTTAAACCGCGTCCAGAATTTATGGAAACTCGACGTTTCGGCTCCTGTTTTGGAGCCATTTTCAAGAGGTAAAGGAAATATGTAAGGACACTCTAAGGTCTCAATCTGCCTACTCCTTAGAGTGATAAACAAAGGTGGGTAAAGGAAATATGTAAGGACACTCTAAGGCCTCAATCTGCCTACTTCTTAGAGTGGTGGACAAAGGTGGCTAAAGGAAATATGTAAGGACACTCTAAGGCCTCAATCTGCCTACTCCTTAGAGTGGTGGACAAAGGTAGGTAAACGAAATATGTAAGGACACTCTAAGGCCTCAATCTGCCTACTCCTTAGAGTGATGGACAAAGGTGGGTAAAGGAAATATGTAAGGACACTCTAAGGCCTTAATCTGCCTACTCCTTAGAGTGATGGACAAAGGTGGGTAAAGGAAATATGTAAGGACACTCTAAGGCCTCAATCTGCCTACTTCTTAGAGTGGTGGACAAAGGTGGCTAAAGGAAATATGTAAGGACACTCTAAGGCCTCAATCTGCCTACTCCTTAGAGTGGTGGACAAAGGTAGGTAAAGGAAATATGTAAGGACACTCTAAGGCCTCAATCTGCCTACTCCTTAGAGTGGTGGACAAAGGTGGGTAAAGGAAATATGTAAGGACACTCTAAGGCCTCAATCTGCCTACTCCTTAGAGTGGTGGACAAAGGTAGGTAAAGGAAATATGTAAGGACACTCTAAGGCCTCAATCTGCCTACTACTTAGAGTGATGGACAAAGGTGGGTAAAGGAAATATGTAAGGACACTCTAAGGCCTCAATCTGCCTACTTCTTAGAGTGGTGGACAAAGGTGTGGCTAAAGGAAATATGTAAGGACACTCTAAAGCCTCAATCTGCCTACTCCTTAGAGTGGTGGACAAAGGTAGGTAAAGGAAATATGTAAGGACACTCTAAGGCCTCAATCTGCCTACTCCTTAGAGCGGTGGATAAAGGTAGGTTGGGTTGTTGTAGCTCGATTACGGGGCCTCAATCTGCTCACTCCCCAAATCTCGCCGGAGATCGTCTGTGAGGTCTCAGTGTGTTCAACCCTAGGCCTCAGAGAGATCTGGCAGGTCGTTGCAAGTCTTGTCTTATATATGTCGTTCCGTGTACCTGTTGCGTCATCAGTGAAAGTAGTGGGGTCACCGGCAAATTGAGGCCTTAGAGTGTCCTTACATATTTCCTTTACCTACCTTTGTCCACCACTCTAAGGAGTAGGCAGATTGAGGCCTTAGAGTGTCCTTACATATTTCCTTTACCCACCTTTGTCCACCACTCTAAGGAGTAGGCAGATTGAGGCCTTAGAGTGTCCTTACATATTTCCTTTACCCACTTTTGTCCACCACTCTAAGGAGTAGGTAGATTGAGGCCTTAGAGTGTAGTTACATATTTCCTTTACCCACCTTTGTCCATCACTCTAAGGAGTAGACAGATTGAGGCCTTAGAGTGTCCTTACATATTTCCTTTACCTCTTGAAAATGGCTCCAAAACAGGAGCCGAAACGTCGAGTTTCCATAAATTCTGGACGCGGTTTAACCCGAGAACCAAGCATGTATGGATATGGGTTCCAGTGGCCATAATTAACGCTTAGTAAAAAAAATCCAAGTCTCGACATCATTAACTCTCTATTGGTGAATTTTCATTAGAAAAGGTTTGTGATAGTCCTGTGTCGACAGGACTATCCTCGATCGGTAGATATAAATTGTATTCATCGATGATGGTCGTGAGACCAAAAATTATGCCTGTGCATAGCAATTATCGACTTTGATGTTTTTCAAGTAGTCTTGTAATTTTTACTAAAATAATGTGCTTCAGCAACAGTCATGCAAAAATCCAGTTTAACCAAAGTTTGTATTTCAGATCGCTGTAAAATCTGTCTGGGACCAACCATCAGAAGAATTTTACAGACTTTCTAATTCTCCTTTGTCACTAAGATGTGTATTTATGATATGGTGTCTAAGTGCAGTTTGTATTGCTTCCATTGTAAGAAGTACAATGACTACGTCACTTATTACTGGTGATTATTTAGAACCTGACTCCGTTATTGACTTGGTGAATTGGGGCTATACATTTCAGGTAAATTAAATAATCGGTAACAGCTTATGTGTCATGATTGAGATGAAAAAATTTGTGATTAGAAATAACTCACTTTTCAAAATTTGTATTCACTGAGAGCTAAAATAATTTGTTTCCTTTTAAAAGACAATAAAAAAAAATAATGTGTCGCAGTCACAAAAATTTAATGGCAGGAATCGAAAGAGGCAGAAAAAAGTTTCCATTAAATTTCTCCGTTATGAAATATTGAAAAAAAAACGAAATTTTGCAGATGCACAAGGCTAATAAAATGACATTTTGAAACGGAGCTTGTAACCTTATAATGTTATTGCCAGATGGTGAAAAAACCTACCCTTACATTATTTTTTATCAGTACTTTTTATTGTGTGTACCGTTTATTATGTAAAAAATGATTTAGAAAGAAGGATTTATTTGGCAACTTTTTTATGTCCTGAAATTTTCTCATTATATTGTTAGTTTCATCACAAAAAAAATAAAATATTACTCAGATCGATGTCACATGAATTTACAGTGGTTGTTATTTGCTGAAAAATCAAATACGTGGTAGGCTGTCAAATAACGTCATAATTACACTAATATTAATTGTTCTGGTTGTTGTCAATCTATCGAGAATTTTTTAAACACTTAGAACAAATAAGTGAATAAAATGGTAAATAATACCAATTCCGAAATGGTAGATATGCATTTTGAATATGGCCGTGATATTGGCAATGGATTAAGAGCACAGCGCCTCTACACTGAGTTATATCCAAATAGAACTGTACCCCATCACAGCATTTTTGCGCGCATTCATCAACGTCTGCAAGAAGAAGGGACATTTTAAAGAAGTGCCGCCGATTGCGGGCGTTCTAGAGAAGTAAGAACTGTAGCACTTGAAGAGGCTGTCCTCAATTTAATTGAAGAATCTCTTGGTACAAGTACAAGAAGAATCGCTCAAGTCTTAAATGTCAGCTATTCCACGGTATTTAGAATTTAAAAAGAACAACTACTGTATCCCTACCATATCCAACGAGTTCAAGCGCTCTTACCTCGTGATTTTTTACCTCGTTTAATTTTTTGTCAATGGATGCTTCAAATGATCACGCAAATTCCACAGTTCTTATCTTGTATTTTATTTACTGATGAGGCCCACTTTTCACGAGAATCTATTAGACATTTTCATAATAACCATATATGGTCTGAAGAAAACCCACACGAAATTACGGAAGCTCATTCTCAACACCAGTTTTCATCAAATGTATGGCTTGCTGTCATTGCTGATGACTTAATTGGACCATATTTTCCTCCGATAAGACTAAATGGAGAAGTGTACTGTCATCTACTCAAAGAAGAATTGCCCCTACTTCTTGAAAATATTTCTTTACAAATTAGACAACAAATGTGGTAGATGCACGACGGGGCTCCAGCGTATTTTAGTACCAACACTCGTAACTATTTGACCGAAGTTTACCCAAGTCGTTGGATAGGTCGAGGAGCCCTGCCCGATCCCCTGAATTGAATCCGTTAGATTTTTGCCTTTGGAGTTTTCTGAAACCCTTAGTTTATTCAAGTCCTGTTGAAAACATCAATGACCTCAGTTATCGTATTATCGCATCATGTGATATTATAAGAAACACACCCGGTATTTTTCATAGAATACGGAGTTCAATGAGAAACAGACTAGTCATGCGTTCTCTCCGAAAGGGCGCATTTTCAATATTTATTATGATGATACGTACTGACATTTTGTTAATATTTCTTTTCGTTTCTTAGTTTAATAATTATAAGATAGTAGTACAATAGTTGTTGTTTCTTATTATGAATTTCTGGAAATTAGTAAAAGCCAGAACAATACATGTTAACATATTGGTGTAATTATTTGACAGCCCACAACGTACTCGATTTTTCAGCAAATAACAACCACTGTAAATTCATGTGACATCGATCTGAGTAATATTTTTTTTTTTTTGTGATGAAACTAACAATTTTATGAGAAAATGTCGGGACATAAAAAAGTTGCTAAATTAATCCTTTCTAAATCATTTTTTTAATAGAAATCGGTACACACAATAAAAAGTACTGATAAAAAATAATATAAGGGTAGGTTTTTTCATCCTCTTGTGAAAACATTATAGGGTTACAAAATCCATTTAAAACTGTAATTTTGTAAGTCTTATGCATCAGCAAAATTTCATTTTTTTAAATTATTTCATAACGGATAAATTTTATGAAAACTTTTTTTTGCCAAAATTTCAAAGCGCTGTAACTGAATTTTTTAAAAGAAAATTCACTAATAAATAAATATATAAATATGTGAATAGGATGACAACTGTTTATCAATGTTTTTAATTTTGTGCGGTCACGCTTACAGTCCGTGCCATATCTGTTGAGATAGAATTCCAAGAAAAAAAAAGCCAATAACGTTCTGTTATCAGAACTACTGTAACAATTTACGCGGCGTTCCTTAAAATTTTCCGCGTTATTTACAGAATATTAATATATATATATATATATATATATATATATATATATATATATATATATATATATATATATATATATATATATATATATATATATATATATATATAAGGTAAATACGGATTTTCAATTATATTTTATATTCAATTGGATAAATTTTCCTAAAATAATTATACACGTTAAATACGATCCTCTTTGACTGGGAATTAATGTCCTTTCTTTAATTTTTCATCCCCACTCATTTATTTTAATAAGAAATAACACTGAAAATGCACAGGACGATACACTTACGAAGAAACACGTCTTTGTAACTGCAAAACGCAGTATGCAAGCTCCTAAGGTGATCACCACTGTCTTTTGTACAACCTCGGGTGTCGAATGCGGTTAATTTCAAGAAAGTGACGCCGGGGTTGTCTTGGAATTCTGTCTCCACTAATATCGTACCGACTGTACATGCAGTATTTTGTTGTAACTTAAGAAATATTTGTTTGACAATATTAATTCAATTACTTAATCTTATTGACATGATTGGACAGAGTACGAAAAGGAATTTAAAAAAAAGTAAGGCATGACATACATTTATGTTTAAAATAATCAACAATCTCGTCATCGCGCTCACACAGATGAACTCACGAATAAAACAAATACCTCTCGCAACGCACGTTTAAAAACAAAAATTAAATTATTTCAGGATTTTTCTCTAATTGACCGATTAACGAAATAACGAATTTGTTCTTTTCATTTGCGCAATACTGTATAATTGTTTTTATAACGAACCATTTTTTTCTCGTCTGTCGTAGGTGAGTGATCAAGACTGGTCCATTCTTAAGGAAAACCTGCTCAACTCAACTGATTATCGTTACAAACAAGTAGTAAACCTTGCAGACAACAAACTTGACGTATGCGCAGGTGCTTCTAACATTATTGGGAAGCGAATTGCATACGTGGATGAAGAGGCAACTCTTCAATATGTGGTAATTATACACTTTGGGACAAAAGTTTGACGAATTTTTATTTTTTGTGTCTCTTTAGAAATTTTTGATTAACCGATTATTAATCATTTTATATAAAATATACTTACATTATTAGTACATGGCAATACACATAACGTATTATCAGCTTCAGTTTTTTTTAGGAAAAAACTTGGTTACAGGATACTTTAGGCTTGGGTTTAATCTGCACCTCATAGAAACAATTGAATCGCTATTTTTAGTGAATTTTCTTAGCCATATGTATATATATATATATATATATATATATATATATATATATATATATATATATATATATATATATATATATACATATGGCTTGGATAAGTTCGTAAGTCAGGAAAATCGGACCAGTATTTCCGTTAAACATTTTAGATTTTATTTTGGAAAGCTTTTGTTTCTCCAAAAATAACAAAGCTATGGTACACAGGGTTACATTGTAAAACTTAAACTATATACTAAAATTTAGATCCTAAGGTCAAAAGAAGAAAAATATATAAGCATTTAAGGAAAAAAATTTGGGTGCCATTGGTGACCAGAGAATGACACAACATTAAAAATATTGGATGTTAAACACAATCAATTGAATATTACAGACCAAGTTTATTTTTTCTTGGCGTAAAAAGGTCGAGAAGTACGTGAAAAATTACTTTTATATTTTTTCTGCTGTAAATGGCAAAATGGAGCTTTGAAAGTTGAAAATTAGGAATCTTTAAATAAAGCTGCTATAACTTTGGCGGTTTGTGAATGGCGAGTATTGCAAGAAACGTATCTAAGAAGGTTATAAATTTATGTTTTAACTGTTACTCTTCTCATCTGATTAAACTATTTGCAAAAAGTAAGTTTAAGATAGACCTTCCATATTATTATAAAAAGTTCGGGACGCAGCAAGTGCGTTATGGTAGTGAATTTTCATTAAAATGTTTTTAATAGCAAATATGTGTTTTTTTAAGAAAGCAGGCATCAAATTTGATTACCAGTATAACATATATAGTAAAAACAATGTGCCATGTTTCATCAAAATAACTTTATTGTTTGAAAACGTACAATTTCCGAAAGTAAGCTCAAAGTGTAACCGAAAAAATCCGTTTCTTGGTCAACCTTATAGGTTAATAACAAATTGAGCTTTTCAAATATGAAGCATTTAATCAAAATTCGCTACCATAACGCACTTGCTGCGCCCAGAATTTTTTAACTTAAAAACATGCATTATATTTTGATGGAAAATGCAAAAACATAAGGCGTTTTCGACTAAAAAAAAATTATTTGTATCACCAACGACTTATGGGCCAGCCTGTTATTGTAGCAATAATTTTTTAAGATGTAGCTCAAGACACCATATAATTAATGTACACAATATTTTTTCATATCTTGTATAATAACGGATATATTGAGCTTTATTGATTTTTTACGAAAATTCGACAAAAATTATATACCATTAAAAGATAAACTCTATAGCTAAGGCTACTGCCAAGCATCAGAGAAAGGGTCTATTTGAAATGAATTTTCTGGAAATATTTTAGTAAAATGAAGGGCAATGACGGTTGAAACTAAGACTTCAGGGTTTGTAAAACATTCTTCTTTAGACATTTTCTTTCCATAGCCCGTATTAGATTCAAGTTCTTTGCCTAAATGTTGCGAACTTTGACGTTTTAAATTGTCACTTTGACGTTTTGAGGAAAACCCCAATTTATTTTTCTTTAAATGCCCATAACTTTTTTGTCTTTTAATCTACAGAGCTAAATTTTGGTGGGTAGCTCACTTATAACGATGTTAACCAGCGTACCAAATTTAGTTGCCCTTACTTTGTTAATTCCGGAGATATAATATTTTTTTTGAAAGAAAACACAAAATCTTCCGGGAAACCCTGGGCCGATTTTCCTGACTAACGAACTTGTCCAAGCCATTTGCAAAAGGAAGGTATTCACCAAATTTAATCAAAATAGCACCATTATTTTTTGAGTTATCGGTGTGATATATATATATATATATATATATATATATATATATATATATATATATATATATATATATATATATATATATATATATATATATATACATATACATATAAAAATTGAAACTGACCCCGGATATGTGTCTAACTAGCGCTCATTTTAAGAAATTTTTTCAAAATTCATAAGTCGGGATCTCCTCATTAGTGAATTTTTTTAAAGAAAATTCACTAATAAATAACTTAAGACCAGTTCGGCTATCTACATGTTAGATTTAGATTTATTACTTAAGCAGTCGACAATCAAAGATGGTATAAGCCAAGTCATTATAAATATCATTATAAAAGATTAGTCACACATAATAAAATATGCAATAAAACTTACAAAACTAGGTTAAAAAATAATTTAAAACAATGCAAAAACAACTAAATGACGCTGTACTCATCACAAACACAAAGTTTACATGCTGGTACTAAAATATTCAACAAAACTGTAGTAAGACATGGATATTAGAAGAAACCTGAGCTATGCTCTAAAATCCCTAATTTTCATACCTTTAATACGGTATACCTCTAACTCCATAGCTACTCAGTTTACTGATCAGAATCTGATGGTTTACCAGATCAAAAGCCTTAGTAAGGTCAAGAAATACGCCAAAACTTTTTTACCGTTCTCGAAGCTTTTGTTTAAGAGATTGGCAAACTCAATGATCACTGTTGCTGTTGAATGTCCCTCCCTGAAGCCATGTTGATGTTGTTAAAAAGACTGAAACCAATCAGAAAAGCGGTGTACTGCTTAGAGACAACTCTCTCATATATCTTTGAAAATACGCTTGTGATGGATATGAGTCTATAGTTCTCTAAAATGGAAATAAAACCATTTTTATGAAGTAGTATACATTTTGATAATTTGTTATTATAGTTCACCTTACATGCAATGCTGATCTCGCAGTTGGGGTACCGGCCCATAAGCCCTCGCGTAATTTCCAGCTAAACTAATTATATAAAACAATAATTTTATAAACAATATAAAGAATTAGTGACAAACAAACGCCACAATTTGGTACTAAATAAGAAGGTGGCTTCAAAACAACAATCTGGTGATACTACTTACCGTGTGACTAGAAAACGTCAATACCGTGTTTATGTTAACTAGTAAAATGAGGTTCTAAATATTCTGTTAGCTTCTGCCTATATAGATTTTTAACAAGTACCATAAAGTAATTTTGGTAGCCCTTTGATTTATTGTTTTTAAAATATGTCTAAATGCTTATGTCCGTCATTTTTCATAGGTCAATACAGAATGTTTGAAAAAAGGACATCTGTCATTAGAAGAATACTCATTGCTACGATTAACACGACAAAATATATTTCCTGGTTACCACGCATGGTGTTTCCAAATGTCTAGCCCATTTGTACAAAGTTTTTCTGGTGTTATGGGTAGATTGGATGACTATGGGTTACTAGTACATTGGTAAGTGAAAAGCTAATACAAAAAAATTGAAGACATTCCGTGATTGTATACCTTGTAAAAACGGCTTTTTGATACTATTTTACTTCTAGGTATAATGACGTTTTTCAGTATCGCCTACCAAGAAGCAACCAGAAAAGCACTGAACCTAGAAACAGTCTGACAGGTCGAACATTCATAGCGCCACTGTGTCTCCTCGTTGGAGGTCTTTGTATCTCATTAGTTACTTTTATTGGTGAAATCATTTTCTATAGACAGACAATTCGTTTTAGTAGTAAACCAAAACATGTAATACAAATCGTAATAAACGCAAGTGACTTAGATAAATAACTAACATCTAATACCGTTCTTTTTTTTCGCCTACCATAAACACTTGGACTAAGTGAAGATTGTAACCTGTGATGAGCAAAGTACACCTGGAGAAGCCAAATCACCACAACATATTTTTTGTGCTAACTTTGTTAGTGAAACGATCGCCAGGTCTTGAAAAATGTGTTGTGGTGATTTGGGTTCTGCAAGTGTACTTATAAACACTTGGAGCAAAACATTTATGGCAAATATTTAATGGATAGTCAATCTATTGGCCGGTATTTTATGGGCAAGTTTTACGCAATTGATGATCTTAGATATTCTTTGCATAAAGAAGTCTGGACGCGGCAAGTGCGCTATGGTAGTGAATTTTCATGAAAATGTTTTTAAGAGCAAATAAGTCTTTTTTCTAAAGAAACAGGCATTATAATTCATTACCAGTATAACCTATATAGTAGAAATAATGTACCATATTTCATTAAAATTAGTTTAATGTTTGAAAACGCGAAAAAGAAATTCCGAAAATAACTTTAACTGGTTTCCTGGTTAACGAATCTTAGATTAATAGCAAATTGAGCTATTGAAATTTAAAGCAATTAATGAAAATTTGCTACCATAACGCACTTGCTGTGTTCAATTAAAAAAAAAATCATGTCATCAACGACTTCTGGGCCACCTGTGATTGTAAAAATAATGTTATAAGATGCAGCTGAAGACACCCTAACATTAACGTATATACTTTTTTCTCGTACCTTGTATAATAACGGATATATTGAGCTTGACCGCGGAAATGCGTCAGCATGTGTACGAGGGCTGGTCAATAAGTCCGCGACTTTTCGAATTTCCCGCCTCTTTCCAGGAAGGGCAACACTGCTCATATCAACAAGCGCCTCTGTCAAATTTTGAGCAAGCTGCGTCATTTAGTTTGTGTTAGATAGCCATTGAAAGCAGACAATCTCTTGAGTTATAACGAAAATGGAATAAAGTGAATTTCGTGTGCTCATCAAACATTATTTTTTGCGGAAAAAAAACACCACTCAAACCAAAGCTAACATTGACAAAACTATGGGGACCCTGCACCATCAATTTCCATGGTAAGAAAGTGGTTTACTGATTTCGTTGAGGCCGTACAAGCATAAATGACGCCGAATGTTCCGGACGCCGATTTGAGGTCGCTACACCCGAAACAATTGAAAAAATTAACGATATGGTGTTGGCCGATCGGAGATTGAAAGTGCAGGAGATTGTGGAAGCCATAGCCATATCACAAGGCACAGTGGTTTCGATTTTGCATGATCACTTGTGTATGAGAAAGCTATCTGCAAGATGGGTGCCTCTTTTGCTCACAATCGACCACAAACGCAATGGTGTGACAACTTCGAAAGAGTGTTTGGCATTGTTCAACCGCAGTAGGGCCGAGTTTCTGCGTCGTTTTGTAACCGTGGACGAAACATACATTCACCACAACACACCAGAGACCAACCAGCAGTCAAAACAGTGTGTTTCTCCGTGCGAATCGGTGACCGTTTTTTAGGATGCACGCGGTATAATCTACATTGATTACCTTCAAAAACGACCGCATTTGGCCAAGAAAAAAGTTCTTTTCCACCAAGACAATGCAAGGGTGCACACATGTGTAGTCTTCATGGCGAAATTGCATAAATTAGGCTACGAATTGCCCCCTCATCCACCCTATTCTCCGGGTTTAGAGCCTAGTGACTTTTTCTTGTTTACAAACTTAAAGAAATGGGTCGGCGGAAAGAGATTTGAGTCCAATGATGAAATCATCTCACAAACAAATACCTATTTTGAGGACCTCGACAAATCTTATTTTTTGGAAGGGATCAAAAATTGGAAAAACGTTGGACGAAGTGCATAGAGCTCATAAAATACTATGCTGAGAAATATAATGAGTTTTTGTCAAAAAACCTGTGTTTCATTCAAAAATTTAGGACTTATTGACACGCCCCCGTATATAAAAAATGATAAAAATTGAAATTAAGGTCGGATATGGGTTCTAAGTGGCCTAGTTTGCGCTCTTTTGAAGAAATATTTTCAAAATTCAAAAGTCGCGGTTTCCTCTTCGGCGATTTTTTTCTACGAAAACTGGTTAAAAATTATACTTAGACCATTAAACGATAAACTCTATAACCAAAGCTACCGCCAAGCATCAGAGAAAGGGTCTATTTGCAATAAATTTTCTGGAAATATTTTGGTAAAATGAACGACAATGACGGTTGCGACAGAAACTTAATAAGGGTTTCTAAAACATTCGTGTTGCTACATTTTCTCTAGATAGCCCTTATTCGTTTTAGGTTCTTTGCTTTATGTTACCAATTTTGACGCTTCAAATCGTGACTGACGTTTTAAGAGGAAAATCCCAATTTACTTTTTAATGCCTACAACTTTTTTTCTTTTAGCATAGAGATCTAAATTTCTGCAGATCTTATACCTTTTATAATTTAAATCTGCGTGGCAAATTTGGTTGCCATAACTTTGTTATTTCCGGAGATATAAAAATGTTCCGGAAAAAACGGATTTTCCTGGCCAACGAACTTATCCAAGCCACCTGCAAAAGGACGGTACTGGGCCCCTTATTTTTTGAGTTATCGGTGTGATTTATTTTAATTGACATTGATGGATTTATTTTAATAACATTTTACGCAACCAACTGATACAAATTTGTTTTATCTTCAACCTCGGTCTATTTCCGTTACTATGGCCAATTATCGACGCCAGTGAGCAGTTTCGCCCCACCACCCTGAAAATGAATTTAAAAAAAATTCAAAATTTTTGTGAACAATATTCTACTCCCACACATTCAACCCCCAATTTAATTTCAGGACCAGAATAGCAGATGTTTGATGAAATTACAGGTTTTGTAATAAATACACCCCAAAACGTTTTATTACTCGAGTTTTAATGAAAAAATCTCAATTTTCACCAAATCACCACCACCCGCTAAAGCGATTTTCCAAAAAAACAATCCGAACCGTTATTTTGTCGAGTGCTAACTGTATTTGAAAACGATATCTTTATTCGTTCTAAAGTTATCGTGGCTACAAACAGACAGACATACAGACCGACAGACAAAAAAAACTCGTTCCCAAATCATGTTTCATATATGTTTTCACATTTTCTACGACGTTTAAGCGAAAAACATTTTTGAAATTTTTGTCGTATATACGATACTTCCACACGATGTGGAAGTAAAATTGGTTCTTTTTTTATTAGTTTTTTAGTTTATTAATTTAAACATATAAGCTTTATAGCACATAATCAGATGAATGAGACATTTCTGGGTGCCCAGCTTCTCTTGATAGTCATTAAAAAAATTATTTTTTATTTTATAAAACTCTGTAACATGCGTCAGTTTTTGTCAAATTAAATCGTCAGCCGTCTTATTTTGACAGGTCAGGGCAGACACTGATTTAAGTTTTAATCTATCTTTATTCTTAAATTCAGATCCGCCATCCTGGATAAAGAGCCTCGGTGGTTCAGAGGTAAGAGCGTGTGCCTCTGAACCGAAGGGTACTGGGTTCGATCCCAGGGTACTCCTTTCAATTTTTCAGTACATACTGTACAATTAACATCAACCGAGGCTCTGGCATTGTATTTAAGCAAGTTGATTGTCTGCACGTTCCGTTCTTCGGAGGGGGCGTAAAGCCGTCGGTCCCGTGTCCATGCGATGTTGGGCACGTTAAAGATCCCCACCCTCCTTACAGAAAGGCAGGGGTTCGGCAAAATTTCCAGGATGGTGAGGTGAAACTGTTCCCTGGCGTCGGTGATTGGCCATAGCCGCGGAAATAGGCCGACGTTAAATAAACAAAACACACACACACATCCTGGATGACGTCATGTTAGGTTCGAATTATTGTGAGACTATCCAACCGTCATACATGCGCATACGTCATAGCAGTGTAGAAAGTCGGAAGGCGGTTGCAGAACCAGATATCTGCAGGCTGGTTCAAAGATAATAGTACACAGAGTAGCATTAGATTCTTGGTATCAAAGTATACATCTAACAAAACTTACCTCAGCCCAAAAGCTAAAAATAAATAAAATATATTTAGAATGTTAAATTAGGAAATTTTATTTCGCGTAGTAATTGAGACAGTATTTAACACAATCAGAGAAATTGCAGAAGTGTCCGAAATTCATAGTGACTTACAGTACTTGAAACACATCCTGGAGGCAAATTAAACCAAAAAGTATATAGAAAGAGCCATACGTTAGAGACAGACAAACTGCACACACGCCTGAAGAATATGCAAATGGCAAACGAAAGGAGAAAGCTTTCCTACCATGCATGTAATGCCCATGGACAAGGTACCCAAATTACTGCAGTGGAAGGATATTGGCAACTTCTTTATGGCTACAACAAAGATCAGCGCTATGCTGATCCATAAAGAATAAAGACACCAATAGACGTTTCCTACACATCAGGCATATATCAGTTATCATGAAAACGCGGACAGTTATATATATAGGGCAAACAACAAAAAACAACAAAAGAAGGAGGCTGGAGTATCAACAATATTTACGGTTACTGCAACCTGAAAAGTCGGCGTTTGCTGAGCACGCCATTTCGCACAGCCACAGACTACTCTTTCAAAAAACGGATGTTCTTGTGAGAGTAAAGGAATATTATCAGCAAGTCAAGTGGGGCGCTCTTGAAATGCAAGGACATCCTTACAATTTCATCCGAGATGGTGGTTTCAAGTTATGTCGAACCTGGTTCCCGCAATTAGGGGGGATTGCAGGCCCCAACAGCATGACATCGTACATACCAATGAAAAAATCAATCATGATGACGTCGTCTGTTAGATTCTTGTTCGTTGTTTCTTGTTCTGTGTTTATTTGTTAACGTTGCATTTAAATATGAATTTTACTAATGAAAAGTTAGTTACGCTTTAGGACAGGCAGATCGAAACTGTCTTCTGGCGTCCAGAACCTACAGGCAGAAGTATCCTTCAGCTCGACATCCAAGACTAGAGGCATTTGAGAAAGTTAGAACACGCTTCGGGCAAACATGTAGCGCCAAATACAAAACAAAATCTTATGAAAATCGTCATACAATCAATGAAAATGCAGAATTCCAGATTTTGTTTTCAATCGAGGAGAATCCACAGATAAGTACGAGGCAAACTGCATTATTTCAGAGTATCAGCCAATCTTTAGTCAACAGGATAATTAAAAAGCACAAATTTTATCCATATCATTTATGTCTTTATCACTCAATTAGTGCTGAAGATCAAGTAAATCGAATCAATTTCTGTAATATTGTTTCAAATATGATCGATGGAATTCCAAACTTTTACAATACGGTTCTCTTTAGCGACGAAGCAACTGTTAACAATATTGGCGTAGTAAAAAAACACAATATGCATTATTACGCTCAAGAAAATACACTCTGGGTACGTCAAGTGGATTTTCAACATCAATGGTTCTTGACTGTGTGTGTGTGTGTGGGGGGGGGGGGTTATATAGGCGATAAAGTTATCGGTCCGTTATATTTTGATAGACTTCATGGAGAACGCTATCGCATATTTCTTCAGGATGATTTGCCGAATTTAATGAAGGATGTAGACCTTGAAACACGCCGAGTAATGTATTTTCAGCATGATGGTGTTCCTCCACGTAAAACAATATTTCAACCAGTGGTCAGGAAACCGATGGATTGGTCGAGGAGGGAACATTCGATGGCCAGCAAAATCACCCGAACTAACCCCAATAGACTTTTCCTCTGGGGATATGTGAAGGAAAAAGTATACGAATAATTGCCCACAACTGCGGATGATATGAAAAATCGAATACAATCAGCTTTTAGAAGTATTAGCCTCCTCATGTTAAACCGAGTCAAAGAAAACTTTGAACGACGACTCCAATTTGCATTTGGGAAAACGGCAACATTTTTGAACATGTTTTATAAGTTTTAATAAATTTGTTAACCTAATGTTTGATTATTTAATGCTTTTATCTATTACCATAAAATAAGAGTTCTACTATGCACAAATAAACAGTTTGAACCGGTGTACCTTCTTTTGTATTTAATTAAACTTGTTAAAAAATTGTATCATAAAAAACCTAGTAAAATTTTGCATCCATTAAAATCAAAATATTGCTAGATAATTGGTTATTAGCTAGTTAGTGGGCGAGGCATATCCAAGGCCAACATGATAAATGCAAATAAGTGACGAAATAAGGGTATTTTCTGATAACACCTAGAATAACTTTAAAACGATTCGATTTGAGTATAAGGATAGCTTAATACAATTAACAGAGGAGTAAATAAGCTACCCGATAGCGATGTAAAATATAGGCTGTTCCATTTAAAAATTTCGAGAAAATCTTTGATTCTCGTTTTGGGTCATACTGTATATGATTTCGAATTTGACGGATACTTCTCGGTAAGAATATAGAATAGACCACATGTCGAAAGTATATCACCATAAAACATAATTGGCTAAGTTAGTTATTGGTAGATACCAGGTGATCAATACATGTACATTCAGAGAAACAAATGGCCATATCTTTAAAAGTACCCTGTATCAGGGGCTGAAACTTCAGCCCCTTCAATCAATTTTAAAATGTGCGCTCGTGGAAGACCTATCGCCTCGAGAAAACAGCATTTTAAAATATGGCCTCAGTGAGAAACTATCTTCCGTCCCCAGACCGATGGGACACCTGTATATATATATATATATATATATATATATATATATATATATATATATATATATATATATATATATATATATAAGAAGGGCTACCAGAGCGATCAGTTTCAGTCCAGCTGCTGAAGAAGCCAGCTATGGTAGGCGAAACGTCTAGCAACTCATTAAGTAGGTTCGGCTACAAAGAAACAGCCCGGAATTAATTTAGCATTCCAAGCAGCATATGTCGTAAAAGTCTACAATCATAAGCTGTAGAACTGCCTGTTAAGAAAAGTAGCCGACTTAGAAACAGTTTTTTTTCAAAATTTCTTGTCTAGCAAAATGCAGCATGAAGCGAGTTTTCAATGTGGTTGAAAAGTATAACACTATGTGAAAAACTGGAACCTGTGATGAGCACTAATAAGTACACTTGGAGAACACCCAAATCACCACAACATATATTTCAGAGACCTTACGATCGTTTCGTTGACAAAGTCAACATCTTCAAAGGAAGAAAAATTCTAACATAAAAAAAAGAATATTTAACTCTAACTAGCCTTTGTATAAAACAAAATATTTTCCAATTTAACAATGAGTTCTTTGAACAAACCTAAGGCACAGCTATGGGCAATCCATTATCGCCTTTTATTGCAGATTTGTTTATGAGCATATTTGAGACGGATTTAAAAAATAAAAGTGGGTATTTCCCTAGAGTTTGGTTTCGTTATGTCGATGATATTTTTGCAGTGTGTGACACAAATACATGTAAGGTAGAAGAATTTACTGAAAAACTAAATAGTTCAATTTGATTCAATAAAATGTACCCACGAAATAGAAATCAACAATAAACTTTCGTTCCTAGATGTATTAGTTATTAAAAATAAAGGCTCGCTTGAATTCGATGTCTATAGGAAGAAAACGGCTACTATTAGTTATATTCCTAATGACTCACATCATACGTTTGCACAAAAAACGGCTAGTTTAAATTTCTTAGTAAATAGATTGATCAATTTTCCGTTGAGTAAAAATAGATTTAATACAGAATTAAAATGCATAAAAAATGTGGCGAGATATAACGGTTAGTCGGATGGTTTAATAGACAAATTAGTTAACAAATACAGAACAAACAAGTTGATATCTGAATGTACGACATTTAAGAATGATAAAATCGAGAAAAAATTTGTGTGTTTACCTTATGAACCACGAATCACAAAGGGTTTGGAAAGTATTTTTAAGAAAGTCGATTTACATTTGACGTTTTCGACGAAAAGTAATTTAAAAAATTTCTTGGGTAATACGAAAGACAAAGACAAAGTCACTGAAATGTCCGAAATTTTTGAGATTAGTTGCAAAGATTGTGATCTTAAATACGTGGGTCAAACTAGGAGAAACATAGCCACCAGATTTCGTGAACATCTCGCACAGTTACGATATGGTACGGTGGACAGATCATGTGTGGCACAACATGTATGGGATAATAACCACCACATTGACAAAGAAAATTTGAAACTTGTCAAAAATGTCAGACATCAAACTATGCTTGATTCATTCGAAAGTATTTTTATATTAAGGTCTATTAAGAACAAAACTTCATTAAATCGTGAGGCACCTGTAATTTCTATCTCGTTGTTTTCTCTTTGCATTTGACCGCTTAAATATTGCTAATTTGGCTGGTAGAATAATAAATTATTGTCAATAACTCGACCGGTTTATACATATACTAATCACTATGTTTGTCTTGATTTAAATACCGGTTCGGTTTTTTTGTATATATGTAGTCAATATAAATATTTTCACGTAGAATTAAAATCAATATAAATATAGTGTCAATAACTCGACCGGTTTATACATATACTAATCACTATGTTTGTCTTGATTTAAATACCGGTTCGGTTTTTTGTATATATGTAGTCAATATAAATATTTTCACGTAGAATTAAAATCAATATAAATATAGTGTCAATAGCTCGACCGGTTTATACATATACTAATCACTATGTTTGTCTTGATTTAAATACCGGTTCGGTTTTTTGTATATATGTAGTCAATATAAATATTTTCACGTAGAATTAAAATCAATGTAAATATAGTTTTTATGTAGTATTTTAGTTGAACTATTTTTCCTTTGTTAAAGTGAACACGGTGAGACAGACATCTGGGTTTTTAGTTTTCTATTTTTAAAAGAGATGAGTTGAGTTTATGTTGTTTATCTCACCAGATGTCTTTATCGGCATGAACCAATATACACATAGTAAATCTCTAAATCGAAAAGAAACGTGCCGTTTCTTTAAAGAACTCTGGTCCTTTTAATACCTATATTAGATAAGGGTCATAAATTTGTCGACCAAAAGATTAAAGCAGTTCTCCGACCTGTTTCACTGCGCAATAAACAAACGATCGTTCTTGGACGACAACTTTACTTCGGACTAGTTCGTTTATCTTGACGCGATATAAATATACGGGATCTAGTTTTTTATGTTAGAATTTTTCTTCCTCTGAAGATGTTGACTTTGTCAACGAAACGATCGTAAGGTCTCTGAAATATGTGTTGTGGTGATTTGGGTGTTCTCCAAGTGTACTTATGAAAAGTATAAAATACAAGTTTTCTTGTGATTTTGAATACAAACCGCTAATCATTGAAACGGTTTTTCTGTGTGTTATTGGTTCAAAAATTCACAACATAAAAGCTTTTCTAAATGAGCCACCTTTTGTTTTTTTTCTCTCTTTATTGCTCAAACATGTCAAAAAGATATTAATTATTCCACAACGCCGAATGCAAGGCCCAATCGATCTAGTTTTCATTAAAATTGATTATTTTGAACAAGTTAAGAGCAATTATTTGTAAACCTAACTAATTACTATTATATTATTTTTCAAAGCTATTCATCTTTAGGTAAAACAGAAAATGTTATGCAAATGGCTCAATTCAATGTGAAACTAAATCACTCACTTGTTCTGATTAAAAATGTGCTAAAGCTCCATCAATACTTATAAATCCTGTAAACAAAAAACTTGTAAAGAATTGTCTATATTATGTATTTGTTTCATCGATTTCAGTCGGCTTAATAGCTTGGCTGCATTGCAGTTTTACCCAATGTTAACATGTTAATCTCAAGAAATATTAAAGTTTATAAATTTATTTAAACTAAACATTAGTCGCTAGTTTAACGTTTTATACTGAGCTTTAATTTACCAAACTTAAAAAGTGTGTCATGGAGTATTTTTAAACAATTAGAAATATGTGTATCAATGAGCTTTGGTTAAATAACTCAGTTCTGCACTTTTTTAGTACAAACGGGATTTTTAAGATCATATATACATGGGTATTTATTAGTAGAAGTTCGATTATATATTTTATGACATTTTCTTTTTATATCCACACATTTTATATTAAATATTCAGCTTCTCCTGAGTATTTAAAAAAAATTCAGCAGACAATTTTGGCAAAAAAATTTAAGAATTTCATATTAAAAGCTTTCAAGGTGAGTTAAACAATCCCTATATCTAATTATTCATTAGAATCTTTTAAATTTTTGTATTTGGATTATTTGTAATAAATAATTAAAATTAAATTATAAATCTCGTAATTGCATTTTACAAATATATATATATATATATATATATATATATATATATATATATATATATATATATATATATAAATATATATATATATATATATATATATATATATATATATATATATATATATATATATATATATATATATATATATATATGTTCGGATTTCCGCGATCTTTAATGTGAGACATACTTGGTTCTCGGGTTGAACCGCGTCCAGAATTTATCAAAACTAGACATTTCGGCTCCTGTTTTGGAGCCATTTTCAAGAGGTAAAGGAATTATGTAACGACATGAACTCTAAGGACTCAATTTGCCTAATCCTTAGAGCGGTGGACAAAGGTGGGTTGGGTTATTGTAGCTCGATTACGGGGCCTCAATCTGCCTACTCCCCAAATCTCGTCGGAAATCGTCTCTAAGGTCTCAGTGTGTTCAACTCTAGGCCTAAGAGAGATCTATCTCACCTTTAACAACCGCTCTAATGAGTAGGAAGATTGAAGCCTCAGAGTTCATGTTCCTACATATTTCCTTTACCTTTTGAAAACGGCTCCAAAGCAGGAGCCGAAACGTTGAGTTTTAATAAATTCTGCACGCGGTTCTGCCCGAGAACCAAGCATGTCTCATATATATATATATATATATATATATATATATATATATATATATATATATATATATATATATATATATATATATATATATATATATATATATATATATATATATATATATATATATATATTGGAATGTTGCACTACACTGTAATCACTATTAAATATACACTTTATTTGTTTGCTGTACTTTCAGTGATTTGTTATTTGGTTACGGGGACTGCAGTTTCGAACCGTCCCGGTTCATCTTCAGCACGCTGCTGACTATGATCGCTCCTGTGTGGTCTATGTCTGAGATTGTACGTGACGCCTGCGCGTTGAGCCTCTATTGGTCGGTTGACTGTTTTCTGATTGATTGTGTTCTCGGATTGTGTCGTGTGTATCGGTCTCCTGTCTTGATCACTGTGGTTTGATAATTTGTCTATTTGTATGGCTTTTATTAAGTTTTGTTTAAATGTTTGTACTTGGATTTGTTCTGGCATTAGTTGTTTATTACTGTTTGTTAGTTCAATGTAGTATTATTTTCAGATTTCCATTTTTTTGTCGTCTTTAATATGTTTCATTAGTTGTAATTGGTTGATATCTGGTTTTTGGTGTTTTTTGTTGTGAATGCGTGTAGCTACGTTTGATTTGAAGCTAGGTATGTGGGTTTTATCTAATGCTGTTATATGTTCCTTGAATCTTTTTTTTCTATTAATTTTTCGTCATTCCTATATATTTTTTATTGCATGTGTTACATTTTATTTGATATATTCCGTTTAATTCATGTGGATTTTGTTCTTGTTTTTTATTTATTTTGTTTATTATTTTGTTATTGGTTTTGTAGCAAATTTTTAAGTCATATTGTTTGAGTGTTTGTGTGGTTTTCTTTTGATGTGGTGGTTATAGGTGAATGTTTTCAGTTTTGTTGATTTGTTTGTTTTTGATTTATTTTACTAGCTTTTCTATTGTTTTCTTGTTGTATCCATTTCGTTTTGTTATTTGTATTATGATGTTGTATTCCTTTTATCATTCTTTATTATGGAGTGGCACATTTAGCATTCTGTTTATTAAGTATTTGCGGTCATTCTGTGCATGTGTGGGTGTATTGAGAGTTTAGGTATCGTGATGTCTGTTTGTGTAGGTTTTCTGTATATTTTGTGTTCAATCTGGTTTTCTTTTCTGACTAGTGTTAAATCTAGGAAGTTTATCGTGTTGTTTGATTCTTTTTCTATTGTAAATTTTATGTTGTTGATTGGGTTTATTTTTCGACGATATTGTCTATGTTGGTTTTGTGATTGTCATATATTATTAATATATCATCAACGTATCTTATCCATTTGATCTTTGGGTTTGTTTCTTTTGTGATGGTGTTGTATGTATATTTCTGCCACGATGCTTGATAGTGGAGATCCCATTGGTAGTCTGTCTTTTTGGATGTAGTATTCTCCGTTGAATTCAAAGTAATTTTGTTTCAATATGATGTTTAATATTTCGTTGATTGGTTCTTTTTTTGTTATTTTGTATTTTATTTTATATTATATTTGTGGTTTAGTTAATTGGTATATTGGTGTACATATTTGTTATGTCGAATGAGGCGAGTCTTGTGTTTTTGTTTATGTTTATATTTTCTAATTTATGCACTAGTTCTATGGAGTTTTTTATGTTAAATTTGTTTTCTAGTTTTATTTCTTGTTTTACTACTTGGTCTATCTCTTTTACTATTTTGTATGACGGTGCATCTTTGAAGTTGATGAGTGGTCTTGTTGGGTATCCTGTTTTGTGCATTTTTATTATTCCTGTCATTGGTGGTGCTTTAGGGCTGTTGTTATAATAATGTGTTGTTTTTTGGGTGAATATTGTCTTGTGTTTTTTTATGACTTTTAATATTTGATTTTGGAATTTTTTCGTTAGGTTTTCGTTCAGTTTTTTGCATTTGTTTGTTGAGATGAATGTGTTTGTTTTTTCTATACAGTCTTGTGTTTTTATTGCTATTAGTGCGTCGCTTTTGTCTGTTTTTGCTATTGTTATGTTGTTATATGTGACTTTGTTTCTTATTTGTTTGAACATTTTTTCATGTGTATGGTTTTTTGATTTAGTTTTGTCAATAATTCTGTTTATTTCTGTTGCCAGTTGGTTTTTCATTGGTTCTAAGTTTGGGCTATTTATTGAGTTCATTGCGTGTTTTGTGTCTACTATTATGTTCCCTATTGTAGATCTTTGTATCTGAAAAGTTGGTTTTTATGTTGTTTTCTATGAATTCTCTTTCTTCTTTTGTGAATTTTGTGTCTGTAATGTTTATGAATCTACCCTGAAATATGTGGTGTGTTGTGGTGGTTATGTTTACGTTATCTAGTTTGTTCTTTTTTAGGTTGTGTAGTTTTTTGTTTATTTTCTTTAATTTGTGTTTATAATCGGTTTTTATGTTGTTCATTATATTGTTATATGTTTGTGTCCATGTGTCATATTTCATATGGTTTGCTAATAAGAGATGTAGTCTATATAATTTTCTTGTAAGTGTGGTTATGTTGCTGTATTGATGTTTGATTTCGTTCGTGATATGTACTTTTTCTGCTTGTATTCATAAACAGGACAGCTCAGGAACATAACAGGACTTTTGACGGGACGCATGTCCGTCAAGAAACACCTGCATAAAATGGGGCGGTTGGAGGGAGACCTCACATGCAGACTCTGCGGCGAGGGGGAGGAATCAGCCCAGCACATCTTGTGCGAGTGTAAAGCTCTGGACCGCAAAAGACAACTGATCTACGGTCAGTCTAGACCGGAGATAGAGCAATATAAAACTTCACCCTACCAATCGCTGCGCAGACTAGTTCAAGGCACAGTGATTGTGAAATCGATGCAGTAAAAAGACTAAGGGCATGCACAATAAGCCAAAGGTTGCGGTGCTATCGGGGCGGCAAAGCCGCGGACGAGCCCTGAGGAAGGAGAAAAAAATCCGGGCTTCATAAAAAAGACCTACAATAAACTATAGCACAGAGACGTATTGCATGCTAATATAAGGTAATAAATTACCTTAAAATAGGTATTTTAATTTGGGGCACACTTAGGCTTGAAAATTACCAATTGTGGAATGGAAATTCAAACATATTTGTAAGTATATTTGATAGGTAATATTAAACCAGATTTTTCCCAATTTGGTTACTTGTAAGTTACCGACTTTGTAGTAATTTTAGTAGTCAACAATAAGTTCTTTGGGAGCTGCATTCTCAAATTTGTAGTGATTATGGCAATGAAGCCGACAATTTGGTAAATTGTAATTACATTACAATTTCGTGAGGTTATTTGGATTCGAATGCTGGTTAACATACCTTAACTTTTTGTTTGGGATCTCCCAAATTTTAATTTTCTAGCTGTATAGAAAATTTAATTTTGGGCATTTAATATTTTTTCTCTCAAAACGAGACCACAAGAATAAACAATTTTGTATGACTAAGTGAACATTGAAACCTGTGATGAGCACCGATAAGTACATGCGGAGAACACAAATACCCTCAACACATTTTTTAAGATTTGACGATCGTTTCGTTAAGAAAGTAAGCGACATCATAGGGAAAAATAAACTAAGCGAATAAGAACTTGAACTGCTATTTTAGTTGACAGGTTTCCATACCTACTATTTAGTCTGAGAGAGCTGCATTCTCAAATTTGTAGTGATTATGGCAATGAAGCCGACAATTTGGTAAATTGTAATTACATTACAATTTCGTGAGGTTATTTGGATTCGAATGCTGGTTAACATACCTTAACTTTTTGTTTGGGATCTCCCAAATTTTAATTTTCTAGCTGTATAGAAAATTTAATTTTGGGCATTTAATATTTTTTCTCTCAAAACGAGACCACAAGAATAAACAATTTTGTATGACTAAGTGAACATTGAAACCTGTGATGAGCACCGATAAGTACATGCGGAGAACACAAATACCCTCAACACATTTTTTAAGATTTGACGATCGTTTCGTTAAGAAAGTAAGCGACATCATAGGGAAAAGTAAACTAAGCGAATAAGAACTTGAACTATTTAGTCGAGAGTGCTTTTAACCAACAACCGATCGTGAGGTCTTTATAAATGTATTGTGGTGATTTGGGTTACCCAAGTGTACTTATAATTTTGTGTTTATTCAATTTCGTACCAAAATGGAGGCAATTCTGGGTTAAAAAACCGAAAGATCCCAAAAAAAAAATTAAATTAGGTTTTATAAAATAAGTCGAGAAGCTAAGACGTAATCAGATAATGGGTGTTTACATTGCTTGTGTATTATTGATAAATACAAAATCTAACTTCAAACTGACATATTTAGTAACCTAAGAGTTTCTGACATATTGTGAAATGCATGCTAATCTTTATATACGTTTGTATTTCGTTCTTCACCACAAAGTTTTTACTATTATTATTTCTTTCAACTTTAATTGATAATTTGACTAACAGTGTTGGGTGTGAACCCATTTTAATGAAAATTATTTACCATAACGCATCTGCTGCGTCCTGACTTTTTAATATAATATATGCCTTTCGATTGTAATGTATTTCCAATAACATAAAGCGGAAACAGGAACAAGTGCAACATAAAGTACGCGAAGTACATGGCAATAAAAGTGAAATTAGAACCAGATTAATCTAGTTTTGTTTAAAAAAAACAAACTAGAGCTAATTTCTGTCACTTTAATATTTATTTAAATCTCAACGTTGAACATTTTAGTTGTAAAGTAAATGATTTAGAAACTTTGTTTAACTTCCAGAACTTTAAATTTTGTAACATTAGAACTGTGCTAAAACAGATTTAAGATTTAGAATCAGTGTCCATTTAGGTCATCTGAAGAAGCAGCTGTTGCGTAATTGTTTTCATTTAATATCAAACCGTTTATCACAGATAAGGTATAACAAAAATTTTCGATCTGTGACTATAATTTCATGAAATATTATCTTATTAATGTCTACGATGTGATAAGGTTTTCTGCTTTCTTTGATATGTGGCCTTGCTTGAAAATATGCTACCACAACATTTTTTTATTTCAATAATTGTTCTTACCCTTACTTGGTGAAATCGTTCTGTACTAAACATACATGTAAAAACTTGGCTTCACAAGTATCAAGTATTTATTTTCCTCTCTGCAACCGGTTTTACCTTCTACGGCATAGCCAGGCGGGAGGAACTTAATTTTTTTATAATAATAACAATATTAATAATCGTGCCATGTTCGGAATCAATATTGAACTGAGTAGGTATTGGCCACAACTGAGCATAGGACACCAGGAGGGGGGATCTCAACTCCGAAATGACTCAACCCAATGGCCGATTGGAAAAGTTTCTGTAGATATACATCACAAGTGTGAATAAGGCTAGCACAAATAAGTACCTGCGGACCAACTGAGGCAATAAGAGCGTCTGTTTCCAGAGGAGCGGCTCTTACTAACGGATACGTCGGTGTCCCATGTTAGGGACGGTACTCCACCAGCGTCTGTATCCCATGTTAGGAACGGCTATATAAATTCTGGCAGTAGCTCTAAAATGCAAAGCCCAAGATCAGTAAACGAAAATTAAGGCAAGGAGTCGCGGGCGATCGGTCCTCGCAAGACCGCGCAGAAGGTTCTGACACTGGGCCAACTGTGTTAAATGTACTACCAGCGACAGTGGATAGTGGTGGATCTGGAATAGGTCAACAGTCTAGACGCGGCGCCATGCCACTTATGGCTACCGCAGAAATAGCGGTTTCACCTGCTACCAGACGAAATGGTTTGGGAACATCATCTGTTTCAGGGTCCTCCGCCAATTCAAGTCAAACGAACCAACGCGTGAAATGGACCAACGAGATGAATACCTTCATAATGCGTGCTCACTATGTTAGTACAAGTGTGGAAATGCAAGTCGAAGACCATAGAACAAGAATGTATACTGAGTGGAAAAAAATGTATCCGAATAGCACATTAAATGAGCAGATAGTCTGTAACCAGTTAAAATCCATTCAAAGAAGAAGGGTTCTGTCGGCTGCGGAACTTAATCAAATTAAACAACAAGTTACTGTAGAGCTACAATTAAACGTGCTGCCACATGATCAATGTCGAAGTGGCGAGCGGTTGGAGGGAGGAACAGTAATAATAATAAGAAACTCTGTCTAGAATTCTAACGTCGACACCAACTGATAGGGAACACCTTGAGGGCGAACTGCTACTGAACTATCAGAAATAAATTTATAAGCCGCGAACTGAGTCCATACCAACATGAAAGAAAAGAATCCAG
This sequence comes from Tillus elongatus, assembly GCA_964006375.1. Taxonomy (NCBI): domain Eukaryota; kingdom Metazoa; phylum Arthropoda; class Insecta; order Coleoptera; family Cleridae; genus Tillus; species Tillus elongatus. The sequence goes on from OZ023268.1 coordinate 89,995,463, forward strand.
GAAAAAATCAATAAAGCCAGAAAGGAGATTGGACATTTGCTGGAATACTTCACCAGGAACGGTGATGTGTCAGGGAGGGCGAAGAGAGGAATTGAGACGATGGCCAAAAGGATGGGGCTTAGAGTGAGTTCTAGAGGCCTGGATGGAAGACTGAGAGAGGAGGATGAGCGGCTCAAACAACGTATATTCGCGCACCTGGTGCGCGAATCCGCAAATACGAAGAGGCCTTCAGAAGATGGCAACAAGGATAAACCTTTGCGACCGACCAGAAAAAATCCTACCCAACCTTGGAGACTGGCAATGATGAAGAGCAGCAAGAGCAACCCCCAGACAAGGAATCAATGAGTCAGGACTGTTCTAATATATGGGCCAAGCCTAAGAAACATACTGAACAACCATACTGGCTACGAGATAAGGAAGAAGCGGGCCGTGGGACTGATCAAATGCCCCCTGTCGAGATTTCAGTGGCTGACGTCAAAGCGGCTATAAAGAAAACGCAAAAATAGGAATCACCTGGCTTGTATAGTATCCATGATATATGGTGGAAGTATTTCACTTTTACGCATCTTCGCCTGGCTCGGATCTTCAATGCCGCTCTGGGGGAACCAGCTACCCTGCCAAAGTATCTGCTGACGGGCATAATCTACAGGTTTGGTCAAAGGAGGGGACATATTCATTTGTCATCAACCAAAGAACTGTAAACCAATTACAGGTCTGCCAACAGTGTAAAAGATCTTGATGTCGATCATCTCTTCTAAGATCTATGGTCATCTGACAAAACCAAACATGTTAGCCACTAAGCAAAATAATTGTCGTAAGTGGACCCTGGGATGCAAAGAATTACTAGTCATCGATAACGTAATTACAGAGGGGGTACGCAAACGTCTGCATAGACTTTCTATAGGGTGGGTGGACTATAAGAAGGCATTTGATTTTGTGCCTTATTTGTGGCTTCTTCATGTCCTCAGTTATATAAAATCGACCCAACATTAGTGAAGTTCTTGTCTGCCGGCATGACAGTGTGGAGGACATCTATGCATGTCAATCAGGGGCCTCAATACTATAAGACCAAGCAGATCAGAATTCGAAGGAGAATTTTCCAGGGTCTCTCTGGTCCTGCGTGGCACTTTCCCCGCTAATTAGAATGATTAGAGAATTGGGGTATGGCTTCCTTGTGAAGAAAGGTCCAGACGTCCGCATATTGCACCAATTTCTACATGGATGACCTCAAACTGTATGCATCAAGCAAGCAGGGACGAATTAAAAAGCAAGTTCACCCTTGTCCAGGGGTTCAGTAATGATATCTGTATGGAGTTTGTGTTGGATAAGTGCGCTACTCTAAATGTCAGGCGTGGCCGGATCCAGTATAAAGAACACAATCTACGGTTCTCTGAAGACACGATATTCAAAAACCTTGGCACTGATGATGCATCCAAATACCTGGGTGTACTACAGTTACTAGGAATATCTGATACAAACACCAGAATTGGAATTCGGAACAAGGTACTTTTTCGAGTGGATAAGATATGCGGGTTCAACATCAGTTCAATAAATAAAATCTCTGCCATTAATACCTGGGCCATCCCGGTGGCAACTTATACTTTGGCTGTAATAAAATGGACAGACACATCTCTTTAAGCCTTCAACAGAAAAACAAGAACGACGCTTAAAGGACACCAGCTCCACCATCCTCACAGTTCCATGCACAGGTTGTACTTACCTCGAAATAATGTGGACAGAGGACTTTTCAGTCTGGAAACGCTATCTCGCCATCAGCAAGCAAGACTCCGACAATACTTTCTGTCCATTGAGTCAGAACTTCATAGAGCCGTTTGTTCTCAGGACAAAGATGCTAGCGTATTGGGTCCAGCTCAGGAGAATAAAAACATTACCTATGCTAATGCTGAAGACCGTATTGAAGCGTGGAGAAGCAAGGAACTTCATGGGAGATTTATCGCAGCACTTACTTCAGACCATACTGATGAAAAGGACTCTACGGAGTGGCTCCGAACAGGGGGCCTCTACGGTGAACCAGAAATGTCTATTTTCTCAATTCAAATCAAGTAATCAAGACAAGAGCTTATCGTAAAAACATCTTGGGCCAACAGATCGGTAGTAAGTGCCATTTATGCAAGACTATCAATCCAGCATATCTGCAGTGGATGTCCGTCAATAGCTGGGACTGAATATCTCCAAAGACATAATAATGTTGCCAAGGTGATTCACCAAGCAATTACGAAGAGATACGGACTCACAGAGGTCGAACCACTGTATTATAAATGCAAGCCTGAGCAGGTAATTAGCAATGAACGAGCACGGATTCTATGAACAGTGAGATCATTACTGGTAGGTCGGTGGAGGCCAACCGACCTGATATTGTCGTATTTGATAAGCTAGCGAAGAAAGCGATAATAATTAATGCTGCGGTCTCCACGGATGACAACATTGTAGCAACAGTCGCTGAAAAGAAGAGGAAATACCAACCGTTGGCAGTTGAGTTGAAAGACATGTACAGGTTGCGAGATAGTTCCAGTGATGGTGTTTGCAAATGGACTGGTTCCAAAAGAAAGGCAAAACGTTGCGAAGAGGTTGCAACTTCAACAACACGAAAAACATATGCGTACAATGCAGAAGGCTGCTTTGCTGGGCACGGCTAACATTGTCCGCAAATTTTTTAGCCTCGACTAAAATTCATCCCCCAATGGTTGCAACGGAACACGATGCCATAGATAAACGTTTGGTCATGAATGGCGGTCATGGGATATCTCTGATAGTGTGCGACTCCTACCACGGTTACTGCAGTGTTCTGGCTTCCTCATAACACCTGCTCGTTTCGCAGTGTGTACAAGTACTCTCTGTCTTGGGTAATCAAAAATCCTGGCAATTATGTACATATAAAGAAAAAGCAAATAATAATAATAGTAATAATAAAAATAATAATAGTCATATGTTTATATTGCTTAAACGATATAGAATAATGAGAAAAGGTTGTGGTGTTTTCTAACAATAATTTAATAACTTAAATAAGAAATCGAAATAATAAACTAAACTATGTGTGTGTTTTGTTTCTTTAACGTCGGCCTATTTCCGCGACTATGGCCAATCACCGACGCCAGGGAGCAGCTTCACCTCACTATCCTGGAAATTTTGCCGAACCCCTGCCTTTCTGTAAGGAGGGTAGGGATCTTTAACGTGCCCAACATTGCATGTACACGGGACCGACGACTTTACGCCCTCTCCGAAGGGCGGAACGTGCAGACATTCAACTTGCTCACATACAATGCCAGAACCTCGGTTGATGTTAATTTTACAGTTTGTACAGAAAAAGTGAAAGGAGTACCCCGGGATCGAACCCAGTACCCTTCGGTTGAGAGGCACACGTTCTTACCCCTGAACCACCGAGGTTCCAAACTAAACTAAATGTTGACACAACCACATTATAGGTAAGTCTAATAAAACTAGATATTAACATAATTATAGGTAAGTTTGATAAGCCAAATTACCATCACAAACAAAACAAAGTTTTATTCAAATACGCTCAGCTGTTTATGTGTAATTGACATAAAAACATACAAATATCTCATGCGAACCTTCAGCCCTTATTTTACACCATTTATTTATTTGCTTTTATTTAATTATTAATATTAGCTATACAATGCAAATATCACAAATAAGTAACAAACTTGTACTTATATATAAAATAAAGTTTTTATAAAACAAAGATTTTTACAGTAATTTATTTTAAAAACAATCATGACAATATTCAATTTTCTATAAAAACTAGAATCAATTTTCTGTAAAAACTTGTTAAAGGTTAACCCTTTCTGTCCCAAGTTATTTTTATAGCATAAAAAATGTTTTTTCGTGTAATTCCGATTTCAATAGGCATCTGTACATTGAAAAAAAATATAAGTTTTGTTTTTCTCTGATTTTTTACGAAAATTTTGACCGATGCCATATGGAGTCATTGAGATAAAGTCGACACAAAATCGAAAATATTTATTACTATCACATAACAAGAAACGAAATTATTGATATGGAGCTTGCGAAAAATTGTACAGAAGACTGTTGTATATCAATTTTGGAACGATTTAAAATGATTTCGGTCTTTATTTAGACATTAAGCAACTTTGCACTTCTCACATCCGCCACTTGATTATGACTGACAAAATCATTTTTGGCTCAATGTGAATTGGCCAGTTTTCTTTCTGGTCCAGTCTGATGTCATCAATAGGCCTTGCAATAACCGGTTTCTTCACAGCCCTAGCTTCCGGGGTTCCTTCTCTAGATGTGGATTGTCGACCTCGCTTCTTCTATATAGCATAGCACTGCAGTAAAACATGTCCAATTTTGCTAGGAAAGACAACTAATCTCTTGAATTTTGTAATGCCATGGAGCTCGCAATCGCGATGATACAATAACCAAACATTGACTATGCATATATGTATGAAGTGAAAAATAATTCGTAAATAACCGCGTTTTACTACAATGTTAGTACGGTATAACGGCACAAGCATATCATTTAGATCCACTCCACCCATATGGAAATTGTAGTTCTTGACTATTTCTGGCCTATTTACTGCAACATGCCGTTTCTCCTCCAGTGACCATCTGTTCACAGGTTCAAGTATGTGCTCCAACAAACGAAGATATGAAACTCATAGATTTATTATCATACCATTTTACGGCTGTTATTATGTTGTTTAGTGAATAATCAAAAGAGCCTCGTCCTTGACGTTTCATCAAATTATCGTCTAACATTTTCAGTCCCTTTAGACGATTTAGAGTCTCACAGTTACTGTCGCTAAAATAACTGTTTTAGTTGTACGAATACGTAGTATGAACTGAAAAAGTTATCGGTAGAATGGAAATTTTGGTTTTCAGCGATGTTGCGAGGTAGTCTCATCACTATGTCACCTCTTATACCTAGGTCAGTGGTCTCATCTGTTGCCCCTTTTCCTAAACATATCTCAAAATCGTACACTATTCCACTGATACCAGCCATTGAAACTACTTTGATTCGTCATTTGTGAGGTTTATTTTACATATATTGCTTGACGGAATTACGGCCTTTGAATGGAATCATTATTTTTACAATCGATGTATGTTTCTCTAGTTCTATTCTCAAAAAAATCTCTCGGAGTTTGTCTATCAGTGGCTTAACTTTGAATAGTTTTTCGTAGTCGGGATGGGTTCGTGGCTTACATTTTGTATTGTACTTTATATAAAAACTTTATTTCAGAACTTCAACGATTACGAGACATTACGTCAGCTATGAGCGAATATCGAGCCTCTTGAGCCCAGTACATTTTACAACTAGGCATGCTGACAGTGGCACTTATTAGATGGATTCCCAAAAATTGGAAAGTTCATTATATGTTGTATTTACACATACTCCAGTTTTCTGAATTGAATACATGTTAGTTTGCTCAACAAGGCCGTCCATGATTGCGTCATTGAACAGATTTTTGTATTGATTGAGTATTGATATTTTATCTGGTTTACTGAATGTTCCTGGACATGTAACACCAATAGCTTCTATTTCTTTGGGCGTCCGGTCTAGCTACAAAGGCCGTCGCTGGTTTTTTCCAGATTCTGCTTTAGTGATTTTGTTTTTCAATTCAGGCAGTGGAATATTATCCTCCCTTTTATAATCAAAGTTTGTGACACAATCTAAAATCATGTTATACGGTTGGTATACTTCCAAATATTCTTCAAGGAATGGCCCTGCTATATTCGGATCTGCGATATTTTCAGTATTTTGATATTGAATCTCATCCATTTCATCGGACGAATCATCGTCCATGCCTTCAATATCAGAGCAATCGCCTTCAAGAAGTAATAGTGTTCTTTTCTCTCTTTGGTGTGTGAGACCTACTCGTGCCATCTTATGTGAGAATAAAAAAAATCTGCAAATATTTGGCTACCAAAATTTAGGAGTCTGACTTACCTTGACTTCACACTGATGCCAAATGGAATTAAGATTTCAAAGTTCTTTTATATCAAGAGCGGCGATTTTTTCATGATTCACACAATCAGAAACTACACAATAACTGAAGGAAAAAATCCTAGGACACAAGGGCACACCTATCTCTATACTGTGTACACAATAACCGGAAAATAAGAACAAACACTGGAAATGCAACGGCATAAAAGGTTTTGGATCAATGTCCAACGGCTAGATGTTTTATTACTAGTTGGTTTGGTCTGACATCTATGAACGAGTAGGAGAAGAACTGTTTAAGATGCTGGCGGATACCTGCTTTGAGGCTGAAGGTTACAGTCACTTCAAAAATATGATGATTTCATAATATGGCATCACTGGGACAGAAAGGGTTAACATTTATATATATATATATATATATATATATATATATATATATATATATATATATATATATATATATATATATATATTATACTATAGTACAGAAAGCAATTAATTTTTTGTACGTAAAAATGAACTAAAACTGAGCACGTACAAAAAATATTTGTATACCAGGTTTGAAAAAATATTCCTTTAGTTCTTCAAAATACCCCGTTACAACAGTTTTAACCTCCTCATGTGGACAAAATGTTTGGCCCTCGAAAAACATTTTAAGATTTCTGGAACTCCAAGGGAGCTATATAATAGCCATGCTATAATTTTCTGAGAAATGTAAAGTTTAAGTTGTAAAGCTTCAGTGGTTCAGTAGTAAGAAATTGTGCCTCAAAACCGAAGGGACCTGGGTTCGATCTCAGGGTTCTCCTGTCATTTTTTCACTACATACTGTAACATGAACACCAACCAAAGTTCTGACATTATATTTGAGCAAGTTGAATGCCTGTACGTTTCGTCCTCCGGAGAAGGTGTAAAGCCGTTGGTCCCATGTCCATGCTGTGTTGGGCACGTTAAAAATCCCTTCCCTCCCTACAGAAGGCAGGGGTACGGCGAAATTTCTAGGATAGTAAGGTGAAACTGCTCCCTGGCATCGGTGATTGGCCATAGTCGCGGAAAAAGACCGACGTTAAAAAATAATTGTAGTCAGACCAGAATTATCTATAAACGGTAAAATATATTATTAGTCTTTTAAGTTTCTTGAATAATATTTTTGGTATTGTATGAATTTGTAAGATGTTAAATTTATTTTACGCAAACTACGAGAGTGGAATAAAAGTTCGTAACCCAGCTTAGAGAATAAAGCAGTATTTCGTAAATTAACTTTTTTGCATAACCTGTCCCCCTATCTGTGTTCCTTTTGTTCTTCAAAATACCCCGTTACAGCAGATTCCACCTCGTCATCTGGACAAAATACTTCACCACCAAAAAAATTCTGAGTAAGCCGCAGTGTGGCAATGGACCGAAACTGTAGGTACTAAGTAGGCGCCCAACTTTCTCGGCCTGGTTATGAAAGAAACAGCGTAGACTGACAATTAAATTTTTTTTTCAATATGGTCCCTCCTAACATCAATGCCCTAATTACATCGTTTTAGCAACATTTCGATACCCCTAAAAATATTAATACGGTTTGTTCTTAAAATATGCCCACAAAGCAGCTTTCACCTCTTCGTCGTCACCCCATACGGGGTCCATATCTGGACTATACGGAGTATGATCAATTTGTTTGGAACCGCAGTCACGAATTACGGCTTGTGTAGTTACAGCAGTCTGCACGGATGCTTTTTTATGTAGAAAACGCTCGCCACTGGTCAGTTTCGCATGTTTTTTCTCCTTAATATTTTGTCGTAATTTATGGGTTGTGAGTGTTGCATAATACGTCCCGTTGAGTGTGGTGTTGCGCTTTTGAAGATTTATGAGTATGAATTTGGTGAGTACCTTCCTTTTGTAAGTGGATATATATATATATATATATATATATATATATATATATATATATATATATATACATATATATATATATATATATATATATATATATATATATATATATATATATATATATATATATATATATATATATATATATATATATATACATATATATATATATATATATATATATATATATATATATATATATATATATATATATATATATATAAACACAGATCTCCTCATTAGTGAATTTATCGTTCCACGAAAAAAATTCACTAACAATGAAATCCTGCAACCTGAAAACTTCACTCCTACAACTAGCCCCTACATTCAACCACTTTACATAAACCGTTGTAACCCCGACATAGAAAGTAGGAGCTCGTGATACCTCATTTAAAAAATCTTCTGAATTTATATTCAAAGATACAATGGTTTTAGCATGCATTGCAAAAATTAACAGTATAAAAAACAAATTCATCCGATTGACGAAGTTCGCTACAACACACTAAAAAATTAATAACTAATCACATTTCACCCTTGATAACGAGAAAGCAAGCAAAGACAATGTGAATGTCCTTTTCAGACGGCATCAATGAAAAAGAAGACATAAAAATTACCAACATTGCCTATAGCAATTGGCAATGTTAGTTTTTTATAAAACGCCTTAGCAAGTTGCTGTGTGATTGTAAACGCATGACAATAGTTGTCAGTTGTTAACTACAATTCAAAAACACAAACACAGACCCAGGTTGTTTGTCTATTTCCAGAAAATTTTCCCGGTTTGCAGTTTATACTCCAAGCGACAATTATTTAAATTGGTAAATACAAAGAAACGTTGTATTGCACTGACTAAATATACCAAACTGTATTTTGTGTTTTTGTTTAAGGAAACCTGACAAACTTCGAGTCGACAAGCAGCTCTAGCATTGGATGTTAGCTATTCATCAAATATTCTAATATTAAAAAAAATGGATCCCTATCAATTGATAAAAGGAATTGAGAATAATATGAGATCGAGCCATCGAGGCCGAGGACTGGAAGATAGGAAGAATTGGCGTTCAAAATGCGGGATGCCGCACAGGCCGTCGGAGCTCCTCTAATATATATATATATATATATATATATATATATATATATATATATATATATATATATATATATATATATATATATATTGTAAGCGAAGGGTGTAATTTATATTAGTGAATTTTCTTAGAAAAAATTCACTAATGAGGGGATCTCGACTTTTGAATTTTGAAAAAATTTCTTCAAATGAGCGCGATCTAGGACCCCTAGAACCCATATCCGGGGTCAGTTTCAATTTTTATATGTTTTATATATATATATATATATATATATATATATATATATATATATATATATATATATATATATATATATATATATATATGTATATATATATATATAAATATGTATGTATCACACCGATAACTCAAAAAATAATGGGCCGATTTTGATAAAATTTGGCATGTACTTTTCTTTTGTAAATAGCTTGGATAAGTTCGTTAGTCAGGAAAATCGGACGAGGTTTTCTGGGAAAATTTTGAGTTTTCATTCGAAAAAAATTCTTATCTCAAAAAGTAATTAGCCGATTTTAATAAAATTTGGCATGTACCTTCCTTTTGTAAATAGCTTTGACAAGTTTGTTAGTCAGGAAAATCGGACGAGGTTTTCCGGGAAAATTTTGAGTTTTCATTGGAAAAAAATTTTTATCTCAAAGAATAATAGGCCGATTTTGATAAAATTTGGCACATACCTTCCTTTTGTAAATGGCTTTAACAAGTTTGTTAATGAAAAAAAATCGGACGAGGTTTTCCGGGAAAATTTTGAGTTTTCATTTGAAAAAAATTTTATCTTAAAAAATAAAAAATCTATGATAACCAAATATGGTAGGTAGGTTTACGATATAAAAAGTAAACTATACATCAAAATTTAGATTTCTATGTTACAATAAAAAAAAGTTATAAAATATTTTATGCCAGATCATTTCTATGAAAATTCACTACCATAACGCACTTGCTGCGTCCAGGATTTTTATTTTATAAGTTTGTAAGATTGTATATATGAGAGTGTGTATAATTATGTTATTTATAAGTAATTTTATTTATTTTAAGTGTTTAATTATTGTAAATATGTGACTGTATTTGTATTTAACCCATTGGTGCATAAGGTCTGTATTTTGTGTTTTAGTTTAAGAAAACCTGACAAACTTCGAGTCGACAAGCAGCTCTAGCATTTGATGTTAGCTATTCATCAAATATTCTAATATTAAAAGAAACTAATTGGATCCCTATCAACTGATAAAAGGAATTGAGAAAAATATGAGAGATCGAGCCATCGAGGCCGAGGACTGGAACGATAGGAAGAATTGACGTTCAAAAAAAATGCGGGATGCCGCACAGGCCGTCGGAGCTCCTCTAATATATATATATATATATATATATATATATATATATATATATATATATATATATATATATATATATATATATATATATATATATATATATATATATATTGTAAGCGAAGGGTGTAATTTATATTAGTGAATTTTCTTAGAAAAAATTCACTAATGAGGAGATCTCGACTTTTGAATTTTGAAAAAATTTCTTCAAATGAGCGCGATCTAGGACCCCTAGAACCCATATCCGGGGTCAGTTTCAATTTTTATATGTTTATATATATATATATATATATATATATATATATATATATATATATATATATATATATAAATATGTATGTATCACACCGATAACTCAAAAAATAATGGGCCGATTTTGATAAAATTTGTAAGCGAAGGGTGTAATTTATATTATTTTATAAGTTTGTAAGATTGTATATATGAGAGTGTGTATAATTATGTTATTTATCAGTAATTTTATTTATTTTAAGTGTTTAATTATTGTAAATATGTGACTGTATTTGTATTTAACCCATTGGTGCATAAGGTCTGTTTGAACGGACGTTGCAATTTTAACGGTTCTGCTGTACCAATGCCAAGTAGAGGGGGCGGTAGTCAATCACGTGTCTTCCAGACATACTAGGAATGCCAAATATAGCGTTGAGTGCATTGTGAGTGGTAGTGATTTTGTTATTTTAGTTAGAAATGGATCCCAGTTTATACAGTACTATAAATGGAGGGTAAGTATATTAATTATTGTTTTATTCGTGAAGGTGATTATACCTTGTCATTGTGAAATTGATGATAATATATTCAGGGTTACTCTTGTATGATAGATATGTAAAAGTGTGAAAGTTGAACTGTAATATTGCACTGCAATAAGATTGGAATTAGATTCAAAAAACACATATCCCAATTACGTTACGGTACTGTAGATATGTCTGCCGTCGCCCGACATATTTGGAATAATAATCATCACGTTGATAAAGATAATCTGAAATTAATAAAAAATGTTAGAAAACCAGGACAGCTAAATGGTTTCGAAAGCGAAATATAGTTACAACAAAAATGTATGAACACTTCACCAGCGCCAATTACAAGTCACTTGATCGATTGCTTTGCTAAATAAAATTCCCACGTTTTCGGCACGTTTTACCGATAACATAAGTATACAGTATTTGCCGCCAAAGGAATCGTTGTTAGTTTAGCTGTCGTTGAACCTTCTCGAAACTATTACAGATGGACACTTTTTGGATAAAGCAGTAGGGATAGCGCAAATACCTTGTCCGGCGATAAAAATACAATACACTTTGGAATTTGCCTACGACTAGTGTCTCATCTCGGCTCGATCTCTTTACCTGAGATCCGGTATATAAGTTGATGTTAGTTTTTTAAGTATTTCGAATGTTTCAGCCTCTGATGACGCTAACTTGGTTAGTGAAACGATCGTCAGGTCTTTTAAAATGTGTCGTGGTGGTTTGGGTTCTCAAAGTGTACTTATCAGTGCTCATCACAGGTTCCAATCGTCACTAAGTGCAATATTGCAATTTCTCAGGCGTCCGCTATAACCGACGTTATGCAGGGTAGCGCTTCATGTAGTAATTTCAATGTTTTACTCGTTTCTAGATTATCTCTTCATGAATTATTAAAACTGATAGAGAATGATGATGACATACTCTCAGGTGCATCTATTTACATACAACCGCCTGATGACAGAGGGGCTGCGACAGAAGAAGATAGCGACATTTCTGATGATGAAAACTCTGCCAATATAAATCACTTATGAGGTGGTATATTGCGCCAGGGATGTGAACTTCGTTTCTCTGATAGAGATTCCAATGAAGAATGTGATATTTCCTTGGACAATTTGCAAAGTAGGACTGTACGGGATCAAGAGTCAGAGGTCCATGTATCTGACGAAGAATTTGATATTCCATTAGCAGTTTTGCGAACTATAATGCAGTCTTCTATGACAAGTTCCACAAGCGTATCTAAAAAACATCGCAAGCATCAGTGGAGAGAGCAAGCTCCAGACTTTTCTTCAATGACTTTGGATTGTGTTGCAAGGTCTCCTTCAGCGAAAGCACAGAATGCTGAAACGCCAGTAGATTTCTTCAAATTATTTTGTGACGAGAACCTAATTGAAGAGATTGTTGTTCAAATAAACAATTATGCACAACAGAAATATATTCTTCTGAATGTTACACAAAGTGAGATTTATGTAATGTTAGGGGCATTCTTGTTGTTTGGGTATGCAAAATATCCAAACAAGCGAATATATTGACACAAAAGTGATGACATTCCACATATTCTGCAGAACAGCATGCGCTTGAATAGGTTCGAGCTCATACTTAAATGTATTCATTTCAACAATAACCTCGGTCGTGATAATGATAGATTGTATAAACTCCAACCCCTGATAGAGAAACTCAATAATTTCCGGGAGCATGGTGGTTTAGAAGAACATTTGTCTATAGACGAAAGCATGATTCCATATCATGGAAAACACTACGCCAAGCAATACATAAAAGGCAAGCCAATAAGATATGGTTTTAAGAATTCGGCCTTGTGTACGAGTAATGGATACCTAGTAGCATTTGATATATACACTGGAAAATCGGATATCGCAAGAACATGTGGCTTATGAGGTGATGTTGTTACTGAGTTGGTGAATAAAGCTAGAATTGAGTCAAATAAAGGATACAAACTTTATTTTGATTATTATTTTACTAGCATTCCTTTGTTAGAACATCTTTCCAAAGATAATTTTTGCGCTATAGGTACCGTTAGACAGAATAGGTTAGAAGGTTGTCCATTTCCTGATAAAAAATATTGGTCAAAAGAAAAAAGGGAAATGAGCATCTATCACTGGTACAATGGAAAGATAATAAGATTGTTACAGTAGCATCCAATTTTGAAACTAATTTGGTAACGAACACAACTAGATGGTGCAGAGAGGAGAAGGGGAAAAAGAGTGTACCTCAGCTAAAAATGATATCTAATTATAACAAAGGAATGGGAGGGGTAGCTAAGCTAGATATGCGTATTGCTGGTTATAGAGCACGAATGAGACAAAGAAAATTGTATTGGCCTATTTTTTGTTATTTACTTGATGCATCAGTATGGATGGCTTCTTATGAGAAAGATCAAACCAGATGATGCAAACTGTACTAGCCTATTGAAGTTTAGAAGGTATTTAGCATTGTCATTTCTCACAACATATGTGACAAAGCCGTTATGCACCAGACCATCCACCGTAACCGATGATATGAGGTATGATAATGTTGGACATCTAATTTAATATGTAGAAACTGATAGGAGATGAGAACAGTGTACAAAAAAAAGGAAATTCATTTGTATTAAGTGTAGGGCTTTACCCAAAAGAATGCTTTGTTAGATACAAAATAGTTTTCAATAATATGTACATAACTGACTTATTTGAATAAATCTGTATTTCATAAAATTGAAACTTACCTTTGAGTTCCTATTGCATAGCGTCCGATAAAACGGACGCCCATTATAGAAAAAACTAAAGAAAAATTATTTGTTATACTCATTGAAGCATGTTACTTACAGACATACTTGACTAATGAAACTGAAAAAAACAAAGAAATCAAATTTTTATTATTATATGCACTAATTAAATATTTTTGTATTTTTATGTATATAGAATGTATATTGTGTTAATAAATGATATTAATTTATGTATTTTAATATTTAATTATGTATTCTTGTATTTATTAAAACTGTATTATATTTGTAAATAAATGACAATATGTAGTAATAATATTTAATGTATAGTTTTGGATTTAAATGTTGGGCGCCTTTTGTTAGTCAATGGAACTATAATGCATATTCCTATTAATGTACAAATTTGTTCATTTATATTATTTACAATAAAAATTTATCTGTATTTGTTCGTTTATCTTTGCTACAGCTGTAATGACTTACTCTCTCTCTACAGGGTCAATTTTATTTTAGGATTCTAATGAAGATTCTTTGACACCAATTACACTATTTAATATTGTTACAAAGCACTTCAATAGACGTAGGTGCGGTGTTGCCACATCTCCAGAATTTCCCCAACATCTGGGAATTTTTGCACAATCTGGCAACACCGCCTCCACACCCCCCTGGGGGTGCCTGGGGTGACCCCCCTCAGGCGAAGTCTCAACCCTCTAGGACCAGAAATAACGAAGTTACCAACTTGTACCCCGTCGGAACGGATAACTGAGGTCTGCACATTCCGAACACCCTGTATATACACCCTGTATACGCAGAGAACCCTTACACCCTGTATACACAGAGAGATCTTATAGTTCGAGAAACACCTCTTGTGTAACATAGGAGTGGTGACCACATTTGGATCATCCTGTATATACATCCCCCTGTATACACACGGGACCGATCTGTATTCACAGAACCTTCTAGTAAAAGAAGGTCCTGGAACGTTCTGGAATGGAACGCTCTAGAAAGGAGGGGAAGGTACGGCGAGTATATAAAAGCGAAAGCAAACCAGCCCGAGTTAGTTAGTTCAGTTCAGTAGGAGAATGTGGTAGTGACTTGAAGAAGCAGTGTAAAGTGTTAAGAGAGTAGCTACTGTAGTACCAGTGTAGAGACTTGTGTGCAGATTAGTAATTGTAGACAGTAAATTAAGTGTTTTGTGAGAGAGACATTCTAGAAATTTTATTGTATCCATATTTAGAGTGTAAATAAAGTTGTTTTGTTAAAATTAAAAGTCTCACTTATCCAGAACCCGGAGAAAACGCAACAATTTGGTGTCAGAAGTGTGGGATAAGTGAGTGAAGAAGTGAACAAGCAAGCTAGCTGTAAATGGTAAACACCAGATCGACTGACTACGACGAGATGGCTGAAATCAAAGAGTTGATGGATTTACTGAAAAGACAACGCGAAGAAGACGAGAGAAGACGACAAGAGGAAGAACAGAGGCGCCTTGAAGATAAAGAAGAACTCAAGAAGCAACGTGAAAAAGACGAACAACGGCGGCAAGAAGATAAAGAAGACCTCAAGAGGCAACGCGAAGAAGACGAACAACGGCGACAAGAAGATGAAAGAAGACGGCGCGAAGAAGACGGCAAGATGAGGAACAGAGGCGACAAGAAGATAAAGAAGAGCTCCGAAGTATGTTCCACAATATAAGAGTCGATGTAAAAGAAGAAATTGAACAGATCAACGAACAAATAGAAAATGTGGACAAGAAAGTAGAAAATGTAACAGAGGATTTGAATAAACGATGGGAAGAAGTGGAAGGGTTGAAAGAACAAATGAAGATGATCATGAAAGGAACAGAATGCACACATAAAGAACTGACCGAACAGTTGATTGTCCAGACTGATAGAACTGAACCAAGAGGAGTTACTGGAATGGCCCCAGTTCAAAATCGGCCGGAGGCGGATGTACCAGCCGTGCAGCAGCCTCATGGAACCTTGAAGCCGCCGACTTTTGACGGAGAAACATCGTGGCCCATGTACAGGAGGCAGTTTGAGGCGGCAGCTCTCAGCAATGGGTGGAGCGAACAACAGGCAGCAACTGCTCTAATTCTCTCGCTTCGAGGTAAAGCCCTAGAAATCCTCCAGAACATCCCGGAGTCGAAACAGCAAAACTACTTAACAGTGATACAGGCCCTAGATTTGAGATATGGTAACAAGTACATGAGCCAAGTCTACCAGACACAACTAAAGACAAGGGTCCAGAAGCCAAATGAGACTCTGCAAGAATTCAGTGCCGAAGTGGAGAAACTTGTGCGACTGGCATATCCCCAAGCCCCAGAAGAATTTGTCAACCAGATTACAGTCCAGACCTTCATAGATGGGGTACTTGACAATGAAATGCAACAAGCTTTAAGGCTCGGAAGATTCAAAACACTTACAGACTGCGTCATTTACGGCTTGAAATTTGAAGCAGCAAAGAATGCATCTCAACCTCGCCGCAACAGGCTGCGCGAAGTGAAGGAGAAAGAGGACCTTTCAGACACGTCTGGGGAACTAAGGCAAGAAATAAAGTTTATAAAGGAAGCCATAAGCAAGCTCACTGCAACGGTCGGAGCACGTAAAACGAAAGCAGATTGGTCAGACATAAAATGCTACAAGTGTGGTAGGAAAGGACACATTAGTAGACAGTGCTCACAAACCCAACAGGTGGCTCACGGAAGACAAGAGTACACCAACAGGGAGCACCGTCAGGGAAACGACCTGACGCCAGTGTAAGGGGGCGACAGCTGGCGTGCGAGTCCCAAGGCCCCAAAGTCAAGGTCTCCACTATCCAACGCTACCACGAGAGCCTCGTTATATCTGGCAGCATAGGCGGAAGACGATGCAGTTTCACCATCGATACTGGTGCCACTAGATCCGTTGTACGTCCAGACATGTTGCCAAACATGTCAGCACTCATGACCAACAAACAGCCTGTGTTGGAGACAGCGAAAGGGGATAGGATACCCGTGCATGGAGAGGTCGCTGTTTAGATTGAGCTGGGCAGTACTGAGCTACAGGTAAAGGCTGTCGTCGCAGAAATCGTCGACGAATTTATTCTGGGCTTGGATATAATGGAAGAGTTCGATGTTTTTTTTAATAGACTTCCAGAATAAGATCTTGAGAATCGGCAACGAAGAGTTGTATTTATCTCCACCAGCAGGCAAGGCTGATCCCAGGGTGAGACTTATTGTCGACGAGGATACACGGATTCCTGGTAACAGTGAGAAGATTGTCAGAGCCAGACTAGAGAAGAAATTTAATGGTATGAATGCTCTCATAGCGGAGCCCCTAAAAGATAGACATGATGGTGCCCTCGTCGCACGTTGCTTAGTAGACCCGAAGAGGACAATACCCATAAGAGTGGCTAACGTACAAACTAACCGGGTCACACTGAAGAGAGGCGAAATTATCGCCACTTGCGAACCCATTGACCGAGTGACGTTGTCCAAAAACGTGACACCCACTGTATTAGACAGAAGACTGCCAGTAGAGATAGTAGAACGGTTCAAGAATTCATGGGGCCAATTGAACGACATGGAGATGGAAATGGCCCTGAAGTTCATATTGGAGGAGGCCGATATTTTCGCTCAAGATAAAGTCACAGGTCGTACGAGTCTAGTGCAACACAGAATTAATACTGGCGACACAAGACCAATTAGACAGCCGCCGAGAAGACTGCCTTTTGCCAAGCAATCAGAAATCAAGGCGATGGTTAACGAAATGCTGGAAGATGGTGTGATCGAGGAGTCTAATAGTCCTTGGTCGTCCCCAGTAGTTTTGGTCACCAAGAAAGACGGCACTATGAGATTTTGCGTGGACTATAGGAAGCCGAATGATGTCACCAAAAAGGACAGTTATCCCCTGCCCCGGATCGACGACACTTTGAACACTTTGGCCGGATCAAAGTGGTTCTCTACATTAGACCTGAAAAGTGGCTACTAACAAGTAGAACTCCATAAAGACGATAAGGAGAAGACTGCTTTTTCAACCGGGAATGGGTTGTTCCAATTCAAGGTCATGCCATTCGGCTTATGTAATGCTCCTGCCACCTTCGAGCGACTAATGGAGTTAGTACTGAGAGGACTGACATGGGAAACATGCCTGGTGTATCTCGACGATATCATGGTGATTGGAAGGACTTTCGATGAACACCTGTCGAATCTAAAGCAGGTTTTCTCCAGGCTGAGAGGTGCCAATCTGCAACTCAATCCCAAGAAATGCGTCCTCTTCCAGAAGAAAGTGAATTTCCTCGGACATGTCGTTTCTGAGAAAGGGATAGAAACTGATCCAGAGAAAATAAAGGCAGTAAGAGACTGGCCTGTGCCGAAGAACAAACATGAGGTCAGAAGTTTTCTGGGACTTTGCAGCTATTACCGACGCTTTGTGAAGTACTTCAGCAGCATTGCGAAACCTCTGCATAGCCTGACTGAAAATAAGGTCGAGTTCATCTGGTCACCAGATTGCCAAGAGTCTTTTAGAGAACTCAAATATCGTCTTCTCACTGCTCCTATACTGGCTTATCCTCAGGACGAAGGACTGTTCATACTGGACACTGATGCTTCCCAGTATGGCATTGGGGCAGTACTCTCGCAGCTCCAAGCCGGAGAAGAAGTTGTGATAGGCTACTTCAGCAAAACGTTCGGAAAAGCAGAAAGAAATTACTGTGTAACCCGGAAAGAACTGCTGGCCGTTGTAAGATCCATCGAAAATTTCCACAGCTTCCTGTACGGAAGAACATTCCGCGTGAGGTCGGATCACTCTGCTCTGCAATGGCTTCTGAACTTTAGAAATCCCGAAGGACAGATAGCCCGATGGATAGAGAAACTGCAGAGCTACGACTTCCGGATTGAACATCGAAGAGGAAGAAGTCACGCCAATGCAGACAGCCTGTCAAGAAAACCATGTTCAGTGCATGAATGTACATTTTGCGAGCGACAAGAGAACAAAGAGATCGACAAAGTAACTCATCAGATCAAACAACTGGTGGCAGGACAGGAGAATAACACCGATCTAGACGTAAATCTTGAATACATCAGAGACGCACAGAAGACAGATCCAGACTTGAAAAATATTAGAGAATGGCTACAAAAGTGGAAAAGACCTGAGTGGCACGATGTGTCCCGGTTTGGGGCGGAGGTTAAAGGCTACTGGCTACAATGGGACTCATTGTGTCTAAAGAATGACATGATCACTCGAAAATGGGAAACTGCCGATGGTAGAGACTGTATATACCAGACCGTTGTGCCAAGTGAGTGCATAGACAGTGTTCTTCAAGAGTTACACAATAGTAGAAGTGGGGGCCACTTTGGGGTCAACAGGACTCTTGCCAGAGTGAGAGACCGCTTCTATTGGATAAACTGCCGAAGAAGCGTGGAAGAATGGTGCAAAAGGTGTGACCAATGTGCTTCAAAGAAAGGACCAAAGACCCGATCCAGAGGAAAAATGATGAAGTACATCTCAGGTACACCGTGGGAGAGAGTTGCCGTAGACATCGCAGGACCTTTTCCCATCACAGAGTCTGGGAACAGATACATAATGGTGGCGATGAATTACTTCTCGAAATGGCCTGAAGTTGCGCCGATCCCCAACCAAGAGGCAACGACCGTGGCAGAAGCCCTGATGGAAAACGTCATATCACGGCATGGCGTACCCTTGGAGATTCACACCGACCAGGGCCGGAATTTCGAATCAGAGGTCTGGAAGAGCCTAATGGACTTGCTAGGCATAAAGAAAACGAGAACAACGCCACTCCACCCTCAATCAGACGGCATGGTAGAACGGCATAACAGGACCATCAATCAGTATCTTGCTATGTTTGTCGACGAGAATCAGAGAACCTGGGGCAAGCTGATACCTCTGTTCCTCCTAGCTTACAGAAGCTCTCAGCATGAATCTACCGGCTACACTCCATCCATGATGTTGACCGGCAGAGAGATGCGGTTACCAATCGACATGACGAGACCACCACCGAACGAGGACATAGCGGACCTAGCTACGTTACCTGAGTATGTCGCCGACCTAGAAGGAAAACTGCGCACTATACACAGATGTGTCAGAGATAGGCTCCTCTTAAGCAGTGACCGGATGAAGATGCGCTTGGATCGCAGAGCAACACCCCATACATTCAAGGAAGGTGATGCAGTGTGGCTGTACCAACCAACAAGGAGAAAGGGCCTCAGTCCCAAACTTCAGAAACCATGGGAAGGGCCATACTTGGTGACTAAGAAAATTAACGACCTAGTCTACAGAATCCAGCTGTCTCCAAGAACTAAACCCAAAGTTGTTCACATAGAGAGGTTGAGTCCCTATCGGGGCAACGAACCCCCAAGTTGGCGGCCGGTAAATACTGTTCGGGACGAACAGTCTTAAGGAGGGGGGCAGTGTTACAAAGCACTTCAATAGACGTAGGTGCGGTGTTGCCACATCTCCAGAATTTCCCCCAACATCTGGGAATTTTTGCACAATCTGGCAACACCGCCTCCCCACCCCCCTGGGGGTGCCTGGGCTGACCCTCCTCAGGCGAAGTCTCAACCCTCTAGGACCAGAAATAACGAAGTTACCAACTTGTACCCCGTCGGAACGGATAACTGAGGTCTGCACATTCCGAACATCCTGTATATACACCCTGTATACGCAGAGAACCCTTACACCCTGTATACACAGAGAGATCTTATAGTTCGAGAAACACCTCTTGTGTAACATAGGAGTGGTGACCACATTTGGATCATCCTGTATATACATCCCCCTGTATACACACGGGACCGATCTGTATTCACAGAACCTTCTAGTAAAAGAAGGTCCTGGAACGTTCTGGAATGGAACGCTCTAGAAAGGAGGGGAAGGTACGGCGAGTATATAAAAGCGAAAGCAAGCCAGCCCGAGTTAGTTCAGTTCAGTAGGAGAATGTGGTAGTGACTTGAAGAAGCAGTGTAAAGTGTTAAGAGAGTAGCTACTGTAGTACCAGTGTAGAGACTTGTGTGCAGATTAGTAATTGTAGACAGTAAATTAAGTGTTTTGTGAGAGAGACATTCTAGAAATTTTATTGTATCCATATTTAGAGTGTAAATAAAGTTGTTTTGTTAAAATTAAAAGTCTCACTTATCCAGAACCCGGAGAAAACGTAACAATATATATCTTATTCCCCTTACAGTTTTCTCTACCTGAGTTCTTTTGCGTTCAACTATATATACCATTATTTGGTCAAAAAAATTAAAGAGGCCGTTAGTTTAAAGAAAACAGAAGATTATTACTTTGTTTGAGAAATAATTTTGTATTATTTATAAACAACTATTCTTGTGATTAGATTTACCTATTTGGGATCCCTTTTCTAAATATCAAAATCTCTTTTGAGCTTATAATTTATTTGACAATGGTGGTTATTATAATTATTAAACTACACTCGGGTTTGTTGAAATTCCCACTGAATTGGTTATGTTAGAGATTCCCGCTAAATTGATATTTGAAACGGTTGTCATAGCGACCTTGCTTCTGTATTTTTAGGTTTCCATAGATATACATTTGTTTTAATGGACGAATTTATTTAATTCATCTTATCCAAGGTTGTACGTAGTTTTATCTGGCGGCTCTTCTACTCACTACTTTGTTTCGTTTTGGATTTTTCCTTTATCTTAGGTTTTTACTTCATTCAAGGACTAATTTTACCTTTATTACTTCTGGTTTGACTTATTTGAAGTTACCTGTCATTTATTTTCTGCATTCAACTGAAATGTATTAACATTTTTATGATTTACTACCTTGGTTTGGTGTAGCGTCGGCTTGGATGGATGTAGGATTGATATTTTCACTGGTTCTGTGGACCTCTGGTGCCTTCACTATGCATATGATCTCAGGTACTGTCTCAATTATCACTTTTTATAGAAATTTCGGGGCACATTGTCTAAAACTCACTTTTTGTCGTTGTTGCTAACCATAATGACTTAGAAGAGATATGATATTGCGCATATGATCCGCCCCCACCTATGACGTCACGTAGTGAGTAACGTGATAGAAGCCCAACTGCACACTTAAAACAAAGTTAATCGCAATCAAATTGTTTCTATACGTCAGTTTAATGCGGTTGAAGTTACGCCTATATTGTCTTTTTCAAATAATAAAGATCGCAGCACTTAATTTAATCGTTTTCATTTTTATCACTTCCAACTGTATGCACTGAAATATTAGTAAAATACGTAATTTGTTAAGAGGTTGTGATGTAACATCAAACCCCACTGCACGACAGCATATTATTGTTGCATTGGACTCACCACTTGACGCCATGCGCGTGACAGGTCTAAAAATAGGTTGTCGGAATATCATATCTCTCGGTATTTGTATCTTCTTCCTCGATGATCACCTTCTTTCATCCTTTTTCCGGATATACCATTTGTTTTCTATTACTACCAATCAAACTTGCTAATTAGCGTTTTCAAATATTTTTAACCACTTGATTTAGGTAAGTGCCAATCACATTGCAGATCCACAAAATGATTCAAAAACAATCATTTCCTTCCAAATATTAATTACTAAATGTTAAATGGAACTACCTAGTCAAAAGTATGTTCCTTTCGAGCGGTATTTTTAAATCTAATAAATTACAATACTCTAACCCTTTTGTACCAATCTTTAACAAATTCTTTAAAGGCTGCGTGGAAATACATAAACTTTTCATAAATTGTTCATAAATCAACATTTTTGTACATTAATAAACTCTAACCTATAATCTTACTTACTATTATTTGTAACAAATTGATTACTAAAATTAATGAACATTTTTCTAAACATTATTAACACTACACTGGCCTTTTTTAACCGTTTTGCATTCAGACTTAAGAGTTTTTATATTGATGCTGTTCTGAATGCATTATCACTCGAATTTTTGATATAGTTTTTCACAACCTATGTCAATTATATATATACACGGTGCGGTTACATGCTTTTGATCTTAAATTTCCACTATGGCTGATTTCAGTTGCTTCGACCTTATAAAAATATATAGTTGACCATCGCTTTGACCTCAAGCTATATGTATTTATCGTTTGTCTGTGTTTTATTTAAAAGCTTTTGAATAAATATTATTTACTTCTCATTTTAGGTTATACGAGAGAATCGACTGTGTCACTCCCTGACTTAGAATATGGCTGTGCAGAACATGGATTATACATTTTCAGGCATTTGCTTTCTTTTTCTTTTTATACGCCATAAGCATATATATATATATATATATATATATATATATATATATATATATATATATATATATATATATATATATATATATTATTAAATGTTAATGGCGTATAAAAATAAAAATGAAACAAATACCTGAAAATGTACAATCTCAGTGTGTTCAACCCTAGGCCTCTGAGGCCTAGGGTTAAACACACTGAGACCTCACAGACGATCTCCGGCGAGATTTGGGGAGTAGGCAGATTGAGGTCCCGTAATCGAACTACAACAACCCAACCCACCTTCGTCCACCGCTCTAAGGAGTAGGCAGATTAAGGCCTTAGAGTGCCCTTACATATTTCCTTTACCTACCTTTGTCCACCACTCTAAGGAGTAGGCAGATTGAGGCCTTAGAGTGTCCTTACATATTTCCTTTACCTACCTTTGTCCACCACTCTAAGGAGTAGGCAGATTGAGGCCTTAGAGTGTCCTTACACATTTCCTTTACCCACCTTTGTCCACCACTCTAAGGAGTAGGCAGATTGAGGCCTTAGAGTGTCCTTACATATTTCCTTTACCCACCTTTTTCCACAACTCTAAGGAGTAGGCAGATTGAGGCCTTAGAGTGTCCTTACATATTTCCTTCACCCACATTTGTCCATCACTCTAAGGAGTATGCAGATTGAGGCCTTAGAGTGTCCTTACATATTTCCTTTACCTCTTGAAAATGGCTCCAAAACAGGAGCCGAAACGTCGAGTTTCCATAAATTCTGGACGCGGTTTAACCCGAGAACCAAGTATGTCATATATATATATATATATATATATATATATATATATATATATATATATATATATATATATATATATATATATATATATATATATATATATATATATATATATATATATATATATATATATATATATATATATATATATATATATATATATATATATATATATATATATATATATATATACGCCGTCCCTACAAAATACAGCTGCTGCATAAACTTAATAAAGATGACCCTGAAATGTATTTTTGTGAAATAATGCAAGATGTATGCAATCGTTGTCCAAAATTGATTCGCCAAATTAGTTTTCCGCCGAGGTATCAATTTGGCTAAATGGAACAGTGAATAAACAAAATTAAAGGTATGGGAGTAGACGAAATCCTCACTGGATGACTGAATCACATACACAACACACTCGTAAAAGTTAACGTGTGAGCAGGAATAGTCCACGAGAGAATCATAAGTCCTTTCTTCTTCGACGAAACTCTCACTGGGCGGCCATATATAATTTTCAAAAATCTATGCTAACAAGCCAAATAACTTAGACCTAGAAGATTTGAAAATTGAATTAGATGTCACATGAGTCAAATTATCCCTGAGGTCTTTCACAGTGTACAAGAGAAATCTGTCAACAGATTTGCTTATTGTCACAAATCAGTGGATTTCACTTCGAACATTATATTTCAAGGAAACAATAATTTAATTTGTTGCATAAGAGCCTTTATATTTTGGTTGTTGTTGTAGATAGAGTTTGTGTATTTCACTCTTTACATGACTTTCATTCGCAAATTAAACAATGTGAGCTATCAATATATATATATATATATATATATATATATATATATATATATATATATATATATATATATATATATATATATATATATATATATATATATATATATATATATATATATATATATATATATATATATATATATATATATATATATATATATATATATATATCCGACCGATAACTCAAAAAATAATGAACCGATCTTAACAAAATTTGCGGAGTACATTCCTTTTGCAAGTGGCTTGGATAAGGTCGTTAGCCAGGAAAATCAGACCAGGTTTTCCCGGAAAATTTTGTGTTTTCTTTATAAAAAAATTCATATCTCCGGAAATAACAAAGTAAGGGCAACTAAATTTGGTACGCGGGTTTATATCATTATACGTAAGCTACCTACCAAAATTTAGCTCTGTAGATTAAAAGACAAAAAAGTTATAGGCATTTAAATAAAAATTTATTGGGATTTTCCTCAAAATGTCAAAATTGCGATTTAAAACGTCAAAAATTGGCAACATTTAGGCAAAGAACTTGAATCTAGTACGGTCTATGGAAAGAAAATGTTTCAAGAAGAATGTTTCACAAACCCAGAAGTCTTAGCTTCAACCGTCATTGTCCTTCATTTTACTAAAATGTTTCCAGAAAATTAATTTAAAATAGACCCTTTCTCTGATGCTTGGCAGTAGCCTAAGCTATAGAGTTTATCGTTTAATGGTATATAATTTTTGTCGAATTTTCGCAAAAAATCAATAAAGCTCAATATATCCGTTTTTATACAAGATATGAATTTTTTTTTATATATTAATTATAGGATGTCTTGAGCTACATCTTAAAAAAATATTTCTACAATCATAGGGTGGCCCATAAGTCGTTGGTGATACAAATTTTCTTATTTTTTTAATCAAACACCCCTTATGTTATTGCAGTTTTGCATTTTCCATCGAAATATAATGCATGTTTGAAAGAAAAGAAATTCTGGATGCAGCAAGTGCGTTATGGTAGCGAATTTTGATCAAATGCTTCATATTTGAATAGCCCAATTTGCTATTAACCTATAAGGTTGACCAAGAAACGAGTTTTTGTGGGAACACTTTAAGTTTACTTTTGGAAATTTTTGTACATTTTCACAAAATAAAGTTATTTTTATGAAACATGGCACATTGTTTTTACTATATAGGTTATACTGGTAACCAAAATTGATGCCTGCTTTCTTAAATAAAAAGAAAACAGACATATTTGCAATAAAAACATATTTAAGAAAATTCACTACCATAACGCACTTGCTGCGTCCCGAGTTTTTATTTGTAGGTTTAGTGAAGTTTATGGTTTAACGGTCTATAATTTTTTTTTAGCTAATTATCGAGGAAAAAATTTATCAATGCATTTTTGCACTTTTTATCGAAATATGATGCGTTTATAAGAAAAAAATCTGGACGCAGTAAGTGCGTTTTGGTAGCGAATTTTCGGTAAATTTGCAGTTTAGCTCCCGAACGCTTTTCAAAACACTGTTTTCAGAAACCTGCCTAGACCCCCCCCCCTGGATCCACAAACCCCAAGAAACACTTTTTGTTCATACTCCCCAAGGAAGTTACGGGACCAGGAGTGAGTAGGGGGTGCATAATTTTTTTAGCTAATTTTTGTAGAACAAATTCGTTAATGCATTTTTGCATTTTTTATCGAAATATGATGCGTTTGTAAGAAAAAAAATTTGGACGCAGTAAGTGCGTTTTGGTAGCGAATTTTCGGTAAATTTGCAGTTTAGCTCCCGAACGCTTTTCAAAACACTGTTTTCAGAAACCTACCTAGGGCTCCCCCCCCTGGATCCACAAACCCCAAGAAACATTTCTTGTTCACACTCCCCAAGGTAGTTACGGGACCAGGAGTGAGTAGGGGTGCATAATTTTTTTAGCTAATTTTTGTAGAACAAATTCGTTAATGCATTTTTGCATTTTTTATCGAAATATGGTGCGTTTGTAAGAAAAAAAATCTGGACGCAGTAAGTGCGTTTTGGTAGCGAATTTTCGGTAAATTTGCAGATTAGCTCCCGAACGCTTTTCAAAAAACTGTTTTCAGAAACCTGCCTGGGCCCCCCCCCCCGGATCCACAAACCCCAAGAAACATTTCTTGTTCACACTCCCCAAGGAAGTTACGGGACCAGGAGTGAGTAGGGGTGCATAATTTTTTTAGCTAATTTTTGTAGAACAATTCGTTAATGCATTTTTGCATTTTTTATCGACATATGATGCGTTTATAAGAAAAAAATCTGGACGCAGTAAGTGCGTTTTAGTAGCGAATTTTCGGTAAATTTGCAGTTTAGCTCCCGAACGCTTTTCAAAACACTGTTTTCAGAAATCTGCCTCCCCCCCCCCCCCCCCCCGGATCCACAAACCCCAAGAAAAATTACTTGTTCACACTCCCCAAGGAAGTTACGGGGCCAGGAGTGAGTAGGGGTGTATAATTTTTTTTAAACTAATTTTCGTAGAACAAATTCGTTAATGCATTTTTGCATTTTTTATCGAAATATGATGCGTTTTTAAGAAAAAAATCTGGATGCAGTAAGTATGTTTTGGTAGCAAATTTTCGGTAAATTTGCAGTTTAGCTCCCGAATGTTTTTCAAAAAACTGTTTTCAGAAACCTGCAGGTGGGGTCCTAGTAATATTTATGAAAACAATTTGTTGAAAAGCGTTCGGGTGCTAATCTGCAAATTTACTGAATTTTCATTAAATCCTTCAAATTTCAATAACTCAATTTGCTATTAACGTAAGCTTTGTTGGATGAAAACCAACATTTAAGTTTATTTTCGGAAAATTTTTGTATATTTTCAAACCATAAGTAATTTTGATAAAATATAGTACATTGTTTCTACCACATAAGCTATAGAGGTTATCAGATTCATGCCTGCTCGCATTTGCTATTAAAAACATTTTTATGGAAAATCACTTCCATAACACATTTCCTGCATCTACACTTTTGAAAAATGTTTATATATTTTCAAACAATAAAGTTATTTCAATGAAATATGGTACATTGTTTCTACTATATAGGCAACCAAGTTTGATGCCTGCTTTCATCAAATAAAGACATTTGCTATTAAAAATATTTTAAAGAAAATTCGCTACCATAACGCACTTGCTGCGTCCCGAGATTTTTTGAAAACTAGAGTTGACGTGTCCGAGCATTTCGTCAAAACACAAATCGCTCGTTTTAATGAATTTATTCCATAATTTTGCTGCTCACTGTATTTAATAAGAATAGTAGATCATATCTTTGAAATCACACTACCATAATGCACTTGCTAGGTTCATACTTTTTCAGCTATATAAAAGTCGTATAATGAGCTCATTAGATTGCAAGAGCATTCAATGACTGTAATCGAACAGCAATAACTTTGATATAGTTAAAATATAAATATTATCAAGATCTGTTCACTTTTATTTCACAATCGATATGGCGTAGTATTTTTGTGTTGTTTGTATGTATTTGACGTGTTATGTGCTCTTCTAGGGGTTGTTTAAATATAAGTTTTCTATCTATATTTATGTGCCATCACGATAACCAAAAAAATAATTAACCGATTTTAATGAAACTTGTCCAGCGTCTTGCTTTGGTAAAATTTTGATTCTTCTTTGGGAAAATGTTGTATCTTCCAAAACAGCGAAGATGTTTTAACCAACTTTGGTATGAAAGTTGTCTATATGGCATATAATATACCATGTACCAAAATATATCTCTTTAGCTTTAAAGAAAAAACAACAAATAACCATTTAAACGAAATAATTCGGCCCCACTGGAGGTCAAAGTAGGCTAAAATAGCAAAATAATATACAGTGTGTCCAGGATCAGAAAGGCCACTATGCGGATCTCCAAAACGGTAGCAGATACAGACTTGGTTAAGGGATAAAACTTGCGCACTCAAAAGCCCAACAAAATGGCGGTTAGACATCTCCGAAAATTTTTTTTTGGTTTTTGGATTTTATATATTATTTTGTTCTGGTCTTAACGGTCGACCTACAACAATATTGATGACACTTCTCCACAGCAGCTGTTCATTTTCTGTAACGTAGCATTGCAAATTTTTGAATCCGACGTTTAGTTCTTGCGAGACCATCATCAACGGTTTTTTTTAAATACGGCCCTCATTTCCTAATATCATATTCTGAAAGCCCTTTTTATTCCAAATTCAGCGATCTGTCACACTTTGTGGTTTAGTAGCATTTTAATCTTTTTTTCGACCTTAATCAAGAAAATTCATACTACGGATCTGTACGTTTAAACTTAAGTGCCAGCAATATCAATTAACAGTTTGTGTCATTTAGGCGTTAAATAATAATCCACTGGATGAATTGAGGCAATAATTTAACGGAATAAATACAGAACAAATTAAATTAAATTAAAAAGACAAAAGTATGCTTTGGAAAATAAATGGACGCCACAACAGCCGTATTTGGATTGATAGTAACATTAGTTTTTGACACATTAGTTTGTTGTTTAATTTATTGTATAATAATGAGTACCTGTTTCTAGTAAATATGTTTTTTAGCGAAGGAAACTTTGGCATGTTTCGTTTCATCGAACCCAAATTGTTCTGTTGCGGAGCGTATCTATTTGCAGAAATACCAGGAAAGAAGACAGTTAAATAAAAGGACTTATAGCAAATTAGCGACAAAACTCAAAGCATATGGTTCTTTTAAGAACTCGTAGTTTCTCGCCAAAAGTTCAGCAATGAGGAAGCAGTACATAATGTTTTGTAAGCAGTTACTGAGGACCCTAGTACATCAGTCCGACGGATTGAACGAAACCTTGGTGAATCGAAATCAACGACACATTTTATTTAGAGAAAACTGATTACATTCGTACAAGTACAGAACTTGCCAAGGACTAAGACCAGGTGATTTAGAACGACATCACGCATTCTCTGAGCAGTATTCAAGAAAATTCCAGGACAATTTTAATTTTCCATGTCAAATAATATGATTTGATGAAAGCGTGATTACGAATAATGGTATTTTCAATAGAATAAATGTTTGTTATTGGTCTGAAACCAATCAACACTCAAATAAAACGTCGAAGCATCAACAACAAATATGTGGGCTGATATCTTCGCTACAACGATTGTAGAACCGTTTCTTTACCACCATACCTTAACATCAGAGCGCTGCCTACATTTGCTATAAAACGATTTAGAGCATGCTCTCAATAACATGCCTCTGGAGAGAGTTCGCAACTGTTGGATACAACAGGCTTGGGCACCTGCACATAATTTCAGAGCGGTTCGGATCATCTATCAAGGATATTTCCAGATAAGGTAATGAGCACGTATTTGGAAACAGCCTGGCCAGCGCGTTCACTAGAGATAACCCTGCTTGATTTCTTCGTATGGAGATACGTTAAGGACGATGTACATCAGCAAAATTTTCTACAGAACAAGATTTGAGGAGGTTAGTTCTGGAAGTATTTGCCAGTGTTAGTCCACAAATGTTGACTAGGGTTTTAGAATCGACAGTTACAAGGTGCTATTTGTGCTTGTAAAATAGTGGAGGTTTATTTGAAAATATGCCCTAAATTAATTGTTTTTTTTTCGTATTCGTTTTTTTAAGGTAGTCTCATGGTAATGTAATTTTATTTGTTCTGTGTTTATTCAACTAAACTATTGCCTCAATTCATCCATTGTCCATAAGTGACATAAAGTGTTAATTGATGTAGCTAGTTGTTTAGTACTTAAGCTTAAGAGCTAGTGTGGTACATCGCTGAATTTGGAATTAAAAGGGCTTTCAGAATACGATATTAGACAATGACGGCCGTATTTAAAAAAAGTTGATGATGGTGCCGCAAAGATGAAACGTCGCATTCAAAAATTAGCAATGCTGCGTTAAAGAAAATGAAAATTAGTTATGGATAAGTGTCTTTAGTAATGGTCTAGGTCCATCATTAAGGCCAGAAAAAAAGTGACATCTAAAATCAAAAAATCCAAATTCTTCAAAATATCTCAAAAACCAAAAATTTTTTTCGGAGATGTGTAACCGCCATTTAGTTTGGCTTTTGAATGCACAACTTTTGTCCTATTTAACCCAGTCGTATCTGCTACTCTGTTTGGAGATTCCCATACAGCCCCTCCTTATCTTGGACACACTGTATGTGATTAACAAAATGATATTGCAGACAAAGATAAAGTTTTGTTGTTGCAGAAAAGTTAAAAACACACTTTAAAAATTTTATGATGTTGCCTCTCGAAACGTCAAACTTGCGATTTGAAACGTCAAAATTGGTGATCTTGCGATTTTATAGCAGCAGCATAAATTATAGAGTTTGGGATTTAAATTTGTTTTTTATGTAACAAATTAAATCTGGAACAATGACTCTCTTTCCCAATAAATCCATAAACGGACAGACTATATACAACTACTAGTAATAGTTCGGATATCAGCAAATGCGTTATGGTAGTCCATTTTCATCCACAATTTTGAAATTTCAATCAAATAATGTTCTCTCAATCAATAGAATCCAACTATGGTATGTAACAAAACTTTATAAAGGCAACGTATGTAGGGAATTTCATCAAACCAGATTTATTGTTTTCGAAGAGACAATTTTTTTTCACTTTTCGAGACATTTCGCAGTTGAAAGATTTTATTGAAAATTCGTTACTATAATGAACTCGCTGTGTCGAGAATTTTATTGTCATAAGTTGATTTGATTTTCATGGTGAATATTGACGTGTGTACATCACATTCAATTTTTTCCTGGCTGACAAGATGCAACTGGTTGAAGAAAAGCACTTTTAAAGCAGACAATAAATATCTACATTTATACTTAGACGAATATTCTTTACCAAAGCTGATTTTATAAGGGTTTGCTTCTTTGACACCAAGGAAATTTGACAAAATTTTGCATAGGCTGTTTTTTCTGTCACCAGTTATGAAAATAATATTAAGATGGTTCAAAATAACCGAAACGCATAGGGTATTTTTCTGTCCGGAAGAAAACCCTTTAATTTTATCCTTTAATTATGTCACATCCAGACGTACTGACTTTAGAACTGATATTAAAAAGTGCCAAATATCTGTTTTTTAAGTAATTTTTTATTTTTAGATCTGATTTTTGACTTCTCTAACGATTTATTTATTATTTTTGCACAGGTACCCAATGTATATGAAGAACGGTAAATAAATATTAATTTTATTATCACTTCTTATTCTAAAGTTTGATTTGTACATTTATTACAAGATTTTTCGCATCTTGTAACCGTTTAGGCAAAAAAGACCGAGAGAGATTGGATGGTTGTCCGCGGTTGATA
The DNA here is from genome assembly GCA_964006375.1 of Tillus elongatus. Lineage (NCBI taxonomy): Eukaryota > Metazoa > Arthropoda > Insecta > Coleoptera > Cleridae > Tillus > Tillus elongatus. Next base: position 90,027,248 of record OZ023268.1, read on the forward strand.
TCTCGCGACTGCCTTGAAGTGGATCTAAATCCGGACGATAGTGAGGTCACCATCACCCACCAAACCTAACCTAATTGCACTTTATCTCTCAGATTTATAATTTTATAAGATATAGAACACTTTGTATGGTTTGAAGATGAAAGGTAATCAAATACTTACTCTGCTTTTTGTTCCTGTTCTGCCCAAAGTCCTATATTCATGAGATCTTCGAGTAAGAACACTGTTACTACATTACTTAGTTAATTGGAAGATATCTAGGTAATAGATATAAAGAATTTGCAGCTAAAATGCCACCAGAGTTGAAAAGGTTTAGTGGGGAATTGTTATTCAATCAAACTGGTGTTAAAATATAAATACTTAAATTTATTAATATTAATTAATAGTGGGAGTTACTTGAATTAGGACTCCTGGTAAATCATACAAAGATTGCACATAACAAGAAAGAAAATGAATATTATATGTTGCAAGAAAGAAAGTAAATATTAATTTTATGAAGGTGACTGCTTTTCTATCAAATCTACTAAAATTCTCAGATTTTAATATCTTGGGTAATATTTCAATTATTTACCTGGCCAGGAAACGATTAATTTTCTTAAGAATTTGTGAGAGAAGTTCAGATATTGCAAAGTTAAGTGACTGTTTACTATTGTTCAAATGAAAGTTCACAGATTGCTTTGTATATTTAGAACATTTGAAGGTTAGAAAATTTCATAAGCAACATATCGCTTAATTTAAATAACACAGTAATATTTCTGATGAACATAATTGACAAAATTATTAATATAAAATACAAAACACATTTACAGTTCTCGACAATCTCACTGAGTATGGGTTTAATTTTGATTGAATTAAAGGTTATGCTGCAACTTAATGAAAGATTTTAGCTGACGTAGGAATGTTATATCTGTGTAGTTTCAAGGGTCACACACAGAATACTGAAATTGACTTACTTGCCGGAGAGTTGAATTTCTGGACCTACACTTACGATTTCAAGGGTCCCAATTCACCTGTTGATGGATTGCGGAGACTGCATAGGATTAAATCAGCATTCAGCGCTCACCATAGGCGCTTGGTTCCTCTCAAGAGAGAAATCAGGAAGTGATGGAAAACATCTTCGTGGGTGACGACCAGATAAATTGTACGACCATGTACTATAAAGATGGTCAGGCAGACCTGGGGCTGAAGCTTGATACACTTGAGACGTAACAGTAGGAGGTACTTAACTTGAGATTTGTGCGACCAGACATATACATGAAAGCAAATTTGCTTCGGAGGCTGAGGTTGAAAATTTGCGATAGGAAACTGAGCTTATTCATCCGAAGCCACGTTGAACAACTTTCACTATATAATACACAAACGATTCACTGTTTAATCTACTTTTCTCGCGAATGGGATATTGATTTTCGCTTAAACCGAAATGAAAATACCTGTAACACTTACAGACAACTATACTAGTCGATATTGACCGTGAAAGTTAATACTTTATTTCTTTTTGGCCAGATAGAAAGCTCCACGCTTTAGTTCAGATGTTGCTTCGAAGGTAGTCGGCGTAGAACTCTCCCGGATGCAACATTGACGCGTCCCGATCTCAGAGAGTTTGGCGCGTTTTCTCTAACGTTCGTTCGAGCATGTTCTCTTGTCCCTTATTAATCACTCATCCAGCTCTATGTGTGTGAGGGAGGCAGAGAGCGGAGGGTCTATTTATTCCTCAGCGCGGAGACCTAAGCCAGGGGGTTTGTTGTCTTCAACCGTCTTCTATTACATCACCATGACGTAGGCCTGTATTTTACCGGGAAGTTATAAAATAACAACGATCTTTTTCCTCAAGTTGAATATTATGCCCCTTGATATTTTAATTTCAACGTATATAAAAGAAATGCAGTACGAGCACTACGATGGTAAAAATCTTTAGCGAATTTTTAATCAGTAATTTCGAAACCAAAACTTGAATTGCCTTTCAGAGATAAAGTCACCTGCTATTATTTAGCTTCCTCAGAGGTTGTCCTCATGTCAGTAAAGGAGTCACGGTGGTGAATAAAACGCAATTGTTACAATCTTAATTGTTATATTTAAGGCCTAAGTGCTCCAGTGGTAATAACGCGTCGTTCTGGACCCCAGGGTACTGGTTTCGACTCCTAGTAGTGGATTTAAGAACGTGCTGTAAAACCAAGCGAGGTTCTGGCATTTTGTTCAAGCTAGTTGAATATCTGCACGTTCCGCCCTACGGAAGCGGGCCTAAATCTGTCGGTACCGTTTATCATACGATGTTAGGCGTCTTAAAGATCTCTACCCTTCTTACATTAATGCTGGGGTTTAGCGAAATTTCCAAGAGACTGAGGTAAGACTGCTCCCTAGCATCGGTGATTGGTCATAGTCCCGGAACTAGACCGACGTTGCAAAAAAACTGATATCTGAAAAATAAATCTTTTGCGAGAAACTACAGATGACATACTAAGTTACCACAGAACTGTTTTGGGCATTCTTGTCAGAAACTAAGTCAAATCTAGATAGAAGATATTATTTCTAAACGTCATAACGTCTGGGTTTGACATGGTTAAAGGAAATTAAAGGCTTTTACTACCAGACAAACTGATTTATTCTCAAAACCCTACGCGTTTCAACACATTAACGTGCCATCTTCAGGGGTTTAGACAAAATTCCTGTCTCAATTACAGAAAGATGCTGTATGAAATGTTGTTAAAGTTTGTTCATCTATTGTCCTCAGGATACCAAACAGAAAATGCGTAAAACAGGAAGGCAGGAACACCACAAGAAGAAGTAAGAGGATGAATGCAAGAGACGCTTAGTTTTTTAGTTTTATCAAACGAACAAAATGGAGTTCCGTGGATCTCCAGATATTTAACTCAAGGAAAACTAAATATCAAACAATAAGTATATCTGATAAAAGATAGCACATTGTTTCTACTACATATGCCATACCGGTAATCAGATTGATGCCTGCTCGCATTTGCTATTAAAAACATTTTTATGAAAATTATTTAACTGTGTTGTGATTAGAGTTTGAAGTGTTATTTAAACAATGGCGACGAATTGTCAGCCATGATTTCGAGGAGAACGTTACAACGATAAGGTAGGATTTATTGATGGTGGTTGTGATGCACTTATATTATTATATTTTTGTGTTTAAAGATGCCTTTCTTTAATGATGGAGAAGCTTTAGGTTATTTGCGCTACAAAAACAAATACTTAGATTAATATTTATTATGCCATCTACCTCACGGGCCATATTTTCCCGAGATATTAATATTATTACAATTGGATAAACGTGAAAATATTATTTTTAACAATGTCTTAATTTAACTATTAAAAGTAGTTTAAGGGTGAGGTGTTAGTTTTACAATAGTTTTTTAACTTCACCTTCTGAATAAATCTAATTTTGATCTATCATATATCGCCAGCACACTCCATAAACATGTTATTTGTTGTTGTTATTTTTAGCTTTTTTTTCAACTTGACGTTAGCTTCTATGTACTTGTTACATTTATTAACTTATATTCACAAAAACAAGCGAAAATTTGTAATTAGCTTAGATATTCATAAGTTCAACACTCAAGAAAAAGACGTGGTAAATTAGCAATTTACCTCCCGGAGGGTTTTTATATTTTTTTCCCCAAACATGCTTAGATCCCCCGGGATGCATAAAACATACGAACAATTTCTTGCAAACAACCCTCATGAAAGTTATGGGACAAGGAGTGAATAAAAGTGCTGGACGGGGAAAATAAAAAGGAAACATGAGCGGGAAACGCGAAAAAACAGCTTAGTCGAACCTCTAAAAACTGAATTTTTCACATTTTCAGCCATACCTACTTTAAACCCTGTCCACCTCGCTTTCGTCCCAAGTCTCGTAACTTTCTTGTGGGTGGTTCCAAAGAAATTTTCATGTGGATAATGCATTGAGGATAGATGTAGGTATGCCGGAGGGGAAGGAAAACCCCTACGACGGAGTGGCGGACAACCCTCCAGTCTAGAATACGGCGTAGTATAATCTGAATGATAGATTGTGATTGGTAACTGAAGAAGAGGAGGTAAATAACTCAGCAAAGATAAGGAAGCAAAAGGTAAAAATATTGTGAACGTGCATGTTAGATGCCAAACTTTATCTATCAGCCGTGGATTTATCCAAACTGCTCGGGTGGTTAACTGCAAATTCACCAAATACATTTTCTAGCTAAACAAATATCAGCAGTCTTTTTTTTAAGAAGTCACCAATTTATGTCGTTTTTATTACAACCAGCTGCCCTGTTCACCGAGGGAAACAAATTGTACAAAAAAATTAGAACACAACTAAAAGTTGTTTTAATAGTAATTGTTTTTATAGTTTAAGTAAATTTTATGAACCCTCAGTGTTGATTGTTAAAATGTATAAAAAGTACTAAGTTTTGTCTTCAATCTATTTTTTTTAAATTTGAACAACACACCACGAGGCTAAATACTATCGTACCGTGGGTGTTGACAAGGAGGAAAGAGGCAACTTGTTAGATCTGGACTTGAAGCTTTGGAGGTTCGGAGGAGAAGGAAAAACATTTGCCGGCAAGGAATACCACAACTTGGAAGTCCTCGTGACAAAAGAGCGGGCGTAACAACATATTCTATGTCTGGTGACCTGGACAGTAAAAGGGTGCATTCGCTCTGTTCCCCTGGTAGATCTGTTGGGGGCAGCAGGTGGGTGAACTATGGAGGAAAGTTCCTCTGAGCAGTGCCCGTGCAGATATCTATAAAAGAGAGTCACCAACGGCACGTCGGTTGGCGAAGGATGGCAGCCTTTGGGTGAGGGTAGGGTCACCGATGAGACGTATAGCTCTCTTTTAAATGGAGTCCAGGATAGCGAGTGTAGAAGCGGCAGCTGCACCCCAGATGTGGGAGCAATATTCGAGGTTTGTCCTTATTTGTGAAGTACATAAGGTATATATATATATATATATATATATATATATATATATATATATATATATATATATATATATATATATATATATATATATATATATATATTAGCTGGTGAAAAGTATTTGCGAACCCGGAAGAGGAAACCTAATTTCTTAGCAGCCGCTTATGCAATTGATGTGACATGTTGGTGCCAATTAAGATTTATATCCACAGAAATGCCAACAAGAGATAAGGACTCATTACGTTGAATAACTTGGTTGCTCATTGTGATGGGTCTAGGGCTGGTGTATCTCTTATGACAAAGAAAGCAAGACTGAGATTTGGTGGGGTTGAATTGTACAAGATTTCTACTTCCCCAGTCTAATATTTTTTGGAGATCCACGGAGACAGAACCCTCCATGAGTCTGCGATCCTCATCTGATTGGGCTAAAGAGACCGGCTTAGAATATTGTATATTTGAGTGGAGGGTGCTGTCGTCCGCGTAACTGTGAACTGGGTTGGATGTTCTAGAGAGGAGGTCATTGATGTGGAGAAGAAACAAAGTAGGGGCTGAAGCTGAATCTTGAGGAACTCCTGCATTAATTGGATACAGTTTAGATGAATGGCCATCCACGACAACAGAAATGCTCCGATTAGAAAGGAAATGTGCTGTCCACGTACAGAATTTTGGTGGTAGGCCATAGGCCGGTAGTTTATTAAGCAGCGCTGCGTGCTAGACCTGGTCGAATGCTTCGGATATGTCTAGAGCGACAATCTGGGATTCACCGTGTAGTTCCATATACTTGTTCCAAGAATGGGTGACAAAGGAAAGGAGGTCGGCAGTTGATCTGCGCTGACGGAATCCATACTGCCTGTCGTGGATTAGACTGTGTTTTTCAAGAAATTTTAGTAATTCGGTATTTATATACTTTTCCATCACTTTAGAGACGACTGAAAGGAGAGAAATAGGCATCTAGTTGCTAGGAAGCCCTTTGGATCCTTTCTTGGGGATGGGTACTCGAGCAGTTTTCCAGCTACTAGGGAGTATGCCTTTATTGTAAGATATCTGAAACAGAGGAGTCAGGTCAGGAGCAAGTTCTGGTGCACATTTTTTGAGAACAATTGCTGTGATCTCGTCAAGGCCAGAAGCTTTCCTGGTATTAAGAGAAGAGCATCTTTCGTACCTTTTTAGTTTTGAAAATGATATCCGTCATTTTATGCGCGACATAGGGGACTGTTGGTGGTTGAACATTTGGAGGTGGGTTGAGAGTAGAATTGCCGGCGAACAACGAAGCAAAAAGTTCAGCCTTGCCCAGGGCGGTAGAAACAATTTCATTCTCTGAGACAAGAGGTGAGAATGTGCTTTGGCAGAAATTATTCCCAATAGATTTAGCAAGACTCCAGAAGGGTTTGCCGCCGTTGGAGCTTAAGAGGAATTTGTTTTTGATGTGGTTATTAAACGAGTTTTTTGCCTTAGAAAGAATGCGGACATAGCGGTTTCTTGCGTCGTTAAATGCTCGACGATTTTCTTGACTGGGATTGTGTAAAAGCGTTTTGTGACCCTTGACCTTTTCAAGTCTGGCCTTGTCACAGGATTTAGAGAACCAGGGCTTTTGAGTGGCTGAAGAGGTTTTCTGTGTACGTGGAATAAACAATTCTATGTCAGCTTGGATAATGTCGGTGACGTTTTGTGAAATATCAGAGGGGTCAGGATGAGAGAAGCAGACAGACGCCCATGTAAATGAGGAAAAGTAATCCCGCATTTCGTCCCAGTTTGCGGAGGTGTAGTGCCAAACGATACGTGGGTGTGATGACTGTGTGACTTCTGGTTGATTTTTGCAGGAAGCAGTGGCCATGCCGCGGTCTGAGCGACCAAGAGGGGCGGTGACTGATGTCCTATAGCATTCAGGTTTTGTAGTAAGAATGAGATCCAAGGGATTTGAGCTCTGTGTTGGGATACGAGGAAAGTCAGTAGGTTGCTGAACCATATTGGCTAAAGAATTGCTGACTGCAAAGGCCTCCGCTACCCTCTCTTGTGGATTGGTTTTTTAAGATCCTAGGCATTCCTTATTATGGACCTTGAAGTCACCAAGAATAGTGACCTCGGAGGAAGGATATTTAGATATCCGTCTGTTTTTTCAGAAAGGTAGTCAAAGAGCTGGACAAAGTTGTTGTCAGAAGGTGACCGGTAAATGCAACAGATGAATTTAGTTCTAGCCCTGAGAGAGAGTTTTATCCATAGTATGTATTTTCTTCCATCTTCTAAATTGGGGAGTCTGGTGCAGGGTAGATTGCTACGGACGTATGCGCACACGCCTCCATGCAATTTAGGAAGTAAGGAGCTCATACCTTGGGAAATTAAGGTGATTAGTGGCTGTTTTGGCACTGATTTGGGTTTTGGCGAGGAAGAGGAGTTGGGGCCTGTTAGCCTGGAGAAAATTGTGGACGGAGTTCAGGTTAGAATTTAGGCCACATATATTCGAAAAGGATATGTTAAATCTTGATGTTGGCGCACCCTGTACACCCCTCTCCCGGAGTTCCGAATTGAGGGGTATTTTACCTCCGGAATATTTTGTACAAGGAGGAGCCATCATCATTTTTGCTTATAAGGGAAACCGACTCATACACCAGAACCGGAAACGTCCGTTGTGACTTCACCGGCCCTTTGATGTATGGGGTGGTACCTCCTCGGGCGTGAAAAAAAATCCTTTACTATTACGTAAAAGAAAATTCCACTACCACCTGCTATGAATTGGATTGGATCAATGTCTACCCCTTCAAAAATAAGATTAATAAAGGGACTATCAATTGTCCAATAGTTATGCTTCTAGACATAGTAGGAGGATACAAAACATTATCATTTTGCATCCATGCATATTGTCTTATTAACTTTATTACTTGTCCAATTTTCAATTTTGTTACTAATGGATCAAATAAATATTATCCTTATTATTATTGATGTTGAAAATGCATTATTTTCCCAGTAGTAAAATATAGGTCTACATAAAATTATTCGTTGAGGGAATTTTAAATGCAGTTGATAATAACAAAGTTGTAGGCGTCTAAACGTTTAGAATTTTTATTGACAATACTGTTAGTTGTGTAAGGCGTCAGTGCAATATCACATAGATATCCCCCTATAATGTAATACGGCTATGTTAGCCACCCTCCTGGAACATTGCGAGATATACGAAAAGGTTGCCATCTCGGTGCGAAACCAGGTAATATGTTGTTGAAAGAAAATGAGAAAGCAGACAGCTTTGCAAAAAGGACAGCAACAACACCATTGTATGGTCGAGGACCTTATTGTGGACTAACAAAAGGCCATGTAAGAATGAACTTGATATTTGGGAGAAGAACTAAAAGCTGTAATACTGGAGGAAAACGCAAGGCTTAAGGCAGGCAAAACGGTTTATCACCATATCAAAGTCTAAACTCTTTCTTGGATTAAACAGGAACGATTTGGGAGTAATGAAAGTAATTTTCACAGGACGCTCCCTAGTAGGGTATCACTTTATGAGGATGGGCAAAGCGGACAGTGAAAACTGCAGATACTGCATTGAAGCAGCATAAACAACCAACACTTGCTATGTGACTCAATGGCGCATTTCTGCAAAAGGCCTAAATACCTTGAATTGGTGGCTTTAACGCCCCAGGAAAATGGGTAAAATACCCCCAAAAAGATAGTAAACTACATGATGCTACGACTACTCAATACTTAGTACTAGAATGGTGGAAATCACCACAATTCCCTCAATAAGTAGCTGAGGCCTAAGCAAAGCTTGATCATGAAGACATATCAGAGGGGTTCGGGTGTTAAGGTAACACTCTGAGTATTATAAAAGACTTCTTCTATTCCGCAACCCATGCTGAGGTTCAGGCTGACATTAGTACTTTGGAGGGGAACTATGGTGACTCGGTGACTTAGAATCAATATCAAAACGCACAAGGTGCCAGATCAATAATTACTTCCTTTAGATTGCATGGAGGCGTGTGCGCATATGTCCGAAGCAATCTATCCTGCACCAGACTCCCCAATTTAGAAGCTGCAAGAAAAGACATACTATGGATTAAAATCCCTCCCAGGGCAGCAACTAAACTCATCTGTTGCATTTACCGGTCACCTTATGACAACAACCTTGCCCAGCTCTTTGACTACCTTTCTGAAAAAACCGACCATATAAGTTCTGAATATCCTTCCTCCGAGGTCACTATTTTTGGTGACTTCAATGTCCATAATAAGGAATTGCTAGGATCTTCAAAACCGCAAGGGAGAGCAGCGGAGGCCTTTGCAGTCAGCAATTCTTTAGCCAATATGGTTAAGCAACCTACTTACTTTCCTCGAATCCCAGCACACAGCTCAAATCCCTTAGATCTCCTTCTTACTACAAATCCTGAATGCTATAAGATATCAGTCACCGCCCCCCTCGGTCGCTCTGACCACGGCATGGTCACCGCTTCCAGCGCAATGCATCCCGAGGTCATACAGTCATCACACCCACGTATCGTTTGGGACTACAACTCCGCGAACTGGGACGAAATGCGAGATTACTTTTCCTCACTTGCGTGGGCGTCTGTCTGCTTCTCTCAGCCTGACCTCTCTGATATCTCACAAAACGTCACCGAAATTGTCCAATGCCATTATTTATTCCACGTACACAGACAACCTCTTCAGCCACTCAAAAGCCCTGGTTCTCTAAATCTTGTGACAAGGCCAGACATGAAAAGGTCAAAGCTCACAAAACGCTTCTACACAATCCCAGCCAACAAAATCGTCAAGCATTCTTACTGAAGCAAAAACTCGTTTAATAACCACATCAAAAACAAAGTCCCCTTAAGCTCTAAGGGCAGCAAACCCTTCTGGACTCTTGCTAAATCTATTGGGAATAATTTCTGCACGAGCACGTTCCCACCTCTTGTCTCAGGGGATGAAATTGTTTCTACCGCCCTGGGCAAGGCTGAATTTTTTGCCTTGTTGTTCGCCGGCAATTCTACTCTCAACTCATCTCCAAATCTTCAACCACCAACAGTCCCCAATGTCGCGCATAAAATGACGGATATCATTTTCAAAACTAAAAAGGTACGAAAGATGCTCTCTTCTCTTAATACCAGGAAAGCCTCTGCCTTGACGAGAGCCCAGCAAAAATGCGCACCAGAACTTGCTCCTGTCCTGACTTATCTGTTTTAGACATCTTACAATAGAGTCATATTCCCTAGTAACTGGAAAATTGCTCGAGTACAACCCGTCCCCAAGAAATGATCCAAAGCGCTTCCTAGCAACTACATGCCCCTTTCTCTCCATTTAGTCATCTGTAAAGGGATGGAAAAGTATATAAACACCGAATTACTAACATTTCTTGAAAACACAGTCTAATCCACGATGGGCAGTGTGGATTCCGTCAGTGCAGATCAACTGCCGACCTCCTTTCTTTTGTCACCTATTCTTGGAACAAGTCTATGGAACTACACGGTGAATCCCAGATTGTCGCTCTAGATATATCCAAAGCATTCAACCAGGTCTGGCACGCAGCGCTGCTTAATAAACTTCCGGCCTATGGCCTACCACCAAATCTCTGTACTTGGACAGCACATTTCCTCTCAAACCGGAGCATTTATGTTGTCGTGGATGGCCATTCCTTTAAACCATATCCAATTAATGGAGGAGTTCCTCAAGGTTCAGCATTAGCCCCTACTTTGTTTCTTTTCCACATCAATGACCTCCTCTCTAGCACATCCAACCCAGTTCACAGTTACGTGGACGACAGCACCCTCCACTCAAATATATAATATTCTAAGCCTGCCTCTTGGGTTCAATTAGATGAGGATCGCAGACTCATGGAGGGTTCTGTCTCCGTGGATCGCCAAAAATTATTAGACTATGGAGGTAGAAATCTTGTACAATTCAACCCCACCAATTCTCAGTCCTGCTTTCTTTCTCATAAGAGATACACCAGCCCTAGACCCATCACAATGAACAACCAAGTTATTCAAAGTAATGAGTCCTTTTCACTTGTTGGCATTTCTGTCGATAGAAATCTCAATTGGCACCAACATGTTACGTCAATTGCAGAAGCGGCTACTAAAAAATTAGGTTTCCTCTTCCGGGCTCGCAAATACTTTTCACCAGCTAATCTCTATACCTTATATACTTCACAAATAAGCCCATAACCTCGAATACTGCTCCCACATCTAGGGTGCTGCTGCCGCTTTGACACTCACTATCCTGGAATCCATTCAGAAGAGAGCAATACGTCTCATCGGTGACCCTACCCTCATCCAAAGCTGCCATTTCTTGCCCACCGATGTGCCCTTGGTGACCCCCCCTCTCTCTCTTTTATAGATATCTGCATGGGTACTGCTCAGAGGAGCTTTCTTTCATATTTCCTCCACCTGCTGCTCCCAACTGATCTACCAGGCGAGCAGAGCGAATGCACGCTTTCACTGTCCAGGTCACCAGACATAGAACGTTCTGTTATGCCCGCTCTTTTGTCACGAGGACTTCCAAGTTGTGGAATTCCTTGCCGGCGCATGTTTTTCCTACTCCTTCGAGCCTCCAAACTTTCAAATCCAGAATTAACAAGTTGCCTCTTTCCTCCTTGTCGACACCCACGGTACAATAGTATTTAGGCTTATAGCCCTGGTGGTGTGTTGTTGAAATAAAAAATAAAAAACTATCAAACACGGTACTGCATAACGAGAGGGGTTATTAGCACTATACTGCTTCTATAATCAGCAACACGTGAGCTTAAACAACACTTTAATTGTCTAGTAATGTTATAGCCTAAAAATCAATCGTATGGTCAGCAAATAATAATGCCAGATATAATATTGACCCATATATTCACAAATCCAGTAACAGCGGTAGCATAAGTATTATACTACGATAAAAACAATGTGCTGTATAATAGGAATCGATATAAACAGAGTAAGGTCCACCTAACATCTGGGTAATTAATGGTGGTTAATAACACTAGTTATTAATTAACATCAGCTATCCAATTACTGGGCCGTGAGCTCACTAACCCTTTACACACGGTTAATCAGGTTCAAAATGGGTTGCCTGAGGGGCCTTAACAATGAAATGAATGTCTGACATTTTTGTTACCTACGTAAAAAGTCAACCAAACCTCCAGAATTAAATTGCAACAAACGTGAAGCGCCCTCACAAGGTAAACAATTATAAACTTCACTGGCTGGATGAGGTTTACTTAATTAATCACTTGGAGGTGAAGCCTCCTCGTGGGTTTTATGTCCTTATGACCAACAATAACAACTAGACCACCCTATAGCTCAGTAATCGTAAAAAATAAATAACAAATAATGAGGTTATACCACTGACAACAAGTGACACTCAATATATCCACTTGAATTGATTACATTATGGTGGCGTTCACCAGGTCCACCGACTTTAGCGGCAGGTCATCGCTGATGATGACGTTATCAGTCACTATATATCATTTAACTGACATATAAGGTATAGCACACACAAAAAAAAGATATATACTTATCGTTTATCGTAAAAAATGGCACAAACTATATCACCCATGCATCAATGAGATGGTTGTTGTAAATACTCATCTGAGCGACGACAGCTTCAACAGCGCACGCTAGACCGGCATCAGATCAGGAGCATCAAGGCACGCTTGCTACAATCCAAGCATCAGCGGCTTATTCACTGTAACGACCCGTCTACGTTACTCTTAATTACACTGGAATGGCAGTGACCCTAAAACGAATTTTTATTATAATGGCTGTAGTAACCAGCCTGCCCTGAAGGACAACTTTATAGACTCAACGTGGTGGCAATGACACACACAAATGGCCGCGGATACTATAGCACCTGCCGGCTTCAACACCAGAACCCGAAGCGTCCTACCGGACGGGGAAATGTGGCAGCCATCCTTTCCATGTACACATGAGGTACAAATTCAGTCGTGCCAACCCATAGACATCGGATCGTCCCGCCGCTAATAACCATAGAATATAACTAGCTATCGCATAGAATAAATAAAGACAGGAGATCAACCCCCAAGCCAATGTATATTTACCATAGGCTTAATAAAATTATATGAGCAGGTGTACTGAAGGTATCACCTGCTCGAGGATTATGGACGAAAACAGACGCGGTCTGTGTCAACCTAAACAACTCACTCACGTAAGATCACATTAAATAGAAACAAAACGTTTTAAAATGATGACATATTAACAAAAAAAAGTTACGACATCTGGGTCGTAACAATCAAAAGTGTGAATATTGTCGGCAACCATTGCAAAATTAAGTCATGCACAAAAGACCCATTAGGTCCTCAAAGGTGAGACGGCAGAGGTCTCTATACGAATCATTAAACAATCTACAATGGCAAAAGAGGTAGTGAAAGAACCAGAAAAGTTCAGTCGCATGTTGGGAGCAATATATTGGCGAAGACATGTGTCATTTGTTTGCGTAATAGAAGAGTATATATGCGAAGATGCACTAGTGTGGAAGAAGCAACAACAGTCAGGTCAAAAGTGCATGGAAAATATTGTTAGGAAAGAGCGTGAGCTTTGTGATGACCGGTAGTAGTGCTAGTAGTAGTGGATACGGATTATTTTAAAACAAGCTTGTTACGTTAGTATATACAGAAGTAAAGACTTTTTCTCTGGGTGCATAAATGCCTGCTTTCTTCTCTGCAACCGGTTTCGCTTTTTACAATGCAATAAAAGGCGAAACCAGCTGCAGAGAAGAATATAAGCATATGTGAATCCAGATGAAACGTCTCTACATCTTCATCCAGTATGGAACGGTTTTGCCAAATAAGGCAAACAACAATTAATTAATTGTTTGCTTAATATAAAAGTATGTTATATGATTTATGCATTAGATCTAATGCTTTTCCAATAAATTAGACGGAAACGAAAGACAAACATTTTGTTGCAAACTAAACATACGAATCGCTCCAAATCTATGTTTAGATTGAGTAAGGATTATTAGTGGTATAAATTAGTTTCTGTTACAGTAGTTTTATTTGAAAATTTGTATATCATTTGTATATCTGATTCGTACTAAGATGATTTAATGAAATGAAAAGATTAAGTGAAAAAAAGAGATTTTAAAGCAGTTAGAAATGAGCAGGAATGTATTTAACTATTTCATCATTATATAAGTTGACTTATCCTTAATTTGATCTATTTTGGAGCCTTATTCCAAAGAGAGCTTTTAACATCTATAGAAAGGGTCTACTAATAGGTTGTGATTAACCACAACTACCTATCTATTATTTTTAATTGATTTGGAAAAAGGAGGAGGTATGTATATGGTCACATATTGTTCGGCAATGCCTGAACCTATTTGAAGCATATTTACTCTGTTATGTTCAACAAACACCGGAGGTAACCCCGTTAGGTTTGTTTTATATCCAGTTTATTAATTTTTTTTTCAATTTATAAAATAGTTTTAAAAATTAAAAAAATTATTGACAATGACATTGTCATTATGTAAAAGTAGAAAGTTTGTCAAAACACGGAAATGATAAGTCAAAGTTCAGGGAATTATGCTACTCGAAGAATTAGTGCCACAAGTTCCTATAGACTTTGTTTGGAAAATTCAAAGTAACGGAGTTACAGGGTCTCAAAAATTATAATTATTATTATTATTATTATTATTATTATTATTATTATTATTATTATCACCTTTTTCATAATTAACTTGGCTAATTCGCAAGTAAATTCACAACAAACTATTATTTGTCAAAACTAACCCCCACATAAGCTTGTTTACCGAGAATGTTTTCAAAGCACACTCCATTAATATCGAAAATAAGATTAGGTGATTTCGTAATCAATCAATATTAGCAAATCGTTAAGAACGTTTATCTCGAAAACGGTTAGTTTGATTTGAATGCAATGAGAGGCCCTTTTTATGAGTCATTATCTCCTGGTAGGCCTATAAGATTATAAGGGATCCACATCAAATTTTCAACGTGAATACAAAATTGTATTACATACAAGTTCACTGAACTGAAGATAATCGACTTACGACAAAAAAAGTTATTAACAAAAACGTGATGTTTTTTCTTGAAACCCTGTAATTTTTGAGTTTACAAAAAATCGCTATAGGAATTTGTGGCACTGCTTTTCGTGTAGCATAACCCTCTGATTTTTTTGCTTATCATTTCCGGACACCTGTATATTATACAGTATGGAACAGCCAAATGGAATAAATTCGGTATCTCAATTCTTCTGCATATTTATAAAAAATCCCAAACACGTCAATTTTAGATAAGAAATGACATCCTGCAACGTGAAAACTTGACTCCTACATTCAACCCCCTTCGAGTGACAGTTGCAATCCCCAGCTTTTTAAATAGAATATTCAAGTGCATCTAACAAAAATATAAAATATAGGGTGTTCCATTTAAAATATACGAGTTTTTTGTTTCAAATCCTACGGAATCCAGATACATTTTACAAACCACCACATGAAATAATGTTTTCTGCAATATCACATCGCAGCTTAGTTATACTGTAATGCATGGAGAAAAATATAATTCATCATATTAACATGAAGCGAAATCACGTTCATTAAGCCAGTTTCTTTGTGAAGAGAATTAAAAACAAAACTGAATATCTCGAAAACAATGGAAGAGAAGGACATGATTTCCTAATGAAAGTCGACCAAAAATTAAAAGGGCAATTTCAAAAATATAATAAGGTGTAGGTGTCCTATTTAAAATAGAGACCAGTATCTATTTCCAGATAACCGCCATTTTGTAAATTATTTGCATCAAAAGGCATCTCCGGAAACTTCCACACACAAATTTTCATCACTTAAATATGCATATTTTGGAAAATAAGCTAACAGCTTACTTAACTTGGAAGATCCGGTACAATAATGGAACTGTTAGCTATTTTTTTTTCTGTTGTCCTTTTTTATTTATTTTCTATTTATTATTTCTTCTATAAATAGATTGAACCTATTTAGTCACAATGGCCTTTTTTACCGTACATTTTTCTTATTTCAGATTAAGCTCATATCAAATATTTTTTTATAGTACACTTATTTTTGCAAATATTGACAATAATTAAAATACACCCCAGCTCTCTTCATATATGTAACCATATTTTCTATTTATTATCATGAAATGCCTTCTCCAGGTCTACACAAGCAATAAAGGGACCTTCTTCTCAAGCTGCTTCTCTCCTATTGTTCTTAGTGCTAGTAGCGCTTGTCTAGTTCCTCGATCAAGTCTAAATGCAGTTAATTCTCAATTTAACGTCTTATTCTATTTTTTAAGATGACTAGCAGAATATTTTATAGACGAGCCTGTGCACTTATTAGTCTTTGTGAAATACCAATACTTTTACTTTTTACAAACTCACTGTGCAGTTTTCCCGATATATAAAAATAAGTTGTTCTTTAATTATTATCGCCGTTTTTTTGTAATTTTTGCTGTTTATTGACCTGCAGCAGAAGTTTTGCCTCCTATACTCTTTCTATACATTTTTTTTAAATTTTAACAACACACCACCAGGGCTTACAGCCTAAATAGTATCGTACCGTGGGTGTCGACAAGGAGGAAAGAGGCAACTTGTTAATTCTGGACTTGAAAGTTTGGAGGTTCGAAGGAGTAGGAAAAACGTGTGCCGGCAAGGAATTCCACAACTTGGAAGTCCTCGGGACAAAAGAGCGGGCATAACAGGATGTTCTATGTCTGGTGACCTGGACAGTAAAAGGGTGCATTCGCTCTGTTCTCCTGGTAGATCTGTTAGGGGCAGCAGGTGGGGGAACTATGGAGGAAAGCTCCACTGAGCAGTGCCCGTGCAGATATCTCTAAAAGAGAGAGAGGTCACCAACGGCACGTCGGTGGGGATGGCTGCCTTTGGGTGAAGGTAGGGTCACCGATGAGACGTATAGCTCTCTTTTGAATGGAGTCCCGGATAGCGAGTGTAGAAGCGGCAGCTGCACCCCAGATGTGGGAGCAGTATTCGAGGTTTGGCCTTATTTGTAAAGTATATCAGGTATAGAGGTTAGCTGGTGAAAATTATTTGCGAGCCCGGAAGACGGAACCTAATTTCTTAGCAGCCGCTTCTGCAATTGATGTAACATGTTGGTGCCAATTAAGATTTCGATCCACAGAAATGCCAACAAGAGAAAAGGACTCATTACTTTGAATAACTTGGTTGGTCATTGTGATGGGTCTAGGGCTGGTGTATCTCTTATGAGAAAGAAAGCAAGACTGAGATTTGGTGGAGTTGAATTGTACAAGATTTATACTTTCCCAGTCTATTATTGTTTGGAGATGCACGGAGACAGAACCCTCCGTGAGTCTGCGATCCTCATCTAATTGGGCTAAAGAGACAGGCTTAGAATATTGTATATTTGAGTGGAAGGTGCTGTCGTCCACGTAACTGTGAACTGGGTTGGATGTGCCAGACAGGAGGTCTTTGATGTGGAGAAGAAACAAAGTACGGGCTAAAGCTGAACCTTGAGGAACCCCTGCATTAATTGGATACAGTTTAGAGAAATGGCCATCCACAACAACAGAAATGCTCCTGTTGGAGAAGAAATTTGCTGTCCAGGTACAAAGTTTTGGTGGTAGGCCATAGGCCGGAAGTTTATTAAGCAGCGCTGCGCGCCAAAACTGGTCGAATGCTTTGGATATGTCTAGAGCAACAATCTGAGATTCACCGTGTAGTTCCATAGACTTGTTCCAATAATGGGTTACAAAGGAAAGGAGGTCAGCAGTCGATCTGCGCTGACGGAATCCATACTGCCTGTCGTGGATTAGACTGTGTTTTTCAAGACACTTTAGTAATTCGGTGTTCATATACTTTTCCATCACTTTAACGACGACTGAAAGGAGAGAAATAGGCCTGTAGTTGCTAGGAAGCGCTTTGGATCCTTTCTTTGGGACGGGTTGTACTCGAGCAGTTTTCCAGTTACTAGGGAATATGCCTTTATTGTAAGATATCTGAAACAGACGAGTCAGGATAGGAGCAAGTTCTGGTGCGCAATTTTTGAGAACAATTGCTGGGATCTCGTTAAGGCCAGAGGCTTTCCTGGTATTAAGAGAAGAGAGCATCTTTCGTACCTTTTTTTAGTTTTGAAAATGATATCCGTCATTTTATGCGCGACATTGGGGACTGTTGGTGGTTGAACATTTGGAGGTGGGTTGAGAGTAGAATTGCCGGCGAACAACGAAGCAAAAAGTTCAGCCTTGCCCAGGGCGGTAGAAACAATTTCATCCCCTGAGACTAAAGGTGGGAACGTGCTGTTGCAGAAATTATTTTGAATAGATTTAGCAAGAGTCCAGAAGGGTTTGCTGCCGTTGGAGCTTGAGAGGACTTTGTTTTTGATGTGGTTATTAAACGAATTTTTTGCCTCAGAAAGAATGCGGACATAACGGTTTCTTGCGTCGTTAAATGCTTGACGATTTTCTTGACTGGAATTGTGTAGAAGCGTTTTGTGAGCTTTGATCTTTTCAAGTCTGACCTTGTCACAGAATTTAGAGAACCAGGGCTTTTGAGTGGCTGAAGAGGTTTTCTGTGTACGTGGAATAAATAATTACATGCTAGCTTGGATAATTTCGTGACGTTTTGTGAGATATCAGAGGGGTCAGGATGAGAGAAGCAGACAGACGCCCATGGAAATGAGGAAAAGTAATCCCGCATTTCGCCCAGTTTGTGGAGTTGTAGTGCCAAACGATACGTGGGTGTGATGACCGTGTGACCTCGGGCTGCATTGCGCAGGAAGCAGTGACCATGCCGTGGTCTGAGCGACCAAGGAGGGCGGTGATTGATATGTTATGGCATTCAGGTTTTGTAGTAAGAAGGAGATACAAGGGATTTGAGCTGTGTGTTCGGATATGAGGAAAGTAAGTAGGTTGCTGAACCATATTGGCTAAAAAATTGCTGATTGCAAAGGCCTCCGCAGCTCTCCTTGTGGATCGGATTTTATCAAATTCGTCATTTGTTCGCCACTTCTAAAAGTCTTATTTGAAATTAATTTTCTATTTGTAGTTAAACGCTTTTTTATACCTTATTTTGTTTATATTTGCTGTATACTTATTTGCATCTTGATTTAATTTTCACACATTATGTTTCTGTAATAGCTTTAGCATTTCTTATGTAGTCCATAGTTTTCTTGGCTTTATTCTTCTTTCCCAGTAAGTTTTCCCCCGCCGGCTTCAAACCAAACTAATTTACGGTATTTCACCCTCCAAATGTACCTTATTTATTTCTGCTTCATCAGTTTCTCTGTATTTTTGCTTGTGTATTTTATTTTTTTTTTCGCCCTGACATATTCTTTGCAGATGTGTTCGTGCACATTACTGGTACCAGATTATTACTATCTAAGTGGCCACCATTGTTAACTTTTTTATTACTAAAGATACAAAATTGTTTAAACTAGTAAACAAGAGAATATTTTCAACACTCTTTAAGATAAATGAATGAAAGAAATACTTTAGCATCATGTTTGCCAAAGTGAAAGTAGAATAATTTTTTAGTAGAAACTCCTGTATATTTCGTATTATTCTGTTAAAAACTCCCAATCGTAAATAAGAAAGGTTATAGTTAGTTGTCTTCTATAGTCAAAAATTACAATTTTTAAATATGATTAGTATTCAAACAGTAAGAAGGCTGTAAAAATTAATGACCTAAGCAATGTCATTAGGATAAATGACACTTTCAGAGGCGGACATCCATGTATCTAGTGGGCTTTTGAAAACAACAATCTTATGGCGTTATTTTTTGACACTCTGACAAAAACTTAGAGGAATTGAGAGTGGATGACAAAAAACTATATTTAGGTAAGCGAGGTCATGAAAAGTTATTCGATATTTTCAAGCCTACCGTGAGAATCTCACTCCATATATTTTCATAGGCTCTAGTTTTTTAGTTACTCTAAAAGAATAAGAAACTTTTTGCGACCAGCCTAAAATTTTTGGCAAAAGATCTAGAAGGAAAGCTAGTTTTTGTCATTGATATTTCTGTCACCGAACTGTATATAATTTTGTTTTATTTTATTGAGCAGTGAATCAAATTCTGGAAGGTACAATAGAGGAAACATTCATTATTGACCAAGGCAAAATATTTGCCTCCAAGAAGTTCTATAAGTAAACAGAATCTGCAATTTCAGAAGGATGGCGCGTCTGCCCACAACTACAGAGATACTTATCAACTTCTATCTGGGGGCGGTCCTGGACTTCAAATTATCATGGTGGTCGCAAATAGAACGAGCAACGAGGAAGGGAATACCGACTTTGTAGCAGTTGCGCCGTGTGATAGGGTGGACCTGAGGACTTGATCCTCGGATCCTTCATTGGATTTACTCTGCGATCATCAGGACGAAGGTCCCTTATGGTGCAGCGGTTTTATGCTGCGGTGTGAACCAAGCTGCTACCTGGAAGCTGGCAAAACTTCAAAGATTGGCAAATCTGGATATCACCGGCGCTATGAAACAACGCCCTCAGCCATGCTAGAGGTCTTGCTGATACTGCCACCGCTTGCCATCTGTATGAAAAGAGAGGCTATGACGTCGCATGTCGGAATGCGAGACTCTGGAAGCTAGTGTGGTTAGGGAGCGATCACAGGACATGCAAAAATTGCCAAAGATTTGAAAAAGGAAACCTCAATTTCCACGACCAAGGTACGAAATGCAGAGAATTGATTATATTAGGCTAAATAGGACATATACCCTCAGGATCCCCAGCAAGAATTAACGGAGGGATAATGAGATTGCTTTCCAGCCTTCTAGCCTGGGCTGACGTATCACGGCTGAAGGAGCAGCCCGTCTCCGAGGCGGGAATATACACCGATGGCCTGGAGGTGCGTGAGAGTTATGCTCTGGGCGAATGTACCACGGCATTTGAAACGGAAGTGTACGCTATTTAGTCTGTAGCTACTCTATAGGATGTGAGGATGCGACCCGAAAAATGTGTATACATTTACTCGGATAGTCAGGCGACCCTCTGGACTGTCTGCGTGCTCATGATTAGATTAATGCTGAATTAGGAGCCCGCTGACGCTGTTGCGGGGCTGTCCAGGACAAAGAAGGTACAATTTGTGTGGATTCTGGGACACTGTGGCATGACGGCGAATGAGGTTGGCGAAAGACATCGCAACGCTCCGTTCCCGGCGGCCATTCTGTGGTTCAGAGCCTGCTATAGGCATAAGTAGGAAGGTGGTCCCCGACGCCCTAGATAGATAGACTAAGGAGGTCATGGAGAAGCACTGGAGGTCGGTCAGTGTCTCTAGACCATCAAGGGACTTTGTGGAGAGGCCGGATAGGAACAAGACTGTCTAGTTTCTTGGTAGAAGTCGGTCTGCGCTTAGCCGCATTATTGGGGTGCTAGTGGGCCACTGTACTCGCAGAAGACACCTCACATTGGTCGGTGTCGAGAGGGATCCCATTTGCAGGGAATGCGACGGGACTGAAGAAAAACATCTTACCACTACCTGTGTGAATGAGAGGCTTTTGGGAGTCTTCGAACAGAATTATTTGGTTCTAGGAGTCTGCAGCTGAGCCAAGTAAGTTCCGTCAAATGGAAGACCATCATGACCTCTATTTAGAGCTCAAGGTTTATTGACGAAAGCGAGGAGGGGTAAGGCACGGTTGCTGGATGCCGGGGTTGGAAAAAAGGTCGGATCTAGTATAGTTGCCTGGCGCCAACCGCACCACCATTGCTTTTACTACTGTCAACTTCTAAGTGCTGTTTTTAGCGACCAGTGAATAAAAACCACTGGCCCCATTTCGTGGACTTCCTGACCACCAGACCTAATCCCGCATGATTTTTTTGTGGAGTTATTTAAAGAATTAAATTCACAAGTAAAGGTATGATAACGTTGATGCATGAAAAACTACAGTTACACTAAAGGCAGTTGGAGCAATTAAAAAACGTGCGCGGAAATATTTTGGAAGAGCGAATGGTATCTTTGAGCATCATTTAAGAAAAAAAAATGTAATTTTATTTTGTTTTATTAAAAGCTGATGTGTAAAATAAGATGTGTGTATCTAATTTAATTGTTTTAGTTTAAGGTTCATACCATCATTATTTTATATCTAAGGAAAAAATACATCGTAAGCCTTTGTGTTTCAAATGTGGAATTTTAACATACGAGATAGAAATTTCTATTTAAAAGCTAGTATTTTACTTCCGCACTCAAAACACCTGAGTCAATTGCTTTTTGGCATTCTTTTTATCTTAAATAACGCTAAAACTATTAAAAGTTTACTAATCTAAAAAATTTTGTATTTTTAATAATAACAAAGATACTAATGGTGTATAATTTGGATAACTCTGTATATATATATATCTACTCCAGGACTCGTGCAGATGGATTTAAAATAATTTCTGTAATATTTCACAATAGGATTTAAACAAATTATTAAAATTTACTGTGATTTTAAAATTAGAATCGTTGTGAATTTACAGTGGGATTTCTTTTTTATATGAATAAAAATGTATTTTAAAAGGTTTTTATTGCATTGCTATAGAACTAGCAATGGAAGAAAATACAAGCTACCGGATAAACTGTAGAAGTACGATTGGGAACTTATTTTTTATTAAAGCATGTGAAAATTCAACTAGTGCCTAAAATAATTATACCGAGTGTACATTTTTAATAACTTTGAGTCTGTTCAGCAACTGCTGTAAATATCGAAGTAGATCACGGCAGATTGATGTTTTTGATTTTATTTTGAGCGCTTTGGTGCGGTCTACTTTTTTATTGTGCCTTAATCATGTAAGTAATTAATTTAATTATTTTAAATGATATTTCTTACTTTTGCAGTTAAATGAAAACCATACTGGAACATGTAACCTTAAGACTTATATTTATTATGTTGTTACCACCCCCAGCACTGTTAGCAGAGGACGGAAAAAGCAAAATGCTGGAAAAATTAACGGAACCAAAGATTCCAAGACAATTTTTTCAAGAGTACTCTGAATATATTTTTCTTTTCCATTACGATAATAGAACCTCTGGGAACGCGAACATTGTTATTAAACAAAATTTCATCCACATAAGATCTCAAGTTCTTATAAATTATAGCACTGCAACAAAGTTTGCTCGCCCAAAAGGTTACAAAATTATAAACGTAGTACTATTATCTGATCCTTTTGAATTTCTAAATTTCACTAAAATAAATTATAACATTGTAAATAAGGATGTGGTAATCATACTTGCAGAAGACGAGACTCTTAAAGTGAAACACACCCATAAATACATGAGAATCAAAACCATCTGGCAACTGCCTGGAATTGATAGAGCATCTAGTGTATTCCTCTTCAATTTAAAAAACAAGAAACTTTACTGGTGTTGCTATTACTGCGGGAAAAATTCTGGAATGGTCCAATTGATTGGTGCTGGCCAACCTATTTCAAATTACATTGAATATTATAGAAAACACAATAATTTTTATGGTCGCAAGTTTACAATTGGATACGTTAATGCACCTCCCTATTTTTCTTGTAGGTAAGTATAACCAACAAACCATGAACAATGCAATGCTAATTGTCTTAAGGTTTAATAAGAGATAGCACTTTTTGAAGTGCGCGTTATTTTGATTTAGTTGCACCACTACCACGTTTCGTATTAAAAAATGTGGTGTGAAGCCTGTTTCACGCCAGAAAAAATATAGAGAATATCCGACCTCATTCTGCGAAAAAATCGGCTGAAAACGGGTTATCAACTGTGACATGTCTGTTGCCTATGTTGGTTGGCGTCACAGGAGAGGCAGAATTAATTTGTTGTGTTCCATTCTATATTGTTTAATTATCCATTCCGCCACTGAAGGTGGTTGTCTGTCGAAGCGATCCATCAAATTATATATATATATATATATATATATATATATATATATATATATATATATATATATATATATATATATATATATATATATATATATATGAAATATTTAAAAATTATTCTCAAAGTAAGCGCAGGCGCTGCGAAATTCAGGTAAACTTTTTGATTAAAATGAAGCCCTTGTAGTGACTGGTGTAAGCAAAGTGATAAAAAAGGTCGTGGAAACAGGAACAAAATATACTTCCTGGTATTGCCTGAAGTAGTTTGAAAACCAAAAAGCCTTAACTAACCACAGAACTTAGTAATTGTTTATAGTCGTAATTCTTTAAAAAATAGTGCTGCAAAGTGAATTATAACCTCCACATGGCTGTAATAATCCAGTTTCCTCAGATAGGCATTCTCATGAAATGAATGTGTGGTCCATGACTTGACCACAAAGAAAATATTCGTATTCCTGTACCCATAAACTTATGAAAGGTTATATTATTTAAGTTTTAACAAAATAATATCAATTTTCACCAAATCACGCCTCATTTATTCCTTACCGCCTGAAGCGTACTTACCGAAAAACAATTTCCAAGCGTTCTTGTGTCGGGTGCTAACTGGATACCAAATTGAAAGATGATATCTCAATTCGTTCGAAAGTTATTGCGTCTACTAACAGAACGACGTACAGGTCGACAGATCGACCAACTGACAGAAAAAAAAAATCGTTCCAGAATCAAGTTTTCTATATGTTTTGAGACTTTTTGCGCTGTTTTAGCAAAAAAAAAAGCAAAATTTTTCAACGATATTCTAACCCCACACATTCAACCCTAAATTTAATTTCAGCACAGAGTACTAGATATTTGCTGAAATCGAATGTTTTCTAATAAACATATCTTAAAACGTTATTTTACTTGAGTTCTAACGAAAAAAAAATAACCGTCTTACACGAAATCACCTGCCATTCCCCCTGGAGTGATTTTACCCAAAAACAATCAGAACCGTTCGTTTGTCCGGTGCTAACTGTATACCAAACTTGAAGACGATAAATCGATTCATTCTAAAGTTATCGTGGCTACAAACAGACAGACATACAGACCGACAGACCGACAGACCGATAGACCGACAGACCGACAGACCGGCAGACCGACAGACGGACAGACCAATAGACCCACGGACCGACAGACAAAAACAAAGTTTTCGTTTTCAAATCATGTTTTCCATAGGTTTTGATACTCTTTACGACGTTTAAGCGAAAAAAATATTGAAATTGTTGTCGCCGATGCTATAGTTCCACACGTATTGACGATATGGAAGTAAAATATTGCAAAAAGTCCTTGGATTATTTGCTTGCAACATAAAACTGACTAAAGGTTAAAGGAAATTCTCCACCCTCAAAGGGAAATGCAGTTGCATCAAGTAATTCCCTGTAAGACACAGTCCTTGTAGAAGGTGACGAATTTCAATTAAACGATCTTCAAGCTGATATTCTACCCTCAAACCATAGCAAGCAATGTATAATAGCAAGCATTCTTGGTTGAAAGATGGTGGTAGTTTTTTTCTATGGACTTGGCCAATCTAAAGTTAAGTCCTCTTATGCCCAGTCTTGCTCCCTCCATTTGTCTGAACCCGTCTATATACCGTGCAGATGAGTTATATGTCAGCCTTCTGCTGCCTCTTTTCCATACTTGACGGTCGCTTACAACCATTTTAACTGAAACTATGAGATCCAGTTTAGCTGGCATTTGATCTCTTGGTTTGGAGAGTGACCGATGGAATAATTTCCAGGATTTTCAAGTGGCCAGTCAAGTCTCCTGGTTCGATTTGCCTGCTTAAAATAAAGCACTAAGTGCTGGTTCCCTCTTTACGCATATCTGCAGTGGAGTAAGGTTCAGCATCGCCTCTATTGCAGCTGCAGGGCATGATGCCATAGCTCCCGTGATTCAAAGACAGATCAGCCTCTGCAATCTTTTCAATTTGCGTTGTGTTGAGGCTTGTTCCGTGTTTGGCCACCATACTCTACATGCGTATGTGACCGTGGGTTTCAGCACAGTTTGGTATATCCAATATAACAGCCTGCAATTCGGTCCCCATATTTTCGCATGAGTTTACGGAAAGTCCAGATTGCCATTGTGCGTCTCGAATGAGTTTTGTCCAAGTGTGTGTTCCAGTTCACTTTTTGGTCTAAAAAAATATAGAAATATTCAACTTCATTAGAAAATTGTATCTGTGTTCCATTCAGAGTGGGACTTTTAATTCAGTTCGCGAATAGGACAAGGACTGTCTTATGCCGATTTGCATTGAGCCACGTTGTCTCACTCCAGTTCCTTACCAGAGCGACAAAAATTAGGGGAGGCAAAATTAAAGGCGCTAACACGGAGAGAAAAATCTTATAAAAATTACAGTGCTCAGCAGGAAAAAAAAACTAAGTTTGCTTGCCATTTGAACCTCGAATTACGAGAGATCTAGATAGCATTTTGAAAAAAGCCAACTTGCAACTATCGTTTTCGAAGAAAAAAATATTTCACAAACTTGCTAAGTAACCCATAAAACAAGGATAGTACGGCCACAATGTCGGGAATTATGAAATAAGTTGTACAGATTGTGATCTTAATCACGTCGGACAAACAAAGAGATCTATTGGAATTAGATTCAAAGAATATTTGTCACAATTAAAATACGGTACTGTAGATAGATCTTCCGTCGCTCGACAAATTTGGGATAATAATCACCACGTTAATAAGGAGAATCTAAAATTAATAAAAAATCTTAGACAACCAGGACAGCTAAACGCATTCGAAAGTATATATATATATATATATATATATATATATATATATATATATATATATATATATATATATATTGTAGTATAATTATATGTTCTGTGTAATTTATTTTACCACTACAATTATCTTAATACAAGAGAAAAATTTGTGCCCTTATTAAATTCATCCCAGGGTGGATTCAACTATTAATTAATAAAAATAAAAAAAAAAAAAAAAAAAAAAACTTGATCTCATAAAAATGTGTTTTTATCGCCAATATTTGATTACTGTTAAATAAGCTTTCTTTCAATACCCATTACAGTCACTTCTGAACTCTTTGTATAATTCTATTATGACAAATGAAATCGACTTGGGCTTCTTATAATACTATACTTCTATTTCTTTAATTATTATGATTTTACTAACATTTTTTCTATTTCTATTTATCTCAAAATTTCCTCATAAAACTACTTACTTCTAACATATGTTTATATTAACTTCTCAACCTATTTCAGTACCTAATTATTTTCTATGCACAAGTAGTTCAATATATATATATTTTTTTTTTACTGTTCTATTTTTCCCGCTAAGATTCTTTCATTTCGTTTTACAAACGTCTTCAATTGATCCATTATTATTTATACACAACCCCATCCACTTTATCTTACTAGGTCTATCTAATATATTTACTGAGAATTATGAATCAACAAGCGAACTACAGTCTGTTTCTTGTGAACCTTTTACATATTTTAACAGTTGGAAAATAACATTTTTACTTGTTATAAATACCTCCTTTTTTTCTTCCTTCTCGGCTCTTCGTAATTCCCATTTAAACGAGGCTCTGCGTTTGGTGATGTAGACACCTCTGTATCGTCTGCTATAAACGATCATTGACTGCTTCCGCTCACTCACATTTATTTCCAATACCACTTTGAACAATTCTTACTATTTAAAACTTCATTTACTGACTTTTAACGATCCGGGTTTTAATCAATTTATTTATACCTTACAACATTCCATTATAACAAATTGTTTACAATAACATTCTAGTCTTTTTTTCAAACAGCTGCGCTTCACAATTATATAACGTCAATCTTATGTTCTAGACTTCTTTATATCCATTCATCAGTTAAATTCACATCAAAACTCCACCATCTATCTCATCTGACACCACCTTTCAAAAAAAAATCCCTACCTATCAAACTTTTTGTTACCATGACAGTCCGCCTTCTTAATAGAGTTCTTAAAACTAACATTTTATAAGAATCTTAAAACTAACATTTTATGCAATACAAAGAAATTATTGTCTGTGGTTAACATCTAACCTCCTAAATCCCTTCTAAACTAGTTATCTACACCCTACTGACTAATATCTTAATTATCTACAGTGGTATCATTGCCTATTTAAGTCCATGTTGTGTTTTCTTAACTTTGCCTTTTATTTTTTTATAAAATGTACAAAATTTTTGTAGTGCATATCACATACATAAAAAGTAAAGATTAGCACCTGTGATGAGCACTGAAAATTACAATTTGATTCAAATTTTTTTTTTATTCAGATTTTACGTGGCTATCAAATTTGCTGTTATCAAATTTGCTGCACCATCTCTTTTAGAAAAATTTTTGTATCGATAATACCAATAGTGATAATAATAATAATACTTATTATGTGCGTACGTGAGCCTGGATCACACCACAAATTCCCCTAAGAAACAATTTCGGCACTTTGAAATCGAGATTTCAACCTGTCAAATTGTTTATTACCAATATGTTTTCATTTTTCTACTCTTCGAACTTCATTCTGCTCCCATATTTGGACGTTTTTATATTCCGCTATCTACGACTCTTGTTTTCTATTACTGTCTCACTTCAATATATCTACATATATATTTTCTCGGGTTTTCTTCTTTATGGTGTTCAAATCTTTTTCTTTCTTTAATTCACAACGACATTACCTTATTTTGATTTATTTTCTCGGATTTGCAGCTTTCTCAATATCCCTTATTAACTTGTTCATATTATTTTTATTTTATATGGCTTCGATCCTTTAAACATAATCTACATTCCCCTATATTTTCATTATTCCATTTATATTCCTACTTTTCTTCATTTTTCATATATCAATATTTATTATCATCATATTCTTAGTTTATCATTACCTATCTTAGGTTTTCTATTCTTATTTACTGGTTTCGCTACACAAACTACTAATTCTTCATATTTTTCGCCATATACTAATATTTTTATCATATTTTCTACTTCATTTTCATTCATTTGTTATCTTTACATTTTAGCTTGCTTCATCCTGCCTTTGTCAGTCATCGTTGCTTTTC
Organism: Tillus elongatus; assembly: GCA_964006375.1. NCBI lineage: Eukaryota > Metazoa > Arthropoda > Insecta > Coleoptera > Cleridae > Tillus > Tillus elongatus. The sequence continues at coordinate 90,056,016 of OZ023268.1, forward strand.
TTTTCTTTGATTTCCATTTTATGCCTCGAGTTTTCTATATGCTTACATTTTTCTTGCATCCATCCCTTTTCTTTTATCTTGCTTTCCTTTTGCCATTCGGCCTTGATAATTTTAGCCTCTTTCTTTCCTACTCTTCTAATTCTTAGCACAGCTCCTTGTTCTTACTGCTCTGTTGCTACCTAGCCTTCATGTTTGACTTGCACCTTCTTTCCCACTCTTTTGATTTTTTTTACAATAGGGTACTAGTTCTTCCCGTTCAAATTTGTACACATCTGATATGTTAAATAATCCTCTTATCTGGTCTGTTACGACATCTTTTACTTTACAACTGTTTATTGGATTATCATTGACTATTTCATAGGGACCTTCAAATAGTGGTTGTAACTTGGCACATTTCCCCAATTCTCGATTCCCAATTCTTTGTGCTCGTATAACTACTAGATCTCCTTTTTTGAAATACACTCTTCTTTTAATCTTCTTTCTCTGCCTGCTCAAATACTTTTCTGCTTTTCTTTTTATTCTTACCCTTACTTGCTCAATCACTCTCTCATAGTTTCTACTTTCATTGACTATCCATTTTCTCTCAGGCCGTCTACCTGTCATAATGTATATAGGCGTTTCTTCAGTATTTAAATTCGGACACTCGTTCATTATTCTCTCCACATTTGTTATCTGATCTTCCCATTCTCTCTGGTCGTCACTTATTAATATACGCATATACTTTATAACCTCCTGTATGTACCTTTCCCCATTTTGATCTTGCTGTTGCTCACTAATACATATTTGTTGAGGTAATCTATTATTATTTTATGCTTTTCCATTTCATCCGTTCCCATAATCACATCGTACTCCATATCCGCCATTATTAACAATTGTAATTCCAATCTATGTTCTTTTATTTCTATTTCTACAGATATTGTTTCGTTTATTTCTCCTATTTTCTTTCCCCTTGCATTTATCAATGTTATCTTTGGTATTTTTATTCTTCCGACGTTTCCATATTCAATGTTTTCTAGCAATTTTCCAGATATGATCGAGGCTTCCGATCCGGTGTCTAACATTATACTAATTTCTCTATCTTTTAATTTACCCTTGACAATTATTAACCCTATAGATTCTTCAATTTCTTCTGCCTCTTTATCATTCTTAAAAATTTCCCTAGGATGTTCATATATACATGTATTGCTGGTTTTTTTATGTGTATGTTTGTTTTCGTATGGCTTGTGCTTACTTAAAAATTTGTATGTACTCTTGCGTGCTCGACGATCCTACTTGGACTTATTGCTCTTGCCTCATTTACGGTGCCACTCATTACTCTTATTTCGTCTAATGTGTCATTCCGTCTTCTCTCATCCAATTCTCTCATACTATGCATGCTCAGCTCTCTCTCTTTCCTTATAGCCCCACCACTTGGTTTCAATTCAATGTTTTGTTCCCTGATATTACACTGCCTTGTCCTTGGATTACTGTCATATTCTTCTTTGCGCCTTGGATTGTATTGGTCGTGGTTTGCCATACGTTCCCTATTAAAGTTTTTATTTTCGTACTGATTACTGCTCCTGTACCGGTTGTCTCCCCTATAGTTCTCTCGGTTATTATTATTATATATCTCGTACCGATTATTGCGATTTTGCCTGTAATCATCACGATTGCTGGTATACCTTTCCCCATGATTATTCCTCATGTTGTCGTAGGGTCTATATTGTCTTCCATAGTACCTGTTTTCCCCATCTGTGTCTCGTCTGTAAGTTTGTCCATTTCTTTGGTTCTCATCAGAGGTTTGCCTTCTATTGTCTCCTCTGTAATTGTTTTCTTCCCTATTTCTTTGTTTATTCATTGTCCTTTGCACCCTCTGTAAATAGTTGACTACTTGGTCCAGCGTCCTTATATTTTGGATACCTATTGTCTCAGCTATTTCACTTTTAAAGTGTCTCGCTATGTAAACGATGATTTCTTCTTCCCTCATCTTTGGCGTTAAGTGCTGTGCCATATCGTAGATGTGCAATGCGTAACTCGATAATTCTTTAGGGTCGTTTGGGTCCTGTTTACCAAAATATAGTCTCTCTCTGACTACTGCCTGCTGAGATTCTCCCCAGTAATGGTTTAAGAATTTATTTTCGAAATCCTCTACGTCTTCTATGCTTTCTTCTTTACTGGTAAACCAGATTAGCGCATCCCCTTCTAAGCTTAGTTTAATGATTTCTTTAATGTCTTGTAAGTCGTAGGTATTTTTCAGTCTATTAATTAAGCTAGTGATGAAAACTTTCGGGTGTAGCTTGTTTATTTTTCCGTTAAATTTATGTCCTACCTCTTGTATTATGCCAGTCATATTTGGGTGTACTATTCTTTCATTTCCCATGTGCTTTTGTACTTTCTCCCATTCTTCTCTCATTCTCATACTTTCCTCATTAAATCTTTGTTCTGCCTCGTCTCTTAATTTTTTTACATTTTCACCATTTACTCTGCTTATTTGATTGATCTGTTTAATCTTCCCATTTACTTCTGTTAATTTGTCCTTTATTTCACTGTGATAGTTCTCTACCTTTTTTTCCATCACTGTGTTTACTCCTACTAGTCTCTGATACCGTTCATTTTCCATCTGTATCAAACTACTCATCTCGTCGTCAGTTGCTTTGATTTTCTCGATTATAACCTTGCGTACTTCATTCATTTCTTCATCGACTTTCTCTTCTATCTTTCATTCTATTTCTACTTTTAATACTTGCACTGTTTTATCAAATTTTTCTGTAATTTTTATATCCATTTCATTTAATCTGTCGTTCATCTGTCTCATATTTTGATTCATATTTTGCATTATGCTTATTTCCTGTTTCTCTATCTTATCATTTATATCTTGTTTTATATTAATTTCCTGTTTCGCCAACTTCTCATTTATCTCCTGCATTATGCTATTTATATTTGCATTCATACTTTGTTCTTGTTTTTCTATTTTGTCCCCTATACTATTCATACTTTGCATTAATTTCATTAATATTTCGTTGTTACTGTCACGTTTTTGTTCAGGTGCTGACACTCCTCCATTTGTTTCTGCACTCGTATTTACATTCATTTCTACGTGTTCTTCCATATTCTCTCTTATTTCTTGTTCGTCCACTCTTTCCTCACTCATTTCAACATTTTCCTGTAGCTCATTCGCTCTGTCATCTCCTCTGTCTTGTCTGTCTCTCGATGTAGCTGTCTTTCTAGTTGCTTTTTTGTTAGGCATGTTATTTATATGGGTATTGAAATTGGAAATGGTTCAGCTATTTCTTTTATCTACGTTTTTATATTATTATTTCTAATTTTTTTTTATAGGTCCGTGCATGTATTTTCCAAGCCCTCACGTTTGGTCGCCATTTTGTAGTATAATTATATGTTCTGTGTAATTTATTTTACCACTACAATTATCTTAATACAAGAGAAAAATTTGTGCCCTTATTAAATTCATCCCAGGGTGGATTCAACTATTAATTAATAAAAAAAAAAAAAAAAAACAAAACTTGATCTCATAAAAATGTGTTTTTATCGCCAATATTTGATTACTGTTAAATAAGCTTTCTTTCAATACCCATTACAGTCACTTCTGAACTCTTTGTATAATTCTATTATGACAAATGAAATCGACTTGGGCTTCTTATAATACTATACTTCTATTTCTTTAATTATTATGATTTTACTAACATTTTTTCTATTTCTATTTATCTCAAAATTTCCTCATAAAACTACTTACTTCTAACATATGTTTATATTAACTTCTCAACCTATTTCAGTACCTAATTATTTTCTATGCACAAGTAGTTCAATATATATATTTTTTTTACTGTTCTATTTTTCCCGCTAAGATTCATTCATTTCGTTTTACAAACGTCTTCAATTGATCCATTATTATTTATACACAACCCCATCCACTTTATCTTACTAGGTCTATCTAATATATTTACTGAGAATTATGAATCAACAAGCGAACTACAGTCTGTTTCTTGTGAACCTTTTACATATTTTAACAGTTGGAAAATAACATTTTTACTTGTTATAAATACCTCCTTTTTTTCTTCCTTCTCGGCTCTTCGTAATTCCCATTTAAACGAGGCTCTGCGTTTGGTGATGTAGACACCTCTGTATCGTCTGCTATAAACGATCATTGACTGCTTCCGCTCACTCACATTTATTTCCAATACCACTTTGAACAATTCTTACTATTTAAAACTTCATTTACTGACTTTTAACGATCCGGGTTTTAATCAATTTATTTATACCTTACAACATTCCATTATAACAAATTGTTTACAATAACATTCTAGTCTTTTTTTCAAACAGCTGCGCTTCACAATTATATAACGTCAATCTTATGTTCTAGACTTCTTTATATCCATTCATCAGTTAAATTCACATCAAAACTCCACCATCTATCTCATCTGACACCACCTTTCAAAAAAAAATCCCTACCTATCAAACTTTTTGTTACCATGACAGTCCGCCTTCTTAATAGAGTTCTTAAAACTAACATTTTATAAGAATCTTAAAACTAACATTTTATGCAATACAAAGAAATTATTGTCTGTGGTTAACATCTAACCTCCTAAATCTCTTCTAAACTAGTTATCTACACCCTACTGACTAATATCTTAATTATCTACAGTGGTATCATTGCCTATTTAAGTCCATGTTGTGTTTTCTTAACTTTGCCTTTTATTTTTTTATAAAATGTACAAAATTTTTGTAGTGCATATCACATACATAAAAAGTAAAGATTAGCACCTGTGATGAGCACTGAAAATTACAATTTGATTCAAATTTTTTTTTTATTCAGATTTTACGTGGCTATCAAATTTGCTGTTATCAAATTTGCTGCACCATCTCTTTTAGAAAAATTTTTGTATCGATAATACCAATAGTGATAATAATAATAATACTTATTATGTGCGTACGTGAGCCTGGATCACACCACAATATATATATATATTCGAAGACGTTTAACTGTCTTGGTTAAATTTACAATAGAAAAAGAATCAAAGAACACCATAAACTTCCTAGGCTTAACACTAGTCAGAAAAGAAAACCAGATTGAATACAAAATATACAGAAAACCTACACAAACAGACATCACGATACCTAACCACTCAATACACCCACACACACACAAAATGGCCGCATACAGAGACTTAATAAACCGAATGCTAGACGTGCTCCATAATGAAGAACGAAAGGAATACAATATCATAATACAAATAGCACAAAGAAATGGATACAACCAGAAAACAATAGAAACGCTAGTAAAAGAAATCAAAAACAAACAAATCAACAAAACCGAAAACAAAACACCAGAAACAAACACGAAATACACAACATTCACTTATAACCACCTCATCAAAAAAAATAACAGAAACATTCCAACAATATGACTTAAAAATGAGCTACAGAACCAATAACAAAACAATAAAGAAAATAAATAAAAAACAAGAACACAACCCACATGAATTAAACGGAATATATCAAATATAATGTAACACATACAATAAAAAATACATAGGAATGACAAAAAAAATCAATATAAACAAGATTCAAGGAACATATAACAGCATTAGATAAAATCCACATACCTAGCTACAAATCAAACGTAGCTACACACATTCACAACACAAAACCCCGAATACCAGATATCACCCAATTACAACTAATGAAACATATTAAAGAGCACAAAAAAATGGAAATCTGGGAACAATACTATATTCAACAAACAAACACAGTTAATGCCAGAACAAATCCAAATGCAAACATTTAAACAAAACTTAATAAATACCATACAAATAGACAAATTATTAAACCACAGTGATTAAGACAGGATACCGATACACACGACACAGTCCGAAGACACAACCAATCAGAGAACGGTAAACCGACCAATAGAAGCTCAACGCGCAGGTGGGTTTTCTTTCGAAAAAAAAAATTATCTCAAAAGATAGGAAATCTATGGTAACCAAATTTGGTACGTAAGTTTACGACATTAAAAGGAAACTATATACCAAAATCTATATTTCTATGTTAAAAGAAAAAAGTTATAAAAAGTATTTCGTGCCAGATCATTTCTATGAAATTTCACTACCATAACGCACTTGCTGCGTCCAGACTTTTTTTAAGTCGGTTAGAAATTGCACCATCCCATCTCTGGAATAACATGCTTATGACTTATAAGGTATCATTGTAAAGGGCAGCAAATATTATTTTTTCCCGGAACGGCTAAATAACTAGATCAGGCCCTGATTGTATGTTCCCCTTGATGCATTATACATTATATGAAACGTCAGAAAATGGTATCAGGTTTTATATTACCACGTAATTTTCTTATATTTACTAATAGATTAGCTATGTTGTTAATTGGCGCAAAATATATTAAACTTGATAAAATTTCATTACAAGTATGAAAGTAATCAGAATGCTATTTGTGTACATAACATCCAATAAAGTAAAACAGTTATTTTTTCAAGTTTTCATAAAGTTACATTTTTTATTATTAATCACCATATCGTATTTTGTTAAAATTATGTTTAATAAACCTGTTTGGTCATTTATTTACATAACAAGCTTACACATAAATCCCAACAACAGTAAGAAAAACCTATTAGTGTTTTTTATTATCACAAATACCTAGGCATAACTTCTACCTTTCATTACATATTGATTTCCATTATTTATTTAATAGAGCTTTTAGTAAACTTTCATGAAGAAAATTCACTAATAGAGAGGTAACGATGGTGAAACCTTCGGAAAACGAGGACCCCTAAAACCCATATCCAAGGTTCGTTTGAATTCTCTTATCGCCCATTCTCACAAGATGCCCGACCACTTGAGCTGTTGTCTCTTAATAGATTTTATCACCGGTTCCACTTGTGGTTAACATCTAACCTCCTAAATCCCTTCTAAACTAGTTATCTACACCCTACTGACTAATATCTTAATTATCTACAGTGGTATCATTGCCTATTTAAGTCCATGTTGTGTTTTCTTAACTTTGCCTTTTATTTTTTTATAAAATGTACAAAATTTTTGTAGTGCATATCACATACATAAAAAGTAAAGATTAGCACCTGTGATGAGCACTGAAAATTACAATTTGATTCAAATTTTTTTTTTATTCAGATTTTACGTGGCTATCAAATTTGCTGTTATCAAATTTGCTGCACCATCTGTTTTAGAAAAATTTTTGTATCGATAATACCAATAGTGATAATAATAATAATACTTATTATGTGCGTACGTGAGCCTGGATCACACCACAAATTCCCCTAAGAAACAATTTCGGCACTTTGAAATCGAGATTTCAACCTGTCAAATTGTTTATTACCAATATGTTTTCATTTTTCTACTCTTCGAACTTCATTCTGCTCCCATATTTGGACGTTTTTATATTCCGCTATCTACGACTCTTGTTTTCTATTACTGTCTCACTTCAATATATCTACATATATATTTTCTCGGGTTTTCTTCTTTATGGTGTTCAAATCTTTTTCTTTCTTTAATTCACAACGACATTACCTTATTTTGATTTATTTCCGGTGTCTAACATTATACTAATTTCTCTATCTTTTAATTTACCCTTGACAATTATTAACCCTATAGATTCTTCAATTTCTTCTGCCTCTTTATCATTCTTAAAAATTTCCCTAGGATGTTCATATATACATGTATTGCTGGTTTTTTTATGTGTATGTTTGTTTTCGTATGGCTTGTGCTTACTTAAAAATTTGTATGTACTCTTGCGTGCTCGACGATCCTACTTGGACTTATTGCTCTTGCCTCATTTACGGTGCCACTCATTACTCTTATTTCGTCTAATGTGTCATTCCGTCTTCTCTCATCCAATTCTCTCATACTATGCATGCTCAGCTCTCTCTCTTTCCTTATAGCCCCACCACTTGGTTTCAATTCAATGTTTTGTTCCCTGATATTACACTGCCTTGTCCTTGGATTACTGTCATATTCTGCTTTGCGCCTTGGATTGTATTGGTCGTGGTTTGCCATACGTTCCCTATTAAAGTTTTTATTTTCGTACTGATTACTGCTCCTGTACCGGTTGTCTCCCCTATAGTTCTCTCGGTTATTATTATTATATATCTCGTACCGATTATTGCGATTTTGCCTGTAATCATCACGATTGCTGGTATACCTTTCCCCATGATTATTCCTCATGTTGTCGTAGGGTCTATATTGTCTTCCATAGTACCTGTTTTCCCCATCTGTGTCTCGTCTGTAAGTTTGTCCATTTCTTTGGTTCTCATCAGAGGTTTGCCTTCTATTGTCTCCTCTGTAATTGTTTTCTTCCCTATTTCTTTGTTTATTCATTGTCCTTTGCACCCTCTGTAAATAGTTGACTACTTGGTCCAGCGTCCTTAAATTTTGGATACCTATTGTCTCAGCTATTTCACTTTTAAAGTGTCTCGCTATGTAAACGATGATTTCTTCTTCCCTCATCTTTGGCGTTAAGTGCTGTGCCATATCGTAGATGTGCAATGCGTAACTCGATAATTCTTTAGGGTCGTTTGGGTCCTGTTTACCAAAATATAGTCTCTCTCTGACTACTGCCTGTTGAGATTCTCCCCAGTAATGGTTTAAGAATTTATTTTCGAAATCCTCTACGTCTTCTATGCTTTCTTCTTTACTGGTAAACCAGATTAGCGCATCCCCTTCTAAGCTTAGTTTAATGATTTCTTTAATGTCTTGTAAGTCGTAGGTGTTTTTCAGTCTATTAATTAAGCTAGTGATGAAAACTTTCGGGTGTAGCTTGTTTATTTTTCCGTTAAATTTATGTCCTACCTCTTGTATTATGCCAGTCATATTTGGGTGTACTATTCTTTCATTTCCCATGTGCTTTTGTACTTTCTCCCATTCTTCTCTCATTCTCATACTTTCCTCATTAAATCTTTGTTCTGCCTCGTCTCTTAATTTTTTTACATCTTCACCATTTACTCTGCTTATTTGATTGATCTGTTTAATCTTCCCATTTACTTCTGTTAATTTGTCCTTTATTTCACTGTGATAGTTCTCTACCTTTCTTTCCATCACTGTGTTTACTCCTACTAGTCTCTGATACCGTTCATTTTCCATCTGTATCAAACTACTCATCTCGTCGTCAGTTGCTTTGATTTTCTCGATTATAACCTTGCGTACTTCATTCATTTCTTCATCGACTTTCTCTTCTATCTTTCGTTCTATTTCTACTTTTAATACTTGCACTGTTTTATCAAATTTTTCTGTAATTTTTATATCCATTTCATTTAATCTGTCGTTCATCTGTCTCATATTTTGATTCATATTTTGCATTATGCTTATTTCCTGTTTCTCTATCTTATCATTTATATCTTGTTTTATATTAATTTCCTGTTTCGCCAACTTCTCATTTATCTCCTGCATTATGCTATTTATATTTGCATTCATACTTTGTTCTTGTTTTTCTATTTTGTCCCCTATACTATTCATACTTTGCATTAATTTCATTAATATTTCGTTGTTACTGTCACGTTTTTGTTCAGGTGCTGACACTCCTCCATTTGTTTCTGCACTCGTATTTACATTCATTTCTACGTGTTCTTCCATATTCTCTCTTATTTCTTGTTCGTCCACTCTTTCCTCACTCATTTCAACATTTTCCTGTAGCTCATTCGCTCTGTCATCTCCTCTGTCTTGTCTGTCTCTCGATGTAGCTGTCTTTCTAGTTGCTTTTTTGTTAGGCATGTTATTTATATGGGTATTGAAATTGGAAATGGTTCAGCTATTTCTTTTATCTACGTTTTTATATTATTATTTCTAATTTTTTTTTATAGGTCCGTGCATGTATTTTCCAAGCCCTCACGTTTGGTCGCCATTTTGTAGTATAATTATATGTTCTGTGTAATTTATTTTACCACTACAATTATCTTAATACAAGAGAAAAATTTGTGCCCTTATTAAATTCATCCCAGGGTGGATTCAACTATTAATTAATAAAATAAAAAAAAAAAAAAAAACAAAACTTGATCTCATAAAAATGTGTTTTTATCGCCAATATTTGATTACTGTTAAATAAGCTTTCTTTCAATACCCATTACAGTCACTTCTGAACTCTTTGTATAATTCTATTATGACAAATGAAATCGACTTGGGCTTCTTATAATACTATACTTCTATTTCTTTAATTATTATGATTTTACTAACATTTTTTCTATTTCTATTTATCTCAAAATTTCCTCATAAAACTACTTACTTCTAACATATGTTTATATTAACTTCTCAACCTATTTCAGTACCTAATTATTTTCTATGCACAAGTAGTTCAATATATATATTTTTTTTACTGTTCTATTTTTCCCGCTAAGATTCATTCATTTCGTTTTACAAACGTCTTCAATTGATCCATTATTATTTATACACAACCCCATCCACTTTATCTTACTAGGTCTATCTAATATATTTACTGAGAATTATGAATCAACAAGCGAACTACAGTCTGTTTCTTGTGAACCTTTTACATATTTTAACAGTTGGAAAATAACATTTTTACTTGTTATAAATACCTCCTTTTTTTCTTCCTTCTCGGCTCTTCGTAATTCCCATTTAAACGAGGCTCTGCGTTTGGTGATGTAGACACCTCTGTATCGTCTGCTATAAACGATCATTGACTGCTTCCGCTCACTCACATTTATTTCCAATACCACTTTGAACAATTCTTACTATTTAAAACTTCATTTACTGACTTTTAACGATCCGGGTTTTAATCAATTTATTTATACCTTACAACATTCCATTATAACAAATTGTTTACAATAACATTCTAGTCTTTTTTTCAAACAGCTGCGCTTCACAATTATATAACGTCAATCTTATGTTCTAGACTTCTTTATATCCATTCATCAGTTAAATTCACATCAAAACTCCACCATCTATCTCATCTGACACCACCTTTCAAAAAAAAATCCCTACCTATCAAACTTTTTGTTACCATGACAGTCCGCCTTCTTAATAGAGTTCTTAAAACTAACATTTTATAAGAATCTTAAAACTAACATTTTATGCAATACAAAGAAATTATTGTCTGTGGTTAACATCTAACCTCCTAAATCTCTTCTAAACTAGTTATCTACACCCTACTGACTAATATCTTAATTATCTACAGTGGTATCATTGCCTATTTAAGTCCATGTTGTGTTTTCTTAACTTTGCCTTTTATTTTTTTATAAAATGTACAAAATTTTTGTAGTGCATATCACATACATAAAAAGTAAAGATTAGCACCTGTGATGAGCACTGAAAATTACAATTTGATTCAAATTTTTTTTTTATTCAGATTTTACGTGGCTATCAAATTTGCTGTTATCAAATTTGCTGCACCATCTCTTTTAGAAAAATTTTTGTATCGATAATACCAATAGTGATAATAATAATAATACTTATTATGTGCGTACGTGAGCCTGGATCACACCACAATATATATATATTCGAAGACGTTTAACTGTCTTGGTTAAATTTACAATAGAAAAAGAATCAAAGAACACCATAAACTTCCTAGGCTTAACACTAGTCAGAAAAGAAAACCAGATTGAATACAAAATATACAGAAAACCTACACAAACAGACATCACGATACCTAACCACTCAATACACCCACACACACACAAAATGGCCGCATACAGAGACTTAATAAACCGAATGCTAGACGTGCTCCATAATGAAGAACGAAAGGAATACAATATCATAATACAAATAGCACAAAGAAATGGATACAACCAGAAAACAATAGAAACGCTAGTAAAAGAAATCAAAAACAAACAAATCAACAAAACCGAAAACAAAACACCAGAAACAAACACGAAATACACAACATTCACTTATAACCACCTCATCAAAAAAAATAACAGAAACATTCCAACAATATGACTTAAAAATGAGCTACAGAACCAATAACAAAACAATAAAGAAAATAAATAAAAAACAAGAACACAACCCACATGAATTAAACGGAATATATCAAATAGAATGTAACACATGCAATAAAAAATACATAGGAATGACAAAAAAAATCAATATAAACAAGATTCAAGGAACATATAACAGCATTAGATAAAATCCACATACCTAGCTACAAATCAAACGTAGCTACACACATTCACAACACAAAACCCCGAATACCAGATATCACCCAATTACAACTAATGAAACATATTAAAGAGCACAAAAAAATGGAAATCTGGGAACAATACTATATTCAACAAACAAACACAGTTAATGCCAGAACAAATCCAAATGCAAACATTTAAACAAAACTTAATAAATACCATACAAATAGACAAATTATTAAACCACAGTGATTAAGACAGGATACCGATACACACGACACAGTCCGAAGACACAACCAATCAGAGAACGGTAAACCGACCAATAGAAGCTCAACGCGCAGGTGGGTTTTCTTTCGAAAAAAAAAAATTATCTCAAAAGATAGGAAATCTATGGTAACCAAATTTGGTACGTAAGTTTACGACATTAAAAGGAAACTATATACCAAAATCTATATTTCTATGTTAAAAGAAAAAAAGTTATAAAAAGTATTTCGTGCCAGATCATTTCTATGAAATTTCACTACCATAACGCACTTGCTGCGTCCAGACTTTTTTTAAGTCGGTTAGAAATTGCACCATCCCATCTCTGGAATAACATGCTTATGACTTATAAGGTATCATTGTAAAGGGCAGCAAATATTATTTTTTCCCGGAACGGCTAAATAACTAGATCAGGCCCTGATTGTATGTTCCCCTTGATGCATTATACATTATATGAAACGTCAGAAAATGGTATCAGGTTTTATATTACCACGTAATTTTCTTATATTTACTAATAGATTAGCTATGTTGTTAATTGGCGCAAAATATATTAAACTTGATAAAATTTCATTACAAGTATGAAAGTAATCAGAATGCTATTTGTGTACATAACATCCAATAAAGTAAAACAGTTATTTTTTCAAGTTTTCATAAAGTTACATTTTTTATTATTAATCACCATATCGTATTTTGTTAAATGGGCTGGAGCGGGCGAAGAAATTGGCGTTAAGCGGGCTATTACGAACAAAGTGGACTGTAATTTGCGTTTGTTAATTAAGTAACGTTTTTAATTAAAAGAGAAGGGGCAAAAGCAGTGGAAATTGATGCAAACTCGTGAATGACCAAAAAGCCACTTACCTTTGTGAATTTCTTCTCTTGTCGAGTACTGGACTCACAGAAACTCGTGCGTGTCCCGGAAAAGGCTATCCTGGGTTGCTGGTGCGTTTAATGGATTTGTTAAGGCTGGTTTGACTGTATCACACACACATATAATTTTAAGGTAGCGGTACTATACGATATCACGGTTTTGCGTTGCTGACTACTTAAGTTGTGTTCTTCTTGACGATTCGTGGAATTCTGGTCTGTTCTTCTTATCGCAAAATAAAGATTATAAATTCCACTGCTTTTACACTATACGAGGAGCGAACATCCCGCCCGGCCAAAATGGCTGCTATAAGCAAGACATTTTTCTACACAAAAAAAATAATTAACGCGAAGGAGAAGCGATAACATGCGGCGGATAAGAAAAAAGAGAACAAGAAACAAAATAAATGATTATCCCGGTTAGCAAGAATCCACAAAACAATAAAAAGACTTAAAATAAAAAATTAAATTAAATTAGAAACAAATACTACTACTACTAGTCATTAGTTGGCAACGGGCACAACTTCACCAAAGGGCGACGAAGGATACCATTCGAGGTCTTTACAATAGCAACTCTTACGACACCATCAGGACCAGGAATTAGAGACAATAGACGACCTAGTAGCCATTTAGAAGGCGGAAGTTTTTCAGCTTTCACGGCCACCATCGCCCCAATAGTAGGAAGAGCACCAGCGTCAAGCCACTTGCTTCGTTGTTGTAGGGTGTGAAGGTACTCCTTGTGCCAGCGAATCCAAAAATCATGGTGCATACGTTGGAGAAGTTGCCATCTTGACAGACGAGTTAAGGGGACAGACGACAAATCGGGAGTTGGAAGCGTAGAAACTGGCTCCATATGAAGAAAGTGTCCAGGAGTTAAAGCGTGAATGTCATCGATATCCGAACTCATGGGATTTAAAGGTCGGGAGTTCAAGACAGATTCTATAAGCGTCAGGACAGTGTAGAATTCTTCGTACGATAGGATTTGTTGGCCAACAACACGAGAGAGATGAGATTTTACACTCTTGATACCAGATTCCCAAAGACCACCGAAATGTGGGGCAGAAGGGGGGTTGAAATGCCAATGGATTCCTTCCCTAGCAGTTGCATCAGAAAAAATGCGTTTAAGCTCCTTGGCGGAGCCAACGAAATTTGTACCACAATCACTATAGAGATTATCACATCGACCACGACGAGCAATAAATCGTTGGAGGGCAGCGAGAAAAGCGTCAGTCGAAAGACTACAGGCAGGTTCTAGATGTATAGCCTTAGTCGCGAAACACACAAAGAGGCAAATATATGCCTTAGAGGTTTTAGCACCTCGGTATCGATTCATAGTGATCGCGAATGGACCACCAAAATCTACCCCAGTATGCGAGAATGGTTTGACTTGCGAAACTCGAGAAAGGGGTAAGTCACCCATAGGTGGCTGATAAGGTTGAGGCTTTATTTTCCAACATGGCATACATTTCGAAATAACAGTGTTTATGGCACGTCTTGCAGACAAAATCCAAAAATTCTGACACAACAAAAAATGAAGAGTGCGAGGGCCAATATGAAGATACCTTTTATGGTATTGTTCAATTAAAAGCACCGTGAGTCGGCACTTTTGTGGAAGTAAGAGCGGATGCTTTCGCTCATAAGACAAACTTGAGTGAGTCAAGCGACCACCTACACGCAAAAGACCAGTACTGTCTTGAAATACGGCGAGTTTTCTCCAGGACTTAGGGAATTTTTTACTAGATAACTCCTTTTCAAAGTAGACCGCTTGAGTGCGCTTGACCAGAAGGGTCAGAGCATCATGAAGCTCTAACCGAGATAGCGGTCCAAATTTCGCAATAGAAGAATGTCTAGAATTAAAAGCGAAGCGTAATACGTATGACAAAATAGACTGTATGTAATGTAAAGAAGAATGATTTTCTAACAAATCATCAAGCAGATTTTCTTCACCTGTAAATGTTAAAAGCGAAACTGTCCTTTCCTCAACAGATACCTCTTCAGACTGCAGCTCTGAAGACGGGGAGCAGGCAGACAGCTCAGAACGACATAGTAGCGATGGACCATTGAACCAAATATCATGGGCGAGAAATTGAGAAGGATGAACACCTCGAGAGGCGATATCGGCGGGATTATTAGCAGAATCTATATGGCGCCAAAATTCAGAAGAAACCCTTTCGTGAATGTAGGCAACTCGATTTGCCACAAAGGTTTTCCAACGATGAGGCGAAGATTTGATCCAACTCAAGACGATTTGCGAATCTGACCAGGCAAAAATTCTTTCGAAAGTCATGCGAGTCTGATAAACGTGCAGAAGAAACGATAGGAGTTTCGCCAACAAAACTGCACCACACAGTTCTAGCCTAGGAATGGTTAGTTTCTTAACCGGAGCGACTTTGGTTTTAGAGCAAACAAACTGAACAAAAACTGTTTTGTCAGGGCGGAGGCATCGTATATAAACAACGGCAGCGTAACCCTTTTCAGAAGAGTCACAGAACCCATGTAATTCATAACCACATCCAGAATGAGGTGGAAGGATTTTTCTAGGAATGCGTAAATTGCTTAGTAAACCGAGTTCATTTCGATAACGGTTCCAAGCCTCAACAATATGCGAGGGCGGGGTTTGGTCCCAATCTAATTTAGAAGTCCACAGCGACTGGATTAGAATCTTTTGAAAAATAGTAATAGGCGAAAGAAATCCAAGCGGGTCAAAGATTCTGGCCAGTTCCGAGAGCATGTTGCGTTTCGTACAGGGTTTCCCCAACGGCGAGACTGAGAAAAAGAATGTATCCTCAGAGGGACTCCACTGCAGACCGAGAATTTTTAAAGGAGTGTCGTTTGCCAGTGAACCAAAAATAAGCGGATTTTGCGACAAATGTTCCGGAGGTAAATGTGAAAGTAATGCGGAACAGTTACTAGACCATTTTCTAAGCTCAAAGCCGCCTCGTTCAAAAAGCGAGATCAGCTCTGACTGTAAAAGCTTTGCGTCTTCATAAGAAGAGCAGCCGGTTACAACATCATCAACATAAGTGTCGTTTAAAATGGCGGCAGAAGCTAGCGGGTAAGAGCCCCCTTCGTCATTCACTAACTGATGAAGAGTGCGTATCGCGAGAAAGGGGGATGGCGTTAGTCCATATACAAGCGTAACCAGGTTATAGTCCACCAAAGGTTCATCAGAAGCAAACCTCCAAACAATTCTTTGATAATCATGCTGTGATTGGTCGACAAGAATGTTACGATACATCATTTTGATGTCAGCACACAAGACATAATTATGAAGGCGAAAGTGACACAGAATTGTGGCAATATCTTGTTGTAGTTTTGGTCCAGTATGTAGACAATCGTTAAGAGAGCTTTGGTTGGGAAGTTTCGCCGAACCATTAAAAACTACCCTGAGTTTAGTAGACAAGCTATTTGGTTTCAAAATGCAATGATGCGGAATATAATATGCGTCGGGAGAATCTTTATTGTCATAAACACGTTTCATGTGGCCTAGTTCCAAATATTCTCTCATAAAAGCAGAATATTGGGTATACAAGTCCATGTTTCTAGCAAGGCGGCGTTCCAGGGAAAGAAATCTTTGGACGACGAGGTCGCGAATGCCAGGAAAAATAGGCAGCGACTCAGATTTAAATGGGAGCGAAACGATATATTTGCCAGAAGGAGAGCGAGATATTTTAGTCTTAAAATGATGTTCACAAAAAATATCTTCATTAGAGTGATGCGACGAAGTCGGAACACTTTCCACTTCCCAAAAATCCCTAAGGGTGCGATCGAGATTTGATTCAAAGTTACTGCACAAGAACGAAAAGACAGCAGAAGAATGAACTGTGTTGCCAATCTTACCCATGAGCACATAACCAAAGACGGTGTTGACGGCATCAGGTTGACCTTCCCCACCGGAAATGCGTCCATTTAAAAGGATTTTAGAAAAAACGTCGGCTCCTAACAATATATCGACCTGACCTGGACGATTAAAATGGCGATCAGCCAATTTTAAATTGCGAATGTGAGACCAATTGGAAGAGCAAATAGCGGTTGCTGGCAAATTATCACAAATGGCGTTCAAGATCAATGCGTCGACAGTAAAATTGAAAGAATCTTGACCAACCGGTCTTCCAGTGAGCGTTACACAACCACTCTGAGAAGAAGTCTGCATAGATGCCAGTCCTTTGATTGCAAACATGCAGTTTTGCTTAGGCAACCCCAAACGCTTAAAAGCCCTTTGCGAGATAAAAGACATCATACTACCTCCATCCAAAAGGCATCTCATAATCTGATAATTTCCATGGTTATCAAGAACTTCAATCAGCGCAGTGGCCAATAAGACCGTGGTTTGATTAGATACAATCCCAGAAGCAGCAAAGACCTGCTCTTGGTCGAGCGGAGCGGAAGGAACTGGAGATCTGGAAGGGTTATTACACACTGGCGACGGAATAGGCGCGGAGCTTTTATCAAAATGCAAGAGCGTATGATGACGCTGACCACACTTGCGACAGGACCTGGTAGATTTGCATTTGTTAAGATAATGTAGGCTACTTAAACAGTTGTGGCAAAGACGAGAAGATTTAACAAAATTATAGCGATCTTTTGGAGTTTTATTACAAAATGAGGAGCAATTATAAATAGAATGCGAAGAATCTTTGCAAAACACACAAGTATGTAAGATAGATTTACAATTTAAATTATCAGCGAAAAAAGCGGAAGTTCGAGGCGTTGGTCTAGCTTGCGATTTGTCAGAATATTTCTTTTGAGAGTGCGAAAGGAATGACTTCTGATCCATAGCATCACCAGCGATACAATATTTATTTAGAAAGTCAAGCAATTGCGTAAATGTAGGGACCTCGGTGGAAGCGTGGTCTAACTCAAATTTCGTCAACATGTTCCTGTCAAGGCGTTTTGACACCAACATAAACATAACAAAGTCCCATTGGTCTGTAGGAAAGCCTAAAGTGTTTAAAGCAGAAAGATTTTCCGAAATAATGTCTAGCGAATTGCGAATATTGACGTGGTCATCAGAATTAAATTTCGAAATGCTATCTATAGCATGCCAGTGCTCTTGGGCACGCAGACGTTTGTTAGAATAACGAGTGACTAATGTATTATAAGCTATCTGATAATTGTCAGCGGTCAGAGGCAAAGATCTTATTAGAGATAACGGCGGGCCTTCTACTGATATAGTTAGATAATGAAACTTTTCAATGTCGGAATATGCGGGACAGTCCTGTACTAAGGCATTGAATAAATCGATAAAAGTGTTAAAGGTTTTATAGTCACCTCTAAATTTAGGAATTTCTATTTTAGCTAGCCTTGCTTTAGCACCTTCATTAAGACCAGCTGTATTTGAATTTAGAATTTCCTGGACATTTGTTTTATTGTCAGGGAATAACCTAGAACAAATGGCTTTAATTTCAAAATAAGCGTCCATAAATCCAGCGTAAATAGTGTTTTCATCAGAAGCGTTTCCATGTTCACTACTTAAAATTGCAGAAACGATATTTTCGTGCGTTTGAATAAACTGTTCCCTTAAATAGTCGATTTCGGAAGATCTAACCCTCAGTAAATTATAAAGCGAAACATCTGACTGGGCTTTCTGGGCTAGAGAAGACAATGTGTCTATTTCAGATAGCTGAATATTGCGTTGGTTTTTGTATTTCCTTAATTTAGTGTCAGTCATGATAATAATTGAATAGGCCTCGTATATGGAAATATAACAGATATACGTACCAATGTGAAACAATGAATTATTCAGGTACAAATTGATAAGAATGAAACAGAAGCAAAGAGCGATATATGCGTGAAATGATATGCGTCGACTCCTAAAGCCGTGCTCGTTGTTCAAAATAAAGCAAAATTTAACTGAATGGCGGATTCTTGCGATAAGAAAATAACTTTTAAAAATTCTATAATTATAAAGGTTCTAGCGATATATACATGAAAATTGCGGGAAATTAATTTAAAATCTGAATTGAATACAGCTAAACCAGCGCGCTTTAGTTATTTTCAAAATTAACAAAGTTGAATAGCCAAATTTACTTGCGTATTATTTCCGAGACAAAAAAACTATCCGGCTCGAAGGACCAAGAAATGGGCTGGAGCGGGCGAAGAAATTGGCGTTAAGCGGGCTATTACGAACAAAGTGGACTGTAATTTGCGTTTGTTAATTAAGTAACGTTTTTAATGAAAAGAGAAGGGGCAAAAGCAGTGGAAATTGATGCAAACTCGTGAATGACCAAAAAGCCACTTACCTTTGTGAATTTCTTCTCTTGTCGAGTACTGGACTCACAGAAACTCGTGCGTGTCCCGGAAAAGGCTATCCTGGGTTGCTGGTGCGTTTAATGGATTTGTTAAGGCTGGTTTGACTGTATCACACACACATATAATTTTAAGGTAGCGGTACTATACGATATCGCGGTTTTGCGTTGCTGACTACTTAAGTTGTGTTCTTCTTGACGATTCGTGGAATTCTGGTCTGTTCTTCTTATCGCAAAATAAAGATTATAAATTCCACTGCTTTTACACTATACGAGGAGCGAACATTAAAATTATGTTTAATAAACCTGTTTGGTCATTTATTTACATAACAAGCTTACACATAAATCCCAACAACAGTAAGAAAAACCTATTAGTGTTTTTTATTATCACAAATACCTAGGCATAACTTCTACCTTTCATTACATATTGATTTCCATTATTTATTTAATAGAGCTTTTAGTAAACTTTCATGAAGAAAATTCACTAATAGAGAGGTAACGATGGTGAAACCTTCGGAAAACGAGGGCCCCTAAAACCCATATCCAAGGTTCGTTTGAATTCTCTTATCGCCCATTCTCACAAGATGCCCGAACCACTTGAGCTGTTGTCTCTTAATAGATTTTATCACCGGTTCCACTTGTGGTTAACATCTAACCTCCTAAATCCCTTCTAAACTAGTTATCTACACCCTACTGACTAATATCTTAATTATCTACAGTGGTATCATTGCCTATTTAAGTCCATGTTGTGTTTTCTTAACTTTGCCTTTTATTTTTTTATAAAATGTACAAAATTTTTGTAGTGCATATCACATACATAAAAAGTAAAGATTAGCACCTGTGATGAGCACTGAAAATTATAATTTGATTCAAATTTTTTTTTTATTCAGATTTTACGTGGCTATCAAATTTGCTGTTATCAAATTTGCTGCACCATCTCTTTTAGAAAAATTTTTGTATCGATAATACCAATAGTGATAATAATAATAATACTTATTATGTGCGTACGTGAGCCTGGATCACACCACAAATTCCCCTAAGAAACAATTTCGGCACTTTGAAATCGAGATTTCAACCTGTCAAATTGTTTATTACCAATATGTTTTCATTTTTCTACTCTTCGAACTTCATTCTGCTCCCATATTTGGACGTTTTTATATTCCGCTATCTACGACTCTTGTTTTCTATTACTGTCTCACTTCAATATATCTACATATATATTTTCTCGGGTTTTCTTCTTTATGGTGTTCAAATCTTTTTCTTTCTTTAATTCACAACGACATTACCTTATTTTGATTTATTTCCGGTGTCTAACATTATACTAATTTCTCTATCTTTTAATTTACCCTTGACAATTATTAACCCTATAGATTCTTCAATTTCTTCTGCCTCTTTATCATTCTTAAAAATTTCCCTAGGATGTTCATATATACATGTATTGCTGGTTTTTTTTATGTGTATGTTTGTTTTCGTATGGCTTGTGCTTACTTAAAAATTTGTATGTACTCTTGCGTGCTCGACGATCCTACTTGGACTTATTGCTCTTGCCTCATTTACGGTGCCACTCATTACTCTTATTTCGTCTAATGTGTCATTCCGTCTTCTCTCATCCAATTCTCTCATACTATGCATGCTCAGCTCTCTCTCTTTCCTTATAGCCCCACCACTTGGTTTCAATTCAATGTTTTGTTCCCTGATATTACACTGCCTTGTCCTTGGATTACTGTCATATTCTGCTTTGCGCCTTGGATTGTATTGGTCGTGGTTTGCCATACGTTCCCTATTAAAGTTTTTATTTTCGTACTGATTACTGCTCCTGTACCGGTTGTCTCCCCTATAGTTCTCTCGGTTATTATTATTATATATCTCGTACCGATTATTGCGATTTTGCCTGTAATCATCACGATTGCTGGTATACCTTTCCCCATGATTATTCCTCATGTTGTCGTAGGGTCTATATTGTCTTCCATAGTACCTGTTTTCCCCATCTGTGTCTCGTCTGTAAGTTTGTCCATTTCTTTGGTTCTCATCAGAGGTTTGCCTTCTATTGTCTCCTCTGTAATTGTTTTCTTCCCTATTTCTTTGTTTATTCATTGTCCTTTGCACCCTCTGTAAATAGTTGACTACTTGGTCCAGCGTCCTTATATTTTGGATACCTATTGTCTCAGCTATTTCACTTTTAAAGTGTCTCGCTATGTAAACGATGATTTCTTCTTCCCTCATCTTTGGCGTTAAGTGCTGTGCCATATCGTAGATGTGCAATGCGTAACTCGATAATTCTTTAGGGTCGTTTGGGTCCTGTTTACCAAAATATAGTCTCTCTCTGACTACTGCCTGTTGAGATTCTCCCCAGTAATGGTTTAAGAATTTATTTTCGAAATCCTCTACGTCTTCTATGCTTTCTTCTTTACTGGTAAACCAGATTAGCGCATCCCCTTCTAAGCTTAGTTTAATGATTTCTTTAATGTCTTCTAAGTCGTAGGTGTTTTTCAGTCTATTAATTAAGCTAGTGATGAAAACTTTCGGGTGTAGCTTGTTTATTTTTCCGTTAAATTTATGTCCTACCTCTTGTATTATGCCAGTCATATTTGGGTGTACTATTCTTTCATTTCCCATGTGCTTTTGTACTTTCTCCCATTCTTCTCTCATTCTCATACTTTCCTCATTAAATCTTTGTTCTGCCTCGTCTCTTAATTTTTTTACATTTTCACCATTTACTCTGCTTATTTGATTGATCTGTTTAATCTTCCCATTTACTTCTGTTAATTTGTCCTTTATTTCACTGTGATAGTTCTTTACCTTTCTTTCCATCACTGTGTTTACTCCTACTAGTCTCTGATACCGTTCATTTTCCATCTGTATCAAACTACTCATCTCGTCGTCAGTTGCTTTGATTTTCTCGACTATAACCTTGCGTACTTCATTCATTTCTTCATCGACTTTCTCTTCTATCTTTCGTTCTATTTCTACTTTTAATACTTGCACTGTTTTATCAAATTTTTCTGTAATTTTTATATCCATTTCATTTAATCTGTCGTTCATCTGTCTCATATTTTGATTCATATTTTGCATTATGCTTATTTCCTGTTTCTCTATCTTATCATTTATATCTTGTTTTATATTAATTTCCTGTTTCGCCAACTTCTCATTTATCTCCTGCATTATGCTATTTATATTTGCATTCATACTTTGTTCTTGTTTTTCTATTTTGTCCCCTATACTATTCATACTTTGCATTAATTTCATTAATATTTCGTTGTTACTGTCACGTTTTTGTTCAGGTGCTGACACTCCTCCATTTGTTTCTGCACTCGTATTTACATTCATTTCTACGTGTTCTTCCATATTCTCTCTTATTTCTTGTTCGTCCACTCTTTCCTCACTCATTTCAACATTTTCCTGTAGCTCATTCGCTCTGTCATCTCCTCTGTCTTGTCTGTCTCTCGATGTAGCTGTCTTTCTAGTTGCTTTTTTGTTAGGCATGTTATTTATATGGGTATTGAAATTGGAAATGGTTCAGCTATTTCTTTTATCTACGTTTTTATATTATTATTTCTAATTTTTTTTTATAGGTCCGTGCATGTATTTTCCAAGCCCTCACGTTTGGTCGCCATTTTGTAGTATAATTATATGTTCTGTGTAATTTATTTTACCACTACAATTATCTTAATACAAGAGAAAAATTTGTGCCCTTATTAAATTCATCCCAGGGTGGATTCAACTATTAATTAATAAAAAAAAAAAAAAAAAAAAAAAAAAAAAAACTTGATCTCATAAAAATGTGTTTTTATCGCCAATATTTGATTACTGTTAAATAAGCTTTCTTTCAATACCCATTACAGTCACTTCTGAACTCTTTGTATAATTCTATTATGACAAATGAAATCGACTTGGGCTTCTTATAATACTATACTTCTATTTCTTTAATTATTATGATTTTACTAACATTTTTTCTATTTCTATTTATCTCAAAATTTCCTCATAAAACTACTTACTTCTAACATATGTTTATATTAACTTCTCAACCTATTTCAGTACCTAATTATTTTCTATGCACAAGTAGTTCAATATATATATTTTTTTTTTACTGTTCTATTTTTCCCGCTAAGATTCATTCATTTCGTTTTACAAACGTCTTCAATTGATCCATTATTATTTATACACAACCCCATCCACTTTATCTTACTAGGTCTATCTAATATATTTACTGAGAATTATGAATCAACAAGCGAACTACAGTCTGTTTCTTGTGAACCTTTTACATATTTTAACAGTTGGAAAATAACATTTTTACTTGTTATAAATACCTCCTTTTTTTCTTCCTTCTCGGCTCTTCGTAATTCCCATTTAAACGAGGCTCTGCGTTTGGTGATGTAGACACCTCTGTATCGTCTGCTATAAACGATCATTGACTGCTTCCGCTCACTCACATTTATTTCCAATACCACTTTGAACAATTCTTACTATTTAAAACTTCATTTACTGACTTTTAACGATCCGGGTTTTAATCAATTTATTTATACCTTACAACATTCCATTATAACAAATTGTTTACAATAACATTCTAGTCTTTTTTTCAAACAGCTGCGCTTCACAATTATATAACGTCAATCTTATGTTCTAGACTTCTTTATATCCATTCATCAGTTAAATTCACATCAAAACTCCACCATCTATCTCATCTGACACCACCTTTCAAAAAAAAAATCCCTACCTATCAAACTTTTTGTTACCATGACAGTCCGCCTTCTTAATAGAGTTCTTAAAACTAACATTTTATAAGAATCTTAAAACTAACATTTTATGCAATACAAAGAAATTATTGTCTGTGGTTAACATCTAACCTCCTAAATCTCTTCTAAACTAGTTATCTACACCCTACTGACTAATATCTTAATTATCTACAGTGGTATCATTGCCTATTTAAGTCCATGTTGTGTTTTCTTAACTTTGCCTTTTATTTTTTTATAAAATGTACAAAATTTTTGTAGTGCATATCACATACATAAAAAGTAAAGATTAGCACCTGTGATGAGCACTGAAAATTACAATTTGATTCAAATTTTTTTTTTATTCAGATTTTACGTGGCTATCAAATTTGCTGTTATCAAATTTGCTGCACCATCTCTTTTAGAAAAATTTTTGTATCGATAATACCAATAGTGATAATAATAATAATACTTATTATGTGCGTACGTGAGCCTGGATCACACCACAATATATATATATTCGAAGACGTTTAACTGTCTTGGTTAAATTTACAATAGAAAAAGAATCAAAGAACACCATAAACTTCCTAGGCTTAACACTAGTCAGAAAAGAAAACCAGATTGAATACAAAATATACAGAAAACCTACACAAACAGACATCACGATACCTAACCACTCAATACACCCACACACACACAAAATGGCCGCATACAGAGACTTAATAAACCGAATGCTAGACGTGCTCCATAATGAAGAACGAAAGGAATACAATATCATAATACAAATAGCACAAAGAAATGGATACAACCAGAAAACAATAGAAACGCTAGTAAAAGAAATCAAAAACAAACAAATCAACAAAACCGAAAACAAAACACCAGAAACAAACACGAAATACACAACATTCACTTATAACCACCTCATCAAAAAAATAACAGAAACATTCCAACAATATGACTTAAAAATGAGCTACAGAACCAATAACAAAACAATAAAGAAAATAAATAAAAAACAAGAACACAACCCACATGAATTAAACGGAATATATCAAATAGAATGTAACACATGCAATAAAAAATACATAGGAATGACAAAAAAAATCAATATAAACAAGATTCAAGGAACATATAACAGCATTAGATAAAATCCACATACCTAGCTACAAATCAAACGTAGCTACACACATTCACAACACAAAACCCCGAATACCAGATATCACCCAATTACAACTAATGAAACATATTAAAGAGCACAAAAAAATGGAAATCTGGGAACAATACTATATTCAACAAACAAACACAGTTAATGCCAGAACAAATCCAAATGCAAACATTTAAACAAAACTTAATAAATACCATACAAATAGACAAATTATTAAACCACAGTGATTAAGACAGGATACCGATACACACGACACAGTCCGAAGACACAACCAATCAGAGAACGGTAAACCGACCAATAGAAGCTCAACGCGCAGGTGGGTTTTCTTTCGAAAAAAAAATTTATCTCAAAAGATAGGAAATCTATGGTAACCAAATTTGGTACGTAAGTTTACGACATTAAAAGGAAACTATATACCAAAATCTATATTTCTATGTTAAAAGAAAA
Source organism: Tillus elongatus (assembly GCA_964006375.1). Classification (NCBI taxonomy): domain Eukaryota; kingdom Metazoa; phylum Arthropoda; class Insecta; order Coleoptera; family Cleridae; genus Tillus; species Tillus elongatus. The sequence continues at coordinate 90,081,793 of OZ023268.1, forward strand.
AAAGTTATAAAAAGTATTTCGTGCCAGATCATTTCTATGAAATTTCACTACCATAACGCACTTGCTGCGTCCAGACTTTTTTTAAGTCGGTTAGAAATTGCACCATCCCATCTCTGGAATAACATGCTTATGACTTATAAGGTATCATTGTAAAGGGCAGCAAATATTATTTTTTCCCGGAACGGCTAAATAACTAGATCAGGCCCTGATTGTATGTTCCCCTTGATGCATTATACATTATATGAAACGTCAGAAAATGGTATCAGGTTTTATATTACCACGTAATTTTCTTATATTTACTAATAGATTAGCTATGTTGTTAATTGGCGCAAAATATATTAAACTTGATAAAATTTCATTACAAGTATGAAAGTAATCAGAATGCTATTTGTGTACATAACATCCAATAAAGTAAAACAGTTATTTTTTCAAGTTTTCATAAAGTTACATTTTTTATTATTAATCACCATATCGTATTTTGTTAAAATTATGTTTAATAAACCTGTTTGGTCATTTATTTACATAACAAGCTTACACATAAATCCCAACAACAGTAAGAAAAACCTATTAGTGTTTTTTATTATCACAAATACCTAGGCATAACTTCTACCTTTCATTACATATTGATTTCCATTATTTATTTAATAGAGCTCTTAGTAAACTTTCATGAAGAAAATTCACTAATAGAGAGGTAACGATGGTGAAACCTTCGGAAAACGAGGGCCCCTAAAACCCATATCCAAGGTTCGTTTGAATTCTCTTATCGCCCATTCTCACAAGATGCCCGAACCACTTGAGCTGTTGTCTCTTAATAGATTTTATCACCGGTTCCACTTGTGGTTAACATCTAACCTCCTAAATCCCTTCTAAACTAGTTATCTACACCCTACTGACTAATATCTTAATTATCTACAGTGGTATCATTGCCTATTTAAGTCCATGTTGTGTTTTCTTAACTTTGCCTTTTATTTTTTTATAAAATGTACAAAATTTTTGTAGTGCATATCACATACATAAAAAGTAAAGATTAGCACCTGTGATGAGCACTGAAAATTACAATTTGATTCAAATTTTTTTTTTATTCAGATTTTACGTGGCTATCAAATTTGCTGTTATCAAATTTGCTGCACCATCTCTTTTAGAAAAATTTTTGTATCGATAATACCAATAGTGATAATAATAATAATACTTATTATGTGCGTACGTGAGCCTGGATCACACCACAAATTCCCCTAAGAAACAATTTCGGCACTTTGAAATCGAGATTTCAACCTGTCAAATTGTTTATTACCAATATGTTTTCATTTTTCTACTCTTCGAACTTCATTCTGCTCCCATATTTGGACGTTTTTATATTCCGCTATCTACGACTCTTGTTTTCTATTACTGTCTCACTTCAATATATCTACATATATATTTTCTCGGGTTTTCTTCTTTATGGTGTTCAAATCTTTTTCTTTCTTTAATTCACAACGACATTACCTTATTTTGATTTATTTCCGGTGTCTAACATTATACTAATTTCTCTATCTTTTAATTTACCCTTGACAATTATTAACCCTATAGATTCTTCAATTTCTTCTGCCTCTTTATCATTCTTAAAAATTTCCCTAGGATGTTCATATATACATGTATTGCTGGTTTTTTTATGTGTATGTTTGTTTTCGTATGGCTTGTGCTTACTTAAAAATTTGTATGTACTCTTGCGTGCTCGACGATCCTACTTGGACTTATTGCTCTTGCCTCATTTACGGTGCCACTCATTACTCTTATTTCGTCTAATGTGTCATTCCGTCTTCTCTCATCCAATTCTCTCATACTATGCATGCTCAGCTCTCTCTCTTTCCTTATAGCCCCACCACTTGGTTTCAATTCAATGTTTTGTTCCCTGATATTACACTGCCTTGTCCTTGGATTACTGTCATATTCTTCTTTGCGCCTTGGATTGTATTGGTCGTGGTTTGCCATACGTTCCCTATTAAAGTTTTTATTTTCGTACTGATTACTGCTCCTGTACCGGTTGTCTCCCCTATAGTTCTCTCGGTTATTATTATTATATATCTCGTACCGATTATTGCGATTTTGCCTGTAATCATCACGATTGCTGGTATACCTTTCCCCATGATTATTCCTCATGTTGTCGTAGGGTGTATATTGTCTTCCATAGTACCTGTTTTCCCCATCTGTGTCTCGTCTGTAAGTTTGTCCATTTCTTTGGTTCTCATCAGAGGTTTGCCTTCTATTGTCTCCTCTGTAATTGTTTTCTTCCCTATTTCTTTGTTTATCCATTGTCCTTTGCACCCTCTGTAAATAGTTGACTACTTGGTCCAGCGTCCTTATATTTTGGATACCTATTGTCTCAGCTATTTCACTTTTAAAGTGTCTCGCTATGTAAACGATGATTTCTTCTTCCCTCATCTTTGGCGTTAAGTCCTGTGCCATATCGTAGATGTGCAATGCGTAACTCGATAATTCTTTAGGGTCGTTTGGGTCCTGTTTACCAAAATATAGTCTCTCTCTGACTACTGCCTGTTGAGATTCTCCCCAGTAATGGTTTAAGAATTTATTTTCGAAATCCTCTACGTCTTCTATGCTTTCTTCTTTACTGGTAAACCAGATTAGCGCATCCCCTTCTAAGCTTAGTTTAATGATTTCTTTAATGTCTTCTAAGTCGTAGGTGTTTTTCAGTCTATTAATTAAGCTAGTGATGAAAACTTTCGGGTGTAGCTTGTTTATTTTTCCGTTAAATTTATGTCCTACCTCTTGTATTATGCCAGTCATATTTGGGTGTACTATTCTTTCATTTCCCATGTGCTTTTGTACTTTCTCCCATTCTTCTCTCATTCTCATACTTTCCTCATTAAATCTTTGTTCTGCCTCGTCTCTTAATTTTTTTACATTTTCACCATTTACTCTGCTTATTTGATTGATCTGTTTAATCTTCCCATTTACTTCTGTTAATTTGTCCTTTATTTCACTGTGATAGTTCTCTACCTTTCTTTCCATCACTGTGTTTACTCCTACTAGTCTCTGATACCGTTCATTTTCCATCTGTATCAAACTACTCATCTCGTCGTCAGTTGCTTTGATTTTCTCGATTATAACCTTGCGTACTTCATTCATTTCTTCATCGACTTTCTCTTCTATCTTTCGTTCTATTTCTACTTTTAATACTTGCACTGTTTTATCAAATTTTTCTGTAATTTTTATATCCATTTCATTTAATCTGTCGTTCATCTGTCTCATATTTTGATTCATATTTTGCATTATGCTTATTTCCTGTTTCTCTATCTTATCATTTATATCTTGTTTTATATTAATTTCCTGTTTCGCCAACTTCTCATTTATCTCCTGCATTATGCTATTTATATTTGCATTCATACTTTGTTCTTGTTTTTCTATTTTGTCCCCTATACTATTCATACTTTGCATTAATTTCATTAATATTTCGTTGTTACTGTCACGTTTTTGTTCAGGTGCTGACACTCCTCCATTTGTTTCTGCACTCGTATTTACATTCATTTCTACGTGTTCTTCCATATTCTCTCTTATTTCTTGTTCGTCCACTCTTTCCTCACTCATTTCAACATTTTCCTGTAGCTCATTCGCTCTGTCATCTCCTCTGTCTTGTCTGTCTCTCGATGTAGCTGTCTTTCTAGTTGCTTTTTTGTTAGGCATGTTATTTATATGGGTATTGAAATTGGAAATGGTTCAGCTATTTCTTTTATCTACGTTTTTATATTATTATTTCTAATTTTTTTTTATAGGTCCGTGCATGTATTTTCCAAGCCCTCACGTTTGGTCGCCATTTTGTAGTATAATTATATGTTCTGTGTAATTTATTTTACCACTACAATTATCTTAATACAAGAGAAAAATTTGTGCCCTTATTAAATTCATCCCAGGGTGGATTCAACTATTAATTAATAAAAAAAAAAAAAAAAAAAAAAAAAAAACTTGATCTCATAAAAATGTGTTTTTATCGCCAATATTTGATTACTGTTAAATAAGCTTTCTTTCAATACCCATTACAGTCACTTCTGAACTCTTTGTATAATTCTATTATGACAAATGAAATCGACTTGGGCTTCTTATAATACTATACTTCTATTTCTTTAATTATTATGATTTTACTAACATTTTTTCTATTTCTATTTATCTCAAAATTTCCTCATAAAACTACTTACTTCTAACATATGTTTATATTAACTTCTCAACCTATTTCAGTACCTAATTATTTTCTATGCACAAGTAGTTCAATATATATATTTTTTTTTACTGTTCTATTTTTCCCGCTAAGATTCATTCATTTCGTTTTACAAACGTCTTCAATTGATCCATTATTATTTATACACAACCCCATCCACTTTATCTTACTAGGTCTATCCAATATATTTACTGAGAATTATGAATCAACAAGCGAACTACAGTCTGTTTCTTGTGAACCTTTTACATATTTTAACAGTTGGAAAATAACATTTTTACTTGTTATAAATACCTCCTTTTTTTCTTCCTTCTCGGCTCTTCGTAATTCCCATTTAAACGAGGCTCTGCGTTTGGTGATGTAGACACCTCTGTATCGTCTGCTATAAACGATCATTGACTGCTTCCGCTCACTCACATTTATTTCCAATACCACTTTGAACAATTCTTACTATTTAAAACTTCATTTACTGACTTTTAACGATCCGGGTTTTAATCAATTTATTTATACCTTACAACATTCCATTATAACAAATTGTTTACAATAACATTCTAGTCTTTTTTTCAAACAGCTGCGCTTCACAATTATATAACGTCAATCTTATGTTCTAGACTTCTTTATATCCATTCATCAGTTAAATTCACATCAAAACTCCACCATCTATCTCATCTGACACCACCTTTCAAAAAAAAAATCCCTACCTATCAAACTTTTTGTTACCATGACAGTCCGCCTTCTTAATAGAGTTCTTAAAACTAACATTTTATAAGAATCTTAAAACTAACATTTTATGCAATACAAAGAAATTATTGTCTGTGGTTAACATCTAACCTCCTAAATCTCTTCTAAACTAGTTATCTACACCCTACTGACTAATATCTTAATTATCTACAGTGGTATCATTGCCTATTTAAGTCCATGTTGTGTTTTCTTAACTTTGCCTTTTATTTTTTTATAAAATGTACAAAATTTTTGTAGTGCATATCACATACATAAAAAGTAAAGATTAGCACCTGTGATGAGCACTGAAAATTACAATTTGATTCAAATTTTTTTTTTATTCAGATTTTACGTGGCTATCAAATTTGCTGTTATCAAATTTGCTGCACCATCTCTTTTAGAAAAATTTTTGTATCGATAATACCAATAGTGATAATAATAATAATACTTATTATGTGCGTACGTGAGCCTGGATCACACCACAATATATATATATTCGAAGACGTTTAACTGTCTTGGTTAAATTTACAATAGAAAAAGAATCAAAGAACACCATAAACTTCCTAGGCTTAACACTAGTCAGAAAAGAAAACCAGATTGAATACAAAATATACAGAAAACCTACACAAACAGACATCACGATACCTAACCACTCAATACACCCACACACACACAAAATGGCCGCATACAGAGACTTAATAAACCGAATGCTAGACGTGCTCCATAATGAAGAACGAAAGGAATACAATATCATAATACAAATAGCACAAAGAAATGGATACAACCAGAAAACAATAGAAACGCTAGTAAAAGAAATCAAAAACAAACAAATCAACAAAACCGAAAACAAAACACCAGAAACAAACACGAAATACACAACATTCACTTATAACCACCTCATCAAAAAAATAACAGAAACATTCCAACAATATGACTTAAAAATGAGCTACAGAACCAATAACAAAACAATAAAGAAAATAAATAAAAAACAAGAACACAACCCACATGAACTAAACGGAATATATCAAATAGAATGTAACACATGCAATAAAAAATACATAGGAATGACAAAAAAAATCAATATAAACAAGATTCAAGGAACATATAACAGCATTAGATAAAATCCACATACCTAGCTACAAATCAAACGTAGCTACACACATTCACAACACAAAACCCCGAATACCAGATATCACCCAATTACAACTAATGAAACATATTAAAGTGCACAAAAAAATGGAAATCTGGGAACAATACTATATTCAACAAACAAACACAGTTAATGCCAGAACAAATCCAAATGCAAACATTTAAACAAAACTTAATAAATACCATACAAATAGACAAATTATTAAACCACAGTGATTAAGACAGGATACCGATACACACGACACAGTCCGAAGACACAACCAATCAGAGAACGGTAAACCGACCAATAGAAGCTCAACGCGCAGGTGGGTTTTCTTTCGAAAAAAAAATTTATCTCAAAAGATAGGAAATCTATGGTAACCAAATTTGGTACGTAAGTTTACGACATTAAAAGGAAACTATATACCAAAATCTATATTTCTATGTTAAAAGAAAAAAAGTTATAAAAAGTATTTCGTGCCAGATCATTTCTATGAAATTTCACTACCATAACGCACTTGCTGCGTCCAGACTTTTTTTAAGTCGGTTAGAAATTGCACCATCCCATCTCTGGAATAACATGCTTATGACTTATAAGGTATCATTGTAAAGGGCAGCAAATATTATTTTTTCCCGGAACGGCTAAATAACTAGATCAGGCCCTGATTGTATGTTCCCCTTGATGCATTATACATTATATGAAACGTCAGAAAATGGTATCAGGTTTTATATTACCACGTAATTTTCTTATATTTACTAATAGATTAGCTATGTTGTTAATTGGCGCAAAATATATTAAACTTGATAAAATTTCATTACAAGTATGAAAGTAATCAGAATGCTATTTGTGTACATAACATCCAATAAAGTAAAACAGTTATTTTTTCAAGTTTTCATAAAGTTACATTTTTTATTATTAATCACCATATCGTATTTTGTTAAAATTATGTTTAATAAACCTGTTTGGTCATTTATTTACATAACAAGCTTACACATAAATCCCAACAACAGTAAGAAAAACCTATTAGTGTTTTTTATTATCACAAATACCTAGGCATAACTTCTACCTTTCATTACATATTGATTTCCATTATTTATTTAATAGAGCTTTTAGTAAACTTTCATGAAGAAAATTCACTAATAGAGAGGTAACGATGGTGAAACCTTCGGAAAACGAGGGCCCCTAAAACCCATATCCAAGGTTCGTTTGAATTCTCTTATCGCCCATTCTCACAAGATGCCCGAACCACTTGAGCTGTTGTCTCTTAATAGATTTTATCACCGGTTCCACTTGTAGTTTTTCTCTTACACTATTTCTTATCCTGTCCAATCTAGTAATCCCTTTCACTCTGCGTAAGAACTGCATTTCCACTGTTTGTACTCGGCTTTCCATGGCTTTAGTCGGCACCCAACTTCCAATCCCGTAAGTCAGCACCGGGCAAAATATTGATTTGTATACACTAATTTTCGTTTTCCTCGATATTTCTCTCCTTCCTATAAATGAAATGAGTCAATGCTTGGTATAGCCTTACTGCTGATTTTATTCTTTCGTTAATTTCCGCATCTTGTCTACCATTTGCCTGTAGCTGAACCCCCAGGTAGTTAAAATATTTCACGTGTTGTAGCTCTGTCACCTTAACGTGCTTGTCATCGTTTCCGATCACCATGACCTTAGTTTTTTCTGTGTTGATCTTCATATTCCTCTTCTCTAAAGCCTTCTTCTATACCTCCAATTTTTTTTGCAGATCGTCCTCACTTTTCACATAGATCACTAGTTCGTTAGCATACGCGCATTCTGTAATACCCACTGCCTGTAAATTTCCGTGTCCTATCTGCAATTGTTTTGCTTCTGACCTTTCTTCCTTGAAGACGTTGTCCATAATCATTATGAATAATAAGGGGCTGCGCACTCCACCTTGTCTTAGTACTTCTTTTGTTATGAATTTTTTTATTCTAAATTTCCTGTTCGGACCCTATTCCTTGTTGTCGTATATAAGGCTTTTATGTTACCTATCAGTTCTTTGTCCACTTTTCTATTTCTCATACTACTCCAGACTGTGCTTCTCGGAATACCGTCCAATGCTATCTAAATATGTATAAAGCCAAATATGCACCTCTATTTTGTTCCAGGATTTTTTCTGCCAGTTGTAAATATCTGGTCTTGGGCACTTCTTCCTTTTCTAAAGCCGCTTAGAGATTCTTCAAGTTGTGTTTCTAATATGTCTTAATTTATTTTCTAAAATCCTTTTGTTGACTTTGAGGATTACACTTAATATTGTGATCCCTCTGTAGCTATTACAGTCACTCCTATCTCCTTTTTTATACACTTGCACTAATATCACAATCCCCCAGTCGTTTAATATCTGTTGGTGTTTCCATATTTTGCTATAAAGAGTTTTTAGCAATTGTAGCCCTTTTCCCCCTAGGTTTTTAATCATATCTGTTGTTATCTCGTCATATCCTGCAGATTTTCCTCGTTTTAGCATCTTCACAGCTCTTATTACTTCTCCTATTTTTATTTCTTCTGTCGTGTTCGTATCCTTTCAAACGACATATAAACATATGTACTTATATGTATATGTGTATATATATATATATATATATATATATATATATATATATATATATATATATATATATATATATATATATATATATATATATATATATACAGGGTGATTGTATGGCGAAAAGTATGGGGTGTCTTTTCTATAAAGTTTTTCTTGAAACCCCTTCGCCTCCAAGTTACAGCCCTTTGAAATTTTGGCAAAAAAAAGTTTCCTTTAAATTTATCCATTATGGAATAAGTTAAAAAAAAATTGCAGATGCATAAGGCTAACAAAATGACAGTTTCAAAAGCATTTTATAACCCTATAATGTTATCACTAGAGGGTGAAAAAATCTACCCCTACATTATTTTTTATCAGTACTTTTAGTGAATTTTCTTAAAAAAAATTCACTAATGAGGAGATCCCGACTTGAATTTTGAAAAAATTTCGTATCCGGGGTCAGTTTCAATTTTTATATGTTTATATATATATATATATATATATATATATATATATATATATATATATATATATATATATATATATATATATATGTGTGTGTGTGTGTGTATCACACCGATAACTCAAAAAATAATGGGCTGATTTTGATTAAATTTGGTGAAAAAATTCCTTTTGCAAATGGCTTGGATAGGTTCGTTAGCCAGAAAAATCTGCCCAGGTTTTCCCGGAAAATTTTGTGTTTTATTTCGAAAAAAATTTATATCTCCGGAATAAACAAAGTAAGGGCAACCAAATTTGGTACGCAGGTCTACATACTTATAGGTAAGTTACCTACTAAAATTTAGCTATGTATGTTAAAAGACAAAAAAGTTATAGGCATTTAAAGAAAAATAAATTGGGGTTTTCCTCAAAACGTCAAAGTGGCGATTTAAAATGTCAACATTGGCAACATTTAGGCAAATAACTTGAATCTAATACGAGCTATAGAAATAAAATGTCTCAAGAAGAATGTTTTACAAACCCTGAAGTCTTAGTTTCAACCGTCATTGTCCTTCATTTTACTAAAATGTTTCCAGAAAATTCATTTCAAATAGACCCTTTCTCTGATGCTTGGCAGTAGCCTTAGCTATAGAGTTTATCGTTTAATGATATATAATTTTTGTCGAATTTTCGTAAAAAATCAATAAAGCTCAATATATCCGTTATTATATTAGAAATGAAAAATTTTTGTATATATTAATTATAGGGTGTCTTGAGCTACATCTTAAAATAATATTTCTACAATCACAGGATGGCCCATAAGTCGTTGGTGATACAAATTTCCTTTTTTTTAATCAAACACGCCTTATGCTATTGCATTTTTGCATTTTCCATCGAAATATAATGCATGTATGTAAGAAAAGAAATTCTGGACGCAGCAAGTGCGTTATGGTAGCTAATTTTGATCAAATGTTTCATATTTGAACAGCTCAATTTGCTATTAACCTATAAGGTTGACCAAGAAACGTGTTTTTTCGGGAACACTTTAAGTTTACTTTTGGAAATTTTTGTACATTTTCACACAGTAAAGTTATTTTGATGAAACAAGGCACATTGTTTTTACTATATAGGTTATACTGGTAACCAAATTTGATGCCTGCTTTCTTAAAAAAAAGCACACACATATTTGTTATTAAAAACATTTTTATGAAAATTCACTACCATAACGCACTTGCTGCGTCCAGAATTTTTATTGTGTACACTGTTTTCTATTTAAAAAACTGATTCAGAAAGAAGGATCCATTTAGCGACTTTTTTATATTTTGACATTTTCTCATAAAATTGTTAGTTTCACCACAAAAAAATAAAATAACTCTGTTAATTCATGTGACATCGATCTGAGTAATCTTTTATTTTTTTGTGATGAAACTAACAACTTTATAAGAAAATCTCAAGACATAAAAAAGTTGATAAATGAATTCTTCCTTCTAAGTCATTTTTTTAATAGAAAACGGTGCACACAATAAAAAATACTGATAAAAAAGAATGTAAGGGTAGGTTTTTTCACCCTCTTGTGATAACATTATAGGGTTATAAAATCCTTTTAAAACTGTCATTTTGTTAGCCTTATGCATCTGCAAAATTTAGTTCTTTTAAATAATTCCATAACGGAGAAATTTAATGAAAACTTTTTTTTGCCAAAATTTCAAAGGGCTGTAACTTAGAGGAGAAGGGGTTTCAAGAAAAACTGTATAGAAAAGACACCCCTTATTTTGCCAAAGAATCACCCTGTACACAGGCTGTCCCAAAAGTCGCAAATTAAACGTCACACGGAGACAGACTAGCTGAAGCCCTTTAAAAAAAACCTATAGGGTCTTATCAAAAATTTACGGGTTTCACCATATTCACAATTATATGAAAGAAGTGAAAATCTTTATATCAGCTACTTAAAGTAAAAACCAGATCGGATAGTGTGTTTCGTTTATTTATTATGCTTTCATACTTCTGTTTTGAGGTTAAGTAAATAATTGTTTCTGCTTTCGAAATTGGAAACTAAAGAATAATAACGTGTTTTGTTAATTTATTATAGTTTGCCGGTTCTGTTTTGAGGTTAAGTGGTAAATGATTTTATAATATGTTTCTAAAATTGGAAGTCAAAGAATGAGGGTTTTAGCGTTAATATCAGTTGGTTATTTTTTCAAGCTGGTAAGTTATTTTAATAATGAATCGACTTCTTGACTTTTATGAATTCAGGAGTAGGAACATGTTGTTGACTTTCACTTGCTGCGTTAAAAAACGATTAAAATTAATCGCAGAAAAAATGAGGGTTTAGTTCACCATAATGGATTCTTATATGAAATGAGGCTCACAGAAACTAACACAAGTTAGATAAAGTAACCATTTCAGTGGAAATTTTGTATTGTTTTAGTAAATTTTTATTAAGAAAATTACTTATATAATTTGTATTACAAAATTTTTCTTTGTTGGGAAAAACTTCTTGCAATAGGTTGACTAAAACTAAATCATCCAGGCGATTAACAAGTCAAATACCTGTCACGCTTATAATTTGGCAGATAGGTTCCTTCTCTAAACATGACTTAAGTTTTCTTCTGGAAAGCTTTTGTAACTTTAATGAAATTTGTAATACATTTTTCTTCTAAAGAGACTGACAACACCTATACTCATCAACTTTTAATTTTCTAGCATCATAGAAAATTGAGGTTTGGGCATTCAAATTTTTTGTTTCAAAAGGAGCTAGAACACAAGATTTGAATATTTTTTATGATAATAGAAAGAGAGACATTCTTCAAATGAGCTTGTATTAGCACATCAACACCCGATCTTCGACGTCTGTTTAAATTAAAAGTCTTACTTTTAGTAATATGCCTTAGTAATAATGTAAAATCTTAATGAAAATTCACTATTATAAGGCACTTACTGCGTCCCGAATTTTTTTACTTACATTGCTATCAGATATGTTTTACACACGATACAGAGTAGGCCACGAGACTATAAATTATAAATTGTCCCTTCCTTAGCAACATATTATGACACCACATTATATAATTCTTTTACATCGATAATTTTCTACGTATTTGTCGGTTCAATTTCACCTTTCTGTTTTCTTTAATTTTTTAGTATTTCATTGTTTATGCGTTTTAAAAAATATAAGCAAAATGTTTAATAACTTTTCTGTTGCCAAATATAAAGAAGAGAATTAATTAATGAAAATTTAAATATTTTAAAGTCTTTACAATTATGTTAGCTTATTTCTTATTTTATTTATCTTATATTGTCATTTTGAGGTAAATACTAAATAATGTTATTGTCTCTTCTACGTAAGACGAGCAGCTCAGTTCTTTTTCCAGTTCAGTCTTTACTTATTATTACAGACCCATGTAGGGAATCTTTTTGCCAACCCCGGCAACCCAGCAACCATGCCCTACCCCTCCTCAGTTTCATCACCAAACGTACTCGACCTCAAAATATAGGCCATGACGGCGTTCCATTGTACGGAACTTACCTGACTCCCCTGCAGAGTCCTTAAACCAAACAATTCTGTTCGAAGACTCCCAAAATCCTGGAATTTACACAGGTAGTGGTAAGACGTTTCTACAGTCTAGCCGCATTCCTGGCCAATGGGACCCCTCTCGACACCTACCAATGTAAGGTGTTCTGAGAGCACAGTGGACTGTTGGCACCCCAATCCCGAAGCAGGTGCCTCCCGGGCTTTGCATGCATGTAGTTGTGCGTGCATCCGCTGGTGGCGCTATTGAATGTTTGAGTTAGCAATCGGGCGCCTCCACGGTTCGCGGATTGGGGTATCGTTATATGCTTGTCTAGGAGTGATACAGAGGTGTTCGAGATGTAGGTGGGCCCCCAGGGACCCTAATGACATATCTGCGCTAAAACCTCCCCGGTGGACAAGCTCCATCCCTCAGCAATGAGGGATGTAACCGTAACCCTACCTAATCATGTCCTAGGAGCGCCGGGAATGCTTGTCTTAATTGGCCGGCATCTATAAAAAAGCCATATCGCATTGTCTTTGGCGGGTTGGTGCCGAAGCGGTAATGCTTTCGGTGGCAACTCTGCCCCTAGCGTAACCCTTCCCAGGGAAACCGGGCGACCCCCTGTGTATAAAGGCCTCTCCATGAAATCTGGGGCATGGCAATTAACCACAATTTTCCCCAGCTGCTCGTGGGGACAGTCTAAGGACACAGCTAAAATATTAACCTAAACGAGATGAGCAATAACACTCTCGATCTCCAGGCAACTGGAGAACCTATGGCGGTAGTAATTGGGGTTATTTCCTCTCTAACTGCCGGACTTATAGAGATAGAATCGGGAGACATCATCTCTCTAACCTCCAAACCAATGGAGCTGGGTCGTCCCCACTCTATCCACCAAATCTTTGTCCTCCGATTAGAAGTGAGAGCTTCTAAAGTCTCCCGTCCGCCACGCGGAGGAGCAAAGGAAAAAAACTACGACTACCTGGAGCCGCATGGAGACATCTAAGTCATCTCTCAAGGCGGGTGTGCCTTATTCAACCGCCTTGAGTCAGGTGCTGGCGAAATTCGAGTTTCGCCCGGCTCAGGGAGGGGTTGAGGGCTCTGAGGGTACGACAAAAAGGCCCGAAGAGTCTGACGCCTCGACTGTGAGAGCCATAAGTGCTACACCTCAACAGAGGGCAAAAACTACACGATAGGGTTCTGTCAGAAAAACATTCAGTGCAGTGGCCGGAGGGGTGAGAGTGGGCATTATCCACTCTGAACATCCCTCCTCTTTACTGAATAGTAAACAACCGGTGCTTCTGCAAAGGTCAATCTTGAAAGCTGCGGTTATCATAGCAGAAGAAGGGTCAAATATAAGGTTCTTGGGCTGTGTAAATCGGTCTGGCTGGCTCCTTATCACTTGTGCCGACAAAGATCGTTCGCTTTGGCTGGAGCTCCCCAACTGCCCGCTCCAGCCATGGGAAAGAGCTCGTCTCAAGCTTGTGCGTGGACAAGACCTCCCCAAGCCATACGTCTGTGTGGCGTACATCCCTGATGCGGTTGATTCTTCACTGACGCCAGAGGTGGTGCTCACCAGACTTAGGAAGATGAATGGTGGCCTGAACACTCTGGAGCGGACACCGAGTAGAGGCGAGACCATCAGGACAAACGTGGACATTTTTGGTTGACGAAATGTCCATGGCCACGCTGGGGAGAATTGGCTTCAGACTGTACCTTACCCCTGGGCAGGTTTTACTCCGTCCAAGGGTAAGTGGTTCTGCAGATGAGCATAAACCCACGGCTACTAGTCAGCCCACTGCGACTGGAACAAGTCCCTCCGAGAGTGGAGGAGGAGCATTCCCTCCGGCAATACACTCTGGATGTGACACCTCTGAGAGAAATAAATTCACCAGCAGAACTGGAGGTGGCAGGATACATCCTTCCACTAGAACCGCTAAAGAGAAATCACGGGGGAGAGGGAAATCCTCTCCTCGTGCGACTACCAAAGGAGGCCCCCTTTTAGGAAGCTTGAGAATCGAGTTTCTGAAAAGGAGGATGGCCCAGCACCGTAATCCAATCCTTAAACTCTCTCCTTACCTCTCCCTCTACCTGATCACATAACCCACTTTAACCCCTATCCCCATTATCAACCTATATCCACCACAATCAGGTGCATTCAGGCGAATATGCACCATGCTAGGGCTGCAACATATCTCCTTAGCATGAAACTAAACGCGGATGAGGTAGATATTGCTCTTCTCCAAAAGCCCTGCGCCGCCAATTCAGACCGAACGAAAGGGCTAGGTAATGCTCTGATAAGATAGTAGAGGTGGGCTCTGGTAGCAACCCCAGAGCCTGTATCTGAATCAGAAACAACTTAAAGTATTTTGTACTTTCAGAATACTGTATCAAGGACATGGCATCCATCCATCTCATGATCACATCCGAAGGAAACAGGCTAGATGTAGTACCCTGCTAAGCTGACTTCCCCGGAGACAGAGATGCAGACCAACCATCTCCAGCAGAGGTGCGAAAATTAGTCACCTACTGCAAAAGGAACAATAATCACCTTGTAATAGTGTGTGATGCGAACTCACATCATCTGGTTTGGGAAAGCACTAACCCTTGCAGGCGAGGGGAGTTACTGTTTGAAAACATATTAGGGGAAGAACTGGTCGTTAACAACGTAGACTCGTAACCCACTATTCTAATGATTAATCGGAGAGAGGTTCTAAATCTCACGATCAGCTCAAGACTATTGAGCACCTAAATCGTCAAATGGTGGGTGTCGCCTAAGCCCTCATGTTCAGACCATGCCCATATTCTGTTTGAGATCGAAACAGGCCCTAGACCCGTGGTGGAGTATCATGACCAGAGGAAAACCGATTGGGAGGGATACAAGCAGTCCCTTATATCTCAACTTGAGTCCGCTATCTCCACAATAAGGTATTGTGAAGAGATATAAGTTGCAGTTGAACAAGCAGGGTATGCAATCATCTCAGCGTATCACAAAAACTGTCCACTAAAGACAAAAAAAGACAGTCGAGGGTCTACTTGTTGAAACAAAAACCTGGATCAACTACGAAGAGAAGTACGACGTCTCTTAAATCGTGCTTAAACTACAGGCAACTGGGAACAATATAAATCCGCCTCAACACATTACAACAAGGATATTAGGAATGCAAATAGGGAGTCCTGGAGAAGGTTTTTCGGGGATATTGCCAATTTACTTGCAGCGCCAGGGTCCACGGGATTTTTTACGCGACACGGGATCGATAAAATGACCAGATGGTTTCTTTACAGAATTACGGAAACGTTATGGATTTTAGCACACACGGTGGTCAATATTAATGCTCTCAAAGGGAAGACTACCGGGTTGTTCGGGATGCTTTAGGAGCTAATGATGCTGACAAATATAGATTTGCAAAACATGTTATCGATAGACAACACGCACCCACAGTAAATAACCGCATATAGCCACATCATTTTTGTAAGGACTGTGACTGGTAGTAATAATAGTGGTAGTTGTATACATTTTGTTAAGATAGCTACATGATTTTTACTGGACTAACATTTCAAAAGTTTAATAATAGGGTTTGAGTTTGCTTTAGGCTTTTTTTCTACAAAAATTCGTTTAGAATGTTCACTGGAATGAGAATTTGTTTATGAAGTGTTGTTTTGACCATTTTTATTTGTTTTAGCAAATGGAAAACAGGATGTGTTCCTAACTTATACGAAGGACACATTTTGCGAATTTTAAGTACTTATTTGAATTTTACTTACGAGCTCATTGAATTTGATGAAGAACATTACAAAGAGGAAAAGTGGGAAAAAGCAGTCGCTGCTGTAAGTTACCAATAGCTTTCTGATTTGTCTGGGTTCGATTATCAGGCGAATAGCCACAGTATATGCCTGATCTAAGTTATAATTCTGATTAGTAGCGTAACTGGGAAATAACTTAATTATTTATAGACCTACGACAACATGTTCGCACAAATGTTGTAGGTATTCATGTGCCGCATAAGTTGGTTATACTATTATAAATACATAATGTCCCATATTAGAGTAACATATCAAACTTAATTTTTTCTTATAGAACACACTCATGAAATTTGAGAGAACTTAACACAAAGTATAATGTTATATTTTTCAAAAAACTTTAAATAAGCGATTTGTTTGGCCTGATAGATCACCTGATCTAAGAGTAAATGATTTTTTCGTAAGTGGATATCTGAATAATCAGGTGCATGAAGGGCTTCAACAAATCTATAGGGCATGAAAGTTCGCACATCTGAGGCATTCCACGGTGTTACACCTCTGGCACTTTTTAATGCCAGAAAAATCCAAAATTTATACGGTTAAACTTCTCAGAAAAACTGTAAATAACCGATTTATTTGACCTGCTATGTCACCTGATCTTACAATATTCGATTATTTTGTATGTAGATATGTGAAGGATCGGGTGTATGAAAGGCTCTAACAACTCTAGAAGACATGAACGTTGACACATCTGAGGCATTCCACAATATTACGTCACTGATGCTTTTTAATCTCGAAAGAAACCTACATTTTTTAATTAAAAAATAATAAATAAAACAAATATGTAAAAACCCGATTTCTCCATGTAATTCAACTATTGCCTCGTTTCGAGATTTAGTAACGAATAGATTTTTACTTTAAATTTGTGCTCATTAAGTTTTACTTTGATGTTAACAATCGTATTACTTTAGCTGATTGTAGTTATTAGTGAATTTCTATTTAAAAAATTCACTAATAGAGAGGTAGCGATGGTGAGACTTTGCAAAAATTCTTTCAAATGAGTGCGAACTAGGACCCCTAGAACCCATATCCGGGGTCAACAATTTTTATATGTTTATATATATATATATATATATATATATATATATATATATATATATATATATATATATATATATATATATATATATATATATATATATATATATCCGTGTGATAACTCAAACAATAATTAACCGATTTCGATGAAACTTGGCAAGTGATTTTCTTTTATTAATGGCTTGGATGAGTTCGTTGGCTAGAAAAATCGGACGGGGTTTTCCGGGAAAATTTTGAGTTTTCTTTCGAAAAAATTTTTTTTCTCTGAAAGTAACAAAGCTGTTTTATTTAAATTTACTATATATGTTGCCTTGAGAGAGATATTACTACCTACTGAAATTCAACTTTCTAAGTTTATAAAAAATTGAGTTATTCAAATTTTAAATTTTCTTTCGAAAATTTTTTTTTCTCCGAAAATTACAAAGTTATTTTAATGAAATTTGGTATATATCTTGCGTTAGGAGATATCTTACTACACACCAAAATTAAACTTTCTAAGTTTATAGAAAGATGAGTTATTCAAATTTGAAGCATTTAATATTTAACATGAAGTTTTTACCACAGAAATCGTAGAAACGACGAAACGATTTTCACCTCTCTAGTATCAGGATCACATGAGAGGATAGGCAGTGGCTAAGTTTTGTTTAGTATAGTGTAATGCATGTGGCGTCTGGCGATCGCTTCCGGTCGGTATTGGTATTGGCACATGAATAAGATCTAATATCGCTTGCGTCCAAAAGAAAAATCATGGAAGTTATGCGATTACGTGCCTAATGGACAGTCAGTTTTAATCAACAATACACATCCCTTCCTTTTAAGTTAAAGGCAAGAATTTTAGCTGTTATTGTATTCTAATTTTAAGAATTTAAATAATAAAGGGAAATATTTATATAATTATATAGTGATAAAACAAATTATTAGGATATTCACTCTATATAATTAAAATATGAACCGTTTCGTTAAATGTGGCTTCTTCAGAAACAAAAGCAAAATGCATGTAGTAATTAACTACAGATGCAAATATTCATTTGTTTTATTATTTACGTTTGAATTGCATTTACATCAGAGATTATTAGTGAATTTTTATTTTAAAAAAATCACTATTAGAAAGGGATCGATGGTGAGACTTTGCAAAAAATTTTTCAAATGAGCGCGAACTAGGACCCCTAGAACCCATATCCGGGGTCAGTTTCAATTTTTATATGTTTATATATATATATATATATATATATATATATATATATATATATATATATATATATATATATATATATATATATATATATATATATATATGTATGTATGTATGTATGTATGTATCCGTCTAATAACTTAAAAAATAATTAACTGATTTCAATGAATAATGGATTGGATGAGTTCGTTATCCAGGAAAATCAGATGGGGTTTTCCGGGAAAATTTTGAGTTTTCTTTCAAAAAAAAATTGGTCTCCGAAAATAACAAAGCTGTTTTAATGTAATTTACTATATACGTTGCCTTGGAAGAGACCTTACTAAGTACCAAAATTCAACTTTCAAAGTTTATCGAAAATTGACTTATTCAAATTTTAAATTTTCTTTCGAAAAAATTTTTTCTCCAAAAATTACAAAGTTATTTTAATGAAATTTGGTGAATATCTTGCCCTCTGAAAGACCTTACTACATACCAAAATTAAACTTTCTAAGTTTATAGAAAATTGAGTTATTCAAATTTGATGCATTTAATAAAAATTCACTACCATAACGCACTTGCTGCGTCCAGAGTTTTTTCTCGTTGAAGTTGAAATCACGTAACTTATTTATCATTTCTGTGTTCGTTCATTTTAAGTCACGCTTTTTTAAAATTTTAGCTCTATTTGCGTTGTATTCCTTCGCCTTATAAAACTGGTTGAACTGGATTCGCTGGATTTTGATTTATTTCTGCAAATAGATCGTTTAGTTGCAATTTTTGAGGAATATTACTTAATAAGTTCTTAGTTTTTGTTGAGAAGTTATAAGAAATTTTGTAATAATATACAAATATTCCACAAGAAAAAAATAAAATCCTGATGTGTCACCCTAATATGGGACATCCTGTATTCATAATCATATTACCAAGTTGTGTAGTGCATAATTACCTACAATTTTTGTGAAGACTACTTTTTCGTGTCTCTATAGTTCCTCTACATTGGCTCACTGTGTATATACAGTTAATAGAATGTTTCTACTTATTAGTGGATTTTCGTAGAAAAAATTCACTAATGGAGAGATCCCGACTTTTGAATTTTCAAATATATATATATATATATATATATATATATATATATATATATATATATATATATATATATATATATATATATATATATATATATATATATATATATATATATTGATAAAATTTGGCATGTAACTTCCTTTTGTAAATGCCTTGAATAAGTTCGTTAGTAAGGAAAATCGAACGAGGTTTTCCGGGAAAATTTTGAGTTTTCATTCGCAAAAAAATGTTTATCTCAAAAAATAAAAAAGCTATGAGAACCAAATTTGGTGGGTAGGTTTACGATATAAAAAGTAAACTATACGCAAAAATTAAGATTTCTATATTACAAGAAAAAAAAGTTATAATAAAATATTTGGTGCCAGATCATTTCTATGAAAATTCACTACCATAACGCACTTGCTGCGTCTTTTTTTTTCATCTAAAATATACAAAATTATGAACGACGCTGTAAAACTCTGTTTAAAAATAATTTAATTTAAATACAAGGAGATGCTATAATTACTTTTCTATTATACAGAATTGCTCATAAGGAAGGCAACAAGGCCTTAACTTTTGAACAGAAAAAGGAATCGGAGTCAAAATTTGTAGGGTTGCATAACAGATTATTTTCGACTGAAGCGCTTTTTGGAGGGTGACAACTCTTTAATTTCTTAAATAGCAAGACGTATTTTTGTAAAGCGTATTAAGCGTACTTTTTGATGGTTTTAATTATTTTTAAATTACCTTTGGCAAGGACGAAACGAATCTGCTTTTCATTAAAATAAATAAAGTAAAATAAAGACCATTCTAGTAATTTTATCTGTGACCAAAAAATCCTGAAGTACAGACCCTTATCAGGCATGGAATTTACTTAAGCGATAATACAGGCTACATTTTAATAATTTAATCCAGAAAATCAATTTTGTCAAATTTATTTGACAAAGTGGAGATTTTTTGAATTGCGTTGTTTTCTCTGATGAAGCTGCCTTCTGGCTTAATGGTAGTGTAAACAGACACATTTGTGGAAGAAATTGATACCCAATAGTCTCAAAAACTTCACGTATGAGCCGGAATTGTTAGTCATTGTGTAACTGGACCCTTATTCTTTGAAGGACAGGTCCACGCTATTTAAGATTATTACGAGAGAATATTGTGCCCCGTATCAGATAATTGTTTTAAAATGATTTCACTAATGTCTACTTTCAACAAGAAGGCGCTCCGCCGCCTTTAAGTCGAAAGGTAAGGGAATACCTTAGTGTAACATTTACTAACCGATGGATAGGCAGAAGGAGACCAAGTGGGTGGCCCGCTAGGTCTCCAGATTTGTCTTTTGTCTCCACTCGGTTTTTTGTCTGGGGTTATTTAAAAACAATTAATTACAACGAACGGCCTGCGAATTTTGAACAGTTGCGAGACCGAATTATGATGGCCTTTCAACAAATGCCTAACGGATCACTGCAAAATTCGAAGTTCGACATAAGGATTTACTATGGTCAAATTTCAAGAAAACTCTATTGTTTTCGTTCTTGCCAAAGGTATCTTAAAAATAATTGATACCATCAAAAAGTACACTGAATACGCTTTCCAAAAATGTGTCGTATGATAGAGGCTGATAGGGAAGATATTAAAAGGTTGTCACCCTCCAAAGAGGGGGTGCTCAAAAGATGTCGATAATAACACCAAATAGTCGAAAATAACATCTTATGTACTCCTACAAATTTTGAGTCTGATGCCCTTCTCGGTTACTTAGAAACAGCCCTGTATACAGGTGCGTAAATAGTATTGCACCAAACAGGATTATCCAGAAATGGTTTAACATTTATATGTAACATTTTGTAGGGTTAAATTAAAAATAAATAACCATCTTTTGATTGGAGTTTCATTTGTTTTGTGCGACTGATGTTTGTAAGAGGCCGCCCTTTTGTTTTTTTAACGACAACCTAGGTTTAGGTTGACGTGATTTGGCAGCTAATTAACTTAGAAATACAATAAGGTTGTTTATTATAAAATGTCAGAAAAAAATAATTAAATCAAGTGAATAGACCGAAATTTCAAAATTCAGTAAGTTAATTGAAGAAAATGACAATAACTGCTTAAACTGTTGTGCACTAACTTATTGACACTATCTAAGTCTATTAACAAAAGCGCTAAATGCTTTTCGCAAATATGCCAGAGCAGTGTTTGCGTTCGCAGTTTTAATTTGAGCTCCTAATTTATCTAGATTAAATTAGCTTATATTTATTGTGAGTGAGTCATTCTAGTCCCTCCACCGCGGCCTTAGGTCTATTGTGGATCACGTTTCATTATTTAAATATCACCCATCAATTCCAGCTCCCTGCGAGAGTCGATCTTTTCTTGAGGGTGAAAGTTTGTTTGGCAGATGTACTGCCATCTGAGTGAAGTCGCTTGTTCGTTTCGAAGCTCAAAGACAGATACGCTCTCTCCGAGTTCGTCTGGACCCGACATCCCTCAGTGTTTGCCTCGAGGGGGTATCATGAAGACACGCTTTAGAGCATCATCCAATCTTCAGTTGTAATCCACCCCTAGACATCTCAGCACTTACCACCCCCCACCCACACCCACACCCCCGCTCGTCTTAACCCGACATATAACAGTGCTGGACTCAAGGCAACATCCCATCGGGTTCCGCTCCCGAGTATCGCCCAAGCGAAGCCGTCCGTCCGTTTCGTAGCACACAGTGGGGGCCCTAAAGTCCGGGTGTATACCACTCATCAGAGATCACAGCCCCCTCCGGGTCGTCTGAATACACGATACCCGCCAGCGCTCAGCCCAGGTCGGTATCATCTGGAACCCCGCTCCCGAGTAACAACCAAGCGAGTCCAATTGTCCATTTCTAAGCCCACAGTGGAAGTGTCAAAATCCGGGTGCATATCACTTCCCAGAGATATCCGCCTCCCCCCAGGCTCACCTGTACCGGATCTCCGCCAGTATTTCAATAACTCGAGGCGGTATCATGAAGTCCCGCCCTCGAGCAGCATCCAAACGGGGTCGTTAGCCCGTTTGGAAGCTCACAGAGTAGGCCTAAATCTCCAGGTGTAATCCACCCCTAGAGATCTCAGCCGCCCTCCGGGTTCGTCTAGACTCGTTACCCGCCAGCATTTGCTTAAATTTCTCCCAACAAATGGAGCTTCCTGCAGGAGACGATATTTGTGAGGTGAAATTTTGTTTGACAGATGTACTGCCATCTGAGCGAAGTCGCTTGTCCGTTTCAATGCTCAAAGAGAGATAACCTCACTCTGAGTTCGTCTGGACCAGACATCCGTCAGTGTTTGACTCGAGGCAGTATCATGAAGTCTCGCATCCGAGCAGCATCCAAGTGAAGTCGTTTGCCCGTTTCGAAGCTCGCAGAAGAGGTCTCAATCTCTAGTTGTAATCCACCACTAAAGATCTCAGTTCTCTTCCGGGTTCGTCTAGACTTGACACCCACCAGTGCTAGACTCAAGGCGACATCTAATCGAGTCCCGCTCCCGAGCATCACCCAAGCGAGATCTTCAGTCCGTTTCTAAGCACACAGTGGGGTCCTAAAAATCCGGGTGTATACCACTCATCAGAGATCTCCACCCCCTCCGGGTCGTCTGGACACACGACACCCTCCAGCACTCAACCCAAGGCGGTATCATCTAGAACCCCGCTCCCGAGTAACAACCATGGGAGGTCAATTGTCCATTTCAAAGCCCAGAGTGGAGGCCTCAAAATTCGAGTGCACATTACTCCCCAGAGTTATCCGCCTTCTTCCAGGCCCACCTGGACATGACCCCCGCCAGTGTTTGACTCCGATTAGTCGCCTCTTACGACAGGGACGAGTTATCTTTCGTTTGATCCCCACACAGAGGATTTATCTAAGACTTTATTGAACCATGAAATAAAATAACACACTACAGCGTGTCGCTTGTAGAATTTCAAGTAATATAAAAAAAATACGGAAAAGTTTTAGGCATTTTAATTTTTGAAATTATTTTGTCACGCTGGCGGCCAGGGAAGCAAAGCAATACCAAAATATTTTTCTGGAACAAAATTTATCACATATTACAGAAAAGATTAACTTATCTTGACGCAAAAATGGTTCAGAACTACGAGAAAAAATAATTTAAAAATGTGCTATCTTTTTAGCAAATTTTTCGTAAGACGAGAAATTCCAAATGGGGATATCTGTGTTTATATATACATATATATATATATATATATATATATATATATATATATATATATATATATATATATATATATATATATATATATATATATATATATATATATATATCGTATCGATAACTCAAAAAATAATGTGGCGATTTAATGAAATTTGGTACGTAGCTTCCTTTTGTAAGTGGCTTGGATAAGTTCGTAAGCCAGGAAAATCTGAACAGTTTTTCCGGAAAACTTTTGGATTTTCCTTCGGAAAATTTTCGTATCTCCGCAAATAACAGAGCTATGACAACCAAATTTGGCACATACGTTTATACTATCCAACTTGAAATTATTTTGTCACGCTGGCGGCTAGGGAAGCAGAGCAATACCAAAATATTTGTGTGGAGCAACATTTATTACATATTACAGAAAAGATTAACTTATCTTGACGCAAAAATGGTCAAGAACTACGAAAAAAAAATAATTTAAAAATGTGCTATCTTTTTATCTGTGTTTATATATACATACATATATATATATATATATATATATATATATATATATATATATATATATATATATATATATATATATATATATATCGTAACTCAAAAAATAATGTGCCGATTTAATGAAATTTGGTACGTAGCTTCCTTTTGTAAGTGGCTTGGATAAGTTCGTTAGCCAGGAAAATCTGAACAGTTTTTCCGGAAAAGTTTTGGATTTTCCTTCGGAATATTTTCCTATCCCCGCAAATAACAGAGCTATGACAACCAAATTTGGCACATACGTTTCTACTATCCAAGTTATAGGCATTTTAAGAAAAAATTTGGGTGCCACTGGTCATCAGAGGAAAGCAGAAGAACAAAATATTTTGTGTGATTAACAAAACCAATTGAATATTACATCCAGCGGTTGAGTTTTCTTGACGCAAAAACATCAAGAAATAGCAGATTTTTTTTTTGAAAATTTGATAATTGTTCTTTTTCAAACGTCAAAGTCGCGATTTGAAACTTCAAAATTTGCAAATTTCAGACAACTAATTTGGAACAAATACGGATTATGTAGACGATATGTCGTAAGAAGTGTGTTTTACAAAGCCTTCAGCTTCAGCCATCATTCATTGTCATTCATTTTACTTTAAAATAATTTCAGAAAATCCATTTCAAATAGACCATCTTTCTGATGCTTTGGCAGTAGTTTCAGCTATAGAGTTTATGGTTTAATAGTCTACATTTTAGCAAATTTTCGTAATAAAATTCGTTATTGAGAAGACCGCGACTTATGAATTTTAAAAAGATTTCTTCAAATGAGCGCGAACTAGAACCATAAAAAACCATATACGGGGTCAGTTTCAGTTTTTGTCTATTTACACATATACAGGGTGACGCTTTTTTTACGACAAAGCTCAATACATCCGTTATTATACAAGATATGACAAAAAAGTATTTACGTTAATTATAGGGTATGTCGAGTTGCAACTTGTAAACTTATTTTGACAATCACAGGCGGGCACATAAGTCGTTGGTGATACACATGTTCTTTTTTGAATAGAACACCCTCTTATTTTATAGCATTTTTGCGTTTCCAGCGAATTATAATGCATATTTGTAAGAAAAAATTGATATCGTTCATCGTATTTGAGTTATTTCAATTGTTTTGCAACTTTTCACGTTTTGGCACATACTTCAAACACATATCACAAGTTGTGAAAGTGCGATTTTATCAATAGGTAGCGGAGCCCCATGAAAATGACGCATTCAAAGAGCTTTTTGTTTGTATTACTCGTCGAAAAAATCGAGCTACCGTATACGGGCACGCTCAAAGAGTGGCTGAATTTTAAAAGTTTTCGTAGAAAGGTTTTATATGTTTCTGTGGAACTTATTGTTGTAATATTTTTGTAATATGTTGGGAATTAGTAATAAATGTAAAAAACCGTTGTCGAATTTTTGTTAAAAATAGAATTTAGTGTAACATTACTGGAGGCAATTTCGGTAAAAAAGGCGATTTTCTGTAAAATAAATTTTAGCAAATTTTCATTTTTTTAAATGTTGGTCCTAAAGCTGTACGTGAATAATTATATCCTGGCAGTTGTGTAAACGGCTTAAAGAAGTTCGTTGGCCAGGAAAATCGCACCAGTTTTTTTCTGGAACTTTTAAAGTTTATTTTCGGAAAATGTTTGTACTTTTTGAAACAACACAGCTATTTTAATGAAATATGTTATACTATATAGGTTATACTGCCAACAAAATGTCCTTCTTTTAAAAACAAGACGTATTTGCCATTAAAAGCATTTTTACGAAAATTTCTGCGTCCAGACTTTATTTACATCATGTAGTGTCTTCGTTTCCGATGGACACTTGTGAAAATAGTTTTAATGGTTTGTTTTAGGTACATGACAGACGACTAGATTGGGCTGTTGGAGGCATTTCAATAACTTACGAAAGGACATATAGAGTTGATTATGCCAGGTTTATAACAAATCACAAGCATTCGGCTATGTATGCTCTACACTCCAATGCCGTAGCCGGAGCCTCTAACGTCATGATCACTTTTTTTAACTGGCTGCACCTTACCCTAATATTAGCAAGTGTTTTGTTTGTCGGATTAATTTCTAAGGCATCTAAAACCTTGTTAAATATTAAATCGTCACAATCTACAGTTTTACATATGGTGGTAAGTCTAAACTTTTTGCTTTTGCTGTTTAAATATTTTTTCGGCAACCGTCCGGGAAGTACCCACTTCCCGAACGCTTTGTCTTTGAGAAAGTAGCATTTCTCCGGCCTAGTCCGGGAAATACGTACTTCCCGGACTAGGCCGGGAAGAATCACATCGTTGTTGTCATTGTGAATATTAAAATCTTGGTAGGTACGATTCTGATAAATACAGTTGAACATATAGACAATTCGCTAACAAACAACATTAAAATTACCAATACCATTCAAAAATTATCAGATGAAAACAATCAATACGAAACGGAAACTTTACCTTATTGTTCTGACTACAGAAGGCATTTAAATATACCAAGCATTTCAAACAAATTAAATCCTTTCAATATTAGCAATTGCTCGAATTTTCATATAAATATTAATATAAATAAGAATTAGAATGTTTCTGTTAGTACCTATCTTCTGTTCGAATTTCAATATTTAATACAAATAAGAAGAAAAAGAAATGTTCGAAATTTTGTTCTACAAAGAAATATAATAAAGAAATGTGTCTCATTGATTTGTTATTCTACACGGTTGCCGAAAAATAGTGTACGCAACACGTCCGAAAACAGTTTTTTGGACTCGCAGACTTCCAGGACTCGCCGACGGCTCGTCCTAGAATTTTGTCGACTCGTCCCAAAAAAAAAACAGTATTTTCCGGACTTGTAACGTAAATTACTATTACAGGGTACTGTAACATAAGAATACACACGGTAATTATTCAGAAGTGATATTTTAGTTTGTACGAGGTACGCGCTAAAATTTCCAGACCTGACTATGAAGGAAACGGCGTAGACTTACAATTAAATTCTATTTTGGTGAAATTTTGTATAAAAATTCATTTATGGGGAGATAATTGAATTTTAAAAACTTTTTCCAATCAGCGCGAATTGAAACCCCTAGAATCCATATCCAGGGTCAGTATTAATATATATATATATATATATATATATATATATATATATATATATATATATATATATATATATATATATATATATATATATTATATATATATATATATATATATATATATATATATATATATATATATATATATATATATATATATATATATATATATATATAGGGTGGCGCATTGAAAACGAAACAGACCGATTTGCGTCCAGAGAATTTTCTTTTAAGAAACGCTGAAACACGTCAATTTTAATTTTGAGTGGGACATGTTTTGACATAAAACTTAACTTTGTCACATCAACCCCTTAAGGGTGGTGATAACAACCCTTATGTTTTAAATAGGGACATGGGTCGAGTATTACATCATTTGAAAGCTCTTTCTTTTCCGAATTCAGCACATAAATTTTTTTGGAAGTTTTATCAACTCGTTTAAAAATTATTTACAGTTGAAGATGCAAAAACGCATTTCACTCATTCCGATAAGAAATGAGCTGATAGTCAATGTTGTTGGTTTGTAAACAAAAAATTGACTATCAGAACATTTCTTATCGGAATGAGAGAAATGCGGTTTATTATTTCAGTTTATCGGTCGGTTTGATACTTGCTAGTACTACCGAAAATTAATTTCACAATGGTGTATTCTGTAGAAGAAAGAGTTGAAATAATTACTCTTTTTTTCAAAAACAATGACTGTGCCAACCGTACCGCAAATTTGTTTAATGAACGACATCCGAACAGACATGTTAGCAGAAAATACATTTTGGAGTTAGTTGCAAAGTTTCGACAAAGTGGTTCAGTAGCCAACAAAAAACGGGATCCTGAACGTGAATTTCTGGTTAGAAATGAGACTACTGAGATTGAAGTTTTAGGACAAATTGCTGCAGACCCAACTTTGAGCACGAGAAAATTGGCCACTGTTTCAAACATCCAAAGAAGAATTATTCAGCGAATATTGAAGCATCATAAATTTCACCCGTATAAAATTCATCTTGTACAACAACTGAATGAAGATGATTTTGATCGGCGGCTGGAGTTTTGTGAAGTTATGACTGCACGAATAGCTATTAACGGGAACTTTCTGTTCAATATCTGTTTTTCAGACATGTGTACGTTTTAATTAAGCTCTACAGTCAATCGTCATAATTGTCCTTATTGGGCAGATAATAATCCACAAAATTTTCACGAAGTCCACACTCAAATTCCACAAAAATTGAATGACAGGAATGGAGTTTTTGGAGACCGTTAAATCGGACCAATTTTTCTTGTTGGCAATTCGAGTGGCAAAACGTATTTGGAGTTACTAGAAGATATCGTTTACCATCTACTAATTGACATTGTTGAAAATGATGATCTCTGTCAAGAAAATCAATTAGTGTTTCAACAAGATGGAGCTCCTCCGCATTTTTCACAAAGTGTTAGGGAGTTTTTGAACAGAGAGTTTCCAGAGCAATGGATTGGGTGTAGAGGTGCTATTGAGTGGCCCCCTACATTACCGGATTTAACTCCTTTGGACTTCTTTCTATGGCGCCATTTTAAGAATTGACGCACCAGAACCGGAGTTTCTGGAAGAATTATTATTGTAGAATGCCGTCTAATAACTCCACAAATGCGCCAGAATGCCAGAGCTCGTTTTGAACAAAATGTGTACTTTTGTATGGAAGCTGGTGGTCAACAATTTGAACACTTACTTAACTGAATACACATTTTTAACGTTTGGTTTTGTTTTCTAGTTTTTTTTAACGAAAAATTGACTAACTAGTGCATTTCTTATCACAATGAATGAAATACGTTCTTGCAACTCCAACTGTGAATAATTTTTAAACGAGTTGATAAAACTTCCAAAAAAATTTGTGTGCTGAATTCAGAAAATAAAGAGCTTTCAAATGATGTAACACTCGACCCATGTTCCTTTTTTAAAATATAAGGGTTGTTATCACCACCCTTAAGGGGTTGATGTGACAAAGTTGAGATTTTATGTCAAAACATGTGCCCCTCAAATATTAAAATAGACGTGTTTCAGTGTTCCAAAAAAAAATTCTCTGGACGCAAGTCGATCTGTTTCGTTTTAAATGCACCACCCTGTATATATATATATATATATATATATATATATATATATATATATATATATATATATATATATATATATATATATATATATATATATATATATATATGTGTGTGTGTGTGTGTGTGTGTGTGTGTGTGTGTATGACACCAATAACTCAAAAGATAATAGGTCGATTTTGATAAAATTTGGCAGATACCGTCCTTTTGTAGGTAGCCTGAACAAGTTTGAAAGCCAGGAAAATCTCACTAGGTTTTCCTTAAGAATTTTGTGTTTTCTTTCGTAAAACTTTTTTTATCTGAAAATAAGTAAAGTATGGTAACCAAATTTAATACATAGATTTACGTTATAAAAAGAAAACTACGAAAATCTAGATCCCTATGTTACGAGAAAAAAAGGTTATAAGCATTTAATTAAAAAAATGTTTGGTACCAGATAATTTCTATGAAAAGTCACAACCATAACGCACTTGCTGCGTTCATACATTTTATTGTAGTCCTTTCTAACACCAGTGTACCTATTACATCATTACAGCAACAATTCGATACCACTAAAAATATTCTTTCGATTTGTCCTCAAAATGTGCTCAAACTGCAGCTTTCACCTCTTCGCGGTCACTGAAATGA
The DNA here is from genome assembly GCA_964006375.1 of Tillus elongatus. Lineage (NCBI taxonomy): Eukaryota > Metazoa > Arthropoda > Insecta > Coleoptera > Cleridae > Tillus > Tillus elongatus. Next base: position 90,111,891 of record OZ023268.1, read on the forward strand.
CGCCCGCGAAGGTCCTCGTTGAAATTTCCAAATACGTAGTTAGTAGTTACTGTGGTCATATCTGATACTGAGCGTGATCAATTTGCTTGAAATTGCAGTCACGAATTGCTGCGTGTGCAACTCGAATAGTGTGCACGGGTGCATTGTCATGGAGCAAACGCCTCTGGTCAGTTCCAACGTCTTTCCTGCCGAATATTTGGTCATAGTTTATGCTTGCATAATCTGTGTTTCTCGTTTACGCCTCCATTCCATCGACTCCTTCTTGCACAAAGGATCATAGTAGAGAACCATAGTTTCATCCCCTGTGACAATTGTCTTCAACACGTCCACAGGGTTTTCTCCACAGAGGTCAAAAAAGGATTGAGCACATTCAACACGATGCTGGCGTTGAACTGCTGAAAGATCTTTGGGTAAAAATTCTGTACGTCAGGTGCCGCTGTACATAATTTGTACCGGAGTCGTCTTACAGACACAGTTCCTTGTTTCGTCCTAGATGTCAGTAGCTTGTGCATCTCACATTTCGTTCAGAATTTGGCTACGTTAGGCCAATTAATTTAGATATTTTTTGATTATTGGTGGTATAACACACTGATGAGCTTAAACAAGAGCGAAACTAGTATGTCTCCAGTAATAATCTTGATATATCTATTTTTATATTATTCGTATATTTCCTTATAGAAATGTAGTGGCAGGGCTGACGATTTTAAAAGACCGTTTGTGGTTGTACGGCGGCACCTGAGGTACAAAATTTGTACAAGAGTCGTCTTACAGACAAACGTCCTTGTTTCGTCCTATATGTCAGTAGCTTGTGCATCTTACGTTTTGTTCAGAATTTGGCTATGTTAGGCCAATTAATTTAGATATGTTTTGATTATTTCTGTTATAACACACTGATGAGCCTAAATAAGAGCGAAAGTAGTATGTGTTTCTAGTAATAATCTTGATATATCTATTTTTATATTATTCGTATGTTTGCTTTTAGGAATATAGTGACAAGGCTAACGATTTTGAAAGATAGTTTGTGGTTGTAGGGCGGTACCTGAGTACAGAATTTGTATCGGAACGTCTTACAGCCAAAGTCTCTTGTTTCGTTCTAGATGTCAGTAGCCTGTTAATCTCACGTTTCCTTCATAATTTGGCTACGTTAAGCCAATTAATTTAGATATGTTTTGATTATTTCTGCTATAACACACGGATGGGCCTAAATAATTGCGAAACTAGTATTCGTTTCTAGTAATAATCATGATATATCTATTTTTATATTATTCGTATGTTACCTTTTAGGAATATAGTGGCAGGGCTGACGATTTTAAAAGATCGTTTGTGGTTGTAGGGCGGTACCTGAGTACAGAATTTGTACCGGAGCGTCTTACAGTCAAAGTTTCTTGTTTCGTGCTAGATGTCAGTAGCTTGTTAATCTCACGTTTCGTTTAGAATTTGGCTACGTTAAGCCAATTAATTTAGATATGTTTTGATTATTTCTGCTATAACACACGGATGGGCCTAAATAATTGCGAAACTAGGATGTGTTTCTAGTAATAATCATGATATATCTATTTTTATATTATTCGTATGTTACCTTTTAGGAATATAGTGGCAGGGCTGACGATTTTAAAAGATCGTTTGTGGTTGTAGGGAGGTACCTGAGTACAGAATTTGTACCGGAGCGTCTTACAGCCAAAGTCTCTTGTTTCGTTCTAGATGTCAGTAGCTTGTTAATCTCACGTTTCGTTTAGAATGTGGCTACGTTAAGCCAATTAATTTAGATATGTTTTGATTATTTCTGCTATAACACACGGATGGGCCTAAATAATTGCGAAACTAGGATGTGTTTCTAGTAATAATCATGATATATCTATTTTTATATTATTCGTATGTTACCTTTTAGGAATATAGTGGCAGGGCTGACGATTTTAAAAGATCGTTTGTGGTTGTAGGGAGGTACCTGAGTACAGAATTTGTACCGGAGCGTCTTACAGCCAAAGTCTCTTGTTTCGTTATAGATGTCAGTAGCCTGTTAATCTCACGTTTCCTTCATAATTTGGCTGCGTTAAGCCAATTAATTTAGATACGTTTTGATTATTTCTGGTATAACACACGGATGGGCCTAAATAATTGCGAAACTAGGATGTGTTTCTAGTAATAATCATGATATATCTATTTTTATATTATTCGTATGTTACCTTTTAGGAATATAGTGGCAGGGCTGACGATTTTAAAAGATCGTTTGTGGTTGTAGGGCGGTACCTGAGTACAGAATTTGTACCGGAGCGTCTTACAGCCAAAGTCTCTTGTTTCGTTCTAGATGTCAGTAGCTTGTTAATCTCACGTTTCGTTTAGAATGTGGCTACGTTAAGCCAATTAATTTAGATATGTTTTGATTATTTCTGCTATAACACACGGATGGGCCTAAATAATTGCGAAACTAGGATGTGTTTCTAGTAATAATCATGATATATCTATTTTTATATTATTCGTATGTTACCTTTTAGGAATATAGTGGCAGGGCTGACGATTTTAAAAGATCGTTTGTGGTTGTAGGGAGGTACCTGAGTACAGAATTTGTACCGGAGCGTCTTACAGCCAAAGTCTCTTGTTTCGTTCTAGATGTCAGTAGCCTGTTAATCTCACGTTTCCTTCATAATTTGGCTGCGTTAAGCCAATTAATTTAGATACGTTTTGATTATTTCTGGTATAACACACGGATGGGCCTAAATAATTGCGAAACTAGGATGTGTTTCTAGTAATAATCATGATATATCTATTTTTATATTATTCGTATGTTACCTTTTAGGAATATAGTGGCAGGGCTGACGATTTTAAAAGATCGTTTGTGGTTGTAGGGCGGTACCTGAGTACAGAATTTGTACCGGAGCGTCTTACAGCCAAAGTCTCTTGTTTCGTTCTAGATGTCAGTAGCTTGTTAATCTCACGTTTCGTTTAGAATGTGGCTACGTTAAGCCAATTAATTTAGATATGTTTTGATTATTTCTGCTATAACACACGGATGGGCCTAAATAATTGCGAAACTAGTATTTGTTTCTAGTAATAATCATGATATATCTATTTTTATATTATTTGTTGTTACCTTTTAGGAATATAGTGGCAGGGCTGACGATTTTAAAAGATCGTTTGTGGTTGTAGGGAGGTACCTGAGTACAGAATTTGTACCGGAGCGTCTTACAGCCAAAGTCTCTTGTTTCGTTCTAGATGTCAGTAGCTTGTTAATCTCACGTTTCGTTTAGAATTTGGCTACGTTAAGCCAATTAATTTAGATATGTTTTGATTATTTCTGGTATAACACACGGATGGGCCTAAATAAGAATGAAACAGGTATGTATTTCCAGTGATAATCTTGATATATCTATTTTTATATTATTCCTTATAGAAATACAGTGGCAGGGCTGGCGGTTTTAGAAGATCGTTTGTGGTTGTACGGCGGCACCTGACGTACAGAATGTGTACCGGAGTCGTCTTACAGACAAAGGTCATTTTTTTCATCCTAGATGTAAAACAGGTGTAAGATGTATTTGTCTATTACACCAAGTGCTGCAATAAATGATATAATAAATGTGCGAGAAAACGTTTTTTCCTGAAAGTGCAAGATAAAGTACGAATGATTTTGAGTATGCGCTTGAGAGTGGATGTGCCGTTCTATTGTTACACATGTGTCTATTGGATATAGCTGTTCTTGATTTAAATAGCTATAAGTACTTTGAAGGTGCAGGTATTATACGTGTTTTTCGTGTACATATGTTAATATATGTGAACATTTTATTAAACCCGAATCTAGCTTGTGTTTGTAGTGTTAGGAATTCTTTTTTTTTTGTGTAGCATTATTGACAACTGATGTCGTAAAAGAAGGCTTATTATTATTGTTATTATTATTATTATTAATTTTTCCTGTACACTTCGTCCAGCCGATCTTTGATGCCTTGAGGTGGCAGATCTTCTTTAGTAAGGAATTTAATAACACCTTTATATTCAATTTTCAATCGTGATAAACAAGTTGTTAAAAAAACTAACTGACATTTTTCTTTTTTCAAAGGCTAATAAAAACTAAACCAATGTCTTGCCGAAATTTGACAGGCTGCGATAACCTGGATCTCTGTCAGGCCGAGAATTTTGGCGCTTACCTCGTATATGTCTGAAAAACATATCGTTTGTTGGTATTTCTTCCTAATTTGATTTGAAAAGTTCCCCCACTGCCCTCTATATTATTTTACAAAATATAGATGCAGAGACTTATTTTCTGGCTTCACAAGTGCTAGCTTCCTTTTTTGCAGCTGGTTCTACCTATTGAGGCATAATTAGACCAAACCTGTTGCAAAGAAAAAAACACGCACTGGTGAAATCAGAGAAGTCTCTTCACCTGTATTAATTATAAAATGGTTCCACAAAGTAAGTGTAACAACAATAATTGTAAGTAACTCATTAATTATTGACGAGCTACGTTACAAGGCAAATAAAACGTTGTTTTGTTCATATTTCTGGACTGATAGTAAACACTGAGTGAATATTAGAACTTGTGACAAGCATTGTTAAGTACACACACAGAAATCATTTTTGGTAGGGGATTTTCTGCCTAACACGTAGTATAAATGTAATCTTTAGTAGTTAAGTAGTCTAGACTTTTTCATGCTCTGATGACGCTAGCTAACAGGTGAAGCGATCTTCAGGTGTTTAAAAGATGCGTAGTGCTAATTACTACTACAACTCCGTGACCCGGGACGAAATGCGAGATTACTTTTCCTCATTTCCATGGGTGTCTGTCTGCTTCTCTCATCCTGACCCATCTGATATCTCACAAAACGTCACCGAAATTATCCAAGCTGGCATGGAATTATTTATTCCACGTACACAGAAAACCTTTGTAGCCACTCAAAATCCCTGGTTCTCTAAATCCTGTGACAAGGCTAGACTGAAAAAGTCAAAGCTCACAAAAAGCTTCTACACAATCCCAGTCAAGAAAACCGTCAAACATTTAACGACGTAAGAAACCACTATGTCCGCGTTCTTTCTGAGGCAAAAAAACTCGTTTAATAACCACATCAGCTCCAGCGGCAGCAAACATTGCCACCTCTTGTCTCAGGGGATGAAATTGTTTCCACCGCCCTGGGCAAGGCTGAACTTTTTGCCTCGTTATTCGCCGGCAATTGTACTCTCAACCCACCTCCAAATGTTCAACCACCAACAGTCCCCAATGTCGCGCATAAAATGACGGATATCATTTTCAAAACTCAAAAGGTACGAAAGATGCTCTCTTTTCTTAATAACAGGAAATCCTCTGGCCTTGACGAGATCCCAGCAATTGTTCTCAAAAAATTCGCACCAGAACTTGCTCCTGCCTGACTCGTCTGTTTCAGACATCTTACAATAGAGGCATATTCCCTAGTAACTGGAAAACTGCTCGAGTGCAACCCGTCCCCAAGAAAGGATCCAAAGCGCTTGCTAGCAACTACATGCCTCTTTTTCTCTTTTCAGTCGTCTCTAAAATGATAGAAAAGTATATAAACACCGAATTACTAAAATTTCCTGAAAAACACAGTCTAATCCACGACAGGCAGTATGGATTCCGTAAGCGCAGATCAAGTGCCGACCTCCTTTTCTTTGTCACCCATTCTTGGAACAAGTCTATAAAACTACACGGTGAATCCCATATTGTCGCTCTAGACATATCCAAAGCATTCGACCAGGTCTATCACGCAGCGCTACTTAATAAACTCCCGACCTATGGCCTACCACCAAAACTCTGTACCTGAACAACAAATTTCCTCGCCAACCGGAGCATTTTTGTTGTTGTGGATGGCCATTCCTCTAAACTGTATCCAATTAATGCAAGAGTTCCTCAAGGTTCAGCTTTAGCCTCTACTTTGTTTCTTCTCCACATCAATGACATCCTCTCTAGCACATCCAACCCAGTTCACAGTTACGCGGACAACAGCACACTCCACTCAAATATATAATATTCTAAGCCTGCCTCTTTACCCAATTAGATGAGGATCGCAGACTCATGGAGGGTTCTGTCTCCGTGGATCTCCAAAAAATATTAGACTGGGAAAGTAGAAATCTTGTACAATTCAACCCCACCAAGTCACAGTCTTGCTTTCTTTCTCATAAGAGATATACCAGCCCTAGACCCATCACAATAAACAACCGAGTTATTCAAAGTAATGAGTCCTCTTCACTTGTTGGCATTTCTGTGGATCGAAATCTCAATTGGCACCAACATGTCACATCAATTGCAGAAGCGGCTGCTAAGAAATTAGGTTTCCTCTTCCGGGCTCGCAAATACTTTTCAGCAGCTAATCTCTATACCTTATATACTTCACAAATCAGACCAAACCTCAAATACTGCTTCCACATCTGGGGTGCTGCCGCCGCTTCTACACTCGCTATCCTGGACTCCATTCAGAAGAGAGCTCTACGTCTCATTGGTGACCCAACCCTCAGCCAAAGGCTGCCATCCCTTGCCCACCGACGTGCCGTTGGTGACCTCTCTCTCTTTTATAGATATCTGCACGGGCACTGCTCAGAAAATCTTTCTTTCATAGTTCCTCCACCTGCTGCCCCCAACAGATCTACCAAGGGAACAGAGCGAAGGCATCCTTTTACTGTCCAGGTCACCAGACATTGAACATCTTGTTATGCCCGCTCTTTTATCTCGAGGACTTCCAAGTTGTGGAATTCTTTGCCGGCACATGTTTTTCCTTCTCCCCCGAACCTCCAAACCTTCAAGTCCAGAATTAACAAGTTGCCTCTTTCCTCCTTGTCGACACCCACGGTACGATCGTATTTAGGCTGTAAGCCCTCGTGGTGTGTTGTTGAAATAAAAGTTTGGGTTCTCCAGGTATACATATGATAATAAGCAGTTATTTTACTCCAATAATATTGTCATCTTACAAATGCGTTAAATTGTGTCTGGTACAAACACAAGACTTGGCTTATTTGTACGATATGTTGGATATTTTTGGTACTAAATACACTCTTTATTTATTTGTTTAAGATTGCACTGAAGACAGTGTGGGACCAACCATCAGATGACTTTCATAAAGTACCAAGTTATTTCTTGGCCTTGAGATGTGTTTTCGTTATGTGGTGTTTAGGGGCACTCTGCATTGCAACAATCATTAAAAGCACGCTAACAACATATCTTATTGCTGCTACATATGATGAAGCTGATTATATTGCAGAACTAGTTGATTGGGGCTATACATTCCTGGTACGTTTAATGAGTTTTAACCATGGTATAAATCTTATACTACATAAACCAGACTTTGTATTATTTTTTAGATCAGTGACCTTCGCCTTAAAGAAACCATGCTTAATTCTACCGATTACAAGCACCGAAAAGTCATGGAACTTATAGAAAATAATCTTACTGGTTGTGACGCTGTTGCTTATATAATGGATAGACAAAGTGCTTACATCTCAGACGAACCGATGACCCAGTATTTGGTAACTATACGCCCGTCAGTTAAAACATGATTTCTTAATTTGCTGAAAAGCCTTTGCTAAGATTTAATGCTTAATAAAAAATTTTACACTCTGCTCCAAACGTAGAAACTTTTCTGTGGCTCCAGAGAGAAAACTTTCTTTTGCCTGACGATGCCGTAAAATGCGAAACCGTTGCAGAGAAAAAAACAAGCACTTGTAAAACCACAGAAAAAGTGTGGATGTCGGTAATAAGTATGAAACCGTTTCAGCAAGTTAGGGCAACACCAGATAAGTGTTTTAAAAGCCGTCATATTTTTATTGGTGATTTTTTTATACAAAAATTCCCTATTAAATTTAGTGGATCTGCGTAAAATGATTAGACATTGTCGAAACTAAATAAAAACTTGACACCATTTATTTTCAAGCACGTTGCTCCAATCTTGGCGAACCAAACAATTGAGCATTGAGAATATTTATGGGGATATGCAGAAGGTGGTAATCCTCGCAGCTAGCCGCATTATGCAGATAGTTCTGGATAATGAGGAAGCCCGAAGACTTATAAATAGTCCCATCTGAGCTAAATGCATTTGGTATTTAGTTTAGATTTTTTATGTATTCCAGTATCGTCTTGGCGGCTGCTTTACTTATCTCCTAGTGTGTTAAGGCCACCCCTCCGAGGTATTTGAGCCTTTGGCAGAACTGAGCCATGCAGTCGCATGCATCTTCTGTTATTTAGGCTGCTTGAGTGCAGTATCTGCAGTTTTCACTGTCCGCCTTACCCATTTTCATAAAGTGATACCTTACTGGTGAGTGTCCTGTGAAAAGTCCTGTGATTATTCTCAGTCATTCCTGTTCAGTTCAAGAAACAGTTCAAACTGCTCTGTTGACATGATGAATCGTTCTTCCTGCCTTAAGCCTGGCGTTTTTCTCCAGTATGGCAGCACTTGGTTCTTCTCCCAAGTATCAAGTTCATTTCTTACGTGGCTCTTTGTTAGTCCACAGTAGGGCTTTGTACAAAAGAATGGTGCTGTTGCTGCCCTTTTTGCAAGGCTATCAGCTTGCCCATTTCCTTCAATGCCTGATTCCCTGATACTCACATCAAAGTTACTTTGTTGTTCATAACCAGTTGCTTCAAGGATTTTCTGCAGCCCACGTTAGTTTAGACCCGATTTTAAAAGGTTTCGGAGTTTTCAGTACTGTCTGAGTATCTGACAGATGTATTTCCCTCTATTTATAACTCATCTTTGTATGTGCTCCTGCACGTAAAGATTTATAGCAAGCATTCCTGCTTCAAGATGGTGGAATTTTCTCCTAGGGACTTAGCGAGTCTGAAGTTAGGTCCTCTTAATCCCAGTATTATTCCCTCCATTTTCTTAGTCCCGTCTGTATACAATACAGATCAGTTGTTTGTCAGTCTTGCACTGTCTTTGTCCCATGGCTACGACCACGTTGAAAGTCATTATAAAGTCCAGTTTAGCCTGTAAGTGTATTTTAGAGTGGATTATTATATTGTAATAAAGTAGATTTATTAATAGGTTTCATATAATACAAGTTAATCCCAGTTTACACTTCATAGGTCAACGAAGAGTGTTTGGATAAACAAATTATAACAAAGAGACAGCAGTCACTGTTGAGACTGACAAAAGAAAATATGTTTTCTGGTTACGTAGCGTGGTGTTTTCAACAATCGAGCCCATTGGTAGCAAGATTTTCTGCTGTTATGAGTAGATTTGATGACTACGGCTTATTGAATTATTGGTAAGTTGGAACAACTAAACTTTTGCCGCTTTTAGAAAAAGCTAAAATACTACTCTTTCCTTCTAATTGACACACCACCTAAAGTTAGGATTTTTAATCGCAAGGGCTACCGGTTAGTGGCGTGCGGTCCATGGAAGCAAGAGAAGTATTGCTTCCCTTAAAATAACGACTACATACCTAAACCGCATTATTTAAAATCCCTTTTGTATTTTAAATATTAAATTTAAACTCTTAAACTAATTTAATTATTACAATTTTTATTTCGCAAGCTCACACACATAATTATTTATTATGCATCATACTGTATTTGTATATACGCTCCTAGCAAGGACGTCGTCGCAGTAAATGCGCCAGCGAACAGCACGAGCTGCAATGACTTCGGTTAAATACACGTAGTCAGCAGGCAACTTTATAAGAAACCATAGCTCGACGGATGTACGCGTATTTTTAGAACGTGTTGTACTAGGAAGACCCGGTGCACGTACAAAGTGAATGTATCTGATTATTTTGTAGATATAAGCAGTTGACTATGTTAAATACATGGGCATTTTATGATTATTAATATGGCTGCAAGTAGATCAGCTTTTAACAGCGGCGTCGGTGGGGGTGGGGATTTACAAACTTCACAAACAAGTGGTAATAATAACTGTGATTGTATTGTGTGTTTTTGATAACCAAGGGATTTTCAGGTTTACCGTTTGCTTAAAAACTTGCTATTATTAATAAAGGTAGGCCGAAACCTGCTGTAAAAAACTTAAACCCAAGAAATAAAACATGTACTCGACATTTCAACGCGGAAAAAACTTATAAACAATATGAATGCTTAACGGGTTGTGAAAACAGGAATAAACTGTTTTGTTGGCCTGGTGGTCTATTTGTGACTGAAAAGGGGGTGCGTAATAAAAGTGGGTTTTCCGACTTGAATAATCTACGTAAAGTAGTAAAAAGACATGTTATGTCTAAAGCGCGTTCATTGGAAAAACGCGAATTGAATACGTCGTTGACAAGCAGATAGAAATTAGTCACCAACACAATGTACTGGTTGACAAAAACAGAAACATATTAAAATGACTTATTGATGTTGTGTGTTTGCTTGGTCAGCATGAATTGGGCTTTCGGGGTCATGACGAAACAACTACATCTGCAAATAGAGGAAACTTTCAAGACCTAGTTTCTTTAATAGCCAAATACGACATTTATTTAAAAAATCACTTGGAACAGTCTAACGTTTTTCGCGGGACATAAGATCGCATTCAGAATGACTTAACTTCGGCTGCTGTCACTATTATTTTGAACAGAATTAAATCTGAAATTAAACAGACTCGTTTCATTGCTATTGATCTAGATGAAACAACCGATGTAACTAATTTAAGTCAACTATCTGTAGTAATACGTTACGTAAAAATGGATGGGAGTGTACAAGAAAGATTTTTAGGCTAAAAATGTGACAGAAGATCGTACCGCAAACGCTCTATATAAAATTGTGCTTAATATTATGAAAGATATTGAGGAGGCTGATAATAAATTAATTGCCCAAAGCTATGATAGGGCTGCTGTTACGGCAGGATATTCAAGAGGTCTTTAAGCTAAAGTGCGGGAAACGTTCTGCAGTGCTCTACTTGTACACTGTTGTGCTCATAAATTAAATTAAATTTTATCCCAATCTATATATCATATTAAAGAGTGTAAAGTGTTTTTTGCTACCTTAAGTAGAATGAATTTGATAAGTTCTGGGAAAAAACAACTGAATTAGGAGAAGTGGAGCCACGAAGAAAGCGTTTGCGCACTGATAATGTGGGAGACCTTCAAACTTCTTACCGCCGCCTTTTCTACGAAATCATAGATCAAATTCAGCAGCAAATTAACTGCAGATTTGATCATCTTAGTGACCTAAAATTTCTTGAATTGTGTAATTTTGGAGGATTTAAAGGGATACCTTTCCCAGAAGATTCATTAAAATCATTATTTCACCACCATGGACATTCTTTTGACAAAGTCTTATTACGATCAGAACTTTCAGTCATTTATGAAACCGATGTTATAGACACAAAAACTAACGCGAGTGAACTTTAAACTTTCTTAAAACAATCAAAATTGGAAAATGCATATTCTGAAGTGTTCAAATGATGTGAATTAGTATTAACAATTCCTGCTACTAGTGCATCTTTAGAACGAATTTTTTTTACATTGAAACGTATCAAGAGTTTTGTTAGGAATTCAACAGGACAGGAAAGACTTTCCCAAATTTGAATTTTGTCAGTTGAAAATAAACTCGTCCAGTAAATGTCTCAGAATCCACAGTTTTATGACGACATTATTAAAATTTGCCAAAAACGACAGAAGAATTGAGTTACACTACAAATAGGTAAGTTTCTGAGAATTGCTTCCCTTATTTGAAATGTCACCGCACGCCCCTGGTACCGATAGTCTATAGCAGGCATGCATTTTAGACAAAAACCATTTCAAGAACTGGAGACCAAATAGTTTTTGCTCATTAATTAGAAGAATCATTTAGAGAGTGCTTGAAAAACATTTACGGAAATTTATAATTATAAACGAAAGCCAGCGAGGATTCGTGAAAATACCCGGTTGCCCTATTAATATCTGTATTCTAGAAATATCCTTAATGGTGCCAAAGTATTAAAAAGAAATGCTTCTATTATATCCTTGGACATATCTAATGTATATGATTCAGTTGGTCACTACAATTTGGAAAATCTTCTAAAAAATTCATAAATTCCAGACAAACCCCAAAATCTAATTCTTAATTTACAGATAGGAAGGAAAACATCCATTGATTTAGGATCACAAAAATCTAAATGTTTCCAAGTTAATATAGGTGTTTTGCAAGGGGCTTCGCTGTTCCCGTGTTGTTTGATATGGACAAAAATCACATATTCGATGAACTCGCAGAAAAAGAAGTTAGTTTTTGCTATGGTTTCCAGTTGACTGCAAACATAGCGCCAGTTTCGGTACTAAGATTCGCTAATAACATTGTTTTGGTTGGTAAAGACACATGCTCCGTCCAAAATTAATTCCACACTGCTGAAAATAAACCTTATTAAATAGATTGACTATCAATCCATCTAAATCATTAATTGTAATCGAAGGGTAAACTGAAACAGGAGACAATATATTTGAGTTCAAATGAATTGATAACTTCTATAACTGTCAATGAAAAAATTATATATCTGGGAGTGAATTTTTCTGATGAAGTGGTTTTTGATCAAAAAGTTACTATACGGAAATTTTTCGATAAAAATCTGCTAACAAAATCAAATTTTCTCAATTGTGAAGAAAAACTTGTTGCCTTGAATCAGTATTTATCACCATGTTGAATTTACCCTCTTCAAACAGCCCCTGTCGAACAACTAAACAAAAACTTTGTTGATGACATTGAGAAAATTATAAGAAGCTCAGTTAAAGAAGTTCTCCAAATTCCAAATAATACCTCAAATGGATTCTTGTAGTCATCAAAGTCAGCAAAACATCTTCAAATTTTTAATACTTTTTGGGAAGTAGTCAAATAAATTAAATTCCCAATAAATTCAAAATGCATTCAGTTAAATAAACAACCAGAATTATTTCCAAACAGAAGAAAGTTGTGCTTAAAAAAAGTAGATATCGATAATGATTTAAATATAAATTTTGATTCCGTGAATAGCAAGTCAGTTAGACTCATTACTAGGTGATGTTTGAATGTGTGATCAACGGTATGCTCTCTCAGAAACAAGAACGTCAAGGGGAAGTTACTCACCAGCAGGTTAAACAAGCAAATCATTAAAGGGACTTGTCTGAAATGGTTTTGTTGCCGCATCAGCAGAAATACACTTTCCAATTAATTGATTGTTGTTGCCCTTACTTGGTGAAACTTGTCCATACTACATATGTAGTATGTAGAAATACACTTTATTCTACTGTATTTTACTTCCACTTGTGAAGCTGCTTGTGCAGTAAGGCTAAATGCATTCTCGCAACACTTTGAACCGTAGACCGGTTTCGCTCTCATTAGAGCTCTTCAATACGGCATACTAATTGTAGCAAAAATGCATCTAACGTACTACGGCTATAGTATAGCCAGCCTTTCAACACTAAGTGAGTGGTGGACGTGCCGCCATCTAGTTGTGGAACCATGTAGTATGTTGTCACGCCAGCTCCAAATAACACAAAGTGTTAAAAAAGTAGAGACTGTATACAACTTACTAACAATTTATAAAATTGTCAGCCCTGGCCCATTTGTACCCCAATATAGGGACAAAGTATATAAGGATAGATGCATTCTCGCAACAATTAGAACCGTAGACCGGTTTCGCTCTCATTAGAGCTCTTCAGTACGGCATACTAATTGTAGCAAAAATGCATCTAAAGTACTACGGCTATAGTATAGCCAGCCTTTCAACACTAAGTGAGTGGTGGACGTGCCGCCACCTAGTTGCGGAACCAAGTAGTATGTTGAGAGCGAAACCGTGTTTTTTTCATCAGAAAGAATGCGGAAATAGCGGTTTCTTGCGTCGTTATGCTTGACGGTTTTCATGACTGGAATTATGTAGAAGCGTTTTGTGAGCTTTGACCATTTCAAGTCTAGTTTTGTCACAGGATTTAGAGAACCAGTGCTTTTGAGTGGCTGCAGAGGTTTTCTGTGTAAGTGGAATAAATAATTCCATGCCAGCTTGGATAATTTAGGTGACCTTTTGTGAGATATCAGAGGAGTCAGGATGAGAGAAGCAGACAGACGCCCATGGGAATGAGGAAAAATAATCTCGCATTTCGTCCCAGTTTGCGGAGTTGTAGTGCCGAACGATATGTGGGTGTGATGACTGTGTGACCTCGGGTTGCATTGCGCAGGAAGCAGTGACCATGTTGTGGTCTGAGCGACCCAGGGGGGCGGTGACTGATATCTTAGAGCAGTCAGGATTTGTAGTAAGAAGGTGATCCAAGGGATTTGAGCTGTGTGCTGGGATGCGAAGAAAGTTAGTACGTTGCTGAACCATATTGGCTAAAGAATTGCTGACTGCAAAAGCCTCCGCTGCTCTCCCTTGTGGATCGGTTTTTGAAGATCCTAGCCATTCCTTATTATGGATATTGAAGTCACCAAAAATAGTGACCTCGGAGGAAGGATATTCAGAAATCGGATGGTCGGTTTTTTCAGAGAGGTAGTCGAAGAGCTGGACAAAGTTATTGTCAGAAGGTGACCGGTAAATGCAACAGATCAATTTAGTTGCAGCCCCGAGAGAGAGAGAGAGAAAGAGTTTTAACCATAGTATGTCTTTTCTTCCAGCTTCTAAATTAGGGAGTCTGGTGCAGGGTAGATTGCTACGGACGTATGCGCACACGCCTCCATCAAATCTAAAGGAAGTAAGGAGCTTATACCTCGGGCAATTAAGGTGATTAGTGGCTGTTTTGGCACTGATTTGGGTTACCGTGAGGTAGAGGAGTTGGGGCCTGGAGGAAATGGTGAACAGACATATATTGGAGAAGGATATGTTAAATCTTGATGCTGGCGCCCCTGTACACCCCTCTCCCGAAGATCCGAATGGAGGGGTATTTTACCTCCTGAATTTTTTGTACAAGAAGGAGCCATCATAATTTTTGCTTATAAGGGAAACCGACTCATACAACAGAACCGGAAACGTCCGTTGGGACTTCACCGGCCCCTTGATGTAACTGGTGGTACCTCCTCGGGCGTGAACAAATCCTTTACTATCACGTAAAGGAAAAGTCCACTACCACCTGCTCGACTCTGATTATTCGCCTCGTACGACAGGCAGGACTTACCATGGGCCTATTCTTTTAGTTAGTCCCAGGACCCACAGGGGACATGCTACTCGTGTTTTATTGAAAAAGAGGTAAATTTTCACCAAATCACCCCTTATTTATCCCCTATCCTATGAAGCGATATTACCCAAAAATAATTCGAAGCGTCTCTTTATCGGGTGCTAACTGGATACTAAATTTGAAGATCATATCTCAATTTGTTAGAAAGCTATTGCGACTATTAACGGACAGACGTACATGCCGACATACGGACAGACCGACAGACCGACTGACAAAAAAATGTTCGTTCCAGAATCAAGTTCTATATTTTTTGAGACCTTTTACGCCGTTTTAGCGAAAAAATTATTTTTTGTCAATATTTGTCATATTCCACCCTCACAGATTCAACTCCTAATTTAATTGTAGCACAGAGTACCAGATTTTTAATGAAATTAAAAATTTTCTAATAAGTAAGCCCTAAAACGTTATTCTACTCGAGTTTAAAAAAAAATCACAATTTTCACAAAATCACCTCCCACTTATCCCTACCCTGTGAAGCAATTTTACCCAAAAACAATCCGAACCGTTCGTTTGCCGGGTGCGAATTGTATACCAAATTTGAAAACGATATCTCAGTTCGCTCTAAAGTTATCGTGGCTACAAACAGACAGACCCACAGACCGACAGATAAAAAAGAAATTTTCGTTCACTAATCATGTTTTCTATATGTTTTGATACTTTTTATGACGTTTAAGCAAAAAAAAAATTGAAATTTTTGTCGCAGATGCGATACTTCTACATGTTGCGACGATGTGGAAGTAATTATTTAATTACAGAAATAACTGAGAGTAATTTCTGATCATACCTTAAGTAAAAACATTGTTAAAATATTATTAGGTAATTCTCCTTCAGCAATCTCACTTCAAAATAATAATTTAAAAAATGAATGAAACGATATATTACTCGAGTTTTAACAAAAAAATTACAATTTTCACAAAATCACCCCCCACTCATCCCCTACCCACGGAAGCGATTTTTTCCAAAAACAAACCGAACCGTTGGTTTTCCGGGTGCTAACTGTGTACCAAATTTAAAAACGATATCTCAGTTCCTTCTTAAATTATCGCGGCTACAAACAGAAAGACATACAAGCCGACAGACAAAAAAAATTTTCGTTACAAAATCATGTTTTATATATGTTTGACACTCTTTACGACGTTAAAGCGAAAAAAAAAAATTGAAATTTTTATCGCCAGTGCAATACTTCCACACGTTGTGACGACGTGGGAGTAATAATTGTAGATTTTAAAATTGCAGCTTAGGATCTGAAAGCAAATATCTAAAAAAAGTTCGGAACATAGCAAGTGCATTATAGTAGTGAATTTTCACAAGAATTGTACACTATTAGTAAGGTGTATTTTTAAAACTAATTCTTTAAATTTAAATGAATCTTGGACATTCTCGTTAGAGGTCCCAGTAAGCGATTACTTAAAGAAATTTATATTTTCTATGAAGCTAGAAAATTAAAATTTGGTACATATATGCAAATACTGCAATTCGCTTTAAGAAATTGTGTTACAAATTTCATTAAAGTTACAAAAGTCTTCCAGAAAAAGAATAATTTTTTACAAGAGGAATGTACCGGCCAAATTATCAATATGACAGTTAATAGTGAATTTTTATTTAAAAAAATTCACTAATAGAGAGGTATCGATGGTGAGACTTTGCAAAAATTTTTGCAAATGAGTGCGAATTTGGGCCCCTAGAACCCATATCCGGGGTCTATCGATGGTGAGACTTTGCAAAAATTTTTGCAAATGAGTGCGAATTTGGGCCCCTAGAACCCATATCCGGGGTCAGTTTCGATTTTTATATGTCTATATATATATATATATATATATATATATATATATATATATATATATATATATATATATATATATATATATATATATATATATATGTATGTATGTATGTATCCAACCGATAACTCAAAAAATATTTAACCGATTTTGATAAAACTCGGCAAGTGCCTTTTTTTTTATTAATAACTTGGATGAGTTCGTTAGCCAAAAAAATCTGACACGGTTTTCCGGGAAAATTTTGAGTTTTCTTTCGAAAAAAATTTTTTTTCCGAAAATTACAAAGATATTTCATTAAAATTTCGTGTACATATTTTTTTGGGAAAGACCTAACTACGTGCCAAAATTCAGCTTTCTAGATTTACAGAAAATTAAGCTATTCAAATTTGAAACATTTATGTTTAATTTCACCATTTATATGAGATCTCGTATGTGGTTGTCGTGGTAACGGAACATTTGATATTATTTCGCAGGTCTGTTAGACGCTGTAACTGACATTTACCGTATGATATGACATCGTTTATATTATGTTTATTTGTTTGAGTCGACGAATTATTTGTGTCATTTGGGAAATTTTTATATACGAGTGCAAATTATTCCTTTATTAATGTTAGTGGGTGGATTAAACAGTGTTGGTTATGTTTTATCAACACATATATACGTAAATGGTTTATAAACTGTGTATTTGCATATTGAATAAATAAATAAATATAAAGGATCGAAGTTTTACAAAAGGGCTGATATTATACAGGGTGACGCGTTTCTACGGTAAAGCTGAATATAATTATTATACAAGAGACGAGAAAAAATGATATAAGTTAATTATAGGGTGTCTTGAGCTGCATCTTATAAAATTATTTTGACAATCACCGGCTGGCCCACAAGTCGATCGTTGGTGATCCCTACAATTTTTTTTCGAACAGCCTTATTTTATTGCATTTTTTAACGAAATATGTTTGTAAGAAACATATTTGAAAAAAAATCAAGACGCAGTAAGTGCGTTTTGGTAGCAAATTTTGATTGAATGCTTCAAATTTCAATAACTCAATTTGCTATTAACCTAAGATTTGTTGGTTAGAAACCCAACGTTTAAGGTATATTGTCGGAAAATTTTTGTACATTTTCAAACAATAAGTTATTTTGATAAAATATGACACATTGTTTCTACTATATATTTTGCTCATAACCTTATCTAGTTTCTGTGCTTCTGTGTACTCTGGAGAATGCATTAACAAGTCGTTATTGTAGTGTAAAATTAAAATTTACTAAATGTAGTTTTGATAAAACAGAATGAAAAAAGTGAATTTATTGACTGAGGAGTAATATTGTGTTGTATACTGGGAGAGTGTTTGAAAATTTTCATGTTATATTCTATAAATTAATTAATTATCAACATATTATGTAAAGTACTTTAAACACTTTATTTAAAACGTTAAAATTCTGTATCTGCTTGTCATAATAAGGTTACTTAAAGCACGAGGGATATACTGTTTGGTTTGTTTTATTAGTGAATTTTTATTTTAAAAAATTTGCTAGAGAGGTATCGATGGTGAGACTTTGCAAACATTTTTGCATATGAGTGCGAACTAGGACCCCGAGAACCCATATCCGGAGTTAGTTTCAATTTATATATATATATATATATATATATATATATATATATATATATATATATATATATATATATATATATATATATCCGCACGATAACTAACTCAAAAAGTTATTAATT
Organism: Tillus elongatus; assembly: GCA_964006375.1. Taxonomy (NCBI): domain Eukaryota; kingdom Metazoa; phylum Arthropoda; class Insecta; order Coleoptera; family Cleridae; genus Tillus; species Tillus elongatus. The sequence continues at coordinate 90,130,434 of OZ023268.1, forward strand.
GATTTTGATGAAATTTGGTGAATATATTGCCTTGTAAAAGTCATTACTATATGGCAAAATTCAACTTTCTCGGTTTATATAAAATTGAGTTATTCAAATTTGAAGCATTTAATAAAAATTCACTACCATAACGCACTTGCTGCGTCCCGAATTTTTTTCCTTATTAATTGCTTGGATGGTTTTGTGTTAGTCAACACAATCCAACTAGTTTTTGCTAACAAAACAACAAAAAACGTTATTTACATGGGTTTTACTATGGCTCAAGATTGAACATTATAGCTTAATCGGAAATTGAGTTATCGGATTTTAAATCCTTTTACGAAAATTATCTACCAGAACGTACTTGCTGCACCCAGATCCTTTTCATCACTTATTTACTGTCGTTGTATCCATACTTTTTTAAGTGATAATAAATTGTAGCTCTTTATGTGAGACTGCCAAATAAGGCACCCTAAAATTCGTTTTTGGAAAATATTTTAAACAAGTGAAATGAGGTAACAATTTAAACATAAATTAAAACTTCTGGACGCAGCAAGTGCGTTATGGTAGTAAATTTTCATAAAAATGTTTTTAATAGCAAACATGTTTTTTTAAGAAAGCAGGCATCAATCTATATAGTAGAAACAATGTGACATGTTTCATCAAAATAACTGTCTTGTTTGAAAATGTACAACAAATTCCGAAAGTAAACTTAAATTGTTCCCGAAAAAACTGGTTTCCTGGTCAACCTTATAGGTTAATAGCAAATTGAGCTATTCAAATTTGAAGCATTTAATGAAAATTCGCTACCATAACGCACTTGCTGCGTCCCGAATTTCTTTTCTAACAAAGATGTATTCTATTTCGATGGAAAATGCAAAAATGCAATAACATAGGGTGCGTTCGATTAAAAAAAAAGAAAATTTGAATCACCAACGACTTATGGGCCACCCTGTAATTGTGGAAATATTTTTTAAGATGTAATTCAAGACACCCTATAATTAATGTATACCATTTTTTTCGTAACTTGCATAATAACGGATATATTGAGCTTTAATGATTTTTTACGAAAATTTGACAAAAATGATATACCATTAAACGATAAACTCTATAGCCAACACTCCTGCCAAAGCATCAGAGAAAGGGTCTGTTTTAAATCAATTTTCTGGGAATAATTTAGTATAATAAAGGACAATGACGATTGAAACTAAGAGTTCAGGCTTTGTAAAGCACACTTCTTGAGACATTTTCGTTCTATAGCTCATATTAATTTCAGGTTCATTGCCTAAATATTACCAATATTGACGTTTTAAATCGCGACTTTGACGTTTTGAGGAAAACCCAAATTTATGTTTCTTTAAATGCCTGTATTTTTTTGTCCTTTAATCTACATCGCTAAATTTTGGTAGGTAGCTTACCTATGATGATGTGAACCGGTGTACTCAATTTGGTTGCCCTTACTTTGTTAATTCCGGAGATATAATTTTTTTCGAATGAAAACTCAAAATTTTCCCGGAAAACCTCGTCCGATTTTCTTGACTAACGAACTTATCCAAGTCATTTACATAAGGAAGGTATGTGCCAAATTTTATCATTTTATCGGCCCATTATATATATATATATATATATATATATATATATATATATATATATATATATATATATATTTGAATTTGACCCGGATATGGGTTCTAGGGGTCTTAGTTCTCGCTCATTTGCAAAAATTGTTTCAAAATTCAAAAGTCGGGATCTCCCCATTAGTGAAAATTCACTAAAAATATTGGTTCGTGGCTTCGTCACAGACCCCCCCCCTCCACATGCCTACAATCACCCTCAATGCATAAACAAGAACAATATTAACAAGAAAGATTTCTTCTGAACAACCCCCAAGAAAGTTGCGGGACATGCGGTGAATAGGAGTTCTGTGCGAAGTAAACTGTATTTTAAAGAAGTATAGCTGCAAAATGGGTAAAACTCAAAGACGCAGCAAGTGCGTTATGGTAGTGAATTTTCATAGAAATGATCTGGCAGCAAATATTTTATTATAACTTTTTTTTCTTGTAACATAGAAATCTGAGTTTTTGTGTATAATTTACTTTTTATGTCGTAAACCTACCCACCAAATTTGGTTATCATAACTTTTTTATTTTTGAAAATAAAAATTTTTTTCGATTGAAAACTCAAAATTTTTCCAGGAAACCTCGTTCGGTTTTCCTGACTAACGAACTTATCCAAGCCACTTACAAAAGGAAGGTATATGCCAAATTTTATCAAAATCCGCCCATTATTTTTTGAGTTATCGGTGTGATACACACACACACACATATATATATATATATATATATATATATATATATATATATATATATATATATATATATATATATATATATATATATATATATATATAAACATATAAAAATTGAAGCTGACACCGGATATGGGTTCTAGGGGTCCTAGTTCGCGCTCATTTGCAAAAAATTTTTCAAAATTCAAAAGTCGGGATGTCTCCATTTGTGAATTTTTTCTACGAAAATTCACTAAAAGGTTGGTTTAGATTGGTGAAGTATATTTTGAGTTATCGGTAGATATTTATTTTATTGTTGATCGAGATGTATTCTTTGGTGTATTCTTTAGTTTTATTTGAAAAAAATTTGTTGGGTCTCTTCTAATGTATCTTACATTTTTTGCAGTAGCTTAAAATCGGGACGCATACAACGTAAAGACTAATAATTTTATTACTGTAATGTATCAGTGGAATGAAAGTTCCGCAGTCATATTTACCGATACCACCACCATCACAAAATTTCCAAACTAAAACTCTTAACTGGTCAATAAGAGGCTTAAAATAGCTAAAACACTTCATCATCACTTATCCATTAATTTCTATCCCAACGACAACTTAAAAAACTTTGCAGAATTACAAATAAACTACTTGTAAAAGCAATCATATCGATAAATGGAAATTTTTTAAAGAAAATCTGCTGACAATAAAAAGCTAATCACATTTTGTTCCACTCATATGCTCGACTCTAAATTTAAATGGATGCTTATTATTATTATTTAATATTAAAATAAGTTTACTTTTTTTATAGGTACGGCAAAGCTTTTAATTATCAAATTCCAAGAAGCCATCAAGAAAGGCCGGAGCCAATAGACAATGTGACAGGACAAACATTCACAGCTCCTCTATGGCTTTTATTAGGAGGTTTAAGTATATCAATAGCTGTTTTTGTTGGAGAATTAATATATTTCAACAAAAAACGCAAAAAAGCATAAGCTTAGATCTCTTATTTAAATAAGTAAAGATTAAACAAAAAATTAAGTAAGGACACTGACTTAGCTTTAGGAATGTAATACACCAACACTAGTTTATTTTTGGTAGTGTAGCATGCTTACTAAAGGATCTTCTCACTAATTCTAAGGGCACTTTATTTTCTTCTTCCCAATGAAATGATCAAATATATATGTGTGTGCATTTAATTCCAATGTTAGTACTGGTAAACTACTGTAATAAATTTTATTAAATAATTTGTTGAATTTGTTTTAATTGAAAAATGATGCAAGCAAAAAGAATTATTTTAAATGTATGATTAATAGCAGAAGTAAATATAAGAAAAAAGAATACATAGAAGATTATATTCAGTAGAATAGCGAAAGAGTGTGCCAAACAAAAGCAACAAAGGGCTAGACGCAGCAAGTGCGTTATGGTAGTGAATTTTCATAAAAATGATCTACACTTTTAACTATATATATATATATATATATATATATATATATATATATATATATATATATATATATATATATACCCACTAAGCATGGTAACTTACAAATGCTTGCCGCAACGTTAGATAATTTACCATTAAGCAAGTTAAGTTTGCAACATTTCTAGATGTTTGCAGCCAAAAAACCAATGCAAACTTACAAATGAAACTTTAACATAACTTTCAAATATAATATCTCATTTGCCGGCTTGTTGTTTTTCTCCATTTGTAAGCTCACGTAAAGTTACAATTGTAATGTTTCTGAAAGTTTGTTTTAATATGTAAACATTTATTTGAATTCCCTCCGTTTTCGTGATCGTGTATGTTCGATCGTATATCATCGTCGTCCAATAGCAACATAGCAATTAATGATTAATGGCGGTTTGTTGTTTATATTATTTATTATTTCATCATCATAAGTTGTTATTTGATCTATGTCTATTTATTTTTCGGGAAGTTTTAACGATTGAACAGACTTATTGTAGCCTGAATTGTTTGAATTTTGGGTAATTAAGTAATTCGTTGTCTGGAGTGTAGATAATGAAACATGGAGTATATCGCCAAACAAGTCAGGTAAGAATCCCTAAAACAGCTATATACTATATACATGTGTGAATTCAATAAAATTAGTCACTTTTCTGTTGCATAATTAAATTTTGGTATGTCGCTATTGGTGAATTATTCTAAAATGGCTGCATTTATATTTTTGTTTCTTTTTATGAAATATACTCAGCGAAAAAGAAAACCTAATTGCTAAATACGAATTTTGTTATGTCCTTAGAAGCAGCCTGGAGATCTCTTACCTGGTCAGATTAATTCATTTTAAAACGTTAAATATGATTGACCTATGGAAGCATGAGGCTTATCCAGAGAAATCGACATTCCAAGAACAGTGGAACAGTACAGTACCCATCAAGCTGCCAGGATTGCTTATTTTGCACATTGTCGCAGTATCCTATCATCCTATCGTATGGGACATTCATATGTGTTAACTCGTCAACAGCAGAACATGTGTTTATCATGCAAAAAAGAGCAATAAGGACATTGTGTGCGTAGGTCCAATAAAAAGCTGCCCTGTTGTGTTCGAGGCCAATGGGATACTTAGGTACTCTTCCAGCCATATTCTGCTTCAGTATATGTATTCAAAATATACAGTAAATGATAAAGCTCGCAACATCAATACCAGGTGCAGGCATGAATTAAAAAAGTTGCACAAAAAGGAGAAAACAAAGCAGATGTTTGATTACTTGGGAAGTAAATTTCTCAATTTTCTACCTAATGTTATTAAGATGCTCCCACTAACAAGATTACAGTAGGCACTAGTGGATGTTATAAAACAAAAACCAAGGTGAAGGAATTTATTGGTGCTCAAAACTAATGTGTATAGTGTGACATATTACGTAATTCATTGTAGGCATAATTTTGCTTTGCTTTAACTCAATGTTTCTGAATGTACACAGACATTGACGGTATTATACTTACTCGATAGGGGTAGTTAAGACATATGCATGAACACTTTCAAAGACTATCGCCATATTTAAGCTATTTTCGCGCTGAAGTTGTATTCATTTCCCTGCGCTTGCATTGCATATTCTTAAGTTTCCTTAATTAAACTTTCTCTAAAATCAAAATGAACGCATCATTTTAGATATTTCTTTTTTCACAATAGTATTTGATATGTTGACTTTATTTTAGAAGCTAAAAAAATTCTCGCCTCTGAAAATAAGTAATGCTACTTCGTTTTTGTTATTAGTGTTTCACACGTTTTCCTAGACGACTAAGAGTTATTTAGTTAAACAATATCAAAAACAATTAATTGGTATTCATTTAGAAAAACGAATTTTTGAAATCGGTAAATTAATAAGGATATCACGAGTTCAAGTTATCTATTTTGTCGCTGAGTTTTGACTAGAACTGAATTTTAGGCTAAACATGGACACTCGCTATATGTCTTAACTATCTCTATCTAGTGACTATAGTCGGTACTTAAAGACAGTGACTTACCATGTACATTTGATGGTCAATAAAGTCTATATATCTATCTACCAGCAGAAATGAAATGTGTTGTAAGTCTTTAATTTTTTTTTCATTAATAAAGATTTTATTCTAATAAACATTGTCTTAAGGCGTTCTTTACAGTTTTACAAGAAATATATATTATGTATAAATACACATATACATATATTCAGTATTAGTTTGTAACTTGAAATAAGTTCAGTTAATCAAATACAGTTTCTTTTTTTCAAAAATGCTTGGACACATTGGTTAGTATTTCAAGTTGCAGTCTTTTAAAAAATCTATACAATATGTACCATATTTGAAAAATGACTTCATCGAGAATTTCTTTAAATCAACCCTACGTTTTTGTTGACTATTTTTTAAGTTCTTACATGTGAAGTTATAGAAAACCAGCAGATTTAAATTTTTTATTCATTGATAACTACACAATTTTTTTCCTGCTTCAACTCAAGATTTATAATAAAAAATTGAAATTTGGTGGTTTTGTATCGCTTGATGTGTACTTTAAAAATAGTCAGCAAAAAACTAAGGTTGTCATTTACAAAAATTATCAATGACATTTGACACAAATTGTATAATACATTTTTGAAAAGATTGTAACTGAAAATATTATCTGACTCCGAGCATTTTTGAAAAAAAACTGAAGTAGATTAATTGGGATTATCCCAAGTTACAAACTTGCACTGTATATATAATATATACAATTGCAGATAAGTTGCAAGTGTAAGTTTAAATTTTACAACTGTGCTAGGTCCTTTTAAAATTGAAGCTTGCTGTAAGATAACATTTGTAAGTATAAAGAAAGTTTGTCACAGCTCACTACAGTAAACTTGCAGTAAAGTTACAAAAGCAACACTTACATATGTAAAGTCACTGGGGGGAAGATTTGCCATTTGCAACAAACTTGCAGGAGGCTTTCTGTAAGTAATCTATCAAACTTACACTTGCTTTGGAAAAGATTCTGCAATGTTAATGCAATATTACCTTGCTCAGTGGGTATATATATATATATATATATATATATATATATATATATATATATATATATATATATATATATATATATATATATATATATATATATATATATATATATATATTGTATTAATATTTAAAAATATTAAACCTGAAATAAAATTTTTTTGAAACTAAAATATCATCGATTGAAACCAAATATTCGGGAATAAAGTGTTACACAGCACTGACGCAGCCATCTAAATCCAATCGGTCGAGAAAGTGGCAACATTTATTTTTAGGCATTGTATTATCTATGGCATTATCTAAGGCATTGTACAACCAGAGTGCAAGCACCGTAAAAAGCAGGTATAACCCTGCGTGATACTGACTCCATTGGAAATATGTGCTTCACAGAAGAGTCTTGAGTACGAGCATTGCCAATAAAGTCTTGAAAAATCTAAAAAGTAGAAATAAAAATTAAGGCCACGGTAATAACAAGAAATCTAAAACACCATGTTTAAATAAATAGTCAAATGTTGTTATTTATATTAAGAACAAGTAAAATGAGTAAAAAACGATACACACACACTGGCAATATACATACATTCGTCTAAATTATACAAGCTAACATTAAAAAGTGATGTAAAAGGAAAAATAATGTAAAACATCTTACCGAACATGCAGACGATCTGCTAACCAGTAGAATTTCTAAGTTTTTTACTATGACTACACAAGTTCCAGTATTGTTTCTAATCCACAAAGATAGAGAGCTGAGAACACATTGAAAAAGTGAATTAAAAACAATATATGAGATTAAGCTTGAAAGGGGAAATATTAAGTAAAAGGCTGAGCGCAGCTTGATACTAAAACAATTTAACGTTCAAATGAATGAAAAAGGCGACTCTCAAATAAATAATAATAATCAATTGGTTTGTAATCTAAATATAAGCAAGTTAAAAAACTTTCAATCTAATATGAACACTAAAGTGAGGTGCAAAAGAACTAGGTAAAGGTCACAAAGTTCAAAGGTCAAGACTTGGCACAAGTTTTATGACAAATAAAGTGTAAATGAAATAGACAGTGTTTTGAACTGCAAAGTTATCAAAATGTTTATCTAGTTTAGTTGTAATTTAAGTTCTATAGATGATGTTTTGTGCGGGTTGAACAAAATTCTTGATGTGACATAAATCTGTCACAAAAAACTTATGAAATAATAGCTATAGAAGTACTCTGAAGACAAGTTAAATTAATGTTCTATGTAATTTCAGGAATTTAAAACTAGTAGATTGAATCATCTCTTTTAAAATTTATAAAATGTTATAAGTTTTCCAAGCTTTCAAATGCATTTAAGTTTTTAAAACAGTCAGATCAAGCTTAATCCAACTGAAATAAATATGTAATAGTAGCATGCAGCTCATAAAGCCTTTTTTTAATCAAAAATAAAAGCTATAACGGCTAATGGTTTAAAAATTTGCATATAAAGTTGAAATTTGTATTTATAAATTTGACATGAATGTCAGAATATATCAAAATCAGACCAGCGGGAATGCCCGAGCAAGGACTCGAAGCGATCTTAGACAGTTAAGAAAACAAGGAATTAAACGAAAAGAGAATGGTTGGAAATAAGGTTTGGAGGTAATAGATAAAAATAGCTCACAAGCTTTCTAGTATTCTAGCTTTGAAAGGGGGTGGGCGCTTTAAGGCGTTAGTCCTCCGAAAACACTAAATTTTTTGAATAAATTGAAGTAAATAATTTGCAAATGTAGTAGTGAAGACCAGAGCCCATTACAAACTAACATTTAAGATAAGTATTGTGTGAAAAGTGTTTAAAACGACTTTGTAATTTAAATATAAAAATTTAGGGACGCTATACGGCGTCAGTTCCCCGAAGATATTATTATACCAGGTAATTTATGAAAATGAATAGCCGGAAAATGTATCATGAGGTTAACCATCATTAATAAACACGTGTGAGTAAAGTGTAAAGTGCAAACAACATAACTATAAGTGTAATCAGCATATAACAAGGTACATACCTGGACGTTGCCATGGAGGCCAGATGCTTAGATACGAACGATTCGTTGCCAGGTAGAAGATAGATGCGATTTTGTCTACAAAATACAATTGAAATTGATGTAAGAAACCACAAGTACAGCTAATTGTCAAGGATGAGGTCTGTGAATGAGCAAATGTCAACCAAGGAGTGATAGCGGAAGTAAAAAGCAGGTAGCCAACCTTTAAATTACTAAAGCCCTTTGCTTATGGGAACTAAAAATTTAGGAATTTCATGTGAGGTTATTCCTTGTCATAAAATATAAAGAGCATGCATATATAAAAAGAGATCTCTATTAAATTTTATTGATAAACTGTTTTGTAGTAGAATATTAATATTTAAGTTAGATAAATATATGTTAAGATGTTGAAAAATATTATAATTTGAGAAACAGAATAACATATATTTTTCAAGTGTCAGTCAAAATTTAAAGACAAATTAAAAAGGAAAAAGTTAAGAAAATAGGAAAGAACCCTTTAAAACCCTGGAGAATGAGAGTCAATGGCTGGTTAGATTTGAATAAAGGCAGTTGGTAACATGAAAACTGTAATCCTATTTTAAAGTAGTATTATATGCAACTAGAAATACACATATATGCAGGGCAAATGACATAAATAAAACATAGTCATACACAGAAATAATAAAAAATATACATTAAATTTAACATACAGGGTGCTTCAAAAAGACCCAATATACCAAATATACCATAATATATAATACATATACCTGACCTAATTCAAATAACATATCATGTATAATTAATATAAATATTATATAGGGTGTTTGTATCATAATAAATAACTTAACATAAATATTACACATTAGCAGTATAACCATATATCAATATAATTAAGCGCCCTAACGTGGGTCTTTTAATTATAACAATATAAAATGTAAAATAACACACACACACACACACACAAATATATACATATATATATATATATATATATATATATATATATATATATATATATATATATATATATATATATATATATATATAAGTACAGCATCATTTCGTTGTTTTCGTATTAATTTTTAAATTTTTCTTGTTTTATTGATTAATAAGTTTTAAGATAAGTTTTATTGATTAATTTTATTGTGTGTGTTTAATCTTTTGTATTCATGATGACTGGGCTTATACAATTTTGATTCTTGACTAGCTAAATTAAATATAAACGAAAAATTGAAGCTAACCCCGGATATGGGTTTAGTTTAACGATCATAATTTTATATCATCGGTTCTTTTCACGGATGAAGCTGGATTTGGACATAATGGTTTGATCAGCCTTCACAATGAGCATTATTGGTATGATGAGACTCCTCACTTGGCGATAGAACGCGATTTACAGCACACGTTTTCTGTTCATGTGTGGGCGGGAATTTTAGAAAACCGCCACATTTCTCCCCACAAAGACTCAGCGGTGAGATATACCTAAATTTTTTAAGAAACCAGTTATCCAATCTAAGATGATGTAGATGTTATGATGCAGCAGGACTGTGCGCTACCACATTTTAGTACAGCGATGGTGGAATTTCTTAATGAAGCATTTCCTGAGAGATGGATAGGACTCGGTGGGTTTGTCCAGGAGGCTCCCAGATCGGTTGATCTGAACCCAATAGAATTTTTCTTTTGGGGTTATCTAAAATCTCTTGTATACAGAACTCCAGTGCAAAAAGTTGAAGATTTTTGGCAAATAATTATTGATAACTGTGAGATAATCAAGCAAAAAGAGGGAATATTCGTTGGAGTTTTTCGGAATTGCCTAGGAAGAATTGATTTATCTGTTGGGGCGGAAGGACATCACTTTGAAATGATATTTAATTGTTATAAGTTATCCTGATTTATTCTTATGCCGTTTAAATGCTGAAAGTTATGGTAAGCTATAAAAAACTGAGGCCCTGTAAAACCGTTATTACTGATAATTTTATAGTAGTAATGATAATAAAAATATAACAGACTATTATTTGCTAAGACTGATGACACATAATCTTCCTTCCGAGGCAGTTACCTTCAATCTTTTCAAAGCACGCTCCATTATTATTGAAAATAGGATTAAGTGATTACGTGTATTCAATCAAGACCGGTATATGTTTTAGAACGTTTTTCTCAAAAACGAGGTTGGTTTTATCGAGATGCAACACGTGGACCTTTTTTTGAGGATTCTATTTTTTTTAATCGTGTTGTTAGATTTGAGATAGAAATTGAAGCAAAAGGGTTATAACTATCTGTTGACCAAGCGCAGTTTCAGCCTAAAGGTTGTAAGGGATTCACATCTAATTTGCAGCATAAATACAGAATAGTATTTTATAGGCGTGAACGAGATTTGAATAAAATGGATTAATAGAAAAAAAAGGTCAACAAAAATTTTAAAAATGTATTTGAGTTTAAAATGCACTATAGGAACATGTGGTACTAATTTTTTTAGTTGCATAACCCCTCAATTTTTGCTCGTTATTTCCGGACACCCTATATAAACAACACATATTTGAAGAGAAGGAAGCGCTCTACCAAAAGGAAAATTATGGGGAAACCTGGCCCAATTGATGCAGTGAGAAATGTGGAATGAAATAAAAGATATGATGGAGACACACACGTGTTGTTACAAAGAAAGGATTATATCGCCTCGAGACTGTGATTTATAGACAAATCTGAGTGCAGTCCAGAAGGACAAATTTCAAGGGCTTTTTGCATTTAATCCTGTCTTACAAATTGATTATTTTAAAACTATCTTGTTGGTGTGAAAATACAAAAGTAAATATACTGGGTTGTCCAATAAGCGCGCGTCGGTCCATAGTTACTAAACCGTTCTACTTGAACAAAAAAATTTCAAGAAAACTTATAACGTGTGATCTTTGCTACAACCCAAAATTATTTTTAAGTATACAGGGTGTACAAAAAAAGTGTAATACCAAAAATTATATTTTTCTTAAATGGAATACTATAGTTTTTTATATGGTAGATGAAGCCTCTGTCGGTTATATATTCAACTAAAAATTTGTAAGATTGTCAAGTGCAGTGTTGCCGAGTTATAAATTTTTCTTCAAAAATGTAGTCAAAAACATACTTTCTTCAGACTGTTATATTCATTTATTTTAATTGAATTTCTTAAATACAACACCGTGTATATTATTTTGCCGTTAGAAATCTTAAAGTGTGCTCATTCAGAAAATACCATATTAGCCGTATCTATCTCAATCTGCTATTGAGATATTAAGGTTTTCCCAGAAATTTACACAGAAATGAGAAAAATCACAGGTGGCACGGCACAAGGGATCGAAACAATTCCTACTCGTTGACGTAATAATGTTATTTCTTTTTGTATCGCAAATTCATATTATATTTATTAAATTAATAATAAAATCATTCAGAATAAAAGATTATTAAACGTAACATAAATTAGGCAATTAACAAAAACACAATAACTACTTCATGATAACCTCAGTGGTTCAGGGGTAAGAACGTGTTCCTCTGAACCGAAGTGTACTGGGTTCGATCCTAGGGTACTCCTTTCACTTTATCAGTACAAACTTTAACATTAACATCAACCGAGGTTCTGGCATTGTATTTGAGCAAGTTGAATGTCTGCACGTTCCGCCCTGCGGAGGGGGCGTAAAGCCGTCAGTCTCGTGTCCATGCAATGTTGGGCAGGTTTAAGATCCCTACCCTCCTTACAGAAAGGCAGGGGTTCGGGAAAATTTCTAGGATAGTGAGGTGAAACTGCTCCCTGGCGTCAGTGATTAGCCATAGTCACGGAAATAGGCCGACGTTAAAGAAACAAAACACACACATACACAACTACTTTATCAGATGTTCAAAAACTTTGTTGTAGATACATATTGAATCTGCCTATTAAAGTTTTATTTAGATTTCGTAACATCAAGGGAGTAACTGAATAAAGTGGTTCTTTAATTTTTGCTGTTGTTGTTGGGGGTGTTTTGTAGACCGGATCGTTAGATCTGGTGAGCTTGGAGGCCACGGAATAGGCCCTCCTCTTCCAATCCAACGGCCTGGAAATTTTGCATCCAGAGTATTTCGGACTCGAATGCTGAAATTAACAGGCGCCCCATCTAACTGGAACCAGATCTTTCTCTTCGTTTAAAAAATTTTGAAAAATATTTCCTTTGAGGTGTCCATCAAAAAATGCTGCCCTCTTATGCGGTCTCCAATTATTACCCCCCCCCCCATACATTTTCACCCCACCTTTGTTCTTGGTCAACAGTTCTCACAAAATGTGGATTGGCATCAGCGTAGAAGTGTACACTCTGCCTGTTTACATGACCATTGTTTTGGAATGTCGCCTCATCGGTGAACAATATATTATTCCAAAAACGTTCCTTTTCTCCAGTTGGAGCAAGACCCTAATTACAGAAATGTGTCCTATTTTCGAAGTCTTGTCTGTTAAGTATTTGAGTTAGTTGTACACGATATGGATGGGACCTATTCTTACTTAACATTCTTTTCACAGAAGTTTGACCTAAGATCAACATATCACTTATGTCTGCTGTACTTCTATGTGGATCTTCAACAACAGATACGACAACATTAAATTCATTCCCTTCGTTTAGCACTGGCTTCATTAGTTCATGATTCTCGTACTTAACTGTCCCCGTCCTGTCAAATCTATTCATTAGTCTTTGAAATGATCTTGCATCTGGATTCATTCTTTCAGGAAATCTCTCAGCGTACACTCTGGATGCCAGAAGACAATTCTTTAAGCAATTTCCACGGACATAAATCATTGCATTTAAGTCTTCGAACGTGTACTTCGTGTTTATTACAAAATACTTCCTTATTAAAAAAGAAAATACCCACAAGATGTCACCAAATGTCACAGGATTGTACAAATAATTAGTTACATTGTCATGTCAACGAGTAGCAATTCTTTCGGTTCCTTGTGCTGTGCCACCTATGATTTTTCTCATTTCTGTGTAAATTTCTGAGAAAACCTTAATATCTCAAAAGTAGATTGAGATAGATACGGCAAACATGGTATTTTCTGAATGAGCAGACTTTAAGCTTTCTAACGGCAAAATAATATACAGGGTGTTGTATTTAAGAAATTCAATTAAAATGAAGGTGAATGTTGGGATGTTTGAAGAGCAATTTTGAACACCCTGTATGAACGAATCCAAATATAAAGACAGTTTCGGATGAACTAGGTCAATATTAGATTGTACGTAAATTTTTTAGGGTAACTAACGAACAGTGACAGAGATATAACAGTCTGAAGAAAGTATGTTTTTGAATACATTTTTAAAGAAAAATTAATAACTCGGCAACACTGCATTTGATAATCTTACAAATTTTTAGTTACAGAGGCTTCATCTACCACATAAAAAACTATAGTATTCCATTTAATAAAAATATAATTTTTGGTATTACACTTTTTTTGTACAACCTGTATAGTTAAAAATAATTTTGGATTGTAGCAAAGATCACAGGTTATAAGTTTCATTGAGAAATTTGTTTGCAAGTACAAAGGTTTAGTAACTATGGACCGACGCGCGCTTCTTGGACAACCTTGTATAAGCCCACTTGAAGAACCCAAATCACCACAACACATTTAAAAAAAGACCTGACGAATGACTTGATGAAAAAAATTGAATTTTTCATCCTCTGATGACGCTAACTTCGTTAGTGAAACAATCGTCAGGTATTTTTGAAAATGTGCTGTGGTGATTTGAGTTTTCGTTTCTGTAACAGGTTTCGCTGCTTGGCATCCTCAGATAGCTTTAGAAACGCATTTTTTTCTCTCTGCAACCAGTTTTGTAAAAGGTTAAAGGAGTTGCAGAGATGAAAATAAGCACATGTGACGCCAGAGAAAAGGTATTTAGACCCGTATTCAGTATGGAATGATTAGGACAGCTAAGGGCAGGAACGATCAACAATCAATTAAAGGGGTGGGTAATATCAAACCATGTTTTATAACTTATGCATTATATTTAATGCGTTTCCAATAAACTAGACGGAAATACTAACTAAACATATGAATTGCTACAAATCTCGGTTTTTGTTGGGTAAGCATTATTAATATGAATGAGCTATGACAGTTTAATCCATAGATTTTTATAACATAACATTTCTCTGATATCATGTTTCTTACTAAGACGATTTAATCAATTAAAAGATTAAGGAAAAATAAGTACTTCGCAGCAGTTCAGAAATCAGCAAGAATGTATTTAACTATTTCTTAATTATATCACTAAGTTGACTGATGATTATTTCTATTTCTTTTGGGGCCATTATAACAGGGGATATTTGAGATATTAATAGAAAGGCTTCTTTTCAAGGTCGTGATTAACAATCTGCTATTTTTGATTATATATATATATATATATATATATATATATATATATATATATATATATATATATATATATATATATATATATATATATTGTGTGTGTGTGTTCGCCTATTGTTTGACGATGCTTATACCAGTGTGAATTGTTTTTATTCTGTTATGTTCAATAATCTCCAAAGGCAGTCCCGTTGAATTTGTTTGGTAGTTTATAATTTCTATAAATTAGAAAATAATAATAAGCGGTCACAAATTTTAAAACTTGACTAGAAACCACATTGTCCTTACATAAAAGCAGAGAGTAAGTTATTTACGTAACAAGTTCGGAAAGTATTGTTTCTTTTTGAACGCGTAGACAAGACTGAAAGTCTACGACGCCAAAAAAGCAGTTTTTGTATGTGCGTTGCTTACGCTATTTTTTCGGAGATCGTCTGGGGTAACAGAATTTTTCAGAGTTTTATATTTCTACTAATTTTCTAAACTATATTTTTATTCCTTATTTAATTCAATAGCAAATTTCAAGCAATGTTGATTATTAGAGAGATTAATTTCTTTACACAAACTTTGTGTTTTAATAGGGCTTATAAGTACACTTTGGAGAACCCATTCACTCCAACACATTTTTTAGACCGGACGATCCTTTCGCTAACAAAATTAGCATCGTCAGAGTGATTCATTTATCCATTTGATGACGCTAACTTTCCTAGTGAAACGATTGTCTGGTCTAAAAAATGTGTTGAGGCATTAATTGATCCCTCTTGTGACGCTAACTGTGTTAGTGGAACGATTGTCACGTCTCAAAGATGTTTTGCAGTAAATTAGATTATACAAAGTGTACTTGTATGCCGAGGAATCTTAGTACAGCTTTTTGGTTTTTATTGCACTTTAATTGTTTATTTAATTTATTTAATTATCTTGTATGAATTTTTTTTACTTTTGCAGTTAAATGGAAACCATTAAACCCGTACTTTTAATAATTAAATTCATTTTATTGTTGCCATCACCAGCACTGTTGGCTAAAGACGGAAATAGCAAAATGTTGGAACCACTCATTGAATCAAAAATTCCAGGATTGTTTTTTCAACAGTATTCTGAATATATTTTCCTTTTTCATTACGACAACAAAACTTCTGAGCAAACCAACGCTGTTATTAAGCAAAATCTGATCTACATAAGGTCTAAACTTCTTATAAATTACAGCACTGCAACTACCTTTGCTCGCCCAAAAGGTTACAAAATTATAAACATAGTATTATTATCAGATGCCTTTGATTTCTCAAATTTTACTAAAATAAATTATAATATTGCAAACCGGGATATTGTAGTATTACTACTAGAAGGAGAGTATCTTAAAGTTAAATATATCCATAAATACAAGAAAATGAAAACAATCTGGCAATTGCCTGGTATTGATACTGCATCTGGTGTATTCCTCTTCAATTTCAAAAACAGGAAGCTTCACTGGTGTTGCTACTACTGTGGGGAAAATTCTGGAACGATGAAATTAGTTGATGCTAGCCAATCTGTTTTGAATTACATTGAATATTATAATAAACACAAAAATTTTTATGGTCGCAAGTTCACAATTGGATACGTTAATGCACCTCCCTATTTCTCTTGTAGGTAAGTATAACCAACAAACCTGATAGAATGCATTTCTAGTTGCTTTGAAGTATAATGAGGGGTAGTAGTAGTAGTATTATTAGTAGTAGTAGCAAGGGGGGAAGTCTAGCCCCAGGCCTAGGCCACATCAGGCCCTTTTTGCCAACCCCAGCAACCCAGCAACCATGCCCTACTCTTCCTCGGTTTTGTCACCAATCCTGCTCGACCTCAAAATAAAGGTCATAACGGTCTTCCATTGGCCGTTATCTCTTGGGTGTCATCGACATAGAGATGATAATTACTATATTTGATATATTATAACTATAGATAATGTATAATAGTGGCCCCCAAATGCTACCCTGAGGTACCCCTCTTGTTACAAGAAGCATCCCCGAAGCAACTTTCTTACATAAAACCCTCTGAAACCGACCTGTTAAAAAGGCCCCAACCATGGAAACAGAATCGCCTGTGAAATTAAAATTGCGCAGAATCGACAAAAGTGTATCATGATGTATCATGTCAAAGGCCTCCAAGTATATCACCCGTCACCTTAGATAAAGCAGTGGCGCAACCATATCCAGGTGTAAATTCAGACTGGGAGCGTGGTATAAGCTTGTGTCGATTCAGAAGCTGATTCATTTGAAGCATCATTACCCTCTCAAAAACCTTAAACAACATGGGTAAAACGCTCACTGAACGTAGATCTGATCCCTCCGTTAGCTCACTTTGCTTTGGTACAGGTGTAACATCCGCTCGCTTCCAATCCGCTTGAAAGACAGAGTGTATTAGACAATAATTAACTATGTGTATTCTATACGGCACAAAATAAGGACCAGAAAGCTGCACTAGTACTATATTTAAGCCATCATGCCCAAATCCCTGAGATTTGATGTTTACAATTATGCTACTAATAACTTCCTCAGTGACAAGTGAGGACTCAAACATCACCTCATGTATTTCTTGAGTTTGAGGTATAATAATCTATAATGCTAGTGTCATTAGTGGCATTAGCATTAGAAAAATTAAGAAAAAAAACATTCAGCAGTTCAGCATTCGCAAATGGCTGAGGGATTGATTCTTACTCTTACAAATAGTAAAAATTTTTTAGTTCCTGACACTTCTGCCTAGTGTTACTATGAGAAAACTTATAAGTTAACTGGTATTTTTTCCTCTGATCAAATTGCCATTGTTGTTGCATTTCGCAGCTGCTTATAGTAATCCCAGTGTGTTTGCCTCTTAGGCAATCTAAATCTTCGAAAAGCTGTATCCCTGAGTGGTTACATGATTCTTATCGCATTCGCCATCCAATGTGCGTAAGCTACATTCAATTTAAACGATTTTAGAGGAGCATCTTTTTCAATTAAAAACAAAATATTGCCACTCAATATACCGATTTTACCATCCACACTGTTCACTTGATAGATCAAGTCCCAATTTATAGATTCCAAATCTTCCCGAAAAAGTGCATGGTCCATATTTTCTAAGCTTCTGTAAAAGTGTGGAACATGCGTCACAGGCTGATTCCGTGAAGATTTTGTCTCAAAGTAAATCAGCAAGTGATCCGCTATGTGAGCCTCAACTGCACCTGCCCTCAATACGTTTGTACAGTTTGTAAAAGTCAAATCAATCAAACTCAAGGAATTATGCGTAGTTCTAGTCTGTTCGTTATTTATTTGTTTTATATTATATGTATTCATAAACATTTCTGACCGGTAAGATATCACACTGTCACATTCTAACATATTTATATTAAAATCCCCCAAGCAGACCATATTATCATAGTCCAGGCGAAGATCTGTGATCGTATCCTCCAAGATATAAAAAGTCATCTTTATTGGTATTCGGCGGTGTATAGATCAACTTCACTACATATTTAATGCGCCTGTGTCAACTTTAAACCTATATGTGCTCACAACTTCTTAAACAGTGGCTTAGTACTACTTTATATTTGACTCTATGAGATACCTAAAAACAGACGCTCCCACCCCGCCTCTGATAATACCTATCCTGCCTTATAAGAGAATAATTTTCTATTGTTAAGACACTGTCTGAAATACCAGAATGTAACCAGATCTCGGCTATCCCAAGCAAATCATAATTGTGCTGTGATATATGTTGCCTAAATAAATCAAAATTATGTGTCAATGATCTAACATTTACAAATACAATACGAAAGTTCATAACACCTCAGTTAACATAACTACGTTAAAGGATTTTTGCAACAAGCAATATCTATTTTATGTGTCCTCTCTGCAATATATACAATCAAAATAACACTAGCTACATTGAGACAAAACCAGAATAATACTAACTGCCCAAGAACACCCAGTACAGAGCACAGAGCAAGATCAAAAATTGATTCCCCCAGACAGCGACAAAATACAATATACAATAAGTAACTAGTTATCTTCTGTCTCTTATCTATCTGTAAACTAGGCTCAAATAAACTAAAATAATATACCCAAATTAAGTAAAGTATATCCTAATCAAATGTAAAGCTCTAGCATACAAATTATAACTGTAAAAAAATTTCCGCTAAATTAAAATAAATAGAAATATTTATTCGGACTACAAACTTAATCAAAAATATGCCCTGGCTGGCCTAATACAATAAATCCTCTGCATTTCGTGCCTTAATCGTGGAAATTGGATTTCCCTTTCCGAATCTTTGGAAACTTTTACATGGCCTGTGATCGCTCCCTCACCACACTAACATCCAGAGTCTCGCATTCCGGAACATTCTCAACGTCCTAGCCTCCCTTCTGATACAGATGGAAAGCCACAGCAGCATCAACAAGACCTCTGGCGCAG
Source organism: Tillus elongatus (assembly GCA_964006375.1). Taxonomy (NCBI): domain Eukaryota; kingdom Metazoa; phylum Arthropoda; class Insecta; order Coleoptera; family Cleridae; genus Tillus; species Tillus elongatus. Next base: position 90,149,930 of record OZ023268.1, read on the forward strand.
CTGAGAGTGTCGCCTTCATAGCGCTGGTGATACCCAAACTTGCCAACCTTTGAAGTTTGGCCAGCTTCCGGGTAGCAGGTTGGTTCACACCACACCACCAGACCACTGCCCCATAAAAGACCCTTGTCCCGACGATGGTAGTGTGAATCTAATGAAGGTTCCGTCCGTTAAGTCCTCAGCTCCTCCCTATCACACGGTGAAACTGCCGGAGGGTCGCTACAGCGTTTCCAAACATCGCCAACGGTTTGAATAGCTCCTCCAGATTATTCTTCTTGAAGAATAGAATCATCTCTGTCTTCGCTGGGTTTATAGATAGTCCCAGCTCACCACACCTTCTTTCATTTATACTGAAGGTATGTACACATAACGCTGAGGAATTTACCGGTGACTAAAACCAGCCCTTAGTCAACCTATGCCTGGGCAAAGAAGATATTCTCATAGAGCCGTCCAGACCAGATACCATAGATGAGACGAAAGGCTGCTGCCCTGTGGACAGCCGCCGGTTACCCCAACGTCCAGCCCACAGCCTCTCAAGCTCAGCGAAACCCTCCTGTCTTCCAGCATGCTCGCCACCCAACCTATAAGGGATCTAGGTAATCCCTGTCCTGCAAAGCGGCACAGACCGTATCCGTCCCTGCTCTATCAAAGGCCCCCTCAACATAAAAAACAAAGCTAGTGTGCTCTGCCTATAGTGTAGCGACCTTTCCAGTTTTTGGCGTCACAGCGTGGATGGTCGTTTCCGTCTATTACCCCCCCCCCCCCGAGGTACGCGTGTTGTTTTTTTTTGTAGAAGCAGTGATCACTGAGGATCTCCCCCAGCGCAAACCTCTCTACTATCCTTTCTAATGTCTTCAGCAGAAAGGATGTAAGGCTGATTAGCCTGTACGCCTTGGCCACCATAAGGGTAGGCCATCTGCCGATTTCTTTTCAAACTGCTTGTTGTTTTTTAGCTATTTGCAATACTAATGCGATTTGTATAAGCAGATGTGTAGTGTCGTCCGCTGTAGGAAATATATAGTTTTACTCTAGAAAAAAACAATGGAAAAGGGCCGAACGGACTCTACGGCCAGATAAAGACGGGTTGTCCACTTTGAAATGTTTTCCGCCTTTGTGAGTTATATGGGTTCTCTAGTTCGGCCAAATTTGAAGACGTTTTTCTAAAGTCTCAGAACCATGATCTGGGCATAAGCGATTTTTTGTATGAAAATTCGTTAAAAGGTTCACTGTAATAAAATTTTCTCTATAGAATACTAAGACGTTCTGTTTTGGTTTGATTGTTTTTTTTATTTTAGCGAAACGAAAGCAGGATGTGTGCCCATCTATTACGAAGGACATCTTTTACAAACTTTGAGCGCTTATTTGAATTTCACTTACGAGCTCATAGAATTTGATCTAGAACGTTACAAAGACAAACGGTGGGAAGCCATAATCACTGCTGTAAGTTACCAACAGTATTCTCATTTAACTAGGTTCGATTGTCAGGCGGATAGCCACACTGTATACATTATGTAAGTATGCGCAGTGAAGATTGGAACCTGTGATGAGCACTAATAAGTACACTTGGAGAATCCAAACCACCACCACACATCTTTTAAAGGCCTGGTGATAGTTTCACTAACTAAGTTAGAGTCCTCAGGGGCACTTTTTCCTCCCCCGAAGGCGCTAACAGTTGCTGGAACGATTGTTCTGTCTTTGAAAAATGTGTTGTGTGATTTGAGTTCTCTAAGTGTACTTATACAGTACGTACCTGAAATATGGACTAAACTAAGTAAAAATAAATAAAATGTTTTAATCACCATTAATTTTTTTTAAATGGCCAGCACCAATTTCTTCTATTTTAGGAGATCTTCTCATTATCAAACCAAAAGTATAATATGTAAGGTTCAAAAGTTCTTTTAAAAACAAGATTTTTTATTTGGGTGCACTAAACTGAAAAAAGCTTGGACGCAGCAAGTGCGTTAGTGTAGTGAATTTTCGTAAAAATGTTTTTAATGACAAATATGTCTTGTTTTTAAAAGAAGGACATTTTATTGGCAGTATAACTTATATACTACTCACAATATACCATAGTTTATTAAAACAGCTTTGTTGTTTCAAAAAGTATAAACATTTTCCGCAAATACACTTAAAAATTCCCAGAAAAAACTGGTTCGATTTTCCTGGCCAACGAACCTGTTTAAGCTATTTAGCCACCTGTCAGGATATAATTATTCTGAAACAGCTTAAAGACCTAAAAAATATGAAAATTGCTTTTAAAAAATTCACCATTTTTCCTTCAGTAATGTTACACCAAATTATATTTTTCACAAAAACTCGACCATTTTTTACAATAACTTTTTCGACGGGTAATACAAACAAAAAGTTCTCTGAATGCGTCTTTTCCATGGGGCTCCGCTATATATTGGTATGCCTGTTTGTGAGATGTGCCAGAAACATCAAAGCAATTGAAATAACTTAAAAGGATGAACGATATCAATTTTTTTCCTTACAAACATGTATTATAATGCGATGGGAAATATACAAAATCAATAACATAAGGGGTGTTCTATTAAAAAAAAAGTGGGTATTACCAACGACTTATGGGCCAACTGTGATTGTCAAAATAGGTTTATAAGATGCCGCTCGAAACACCCTATAATTAACGTATATAATTTTTTCTCATATCTTGTATAATAACGAATATATTGAGCTTTACCGTAGAAATGCGTCCTCCTGTATATGTGTAAAGAGACAAAAACTGAAACTGATCTTGTATCTGGGTTTTAGGGATTCTAGCTCGCACTCATTTGAAGAAATCTTTTTAAAATTCATAAGTCGCGGCTTCTCAATAACGAACTTTTTCTACGAAAGATTGCTAAAATATAGACTATTAAGCGATAAATTCTACAGCTGAAACTACTGCCAAATCATCAGAAATAGGGTCTATTTGAAATGGATTCTCCAAAAATATTTACGTTAAATGAAGGAAAATGATGGTTAAAGCTGAAACTTAAGGCTTTGTAAAACACACTTATTACGACATTTTTCCTACATAAGCCGTATTTGTTTCAGATTCGTTGTCTGAAACTTGGGAACTTTGATCTTTCAAATCGTGATTTTTGACGTTTTAAGACGACAAATTATAACATTTTCTAAATATTTTTTCTGCTAGTTCTTGACCTCTTTGCTTCAAGAAAACTTAACCGTTGTATGTAAGGTTCAATCGGTTTTGTTAATGATACAAAATATTTTGTTCTTGTGCTTTCTTCTGATCACCAGTGGCACCCAATTGTTTTTTCTTTTAAGTTACAGATCTGAATTTTGACACGCAGGGTAAGTTAATAGTAGAAACGTATGTGCCAAATTTGGTTGTCATAGCTCTGTTATTTTAGGAGATACAAAAATGTTTGCGGAAAAACTGGTCAGATTTTGCTGGCTAACGAACTTGCCCAAGCCATTAAAAAAAGGAAAGTACGTACCAAACTTCATCAAAATCGGCCCACTCTTTTTTGAGTTATCGGTACGATATATATATATATATATATATATATATATATATATATATATATATATATATATATATATATATATATATATATATATATATATATATATATATATATATATATATATATATATATATATATATATATATAAACACAGATTTTCTCATTAGTTAATTTTTCGCTTTACTAAAAATTCGTCAAAATACCAAGGCTAAAATGATGAAAGCGCCACCTAGCCTACTGTATTTCACTCGTGAAAACCTAATACGTGATACCAATATTATTATCTTCATTACCCTTAATTATACAACATGTTTATTCGATGAGTTTAAGACTTGTTCTGAATACAATAACATAATATTAGATAGAAAGTTTGCAACGCTCGTGTTTTTGAGTACCTAAATGAAGTACTGGACGATAATGTCACAATGACAAGGAGCTTGCTTCTCTGTGTTTACATCACCACCATGTTGAGAAACAAGCGCACCTACTTATCATACCATAGGGCAAATGTAAACACGTCATTTATTCAGCGTCCAAGTACGTCACGACCAATAACAGAACGTTCCCGGTCACATAATAATAATCCGAATTTTTTTGGTTTTTAAAGCCCTTTTTTTGTCCACTACGTATATTTTTGTGGATTTTTATGGATATAATAATGTTCTATGTATGAAAAACTATTAGGCAAATGTTAAATTCATGTAATGTAAAATCTATGCAAATTGTCTATTACCCCAATTATTATCTAACCAAAACATAAACCGAGACATGTAGTGTAACAGGACGGAGTTACACCCCATTACGAAATACAGGCCGGTAATCATCTGAATGGAATATTTTAAAATAGGTGGATTGTTGAGCAGGTGCGGTTAACTGGCCTGCAAGGTCCCCTTAATATTGTTACAAAGCACTTCAATAGATGTAGGTGCGGTGTTGCCACATCTCCAGAACTTCCCCAGTATCTGGGAATTTTTGCACAATCGGGCAACACCGCCTCCCTATCCCCTGGGGATGCCTGGGGTGACCCCCCACAGGCGAAGTCTCAACCCTCTAGGACCAAAAATAACGAAGTTACCAACTTGTACCCCGTCGGAACGGATAACTGAGGTCTGCGCATTCCGAACACCCTGTATATACACCCTTTATACGCAGAGAACCCTTACACCCTGTATACGCAGAGCGATCTTATAGTACGAGAAACACCTCTTGTGTAACATAGGAGTGATGACCACATTTGGATCATCCTGTATATACATCCCTCTGTATACACACGGGACCGATCTGTATTCACATAACCTTCTAGTAAAAGAAGGTCCTGGAACACTCTGGAATGGAACGCTCCAGAACGAGGTGGAAGGTACGGCGAGTATATAAAGGCAAAAGCAAGCCAGCCAGAGGGGACAGTACAGTTCAGTTAGAGAATGTGAAGTGACTTGAAGGAGCAGTAATCAGTGTGAGGTGTTAGACTGTAGTTCCAGTAAAGTAACTTGTGTGCAGATTAGTAATTGTAAGGCCAGTAAATTAAGTGTTTTGTGAGAGAGATATTCTAGAAATTTTATTGTATCCATATTTAGAGTGTAAATAAAGTTGCTTTGTTAAAATTTAAAGTCTCACTTATCCAGAACCCGGAGAACACGCAACAATTTGGTGTCAGAAGTGGGATAAGTGAGTGAAGAAGTGGACAACTAAGCTAGCTGTAAATGGTAAACACTAGATCGACTGACTACGACAAGATGGCTGAACTCAAAGAGTTGATGGAGTTACTGAAAAAACAACGCGAAGAAGACGAACAACGGCGACAAGAAGATGAAAGGAAACGGCACGAAGAAGACGAGAGAAGACGACAAGAGGAAGAACAGAGGCGTCTTGAAGATAAAGAAGAACTCAAGAAGCAACGCGAAGAAGACGAAAAACGGCGACAAGAAGATAAAGAAGACCTCAAGAGGCAACGTGAAAAAGACGAACAACGGCGACAAGAAGATGAAAAAAGGCGGCGCGAAGAAGAAGAGAGAAGACGACAAGAGGAGGAACAGAGGCGTCTTGAAGACAAAGAAGACATCTGAAGTATGTTCCACGATACGAGAGTCGATGTAAAACAAGAAATTGAACAGATTAACGAACAAATAGAAAATGTGGACAAGAAAGTAAAAAATGTAACAGAGGATTTGAATAAACGATGGGAAGAAGTTGAAGGATTGAAAGAACAAATGAAGATGATCATGAAAAAATAGAATGCACACATAAAGAACTGACCGAACAGGTGATTGTCCAGACTGATAGAACTGAACCAAGAGGACTTACTGGAATGTCCCCAGTTCAAAATCGCCCGGAGGCGGATGTACCCAGCTATGCAGCAGCCTAATGGAAACTTAAAGCCGCCGACTTTTGACGGAGAAACATCGTGGCCCATGTACAGGAGGCAGTTTGAGGCGGCAGTTCTCAGCAATGGGTGGAGTGGGCAACAGGCAGCAACTGCTCTAATTCTCTCGCTTCGAGGCAAAGCCCTAGAAATCCTCCAGAACATCCCGGAGTCGAAACAGCAAAACTACTTAACAGTGAAAGAGGCCCTAGACTTGAGATATGGTAACAAGTACATGAGCCAGGTCTACCAGACACAACTAAAGACAAGAGTCCAGAAGAAGATGTCCAAATGAGACTCTGCAAGAATTTAGTGCTGAAGTGGAGAAACTTGTGCGACTGGCATATCCCCAAGCCCCAGAAGAATTTGTCAAGCAGATCACCGTCCAGACCTTCATCGATGGGGTACAACAAGCTTTAAGGCTCGGAAGGTTCAAAACACTTACAGACTGTGTAATTTATGGCTTGGAATTTGAAGCAGCGAAGAATGCATCTCAACCTCGCCGCAACAGGCTGCGCGAAGTGAAGGAGATAGAGGACTTTGCAGACACGACAGCGGAACTAAGGCAAGAAATGAAGTTGATAAAAGAAGCCATAAGCAAGCTCACTGTACCGGTTGGGGCACGTAGGACGAAAGCATATTGGTCAGACATAGAATGCTACAAGTGTGGTAGGAAAGGACACATAAGTAGGCAGTGCTCACAAACCCAACAGGTGGCTCGCAGGGGACAGGAATACAACAGGGAGCGCCATCAGGGAAAACGACCTGACGCCAGTGTAAGGGGGCGACAGCTGGCGTGCGAGTTCCAAGGCACCAAAGTCAAGGTCTCCACTATCCGACGCTACCGGGAGAGCCTCGTTATACCTTGCAGCATACACGGAAGACAATGCAGTTTCACCATCGATACTGGTGCCACTAGATCCGTTGTACGTTCAGACATGTTGCCAAACAAGTCGGCACTCACCACCAACAAACAGCCTGTGTTGGAGACGGCAAAGGGGGATAGAATACCTGTGCATGGAGAGGCCACTGTTTACATTAGGCTGGGCAGTACTGAGCTACTGGTAAGGGCTGTTGTCGCAGAAATCGTCGACGAATTTATTCTGGGCCTGGATTTAATGGAAGAGTTTGATGTCCTATCAGTAGACTTCCAGAATAAGATCTTGAAAATCGGTAACGAAGACTTGTATTTATTTCCAACAGCAGGCAAAGCTAATCCCAGAGTGAGACTTATTGTCGACGAGGATACACGGATTCCTGGTAACAGTGAGAAGATTGTCAGAGCCAGACTAGAGAAAAAACTTGATTGTATGTCTGCTCTCATAGCGGAGCCCCTAAAAGATAGACGTGATGGTGCCCTCGTCGCACTATGCTTAGTAGACCCGAAGAAGACAATACCCATAAGAGTGGCTAACGTACAAACTAACAGGGTCACATTGAAGAAAGATGAGGTGATCGCCACTTGCGAAACCATTGACCGAGTAACGTTGTCCAAAAACGTGACACCCACTGCATTAGACAGAAGACTGCCAGTAGAAATAGTAGAGCGGTTCAAGAATTCATGGGGCCAATTGAACAATATGGAGATGGAGATGGCCCTGAAGTTCGTATTGGAGGAGGCCGATATTTTCGCTCAAGATAAAATCACAGGTCGTACGAGTCTAGTGCAACACAGAATTAATACTGGCGACGCAAGACCAGTTAGACAGCCGCCGAGAAGGCTGCCTTTTGCCAACCAATCAGAAATCAAGGCGATGGTTAACGAAATGCTGGAAGATGGTGTGATCGAGGAGTCTAATAGTCCTTGGTCGTCCCCAGTAGTTTTGGTCACCAAGAAAGACGGCACTATGAGATTTTGCGTGGACTATAGGAAGCTGAATGATGTCACTAAGAAAGACAGTTATCCCCTGCCCCGGATCGACGACACTTTGGCCGGATCAAAGTGGTTCTCTACATTAGACCTGAAAAGTGGCTACTTGCAAGTAGAACTCCATAAAGACGATAGGGAGAAGACTGCTTTTTCAACCGGGAATGGGCTGTACCAATTCAAGGTCATGCCATTCGGCTTATGTAATGCTCCTGCCACCTTCGAGCGACTAATGGAGTCAGTGCTGAGAGGACTGACGTGGGAAACATGCCTGGTGTATCTCGACGATGTCATGGTGATTAGACGGACTTTCGATGAACACCTGCCGAATCTGAAGCAAGTTTTCTCCAGGCTGAGAGATGCCAATCTGCAACTTAATCTCAAGAAAAGCGTTCTCTTCCAGAAGAAAGTGAGTTTCCTCGGACATGTCGTTTCTGAGAAAGGGATATAAACTGATCCAGAGAAAATAAAGGCAGTAAGAGACTGGCCTGTGCCGAAAAACAAACATGAGGTCAGAAGTTTTCCGGGACTTTGCAGCTACTACCGACGCTTTGTGAAGTACTTCAGCAGCATTGCGAAACCTCTGCATAGCCTGACTGAAAATAAGGCCGAGTTCATCTGGTCACCAGATTGCCAAGAGTCTTTTAGAGAACTCAAACATCGTCTTCTCACTGCTCCTATACTGGCTTATCCTCAGGACGAAGGACTGTTCATACTGGACACCGATGCTTCCCAGTATGGCATTGGGGCAGTACTCTCGCAGCTCCAAGCCGGAGAAGAAGTTGTGATAGGCTACTTCAGCAAAACGTTCGGAAAAGCAGAAAGAAATTACTGTGTAACCCGGAAAGAACTGCTGGCAGTTGTAAGATCCATCGAACATTTCCACAGATTCCTGTACGGAAGAACATTCCGCGTGAGGTCCGATCACTCTGCTCTGCAATGGCCTCTAAACTTTAGAAATCCCGAAAGACAGATAGCACGATGGATAGAGAAACTGCAGAGCTACGACTTCCGGATTGAACATCGAAGAGGAAGAAGTCACGCCAATGCAGACAGCCTGTCAAGAAGACCATGTTCAGTGCATGAATGCAAATTTTGCGAGCGACAAGAGAACAAAGAGATCGACAAAGTAACTCATCAGATCAAACAACTGGTGACGGAACAGGAGAATAACACCGATCTAGACGGAAATCTTGAATACATCAGAGACGCACAGAAGACAGATCCAGACTTGAAAAATATTAGAGAATGGCTACAAAAGGGGAAAAGACCTTAGTGGCACGATGTGCCCGGTTTGGGGCGGAGGTTAAAGGTTACTGGCTACAATGGGACTCCTTGTGTCTAAAGAATGACTTGATCACTCGAAAATGGGAAACTACCGATGGTAGAGACTGTATATACCAGACCGTTGTGCCAAGTGAGTGCATAGACAGTGTTCTTTAGAAGTTACACAATAGTAGGAGTGGAGGCCACTTTGGGGTCAACAGGACTCTCGCCAGAGTCAGAGACCGCTTCTATTGGATAAACTGCCGAAGAAGCGTGGAAGAATGGTGCAAAAGGTGTGACCAATGTGCCTCAAAGAAAGGACCAAAGACCCGATCCAGAGGAAAAATGATGCAGTACATCTCAGGTACACCGTGGGAGAGAGTTGCCGTAGACATCGCAGGACCTTTTCCAATCACAGAGTCTGGGAACAGATACATAATGGTGGCGATGGACTACTTCTCGAAATGGCCGGAAGTTGCGCCGATCCCCAACCAAGAGGCAACGACCGTAGCACGAGCCCTGATGGAAAATGTCATATCACGGCATGGCGTACCCTTGGAGATTCACACCAACCAGGGCCGGGATTTCGAATCAGAGGTCTGGAAGAGCCTAATGGACTTGCTAGGCATAAAGAAAACAAGAACAACGCCACTCCACCCTCAATCAGACGGCATGGTAGAACGGCATAACAGGACCATCAATCAGTATCTTGCTATGTTTGTCGACGAGAATCAGAGAACCCGGGACAAGCTGATACCTCTGTTCCTCCTAGCTTACAGAAGCTTTCAGCATGAATCTACCGGCTACACTCCTTCCATGATGTTGACCGGCAGAGAGATGCGGTTATCAATCGACATGACGAGACCACCACCGAACGAGGACATAGCGAACCTAGCTACGTTACCTGAGTATGTCGCCGACCTAGAAGGAAAACTGCGCACTATACACAGATGTGTCAGAGATAGGCTCCTCTTAAGCAGTGACCGGATGAAGATGCGCCTGGATCGCAGAGCAACACTCCATACATTCAAGGAAGGTGATGCAGTGTGGCTGTACTAACCAACAAGGAGAAAGGACCTCAGTCCCAAACTTCAGAAACCATGGGAAGGGCCATACTTGGTGACTAAGAAAATTAACGACCTAGTCTACAGAATCCAGCTGTCTCCAAGAACTATCAACCAAGGGTTGCGGTGCTATCGGGGCGGCAAGGCCGCGGACGAGCCCTGAGGGAACAAAAAAAAAAAAAAGAACTAAACCCAAACTTGTTCACATAGAGAGGTTGAGTCCATATCGGGGCAACGAACCCCCAAGTTGGTGGCCGGCAAATACTGTTCGGGACGAACAGTCTTAAGGAGGGGGTCAGTGTTACAAAGCACTTCAATAGATGCAGGTGCGGTGTTGCCACATCCCCAGAACTTCCCCAACATCTGGAAATTTTTGCACAATCTGGCAACACCGCCACCCCACCCCCTGGGGGTGTCTGGGGTGACCCCCACAGGCGAAGTCTCAACCCTCTAGGACCAAAAATAACGAAGTTACCAACTTGTACCCCGTCGGAACGGATAACTGAGGTCTGCGCATTCCGAACACCCTGTATATACACCCTGTATACGCAGAGAACCCTTACACCCTGTATACGCAGAGCGATCTTATAGTACGAGAAACACCTCTTGTGTAACATAGGAGTGATGACCACATTTGGATCATCCTGTATATACATCCCCCTGTATACACACGGGACCGATCTGTATTCACATAACCTTCTAGTAAAAGAAGGTCCTGGAACATTCTGGAATGGAACGCTCCAGAACGAGGTGGATGGTACGGCGAGTATATAAAGGCAAAAGCAAGCCAGCCAGAGGCGACAGTACAGTTCAGTTAGAGAATGTGAAGTGACTTGAAGGAGCAGTAATCAGTGTGAAGTGTTAGACTGTAGTTCCAGTAAAGTAACTTGTGTGCAGATTAGTAATTGTAAGGCCAGTAAATTAAGTGTTTTGTGAGAGAGATATTCTAGAAATTTTATTGTATCCATATTTAGAGCGTAAATAAAAATGTTTTGTTAAAATTTAAAGTCTCACTTATCCAGAACCCGGAGAAAACGCAACAATATTTTATTTTGGGGCTTTATAAAGCACAAGATGATGGGGATTGCACCTACAAGTGTAGCTGATAATATAAACCGTTTTAGAGATATCCCTTTGTTGCACTTCAAAAACTTACCCCGTATAGTTATGAAGTGAAGCATAATGGTTTGCATCTGTAGTATAACCTGACGTGGCAAATTTGTAAAAAAAAAATAGTTAGAAAGATTGTGCTCAGAATATGCTACACTTGACTTTACCATTATGTTATATTTTCGTTTCCAATGGAACACCTATATAAATAGTTATTAATGTTTTATTTTAGGTACATCAGAGACAAATAGATTGGGGTATTGGAGGTGTTTCAATAACCGATGAAAGGACACATTTAGTAGACTATGCCAGGTTTATTACAAACCACAAGCATTCGGCTATGTATTCTCTACATTCCAATGCAGTAGCTGGAGCTTCTAGCGTCATCATGACTTTTTTTAACTTGATAAACCTTGCCCTAATATTAGCGAGTATTTTGTTTGTCGGATTAATATCTAAGGCATCTAAAACCTTGTTAAATATTAAAACGTCGCAATCTACGGTTTTACATATGACGGTAAGACTTAATCCTTTTTGCATTTGCCCCTTTAGTATTTTATAGGATACTGTAACCTTAAGACTGACACGATAATTATTAAAGACCAGAAAAATAAGCACGTTTAAAATTTTAAAAATACTTTAAAAAGTCTGGACGCAGCAAGTGCGATACGGTAGTGAATTTTCATAAAAATATTTTTAATATCAAATTTGTCTTTTTTAAATAAAGGGCATGGAATTTGGTTTAACCTACATATAGTAGAAACAATGTAACTTATTTCATCAAAATAACTTTTTTGTAAGAAAAAGTACAATAATCTTCCAAAAATAAAGTTAAAACGTTTTAGAAAAAACTGGTCCCATTTTCCTGGACAACGAACCTCTTCAAGCTGTTTACACACCTGCTAAAATAGAATTATCCACGAAAAAGATTTTTCACAAAAGTTAAAAAAAAATGTTTGCATGAAAATTCCCAAACAATTTTTTCAACGAAAATTGATATTTTCTTTACAAAAATTGGTTAAAGTAATGTTACACGAAAATTTGCTAAGCAATTATTTTTCATGAATATATAAATATATACATACATATATATATATATATATATATATATATATATATATATATATATATATATATATATATATATATATATATATATATATATATATATATATATATATATATATATATATATATATATATATATGGAAATGTGTTCTAGGGGCCGCAGTTCGCGCTCATTTGAAGACATTTTTTTCAAATGCAAAACCCGCGATCTCCTTATATTAGTGAATTTAAAAAAAAATCACAAACGTCAAATATTACGTTTAGTGTGTGTGTTTTGTTTCTTTAACGTCGGCCTATTTCCGCGACTATGGCCAATCACCGGCGCCATGGAGCAGTTTCACCTTACTATCCTGGAAACTTTGCCGAACCCCTGCCTTTCTGTAAGGAGGGTAGGGATCTTTAACGTGCCCAACATAGCATGGATACGGGACCGACGGCTTTACGCCTCCACCGAAGGGTGGAACGTGCAGACATCCAACTTGCCCAAATACAATGCCAGAACCTCGGTTGATGTTAATGTTACAGTTTGTACTGAAAAAGTGAAAGGAGAATCCTGGGATCGAACCCAGTACCCTTCGGTTCAGAGGCATACGTTCTTACCTCTGAACCACCGAGGTTCTGACGTTTTGTGAAAATACACTTCAATCGTAAGGTAACATTTAATTACTTCATTAAATTTGTAGATACTTTTTTAGGCACTGAAAAACTAAAGTTTTATATTCATTATGAACCTATGAACGCATCCATATACATCTGTTCGACCATAGAGTAAGTTGTGTTTTAGACTGGCATATTAATATATCAAACCTGGCACTGGAAATCCTACTGATTAATTAGAACAAATCATTGTTTAATCTATTTGTAACACATATTATACATACACTTTATCATTCTGCTCTCCTTCTTTATATTAACTTTAACTCTGCCAAATATCATACTGTTACGTGCGCGCAATTTGCCTAAAAAGGGGTACAATGTTTTTTCTTCATGTATTATGACCCTATAATTGAAACTACTGCCAAGGCATTAGAGAAAGGGTCTATTTGCAATTCATTTTTTGCAAATATTTAAGTAAAATGTAGGCCAATGACGGCTGAAGCTGAAACCTAAGGCTTTATAGAACATATTTCTTACAACATTTCTTGTACATAAGCCGTATTTGTTTCAGATTATTCATCTTGAACATGTTAATTCTAACGTTTCGATTCGCGACTTTGCCGTTCTAATGATGAAAAACTATAATGCCTATAGCTTTTTTTCTTTTAACGTAAAGATGCAAAATTTTGTACATGTTTCCGTTTTAGTGAATTTTCATTAAGAAAATTCACCAGGCGAGAGGTATCCATGGTGAGACTTTCGGAAAATGTCTTCAAATGAGCGCGAATTAGGGCTTCTGGAACCCATTTCCATGGTCAGTTAAAATGTTTATATATATATATATATATATATATATATATATATATATATATATATATATATATATATATATATATATATATGTGTGTGTGTGTATCCAACCGATAACTCAAAAAATACTTCACTGATGGGGACCAAATTTTGGAATTACCCTTATTTTGCTAATGGCTTGGATTTTTCTCAATAAAAAAAAATATTTTTTAAAGCGCAATCTCTCTCAATTTTTCTAAGCGATTGAGATATTTGAAAACGTACAAAAATTTCCGAAACTAAACTTAAAGTGTAACCGAAAAAATCCGTTTCTTGGTCAACCTTATAGGTTAATAGCAAATTGAGCTTTTCAAATATGAAACATTTAATCAAAATTCGCTACCATAACGCACTTGATGTGTCCAACGATTTATGGGCTACCCTGTGATTGTAGAAATATTTTTTTAAGATGTAGATCAAGACACCCTATAATTAATGTATACAATTTTTTTTCATATCTTGTGATTTTTACGAAAATTCTACAAAAGTTATATACCATTAAACGATAAACTCTATAGCGCAGACTACTGCCAAGCATCAGAGAAAGGGTCTATTTGAAAAGAATAAATCCTAAGTAAGCTTAACATAAAAATAAGCACTAAAATGAATAATGAGTATAGGCGAGAGAAATAAAGCAAAATAAGCAAGAACAAATACACGTCAAGTGCTTGTTTTTATGTAATTCGTGCTTCACAAGGGCTTGTTCGTTTTCTTTGCAAATGGTTTCGCCTTTTACGGCCTCTTCGAATGAAACCAGTTGCTGCGAAGATAGCAAGAACTTGTGAAGCCAGAGAAGAAGTCTCTATACCTGTATTTAGCATGAAACGGTTTCACAAAGTAAGCGCAAGAAAAGTTAATTAATTTTTTACGAGCAAAATACAACCTTAATCTGTTTAATCTTCTTCATTTAAGATTGCACTTAAGTCGGTGTGGGATCAACCGTCGGAAAACATTCATAAAGTATCAAATTATTTCTTTGCCTTAAGATGTGTTCTCGTCATGTGGTTTTTAGGCGCCCTCTGCATTGCATCGATTATCAAAAGCACGTTAACAACATATCTAATTTCTGCAACATATGATGAAGCTGATTCTATTGACGAGTTGGTTGACTGGGGCTATACATTTCTGGTATGTTTAATGCGTTCTAACCATGATGTAGAGCCACCAGACAACAAATTTCTTGTTTTAGGTCAGCCACTTTCGCCTTAAAGGGATCATGCTCAATTCTACCAATTATAAGCACCGAAAAGTCATGGAACTAATAGAAAATAATCTTGGTGGCTGTGCAGCAGTTGCTTATATATCGGATAGTCGAAGTGCTTACATCTCAGATGAACCGATGACCCAGTATTTGGTAACTACCAGTTAACACATGATTTCCTATTTCTTAACCAGCACTGAAAATGTTGTGTGTGTGTGTGGCGGAGAGTTGGCCTTGGAAATCAGGTTCCATTATCCACAGGCTTTTATAAAATGAAATATAAATGTTTTTTAATGATTTTATCAAGAGAGTCTGGTCAGCCAAAAGATGTATGATTCAGCCAATTATGTGCCATAAAACTAATACTGTAAAATTAATAAACTAGGATTATAATAAAATATAAGCAATTTTTACATAGGTACCTATATATTTAACATAACTTCAAAATTTCGTATAATTTCTTTAATTATAATTAAAACCGTATCTACGGCAGCTTTTCAACTTTTGGTATTTCAGTATTTGCGACTCAAATTTCAAACACAATTCTAATCAACCACCAGAACGTCTACGCGACATGTATAAATACTTAATTTTGTTTACTTCTACACAGTCTCAGTCAAGTCGATCCTTCTACCGTAAATGTGTGTGTTTTAATTTTCGAGTTAACTGCAATTCACGATATTCGAGTGGCAGTAAACTTATACAGTGTATACAGAATCATGGATAATTTTTTAAGTGGACGTAAGCCACCATTTACCGATAGTGAATCATCAACAAGTGCATAGACGAGAGTGTTTCTGAAACAAAAGTCAAGAAATTATTCTCAGGAATATTTAAAGTTTGGGTTTACCAGCACTGAAGTAAATGAAGCAGAAAGGAATCTGCGTGTCATTTTCTCAAAAATGACAGCATGAAACCTAATAATCTTGAACTAAATTTGGAAACGCTTCATAGTGAGTACGTTAGCAAACCCAGATAATTCTTTGAACTACAATTAAAATCAAATGAAGAGCAAAATTAATTTAAAAAAAATAATGAATAAATAAGCTTTACTCACCTCTTACAAAGTTTCATATCAAATAGCGAGATATAGAAATCCTCACACCATTGGTAAAGAGCTTATTCTGCCTACTGCAATTGAGATCGTAGAAACTATGTTTGGAGACAATTTTGCCAAACACTGCAGTCCATACCTCTATCAATTGATACTGTTACCTGTCTAATTCGTGACATAGATGAATATGTAAAGCATGAGACGGTTCTAAGCCTCTATTTATATTTCTGACAGCTTGATAACTTCAAGGGTGAAAAACATAGTAAATATATGGACATAATACTCACTTGTGAACACTCTTTAGCTAATAGTTTGCATGTTTTGGTATATAAACAGTTTGCTTGTAACGCATACTTGTAAAACCTTGGAAAGGCGCCAATTACACTTTCACTTTTGTTGTAGTTTAAGGTTTAATACAAATAAACAAGCCTCTTCATCTAATGTTACTTGTAAAAATTAACCTAAGTCCAAAACAGTAAACAAATAAGTTTGAGGTTTTGTTTACATTTTTAATAATAGCAATGGCTCTTAGGTATGTACTGTCTCCTCTCTTATGACAATTTATGTTTTTCTATCTCACTCTTCAGTGTATAGTATCATCTTTTTCATTCTCTCTCTTTCTCCCAGATATAATTTCTGAAATAAATAAAATTCACTTAAAAGGAAATATTAATATCTCTCTTATCACTTCTTATCAAAAGTTTTTGTTCTTTGGAAAAAGATTAATATTCACATGAAATTACATTTTTACTAATAATCCTGTAAGTGAACAGTAAAGTTGACTGCAGCTAGAATAAGGATTTTGTTACTTTACAATTAATTACTTTAATTATTAAGTGTAAATTATTTATATTTTGTGGAACAAGAAACCTCATCTATTTGGGGTTTCTTGTCGGAGGCTGAAATCTGGTGGTGTTTTCTACTTTTACTGGGTCAACACTCACACCTGAGGGCCCCAAAGAAGTTGAAGGGCATGGATGTAGTTCCAGACAAGTGCACGAAGTTTTTTTTGTTTATTTTGTGTAACTGTTGTTGAATTTTGAGTAGTACACCTACAATCAGCTGATTATTAAGCTATACATACGTTTAAGTTGATGCTTTAACCTTGTATTTGTGTGTAAACTCGAACAGTCGACTGTAAGGGGGATCTATGCATCTTTGTTAAATTTAAATTTAATTAATAATTACATCTCTGAAACATTAACACATTTTTACCATCTCTGAAACATTAACACATTTTTACCATCGGTGAGTGTTAGCCTAAAAGACAACAGTTAATTAATGTAACCATTCCTCACTTATAGTGTTGTGATTCCAGCTATTAAATTTCACTTACCGTTGATGTCGTTGTATTTATTTAACTATCAGGTAATTGACTAGAATACTTTGTGTGAAATAATTTATCAGTTTATAAACTTCTAACCCCCAAAACTGTTCTTAACATCTGTTGCACCTGTCACTAGAAATAGGCAAATAGTCGTGACCTATCTGCTGAGCCTGGTACCAACTGCCGACGCTGATGTTCCCAATTCCCGGGTGTAGCGTGAAACCATTCTCTATTCTTTCTCTTTTACTCTTCCCTGTAGCTTGTTTAATTTCCTTTTCCTTCTTTCTTTACTTTTCCAAAACCTCGCTTTTCCTAAATTGTAACGGGCCAGAAGCCGGGAAAGCTTTTCATTATCTTTTATTAAGAAACCCCGTGACAAGCATCAGCTTTTTGGGAAGTTCGTAGCAATTTTTTTTTAAGTCAGCCTGATGAGGCAACAAATAGCAATAAAGATGCTAATTTAATCGCATATGTCTGATTTTGTGGTGGTATATCAGCAGTAGAAGAACTACTATTCTCCAAAGTAATAGCACTTACATAATTAGCTTTCTTAAATGATTTTATAAACGATACACGCCGAGAGTGGAACATTTTCGTCGAAATATGCACCGATGGTGCTTGAACATTGTATGGAAGACTCCAAATTATACAAGTACTTGTGAAACAAAAATCTTCACAGTGTATCTGGACACATTGGATTATCCGCAGAGAAGCTCTGGTTTGCAAAGAAATGAATCCTGGTTTCAATATCCTGCTAACGACGGTGGTAACTGTAGTAAATTGTATAAAAATGAGACCCCTAAAATCAATAATCTTTTCTGTAATTTGTAAAGACATGGGTACAGTACATATAGTGTTACTATTTTATTGCGAGGCAAGATATTTATCACATGGGACATTTTTACAACGTGTTTATGAATTAAGAGATGAAATCGCGATTTTTCTAGAAGAGGAAAACCGACTCGAAATTCGATATGATTTAGTTCTGAGGAAATTGAGCAATTTGTCGACATATTCAAAAAATTAAAAACCTTGGATCTTCAACTCCAAAGAGAAAACACGTATATGTTGGATATAAGTGATAAAGTTAATGCGCTTTGCAGGAAACTAGAATTATCGAGCAGAAATGTAAAGCAAAAAACAAGACTGAAGAACAACATGTGAAAATTGTTTTTGTAACGATTGAAAATCAATTAGCCATGAATTCGAAAGGTATTTTATTACTGACTTCAAGTTATGAGTGGGTTAGGGACCCATATCAAAATACTCTCAACTGGCGAGGAAGAAATATTTATAGACTTCACAGCAAGTCGTAAAATCAAAAGACACTTTAGTAATAAATCACTCTTTGAATTTTGGGTAGGGTTAGATGATGAGTTTTCTGCATTGAAAACAATACCATTTCGTATACTATTACCTTTTTTTCAACATCCTGCCTTTGCTAAACTGGATTCTCTGCGGTGGCTGCTTTGACGACAAAATATAGATCTCAGATAAATATAGCAAAAGAGTTTCAAGTGACAATTTCTAATATTAAACCTTCTCTAGAAAAACTTACCTCTGCAAGGCTGGCCCAGGGGGTCACTAATAACTATTAATCTTGTTTTTAAGTTAATATTGATTGAAGTTAATTATTATATAGATTGTGCAGTACTGATACAATTTTATGAAAGTTTATTCTATTGCTTTTCTTTCGGTAAATTAAATAAAAATTCCACATAAGTGTATCCTGTTGCTTTTCTTTCAATAACTTAAATAATTTTTTAATAACATATTTTTTCTCATTTTTTCTACAATATGCTCGAGCCCCTTAGTTTTATCACTCACCTCTATGGGGACGGGCCCTACAGTTTGAGAATTTCTGACCTATGGAATAAAAACTGGGACACATATCGCTTATGGGTCTGTCAAAGCTAATAAAACAAACGACAATCAGACCATGAATAGATGAGGATTGACATGAGGAAAAACGATGGTGGCGGCATTTACAATTTTCTGTTACGTTTAACATGAGTTAGTAAGAATTTATTTATAAAACCTACTTACCATCTAATCCACCCAATCTCAGCTATACCTGTAATTAATTTAAACCAATGCTAATATAAAACCTAAAAGATTTTTATAGTACAATATTTACTTCCTTCAAAAAATGAATAGTATCACATTAATCTGTTCATTGTCGAGACTCAACAGATGTAAGTACTAAGTTCAAGGGTATGCTAATTCCAAAAATAACTAGGGACTGTAGCATATTTTTGGCGTTGAATTAACCCTTTGAAACATGAATTTCAATGTTATTTCCAATTCTAATGACATTTGCTATATACTTATTGTGTAGAAAAATGATGTAGTACACTTCTTTGTTGCAAAATACATTTATTTTGACTTTTGCAAGTGGTGTCGATATGAAACCACAATGCAAGTGAACACATACAAAATCGAAAGATTACATATATTTTATATTGATGATAAGTTAGAAAACAGTTTCTTTCTGCCAGTAAACACAACCCGACACTACACTGTATGCAGCTCCATCTGGTTCGATGAGGTTTTTCGGCCGTACTACACTGAGCACAGCGTCTTGATGTTCCGTGCACAGGTAGATGTTTTGCTTGATCACGCCGTTGATCTATTGGTACATAAAGCTTGAATCTGGATACAACTTTTTTAGTAGAAGATGGCCAAATTTCCCGACATAAAAATTTTCATTTCCTCCTCAGTTGTCGGAATAAAGTTTCTTGTTTCCTAGGTGGCATACAAGTTTGTTTGTTCTGTAACCAGACGAATAGCATCGTCAAAAATATGCAATAAGAAATCTATAGGTTTTGTGACATCAGGTGGTACTTCAGAGCTGGGACCAGCTAGTTGCTGAAAATGATTTAGATTCGAAGCAATTTCTTGTTTTCTCCAGTTCACAAAGTGGATAAGTGGTATATCATCTTCTAAATCGCCTGGGTCGTCATCTATGTCGCTCCCAATTGCCAAATCGTCGTCACTCAAAATAGTGTCCTGAGCTATCGCTTCGGTAGTTTCATTATTTTCAATGGTGTCTTTAATCATTTCTCCCTCTTCTTCCTCATATTCGCTTATTACTGACTCTCCATCAGAAGGAATTTCATCAAGCAGAGCGTAAGCTTCATCTGAGGTTAGTTTTGACAAATCGATTTGTTTTTTCATCACTTGCGACAAATCAATTTGATTTTCCATCCTAACCTAAACAAATTTACTTTAGTGCATTGCACGCATACTGGTTTCGCCGCGAAACCATATCCGGTCAACAAAAACAAATTTACTTTACTGCAAGCACACTGGTTTCGCCTAAAAACCATATCCGATTGACAAAGTAAAAACAATAAACTATGTAAAACAAGTATTCTTACCTTTCTATTAGTGCCTCAGTAACACAATCGTCCAAAAAAACAGAATAGTATAACACTTTTTACGAAAATGTAGATAAAAAAAACGAAATCATTCATAAAACGTGGTGTCTTTGACAAATTCTAACGAATACTAGCAATACAGTGTTCGCCAATTGCAAGCTTGCGATGGAGATCAATAGATGGCGCACTAATACCCAAGTAGGAAGTGTGGTTTCACTGTAAAATCAGTCTACCTATAGAAAAAAAACATTAGGTAAGTGGTTTCTGTGTGAAACCACTTTGCTTCAAAGGGTTAAGTAATTGGAACACGTAAAGGATATGTGGTTAAAATCCGCTTCAGACTGCTCATGTGCGAATCGCTGTATCTAGCATTCCTATTTTATGGAGATATTCTACTCATTTGGTTGTAAATGATCTTGAGTAACATTTTGTAAAAGCATGTTTGTTTGAAAGGTCTGGAGCCACTGATTTATTTACCTCTTCGGTGCTTAAATTGGCATCGTTGTTGATCACTGTTAACATATTGGCAATGTGCTGTATTTCGGCAGTACAATGTAGGCTTATCCTCACCAAGCTCAGAGGTATCAAATCTTACGGTCCATACTTGTCGACATCTGATGCCAGAACATGACGTCAACTTTTCTGTAGTGCTTCTGGTTTTATTTTATTTTTCCAGGCATTGTGTAGGATGAGTAGTGCTTTGATTAACTTAATTTTTTCAACAATGCGCTAATTTCTTTATCTTCAGTCGAGAGAATTTCCATCAATACTCTTTCTATCGTTAATTTTGGTCTAGTTGAGTATGTCTTAGTCCATCGGTTGGACTAAATCTGTCGTGGTTGGTGGTACATCCATGAGGACTGTTTTTCTATCGGAACTTTGTAGATTGCCTCCACTTTTATAAGAGCTGGCGGTGTCCAAACTGACAAGTTGTTATCTTCAAAAAAGCTCTTACTTTTACCACAAATTAATAGTCAAACCACTCAGTGGAAACAAGAAATGTCATCCATGCGTTTTTAGTTGCTCGTTGTTGTGCTGGAAGCTGATCATTTTTAAACGCTCATGGGTAACTTAACTTGCCAATTAGCAAAAGTTTTGTGAGAGCCATCTGCGTAACTGCAAGCTAAATGGCACCCTCTCTTTACTAGTTTTTTTTACCCAGGTGCAGCTCTCTCTCTCTCTCTCTCTATATATATATATATATATATATATATATATATATATATATATATATATATATATATATATATATATATATCTTGAATGTACCGGAGCTTTATCTGGAAGAATTCTCTAATAAAGAACAGAATCTGCGTTGTAGAATTGTGAGGGCAGTAAACCCTTCTGTTTTAATTCATTTCGTAGATGCTTAACAAATGGATTCTGTGTTGCTTGACAGTTTTTATGGACAAATTTCAAGCTTTCCTATATCGTGTCTGTTTCTAAAATTAACTATCCATCATCGACTTGTAGTAAAGTTATAATTGTGGTCATACTTATGAAAAAGCATGCTTGCATTTTCAGCCAAAATCTCACCCGATAGTGGTGCATGTATATCATGCTGCCAATCAACCAAGAGTATAATTCTTCGCCCATTTCAGGGTATTCCGGATTTCTGAGGGTTTCTCGGTTTCGTAATGCGTTTTGAAGTAAATCTGATTGAAAAAATGTGATAGTGCGCAACATGAATAATAAAGATTGCACGTACTTACCTTCTCATTTTTTTATGTCTGAAATTGTACACCTACGCTATATTTTTGTGCTAACATGGTGCCCACTGTTCTTTTTTTCAATTCTTCAATAATACCAATTTTTTCTTCAATTATTTTTGTGCTTTTTTGTTAATAGGAGCCGTTGTAGGGAAACACCATTAAAAATTCTAATCAACTTCAATAACAAGGATATACTGAGAGATTGATAAGTTCTTTTCTGACCACTGTCGTAATGCACATTAACTCTACGTAATATTTCTACAAAACAATATTGGAATTGGATCTGGATTCTGCAGCTCTTATCTTTTGAACGTTATAAACGTTATAAGTGTGTTTTATAAGTATCTTTGTTTTGTATTATTTAAGGAAAAATTTTCCTTAATTGTTATGCTTATTGTGTGTGCTATTGTCGTTCTTATTGTTAATTTTTTGACGTACATGAACATCCCTGTGTCATTCAGGTGACATTGGCCTGTTTCATTGTTAATATATACATTATACATTATACATTATACATTATACATTATACATTATACATTATACATTATACATTATACATTATACATTATACATTATACATTATACATTATACATTATACATTATACATTATACATTATACATTATACATTATACATTATACATTATACATTATACATTATACATTATACATTATACATTATACATTATACATTATACATTATACATTATACATTATACATTATACATTATACATTATACATTATACATTATACATTATACATTATACATTATACATTATACATTATACATTATACATTATACATTATACATTATACATTATACATTATACATTATACATTATACATTATACATTATACATTATACATTATACATTATACATTATACATTATACATTATACATTATACATTATACATTATACATTATACATTATACATTATACATTATACATTATACATTATACATTATACATTATACATTATACATTATACATTATACATTATACATTATACATTATACATTATACATTATACATTATACATTATACATTATACATTATACATTATACATTATACATTATACATTATACATTATACATTATACATTATACATTAATGCAAAATATGCAGATTGCCGAAGTTGACATGTTAAGCATATTTACATATAACAATACGAATTACCAAATTACTTATGAATCTGAACTGTATGTGTATGTTTGGTTCTTTAACGTCGGTCTATTTCAGCGACTATGGCCAATCACAGACGCCAGGGAGCAGTTTCACCTCACTAGCCTGGAAATTTTGCCGAACCCCTGTCTTTGTGTAAGGAGGGTAGGGATCTTTAACGTGCCCAATATTGCATGGACACGGGACCGACGGCTTTACGCCCCGTCCGAGGGGCGGAACGTGCAGACATTCAACTTGCTCAAATACAATTCCACAACCTCGGTTGATTTTAATGTTACAGTATCTACTGAAAAAGTGAAAGGAGTACCCTGGGATCCAACCCAGTACACTTTGGTTCAGAGACACACGTGAACCACCGAAGCTCTATGAATCCTGACTACGACATACATAATGGATCCGAATTATCAATGAATCTGAAGTACCGTAGGTCCGCATTATCGCGACGGTACTGTAACTCAATTAACAATAACAGCAATAGAAGCACGCTCTTTATTAAGCATGCCGAGTAGCCCAATTTTCCCAACGAACAACCCGTTGAGTACGGACTAGGAGGTTGTGTGTTCGAGTCCCGAATTAACAACACTTGTACTTAGGTTGCTTTTTTTAAAAATTTATTAAACTACTTAAACTATTTAACAACAAACTAGCATTGTTACTGCCTAAATTAATACTGAACAAATATTACACAAAACAATGGCGTTATATAATAATCGGGTGAGTGTTCGTTGCAGGTTCTCACGAGAACATGCAGATCTAGCTTCTTCTGATTTCGCACTGCTGGCACTATCTGTAACGGTCGGCATAATTTGTAGAATCTGCTTATGGGAACTGCTGCGTGCAAATGTAACTTGATACCATCTACGTGACATATCGTGGAAAGCCATGTGTTAACTCCCGTATTCCGCAAAACGTTTTTTTTACTCGAATCTGGAATCTGTTACACGCACCTACAGGCAAATGACACCCCTTATAACTAATCGAAAAGTATCTTTGTCATATCCGAGTGAAAAATCTGACTTGTATTCACAGGAGTCGAATCCGCGACTTCAAAAACCGGATTCTACGGGTTAGTCACCTGCAGTCACCTGCAAACTCCGCTATTCGGCCTGTGAGTGTATTGTAGAGTATATTATTAATTGTAATGAAGTAGATTTATCAGTAGGGTTGTTATAACACTGTTTTATACTTTCTAGGTCAAAACAGAGTGTCTGGATAGAAAATTTATAACAAGGGGACAGCAGTCAATGCTGAGATTGACAAGAGAAAATATGTTTTCTGGTTACATTGCGTGGTGTTTTCAGCAATCCAGCCCTTTTATAGCAAGTCTTTCTAATGTTATGAGCAGATTTGACGACTACGGCTTACTGAATTATTGGTAAGTTGGACAAAGTAAACTTTTGCCACTTTTACGAAAAACTAAAGTATAGTGAAACCACCAGTTGTGGCCACCTTAAGCGATACTTATAATTTCAATAGCTATCTGTTAAGGAGAAACATAGTTAGAAGAGTTCGCTTCAGTGGTCTCGATTTTTCATGTATCTTACTTTCGAATCATTTATCAATGAACAAATACAGAGTATATTAAAATAATTCCTTTTAGAAAAAATATTTGCTAGTTGTGACCACCTAGACACCAGTTGCGGTAAATCGTATACACTTATTTTTTCAATCTGTGATAAGTTGGACTTATATATGGAATATTTACTTCGATATTCAATTATTTGACTTCTGCGCTATATAAAATAATTATCGAAAAGAAATAAAAAATGCGATGCACTGTCAAAATTCTTCCTCTCTTGTCAAACACTTGCTATAATTGCTAGCATTTGCATCAGAAAGATAAAGACCGCAACTGCTGGAGCCGTTTGTGGTACTCACGGAAAAATTTTTCGTGCTTAATATCTAGTTCACGGCAGCAGGGACATCATACTTTGTAATACCTCCACCATGTTTGTAGATCAATGCTTTAGCGGTACTATTTCACGTTTACTTAAAGGAAAATATTTTAGACGCAGACGTTATGGTAGTGAATTTTTATAAAAATCCTTCGAAGGCAAATAAGTTTTGTTTTCATAAAAGGCATCAAATTTAGTTAACAGTATAACAGTCCAACCTTTAAGTTATTTCATCAAAAAAACTTTATTGTTCGAAAAAGTACAAACGTTTTTCAAAAATAAACTTAAAATATTCAAGGAAAAACTGCGGTCTGGCAAAAAAAAAACCCTTCAAGCAATTTATGCCATAATATTGTATTGTTTACAAAAATTCGAGAATATTTTTTTACAGTAACTTATCAAACATTAATTATTGTTTAACAACATTTCACAAAAATTTTATAAAAGATCATTTCTACGAAAAAACTATAAAAATTCTGCGAAAACTGACTAAATATTTTCTACAAGAAAATTTCCTGAAAAAAAGTACATAAAATTTATTTATATACTCAGTGTGTAACTACAATACTTGAAAAAGAAATGAAAACGTAAAAAGTTATTTTTTTATCTTTTCACGGAAAGGTGAACCCGTGGAGGAAAAGCGAAATATAAGCAAAAAAATAACTTATATTTTCATGTCACAAGCTGCCAGAAATAAGCTTACTTAAGTCTCTCCTTTGCAAGTTTTATTTGACATTTGTGAAAATATGTGAAAACAATTTATCAACTACATACACGCTGGCCCAAGTTCAATATCTCGTTTGTTATTCAATAATAAAAAAAATGCGGACAAAAGTGGCAGTTATTAATGTTAGCTACAAACTAAAATTATTTTTGCATATACAGGGTGTTGCATCAGATAGATGCAAATAAAAATTAACTTTTTTAAATGGTATAATCTATATATTTATTTATTTTTGAATTTTCCTTCTACACAGAGTCGTTCAAAAGTTATGGCTACTTTTCTTAAACATCAGAGGTCTGTATCTTCATTAGTATGTCAGCATGCAACACTCTATCATGTCAAAAGATCTGAAAAGTGTTCTTCTTTTAACTTCAATCAATACAGACAGAATTTCCTGAAAACAGTATACAGGGTGAGTAAAAACACTGGAGTCAAGTTTTCTCGAGAAATTCAAATCGAACATCCTATATATTATAATCAATTTCGATACATCAGCAAATGTTCTTTCAGTTTCGGAAGTATTCCCTATACCTAAAGCTAGTATCTACTGAGATATTGGGTGTTTTCTAAAGAAAAAAGGTACATTTATACACAGAAACGAATAAGTGTATTATTTTTGAAACACCTGTATACAGTTTCCTGTCTAGACTCCTTTCGGTTTGATTATCAATCGTCTGTTGGGGCATATAAATAATTGTATTAAGATTTACGGTCACTACTTCTCAAAAGCTATGAACACCTCGCTTTATTATTTTAGAAAACCTGCAAATGTCGGCTTGTTTCAACTGTGCCATATTCCTTAAAGAATGTATTGTTACAAAAGCACGGAGAAAAAATATTTCTCAAATAAAAGGAATAACTAGAAAAGAAAATTTTAATGAGAAAATTTAAGATTATAAAATACAAATTATTCGATTTAGTGATATTGAAATAAAGCTTAAAGCTGAAATTAGAATGTATCAAATCACGAAAAATTGTGACAACAATGATATAATTACACAAAAAACAGTGAAATCTAGTTAACTAAAAATTCGAAACGACCACCATTTTCCTCAGCAAATAAGTTTAAGAGAGTTTTAAAAGAAAAGTTAGCGTCTCGATCTCGATTAATATTATCAAATACACCACGGATTTTTGCCTTCATATCTTCTTTTGTCGACGGTTGTGTCTGATAAACTAAAACTAAATTTTTTACATAACCCCACAAAAAGAAGTCCATTTTTGTTAGATCGAGTGACCTAGGTGGCCATGCATTCGGCCCTCCTCTCGCAATCCAGCGTTCAGGAAAATATTGGTTAAGAAAAGCATGAATGTTAGCTCTATGATGAACTGGGGCACCGTCATGCATAAACCACATATGATCACATATGCTAGCAGGCAGCTGGTCTAATAATGGTTCGAGATATCGATCTGCAGTGAGCTGTTC
The DNA here is from genome assembly GCA_964006375.1 of Tillus elongatus. Classification (NCBI taxonomy): domain Eukaryota; kingdom Metazoa; phylum Arthropoda; class Insecta; order Coleoptera; family Cleridae; genus Tillus; species Tillus elongatus. The sequence goes on from OZ023268.1 coordinate 90,177,503, forward strand.
TTCAAAGAAATGCGGACCAGTGACAAAATTTTCAATAATTTCATCACAGACGTTATAGACCACTTTGTTTTGACTAGTCGTATAAGTAAAGTGAGGGTTTTCGGTAGAATAGTAGTGAAAGTTATTTCTGTTGACATGCCGTTCTTACGAAATGTTGCTTCATCAATGAACAACACGAAGTTGAAGAATCTTGTATCCCTTTGGATTTGTTGCTGTGTCCAGTGACAAAATGATAGTCGCCTTTGATGATATTACTGTACACTTCTTGGACGAATTGAACATGGTATGGATGAAATTCGTTTATACGTACAATTCGTAAAACAGAGGTCTTATTAATATAAATTTCCTTGCTATTTTTTTGAGCTGATATGAGGGTCTTCTATCACTTTCAAATGTACTACCAACTCTTTCTCTTACCCTATATATTTCTTTATTTTTCAATTACTCTTGTTCTGCCGATTCATCCAGTGTATAGTTGTTGGGGTATATATAGAGTCGCTCAAAACTTATGGCAACTTTTCTAAAACATCAGAGGCCCATTTGACGGCCTCATAAATATGTCAGCATGCAACACTCTATCATGGCAAAAATCTGAAAAAGTTATTTCAACTTCAATCGATACAGAAATAATTCCTTGAAAACAATATACAGGGTGAGTAAAAACACCGGAGTCAAGTTTTCTCGAGAAATTCGAATCGAACATCCTATATATTATAATCAATTTCCATACATCAACAAATATTCTTTCAGTTTCAGAAGTATTCCCTATATCTAAAACTAGTATCTACTGAGACATTGGGTGTTTTTTTTTAAGAAAAAAGGTACATTTATACATAGGAACGAATAAGTGTATTATTTTTGAAACACCTGTATACAGTTTCCTGTCTAGACTACTCTCGCTTTGATTATCAATCGTCTGTTGAGGCATATGAAGAATTATATTAAGATTTACGGTCACTACTTCTCAAAAGCTTATTCCGAATGTGTGAATACCTCGCTTTATAATTTCAGAAAACCTGCAAATGGCGGCTTGTTTCAGCTGTGACATATTACTCAAAGAATGTATTGTTACAAAAGCATTGAGAAAAAATATTTCTCAAATAAAAATAATAACTAAACAAGAAAATTTTACTAGAAAAATTTAAGTGTAAATGAAAGATTATTCGATTTAGTGATATTAAAATAAAACTTAAAGCTGAAATTGTAATGCATCAAATCACGGAAAATTGTGACAACAATTATATAAGTACACAAAAAACTGTAAAAACTAGTTAACTAAATATTCGAAATGACCACCATTTTGCTCAGCAAATAAGTTTAAGAGAGTTTTAAAAGAAAAGTTAGCGTCTCGTAATACACTTAAATTAATATTATCAAATACACCACGGATATTTGCCTCCATATCTTCTTTTGTCGAGGGTTGTGTCTGATGAACTAAATTTTTTACATAACTCCATAGAAAGAAGTCCATTTTTGTTTGATCAGGTGACCTAGGCGGCCATGCATCCGGCCTTCGTCTCCCAATCTAGCGTTCTGGAAAATGTTGCTTAAGAAAAGTATAAGTGTTAGCTGTATAATGAACTGGAGCACCGTCATGCATATACCACATACGATCACGTATGCTAGCAGGCAGCTGGTCTAATAATGGTTCAAGATATCGCTCTGCAGTGAGCCGTTCTTCAAAGAAATACGGACCAGTGACAAAATTTTCAATAACGCCATCACAGACATTAAGACACCACCTTTTTTGACTAGTCGTGTGAGTAAAGTGAGGGTTTTTGGTAGAATAGTAGTGAAAGTTATTTCTGTTGAGATGCCGTTCTTATGAAATGTTGCTTCATCAATGAAGAACACGAAGTTGAAGAATCTTGCATCCCTTTGGATTTGTTGCTGTGTCCAGTGAAAAAATAATAGTCGCCTTTGATGATATCATTGTACAATTCTTGGACGAGTTGAACATGGTATGGGTGGAATTCCTTTATACGTAAAATTCGTAAAACAGAGGTCTTATTAATATAAATTTCCTTACTATTTCTCTTGAGCTGATATGAGGGTCTTCTATATCTTTCAAATTTACTATCAACTCCCTCTCTTCGTTCAAAATAGGCTTGGTTCTCTCAGTCTTCTTGTATCGTGTGTTCCTCGTTTCGTCAAAACGTCGCTTCAGTCCTTTAAAAGCGCTTGTGTGGTTGTCTTATATTGCGATATTTCTCATGATAGATTCTTGTCGCGAATTAACACCACTTGTACTTAGGTTGCTTTTTTAAAAAATTTATTAAACTACTTAAACTATTTAACAACAAACTAGCATAGTTACTGCCTAAATTAATACTGAACAAATATTACACAAAACAATGGCTTTATATAATAATCGGGTGAGTGTTCGTTGCAGGTTCTCACGAGAACATGCAGATCTAGCTTCTTCTAATTTCGCACTGCTGGCACTATCTGCAACGGTCGGCATAATTCGTAGAATCTGCTTATGGGAACTGCTGCGTGCAAATGTAACTTGATACCATCTACGTGACATATCGTGAGAAGCCATGTGTTAACTCGCGAATAAACAGTTTTTGTTACTTGCTCATAACATATAAATCATATCAATCATTTCTTGTCGGAAGAAATTTATTTTAGCGTCTTCTTATAATTTAAATACGAGAAAATAACTACTCGACAGCTTAAGCTAATATTTGACAAGTCAATACATTGTTTATTTTGCATAGTTACGTTATAATACACTAATTCATTCCTGTGTAACAATATAATACACTAATTCGTTCCTGTGTAACGATATAATACACTAATTCCTTCCTGTGTATAAATATACCTTTTTCTTAAACACCCAATATCTTAGTAAAAACTGATTTTTGGTACAGAGAATACTTCATGACACTGAAAGAACATTTGTTGATGTATCGAAATTGATTATAATATACAGGGTGTTGCATTTGAATTTCTCGAGAAAACTTGACTCCAGTGTTTTACTCACCCTGTACACTGTTTTCAAGAAATTCTTTCTCTATTGATTGAACTTGAAAGGATAATACTTTTTCAGATTTTTTCCATGATAGAGTGTTGAATGTTGACATATTAGTAAAGATACAGACCGCCAAACGTGCCTCTGGTGTTTTAAAAAAGTGGTCATAACTTTTGAACGACTCTGTGTAGACCCCAACAACTATACGCTGAGTGAATCGGTAAAACAAGGAAGATTCTAAAATGAAACAATATACAGGGTGTATCATTTAAAAAACGTGAAGTTTGGGTTGTACCTAACCTATGCAACACCATGTATGAGCAGGAATAATTTTGGTTTGTAGCTGACGTTGGTACCTGCAACTTTTGTTCCAATTTTGATTATTATTGAATAATAAAGGAGATATTGAACTTAAAAGCATTGTTGGAACATCCTGTATGTAAATATTATAAAAATGTACATAGATAATCTTATCAAATTAATTACTTCTTACCTGTTTGTAACATTAAATAAAATTAAATATTATAATATTTTTCTCCTAAAATTCTTACAAATAATCACCTAATCCGTTCGGTTATTAGAATCGAATGCCAAACTGAAAAAATAATTAAAGCTAAGCCCTCTATGAATCATGGTATGCTATGATAAATGTGAATATTTCCAAAACTAGATGCTTCAGGTATGGGGATTGGTTTACAAAAGTTGAATCAGAGGGCATACAATCCACTTTTAAAATATGAAATATAGGGTGTTCCATTCGAAAAAATTGAGTTATAGTGGTTTAAATTCATTCAAATTCAGCCACTATTAGAGTGCGCTCTGTATATAGCACCTTGATTTTTCGACGGATAATATAAATGAAAACCTTGTTGAATGGCTCATTTTCATGGGATTCCACTATCCTTTGGTAAAAACGCCGTATCATAGCTTTAGTTATGTGTCAAAAGTTGCAAATCAATCCAAATAACTTGAAAACGGTAAACTATATCCTTCTTTTCACCCTAAAAACATGCATTATAATTCGATAGCAAACGCAAAATGCAATAACATAAGGTGTGTTCCTTCCAAATAAAGACATTTTTTTATCACCAACTATTTATGGGCCACCGTATAATATAGCGTATTTAATATATATATATATATATATATATATATATATATATATATATATATATATATATATATATATATATATATTATAAATATATATATATATATATATATATATATATATTATAAATATATATATATATATATATATATATATATATATATATATATATATATATATATATATATATATATATAAGTCAAACTCAATATATTCGTTATTATACAAGATAGGAGAAAGAAAATATAAAAATAGATATATCAAGATTTTTAGTGGAAACACATACTAGTGTCGCTCTCATTTGACCTCATCAGTGTGTTATACCAGCAGTAATCTTGATATCTCTATTTATATATTATTTGTATATTTCCTTATAGGAACATTGGGGCAGGGCTGACGATTTTAAAAGATCGTTTGTGGTTGTACGGCGGCACCTCACGTACAGAATTTGTACCGGAGTCGTCTTCCAGTCAAAGTTCCTTGTTTCGTCCTAGATGTCAGTAGCTTATGGATACATATATATATATATATATATATATATATATATATATATATATATATATATATATATATATATATATACAGGTTGATTCATAAGTGGTGACCAAAAATAAAACCCCGTGTTCTTTGAAGAATTTTAGAGAGGGTATGTCATATAAAAAATTTTCCTATAATGCTTCATTAAAAAGATACAGGGTGTTGAATATGAATTTCAAAAAATAAAATTTCCCAATTTTTTAAAAAGTAGCACATATATTTTTCTGAAACTTCGCATGTGTAGGCTGCTATGTAAGGTGCGTATTCTACCATAACAATTGAATCGGCTAATCCAGCAGTAGCGCGCGTACCCACATGTCATTGGTTATCCCTCAAGAAAAAAACGGGTAAGCCAATGAGATTTTTTATTTTTTTAATTTTTTGAATCTTACTTTAATTCGTGAACAAAATGACTCTCATGATAATTTTCTGTACGACGCTTATTTTACGAGTAAGCAATGAATCTGGTAAGTGTTTTAGAGCACAGTTCATGATTTTTAACCAGTCGTTGTTTGGTAGAAAATCGCAATGATACACTTCTATGACTCCATTGGCCCGAATACACGCACGACATCTTTTTAATATGGAAAATTTAATGTCGTGATAATTTTTTGTACGACGACTATCTTTGTTGTATTTTTGTAAGTAGTAGTCTGGTTTGCCAAAGTTGTCATTAAGTGTCACTTGACGTTTAGGTTAACAAGTTATTATTTTGAATAGGTGTAAGTGGTAAACTTTATAAAATTGCAAAATTGTCTACTCTTTTACTTCTTATAATGGAGTACACCTCAGAAGAGTATGCAGATATAATTTTTATCTACGGATATGCTGATGGAAATGCTCTAGCTGCTTGTCGGGAATATCCTTCTACCTGGAGATAATGTGCATCGACGAGTCTTTTGTGAATGGATGTTGGAAATGAACAATCAAAATATCTTATTCCCTAATCTAATCTTCTGGTCTGTCGAATCAACATTTACAAGAAATGGTATTTAAAATTCTCATAATGAGCATGTCTGGTGATTGGAAAATCCACATGCAACACGGACTCGCACATTTCAACATAGATTTTCCATTAATTTATGGTGTGGTATTTTTAACGGCTCACTGTTCATGGAAATCCTGCCACAACGTTTAAATGGATCTTCGTACTTATCGCTACTAGAAAACCGTGTAGAAAACATTCTAGATGACATTTCACTAGCAACAAGAGGTACAATGTGGTACCAGCATGACGGTGCACCAACGCATCATAGTCTAAATGTTGTTACATGGCTACATGAACATTATAATGAAAGATGGATTGGCAGAACTGGACCAATACATTGGCCTGATAAGATAACCGGATTTAAACCCACTTGACTTCTACCTTTGGGGTGATTTTAAGCGACTGGTCTACAGTGAACAAATAAATACACCAGAGCAGCTACAAAAGCTGATAAATAATGCTTTTCCTCATATTCAAGCAACAATGAATCCTCAAGACATTAAATTTTCCATATTAAAAAGATGTCGTGCCTGTATTCAGGCCAATGAAGTCATTTTTGAACATTTATTGCAAGAAATAAATTACTATAAGCCTGATAAAAGTGTATCATTGCGATTTTCTACCAAACAACGACCGGTTAAAAATCATGAACTGTGCTCTAAAACACTTACCAGATTCATTGCTTACTCGTAAAATAAGCGTCGTACAAAAATTTATCAAGAGAGTCATTTTGTTCACGAATGAAAGTAAGATTCAAAAAATAAAAAAATATCATTGGCTTACCCCTTTTTTTCTTGAGGGATAACCAATGACATGTGGGTACGCGCGCCACTGCTGGATTAGCCGATTCAATTGTTATGGTAGAATACGCGCCTTACATAGCAGCCTACATATGCGAAGTTTCAGCAAAATATATGTGCTATTTTTTAAAAAATTGGGAAATTTTGTTTTTTGAAATTCAACTTCAACACCCTGTACCTTTTTAATGAAGCATTATAGGAAAAAAATTTATAGGACATACCCTCTCCAAAATTGTTCAAAGAACATGGGGATTCATTTTTGGTCACCACTTATGAATCACCCTGTATATGTAAACATAAAAACTGACGCTAACCGTGGATATGGATTCCAGGGGCCTACTTCGCGCCCATTTACATAAATATTTTTAAAGTTTCCTAAAAATTATAGACTCTTCTACAAACTCTTCAGAGAAGATGAGGAATTATTGTAAAGTTAGAGGAAAAGCATCTACGACTGTGGTTAATATAAAAGAGCTTTACAAAGTTAGAGCAACTACAACTAACGAACTATATACTAAAAATGTATAAGTATGATATGAAAGTGCGTCAAATTAAGTTACATTAATGTACATCTGGCAACCTTACAAATACGCTAAAGCCGAGTTCTTACAAAAACGAATTTATCGGGCTAAATTCAGAACTTTAAACCCTTAGCTAGACGCCCTCGTGGCGCAGGCGGCTAGGTGCCAGCCTGCCAAGCGAGAGGTCCCGGGTTCGATTCCCGGGCGAGCCAAGTTGACTTTGTCTGGAAAATTTGTAAATAATATTAAATGATGGGAAAGAATGTGCTAATGGCCTGAGATGCCGCAGCCAATAATATTATATTAAAAAAAAAAAAAAAAAAAAAAAAAAAAAAAAAAAAAAAAAAACCCTTAGCTAGGTAATTAGTGGCTCAAAACAGCTAAAAAAATATCACCACCCGGTTATTAATTTATAGTTCAATCACAATTAAATATTTTTTGTAAAAAATAATTCTTTATATCTACTAAACTATTTACAAAACAATCATTTACGTAAAATGCAATTTTTTTAATGAAAATCTGCTAACAATAAATACCTAATTATATTTCGGAAACATGATACATGACTATCCATTTAAATTAATGCCTTTATTGTTCTTGTCAATTGAAATACATTTTGTTTTTTATAGGTACGACAATGCTTTTAGTTTCCAAATACCAAGAAGCCATCAAGTGAGACCAGAGCTAATCGGCAATGTTACAGGACAAACGTTTACAGCTCCCCTATGGCTTTTATTTGGGGGTCTTAGTATATCTGTAGCGGTTTTTCTTGGGGAAATTATATTTTTCAAACAACAAAAAAATTGCCAAAGATGCAATGTATATAAGCTAGAACCTCTTGTTCAAACCAGTGCAAATATAAAATAAAAAATAATGTAACGACACTTTGCAGTAAAATATAATACACTGACAATAGTTTATTTTTAGTAGTCTAGCAAGCTTACCAAAGAATAGTCTCCTCACAAATTCTATTGCATGTTACCCTCCTTTTGCTCATTAAATTATAAAACATATATGTGTGTGTCTGTGTGTGTATTTAATTCGACTATAAGTTCTGATTTAGCCTGTAAGTTACTGTAGTCAATTAAAAAAACTTGTTTTATTCGAACAATAACCTATATAGAAAGAATTAACAAAAATTGACAATTATTAGCATAACCAAGGTTAGGTTAGGTTAGGTTTGATAGTGAGTGGGCCATACCGGTCCCTCCACCGCGACCATAAGGTCTATTGTGGCTCACGCCTAATAGTCTATATTTCACCCAACAAAGCTAGCCTCCTGCAGAGGTCGATAATCTTTGTAGGCGAAAGTTGATCCAGATCCTTCGGAGTAAGCTTTATCTTGCCAAAGAGCAGGTATCTAGTCCTGTCTGCTGCCGGACAGGAACACATTACGTACTCTGCTGTCTTGTCAGTCTCTATACACAGCCGGCACTCGGTCTCCTGACCGACTTCAATACGATGCATGTGGTGACGCAAGCGGCAGTGTCCTGTATACAGGCCGACTAGAGTACTCAGTTGTTGTCTGTTTAACTCTAGAAGTTTTTTAGCCCCTGACTCAGACATGCCATTTATGAAGACCTTAGAGTGAGCTAACCGTGGAAGATTAGGCAATACTGGATTGTCATTCTTTCTGTCCAGGTCTTTAAGGTGCGTTTTGCTGTGCATGATGTTATCCCCAGCACCGGTTCTGGTCCGACAAAGTCTCTCTGGGTACCACTCCTGGCGAGCGCGTCGGCCGAAGCATTGCCATCGTGGTCCGAGTGACCCGGTATCCAGAACAGCGACACCTCATTACAGCTGCCCAGTTCGTTAATGGCAGATTTACAACTCCATAGCGTTTTTGAATTACACCGGTAGGAACCAAGAGCCTTCATTGCAGTTTGGCTATCTGCATATATCTTTATGGATTTGTATGTGCACTGGTTTTTTATACTTTCCCTTGCACACATCTCGATGGCATACATTTCTGCCTGGTGTATGGTTGCGTACTTGCCGAGGCAAGCTGATAGTGTAGCATCGGTGCTGCCCCCATATGCGCCAGCTCCTACTCCCATATTGGTTTTGGAGCCGTCAGAGTACCAGCAGAGATCGGCTCTCAATAGGGTCGTTTGATTTCGCTCCCAGTCCTCCCTTTCCGGGAGGACGGTCTTAAAAGACAGATCTCTACTGATCTTTGTAGGCATCAAGTCTGAGACCATTCGCAGAATCCCGTGACCCTCAATGTCATCGAGGAGTCCGGACCGTCCCAGACTGATTTCCTTCGGCATACTGTCGGCCGTTTGTTTTAGTCTGAACGTTGTCCACCGCGCCACCCTCTCTGACCATATGTAAAGAGGTGTAATATTAAGGAGGACCTCCAGAGCGGCTGATGGTGCGGTGCTTATCGCTACCGTAACATCAGACAAGCTTGTCTCTGTAGATGAGCCAGTTTGGCCCTCGCGATACCACGAAGTGCTTTACGCCACCAAACTATGGCTCCATATGTTATCATTGGTCTGATAACCACTACATAGAGCCAGTACATCTGTTGGGGATTTGTTCCCCAGTTGTTTCCACAGATTCTCCGGCATGTCCACAGGGACAGTTTAGCCCTGCGGATTACATTCTCTAACTGTATGTCCCAGTTGAGCTTCTTATCTAGGGTAGCCCCCAGATATTTTGCTTGTTCCAAAAATGGAATCGTTTCCCCCATAAGAATAGGTGGTTTTAACTTGTCCAACCTTCTTCTTCTGGTAAATGGAACAATGATCGTTTTGCGGGGGTTCACAGACATCTGTTCCCTCCGGCACCAATCATTCACTACATTTAGTGTCTCCTAAAGTGTACTTGCTAGTTCCTCCTCATATTTGCCCCTATCCATTATTATTAGATCATCAGTATACGCCTGGACCTCAACCTCTCACAGTCCGAGGATATCCAGCGAATCGTCCACAAAGAGAGACCACAGCAGGGGGATATAACTCCCCCCTGAGGGCACCCCCTCGCAGCCCTGAAGCTGACCACCTCCCCCTGCAGCGAGGTAATAACGGTCCGATTGTGGAGCATGCTTCCGGTCCAGCCACATATTCTGATCCCACGAGCAGCTGGGGAAAATTGTGGTTAACCTCCATGGAAGAGCCCTGCATCCCATGGAGAGGCATTTATACACAGAGAGGTCGCCCGGTTTACCTGTGGAGGATTACGTTAGGGGCAGAATTACCAACCTGCCAATGCCCGGCCATATCGGCCAAAAGCATCATCGCTTTGGCACCAAGCCTCCAACGACCTTGCGATGTGTTTTTTTATAGATGTCTCTCCTTGCAATGCTGGTCAGTTAAGACAAGCATTCCGGCCCTCCCAAGATATGCCTTGGTAGGGTTACGGTATTGCCCTCCTCCTTTCTCAGCCAGGCTTGACACCGTCCATGGCGGAGTTCAGCATAACCAAAGCCTGTACCGAAAAAAAATATTCGGGAGACAGCAAGTGCGTGATCGTCGTGAATTTTCATAAGAATTGTACACTATTAGTGCGACATGTTACTAAAATGAATACTTTAAATTTAAACAGACCTTGGAGATCGATTTCAAAAGTCCTAACATACGCAAAAATGTTTTCGAAAGTTATATCGTAATATGTGAAGTATTTATTTTAAATAAAATTTAATAGGAAAATAATTCATTAAAATTGTAAGTATATCAGAAATAATATTACTGCTCAGTGGAAAGAGCATGAGACCTAGAGTAATTAAATTAATAAACACAGGTGAGCTCGGGCCTTATAGTTGGATGGTCTCAAATGTACAAATGAAAATCAAGACTCGGTTAATGTTATTTATTGATAAAAAGGTGTATTTATATAAAGAAAAATATTATATGGTAATAGGATGTCTTGCAGCAGTTATAAATGAAATTTTGGATCTAAACAATAAGTGCAGATGAACGATGTATTTATCTTTAGTCTCCGATGTGGCGTCCCTTGGGCCCAGTAGAGATGCGGAGTCCTGAAGATATTTAGGGCTTGTGAGAGCATGTTATGCGGACGACTCATGGCTGTCCGGACCATTGAAAGACTTTACCATAAAGGAGCTGAATGAGCCCCTCCACACGAAGATGATGAGTAAGACTATCCAGACAGTGGTCTCAAATGGGGCTCTTCAAATGATGTTGTTTAATGATGCCTCGAAGTGCAGATAGATGTTACATTCTACCAGGTGTTGTCCATTACCAGAAGACGTGTTTTATCCCATTAGGAAAGGCGATACATTTCACTTGCTATTTCATGGGGAAGACGTTATGTTTTAGTGAATTTTCGTAGAAAAAATTCACCAATGGGGAGATCCTGACTTTTGAATTTTGAAAAAAAATTTTCAAATGAGCGATAACTCAAAAAATAATGGGCCGATTTTGATAACATCTGGCACGTGCCTTCCTTTTGTAAATGGCTTAGATAAGTTCGTTAATCAGGAAAATCGGACGAGGTTTTCCGGAAAAATTTTGAGTTTTCATTCGAAAAAAAATTATATCTCGGGAATTAACAAAGTAAGGGCCAAGCAAGGTACACGGGTTTATATCATTATAGGTAAATTACCTACCAAAATTTAGCTCTGTAGGTTAAAGGACAAAAAAGTTACAGGCATTTAAAGAAAAATAAATTTTGGTTTTCCTCAAGACGTCAAAGTCGCGATTTAAAACGTCAGAATTGGTAATATTTAGACAATGAACCTGAAACTAATATGAGCTATGGAAAGAAAATGTCTTAAGAAGAATGTTTTGCAAAGCCTGAACTCTTGGTTTCAATCGTCACTGTCCTTCATTTTACTAAAATATTCCCAGAAAATTCATTTCAAATAGACTTATGCTTTGTCAGTAGTGTTGGCTATAGAGTTTATCGTTTAATGGTATATCATTTTTGTCGAATTTTCGTAAAAAATCATTAAAGCCTAAGGTATCCGTTACTATGTAAGTTACGAAAAGAATTGTATGCATTAATTATAGGGTGTCTTGAGCTACATCTTAAAAAATATTTCCACAATTACAGTCGTTGGTGATTCAAATTTTCTTTTTTTTTTTAATGGAACACGCCCTATGTTATTGCATTTTTGCATTTTCCATCGAAATATAATACATCTCTGTAAGAAAAGAAATTCGTGACGCAGCAAGTGCGTTATGGTAGCAAATTTTCATTGAATTCTTTAAATTTGAATAGGTCAATTTGCTATTAACCTATAAGGTTGACCAGGAAACCAGTTCTTTCTGGAACAATTTAAGTTTACTTTCAAAAATTTTTGTACATTTTCAAACAATAAAGTTATTTTGATGAAACATGGCACATTGTTTCTACTATATAGGTTATACTGGTAACCAAATTTGATGCCTGCTTTCTTAAAAAAACATATCTGCTATTAAAAACATTTTTATGAAAGTTCACTACCATAACGCACTTGCTGCGTCCAGAGTTTTTATATTTTATCACATGTGGGAGACGGGATAGCTGAAAATAATTGAAATCGTCTTAATACACTATTTGAGTTTAAAGTTTTCCATATTTCTAGACTCTGGTGTCTCATGTTTCTTTACTTCAGGTTTTCTTCTTGGCTGTTGCGCTTGGTTATAGCTCCGTTTATTTCTTATCTCAGAATATACTTCCAATTTCGCTTTGAAATCTGCAACATTCTGGCTCCAAAAAAAAAGCCTTATTACTTAAGCTGTCGTCAATACCATCAATAACATATTGAAATAACGAATAATTTTCTGTTTCCTCTGCTTGCAAGCTCTTTCGTTACAAAAAAATATTCTTCTACGCCTTCAACTTTTCTCATTTTTCTTAGCTGCAGCATCTTATAGAGCTCAGCACTGTTAACTTTCCTAGCAAATTCTTCTTTTAGTGCCTTCTTTAATTTATGCCAACTATTAAACCATTCTCAGATTTTAGGTACAGTTTTTCGAGACCTCTTGATAATTTTTTACCAGATATCAATGTTTGTACCTCGCTCCATTTTAAAGGTTCAGCGTTTTCCTCAAATACTGGATCCAATGATCAATTGGGTAATCATCTTTGCCTGAAAATCGTCTTATGTTCTCTTCAAAGTCTCTAAGAGTTAGTGTTAACCTGGACACATTACTCGTAAATTTAACATCTTTCTTTTAACTTCTTAATGTTCTCGATCTTACATTTTTAGAGCTCTCGTCTTCTAATATATTTTTATTTTCATTTCTGACATCGTCTTGACTTTCCATTGCATCGTCTTCTATTTGATTTTCTAAGCAAGCGTCCTTCGTTGCATCGTCTCCTGTACCTTTTTCAATTTCGTCGTTATTCGGGCACAAGGAGTTTAGGTATACAAATTTGGTACAAATTAGTCTAGCTAAATAGTCACGTGAAGCATCGCCAAGAATTATACAACAGTATACAAGTTCACTGGAACTTAAATTATTTATTACGTATTCTAGTTTTGCTTTAAATTCATCTGAATCTACCTCAAAATTAAAGCCTGAGAATTCTCTTATTCTTCATCTATTGTTTCTGTCACCGTCTTGCTCAAAAACAATGTTTTGTAAGGCTTCAATTGTTTTCGTAGTAGCAGTCTTAATTTTTGCATTCACCTGTGCTATATCAGATAATATTTCCATATCTAAGTCTCTTTTAAATACATAAATACAGCATAAAAGGTTATTATATATTATGCCTCATAAAAATTTTCTATAACAATGGGACGTAAAAACATCTAACGCAGTATTCTCAGAAAATTATTGTATGGTGTAGAATATTAGATGGTAGATTAATAGTGCCCTTATCTTTCAATTATGTTAATGCTTACCGAATATTAGAGTTTTTAAACAATGAACTTTGGGATGTATTACATGAACTTCCAATTCAAGTGCGACAGAATATATATTTTAGGCTAGATGGAGTTCAACACGCAGTGATAGTCAGGCAATGGCTAAATCAAAACTCTTAACGAAGGTGGATAGGTCGAAGTGGTTCTTTAATTTTATGGCCGCCTAGATCTCCCGACCTAACTACTCTCGATTTTTATTTCTGGGGAAATATTAAAGCAAAACCCATATCATAGTCTGTGATTGGTCATCTGAAGCAATGACTAACGTCCCGTTAAATATTTAATAGAGCTTTGTGAAGCTGGGTATTAGAATAGTAAATAACAATAGAAAAAGAATTGAAAATTGTGTATTTTAAACCTCGATTTAGCAGAGAAAATCGTTATTTAACCTGAAGAATTATAATTATTTACATGTGTTTCTTGTTTTTTTTATTTTATTTATTTTTATGAACCAATTTTAAATCAATTATCCTGAGCATTTTTGTGGGTAAATGTTTTTTTAACCAAACTTGGGACCTGGAGCTTTGGAGTGATTCCGAACAACTTATTTTATTAAAAATTTTTGACAAAAAATGTTTTTACCAATTTTTTGCATTATCTTTGATAAATCTAAGCCAGTTATTTATTAAGACTATAACGTAGTTTACCCATTCAAAGTAGTGCCATACGCTTCACAAATAGAGTGAAGGTTTTTTTAGAATTCGTCTAATAGAAAAAGTTATTGAGTTGTTACCATTTCAATTGAAACACACTGTATGTATTGATTTTTATATATATATATATATATATATATATATATATATATATATATATATATATATATATATATATATATATATATATATATATATATATATATATATATATATGTATAAAGTGCGCGCAAAATGTATGGACGTGATTTCTAAGTATTTACCCCTTTTATTACAGAATATACAGGGTGTAGGTCATTTTTTTAAATGGTAATAGCGCCAGTAATTGTTAATTTCTGAAAGTACAATCTTTTCTGCTTCTAACAATGTATCGCAAGATGGGGGTTGCATAGGAAAAAAATACAGAGAAAAATTAAATGTGAAGTAAGACACGAATACGAAGTGGTCGACTCGTCTTAATAAATTCCAACCTTATCAGCTTGTACTTTTTTGTCCATTGTCCCGGTTTTTGTCTTTTTACCAGAAAAGAAATGAAATGTAAAGTAACACACGAAAACGAACTGGTCAACTGGTCTTAATAAATTACAAGCTTATCAGCTTATACAATGCTCCGTTTTTTGTCTTACTATGGATGGTTCATAAATGATATTTTTTTACCTTAATAAGATAATAAAAATTTTAAGTTACTGTCACAGTCAAGTTGACAACGAGTGCTTCCGCTTTTATTGGTCAAGTAATATTATTGAGTAAAGTAACACACGAATATGAACTGGTCGAATGATCTTAGTAAATTCCAAGCTTATCTGCTTGTACATTGTCCCGTTTTTTGTCTTACTGAGGATGGTTTATGAATGATATTTTTTACCTTAATAGGATAATAACAATTCCAATTTACTGTCGCAGTCAAGCTGACAGCGTGTGCTTCCGCCTTTACTTGATGAGTGTTTCAATTTGTTGTATAATATATGGATCAATTAAGTGAAAAGCAGAGAATACAAATTTTAATTATACGAGGATATGGAGTCAGACAAAGACTTCACGAAGGGGTTTGTCGGATATTTAATGAATTGTATCCCGAAAGACTCTCTTTAGAACTGTGGGCAAAACTATCCAGAGATGTCTCAACTAGGCAAGTTGCCCTAGATCTTGAGATCGCGCAAACGTCGGTTTGTAGGGTGTTGGAAAAAATACCATCCCTATAAAATTCAACACCCTGTATATTCTGTAATAAAAGGGGTAAATACTTAGAAATCACGTCATAATATGCGAAAATACGTCCCATATGCGCATATCAAATTTCAATTTTTTTGGCCGCTGACTTAAGATTTTGTAAGTCCCGGTCCATACATTTGGCGCGCACTGTATATATATATATATATATATATATATATATATATATATATATATATATATATATATATATATATATATATATATATATATATATATATCAGATGAGTTAGTTTGTAGTAGCAAAAGTTTACTAGTGAATAGAAGATATAAATTTAAGACAGAAATTTTGTATAAACATAAGTCGTGAGAGGCTTCGTTTTTAGATACAGGGTGATTAAAGTTGTCTTCCAATTATGATTTTGATTAATAATTTTTTAAACATTTTTTATATAGAAAGCTGATTTTTTGTAGTCAACACAAACTTTTCAAGACCATATAGATGGAAATAAAAAAGAAATCAAAATGTGCCCATATAGGTGTGCCTGCGAGATATAAGTACAAGTATATTTTTTTCTCGATGGACTTTTTCCATTTTTGACACCAACTCCTAAAATTTTACATATTTCTACATAAAAACGCATACCTGTCCGGAGCTATTGTATCATCCTGGAATGGGTAGAGTAAAAATGGTATAGGGCGTGTACAAAAGCCCAAGGCTGCAGCGCTTCCGGGGCGGTAATCGTGGACGGGCTTTACAGGGGTAAAAGATGTGGTAAAGGCTAAGACAACCACCATTTTAACTAATTTTAATCGTGAAAATCTTTAAGACAGCATTATGTCAAACTTATGTATTGTGAAATTAAGGATTTTCTTAGAGGACATAACTACTTATAAGTGATAAGGTCATACAAGGTAATGTGTCTGTGGTTATGAACATGTAGGTCTATGTATTTTAACAAGGTTAATATGTTATTCAGCGAAGAGTCAGTATACATAAGACGGGCGGAAAATCATAAACCAAATTTATAAAGACAAAACAAAAGTCATTAAAGAGCTCAAGGTGCGTGGTTATATCAATTCTGAACAAGCCAAGAAACTTTTCATATATAATCCTGTTGCTTCCAGATTATATGGCCTATGTTAGGTAGATGATGAAGGTGTACCGGTCCATTCGATTGTATTCACTTTCGTTATCCACTTCGAAACTAAGTGATTTTCTGCTTCCATCCGTAGTATATCTTTTATCAATTAAAGTGAGTTGTCTGTAAAAACGCATAAATTTTTGCAGAACAAATTAGCAACTTCCAGCGGTAAGAGGATTATGTGGTGATATACTTGGATGTGGTTTCCTTGTTAACATCTCTTTCTAGTTGACACTAGAGATTATGGATGAAACTTGGGAACTAACTAAACCCAACACTGATATCTCTAAGGGAATCATTGTATCATTATTCCACTCTAATTATTCCTTGTATAATGGATGTGCTACAGATAAATATTTTGCATGGTCGATAAAATTCATCTCAGTCCGGTGTTGGCGAACATAGTAATGTCAACCTTGTTGAAATATTCAATTCTACGCCCTTCTTTTAGGCCACCATTGGTTCATCAATATATGCTTAATATTATGGAGAAAGTTTTAAATAATTTTCTGTTTTCAAAAAGAAATTTTCACTAACCTATAAAATATTACGAGAGTTAAGAACACGGAAGTTAGGAAAATAATGGTCTACCCATGACACTCTGCAATAGCGCTACGGGCAGACTTGTAACATGTCAAGTGTGACATGCCACACGAGTCAACGCCGTTTACTTTTAAGCTTCTGAATCAACCCCTTTTATGACGTCAGCGTCCAAGTCCCTACAGTGATGTCAAACTCGGCGGTCGCTTGCGCTACCGCAATAAACCCATAGAAACGCGCCTTCGTGCGAGTTGATTTTATGACATATTTGCGATAAGGGGGTCATTATATATACGCGTGCGACATATACCAGTCTCTCTTCTGTGTCGACCTTAAAAGATGAAATATCACAGTTAAATTCTACTCGGAAAGCAGCATGTCTGAATAGGTGAGTTTTATATTTAAATATCGACTTATTTCCAGTTAATCGTACATTTCTTTGCTTGGTAATAATGGTAGATTGCTTGCTAGTGTATGTGTGTTGAAATTACTTTCAAGTATTGCTTTCTTTATCATAAGTTTTATACTGCTAACAGGTGGCTTGTGGTAGCGTTAGTTCGGTAATTAAGTGCTATTGTACTGTTTTAAATGCATTGTAGCGAAGTAATTTAAGATTTTGTTTCATATACATTAGTTTTTTCCAATCATTAACACAAATAAATTTTGTAAATAAACTTAACCTGCTACCAGCCGCCCTATGTAAATCATTAATCCCTGAATCATTACTTATACCGATGGAATTTTATAGCACCCCGTTGGTAGGGAAGCAGTCTTCATCACCGTTGGTAGGGAAGCAGTCTTCACCACCGTTGTTAGGGAAGCAGTCTTCAACCCCACCGTTAGTTAGGAAGCGGCCTTCAACATCACCGTTGGTTGGGAGGCGGCCGTCATCACCGCTGGTAAGGAGCCCCCAAATGAACTTCGCAATTAGAAGACCTTCCAACAACACTGTAAGTGAGGAGCCCCCTTCAACACGACTGTTAGGGAGGAACCTTCAACACCATCGTAAATGAAAAGCCACCTAAGTGACACATCGCTAGGAAGGAGCTCTCAATAACAACATCATCAGGAAGGGCCCTTCTTCAGCACCATCGCCAAGGAGGACCCCTTCAACCCGAAGCTGAAAGCTAAGTACACTATTTATCTGTGACTTTCATTTTCTTTTGTAGAGTGTGCTCCACAATTCATTCTTATAGTATTGTAATGAAGCAGGCATGTTTACTGGATTTATTTGTATATAAATCATGCTAATGAAAATAGCATCAAAAGGCTATTAAATAGTAAACAGGCACGTCGAATGTGTTTGTTTACGTTAAATCATTTTTGTATTAAATGAAACCGCGCTGAAATAATATTGATATAAAAGTTCACAGCGAGCGTCGAGACACGAGCGAGTTTCTGGCCGGCGCATGGGGCCGGACTGCGGCGGTGCTGGTCGAGGGTCGTTGCCCGGGCTATAAATAGAGCGGACACAGGCCGGATCAGGAGAGAGCGACAGCGGAGAGGCTAAGAAAAGCCGTTTGCTGTACTCTCGCAAGCCGATCCAATAATCTCGGCGATGTTGTTTGATCGACAACGGTAAAGGGAGGGGCGCGTGATGCCGCGAGCTGGCTGCGTGCGATATCGGAGTGGTCGCATACTAGTCGGAGACCTTCCAGTCTTGCACCAGAGCTAGGAGTGGCAAGTCACGGCTTCTGGACAGGATTGTTTATTTCGCTTCGCGGATCGTGTATTGTGTATACCGTGTAGGAGAGGTGCTGTGCCGTTTGTCAGGTAGGCCTCTTCTGCGACTGTAGGATGCAGCTGGGTGCATCCTGGTTTTAGTTTCGCGGTGTCGAACTATGTTGTCGCGGGTATATACAGGGTGGTCGCTGTAACGCGACTGTAGTACGATGCGAAGCGTTATCAGTTGAACATCCTGGGCGTTCGGGACGAGTTAGGAATTGGGTAATAATTTCTGTCGCGTGCGTTGGTTTTATTTATGTGCAGGGTGGTTGCTAAGACACGACTGTAGGATGGTGCGAAGTGTCGTTAGTCAAACACTCTGGCCGGTCGTAAATTAACTGAAGTAGGGAACAGGTAGCTTCGCGTGCATTATTATCGGGAAGAAGTATATACAGGGTGGTTGCTGCAATACGACTGTAGAATGGTGCGAAGTATTGTCAGTTAAACACTCTGGACGTCGGCTAAGGGAACGGGGGAGTTAGTTAGCTGCATTAGGTAAAGGGGCGCCTGGCTGCATTTCTGTGGAAGCGCATTGCTTGTGCTTTTCGATTTTGTGCGCCCGAATAACCTGGATATGTCGCTCGCTTGTCTCTGCATTCTTTTAACACTTTAATATTCATGCGTCCTTATAATGCACCGCCTGCTTCATTAATTTGACCCATTTAATGACGTAACATACTTGTTTATTTGTGTCTTTTAATTGTTACTGCTATTGTTTATTCTGCTATATAGGAAATGATTTGCGCATGGTGTAAATGATTTTATTTGCTATGTTATTCGCACTCACGTGTAATGTGTGTGTCTATTTGTAGATAAGTTATTTATTATACTATTTTAGTTAACATTCGCCTTATTGACTGCACCTTAGTAGCGCCTTTGCATTTTGCATGTTTATAGTGCTTTTAAGTAACTATATGAGTACTTGCTAGTTGCTAGTACGTTTCTATTTATCTGCTCACATCTTATTAGTTAGGAAAATAACCCAAGGTAAGTGAAAGTAAGTAATTAAAGCCTACTTAGCTTTCTTACATTTACTGGAGTCACCGAAAACTGAACTCCTGGTGTTTATTTTCTCCACTTAAGCTACCACGGGACAAGGCTGTGTTACGAAGGCTCTAGCGGATGTCTTCACGGGGATCGTACCCCGTCCTAAATCTAGGAAACAAAGATGGCGCCCGAGGAAAGTAAGTCATAGTAATATGAAAGGTAAAAGGGTAAAGAGTCAAGGTTAACCGGTTACAGTGTCACAAGTAATTAAATCAATTATTTTTCTTTCATCTAATGTATTAAATTTTATCCACTGCATTATATAGAGTCAATAATTTTTTAAATAAACTAATTTTATTAATAATGCCTGACTTCATTTGTACCTCTTAAAACCTGCCAACCACAAGTGCCTGAACTCAAGCCCTGAGATAATTTCTTTTTTATATCATATTACATTTATTTTGTATTATTTTAGTGTTCAATAAAAACAGAACATTTATTATTATAGTTGAATAAAAATTTACATTATGCTGGTTAAATATAATTTACGTTATACTGAGTTACATATTAAGGCTCAGTAAATATTTGACGTTATAGACTGTCGAACTTTTCCTCTCTAAACGTTTGGAATAGTATCGACACCGGAAGCAAGGGAAGTGCATATTTGTTCCGCAGGTTATTAAAGCAGGAAAGGCATTTACACATATCGTGAGTCATAAATAATATTAACAGGAGACCTCGGATTTAGTTACAGTTTTATCCTTCTGGGAAGTTTCCACTGTTGTTGTTTAATGAGTTTCGTCCAGGTTCTAGCACAGCTGTGGTTTTAGTGTAAGATAGCCAAATTATTTTTAAACACCATACAACAGAAACACGGTTTATCAGTATAGCTCAAGCTTTTTAAGAATATTTTCTGTAACTTTGCCCCTGTTCTAAAAGGTCTTCTTTGGTATCCATTTAAAAATAAAATATGCTAAAGGCGTGTGCATACTATTAAACGTATAACAGATTTAATCAGTTATTGCTTTTTTCTATTATTGCTTGATTTTAAATAAAACGCGAGCGGAACAATATCCGGTCGCGTAGCTGAGTGCCTTTGTTTGCCTCATGAATAGATGTTGCACCACTCTTTCCGAACCTTTAATAGCGAGCACTGCTCTTAAAGACAACCAATCGTTGAAGAACCCAAATCTTTCCCTCGGGCATCTCTCTCTCTCTCTCTCTCTCTCTCTCTCGTTCTATCAACACTCTTCCATGTTGCGTTTGTACTAAATCTTTCTTCGGTTACCTTTATGCAAGGCATGGATTAATGTAATAGATGTAAATAAGGATAGTACTGTCAAAATGTATATAAAGGTAAACGGCCAAGAACTTTAGCAAGTATAAATGCTCACCTACCTTGGGAGTATTTTTGCTGATAATAGTAAATATAGCAAAGAAGTCATAATTTGACAAAGCAACCACTTAGTAGACAAAATAATCTTCCCACTAATAAACTGCTACGGTTTAACCACACTGTATATAAATATCTAAAACTAAGCATAAACAAAATATTTAATATAACTTCATCAAACTCCATCTGAAGAACTGGACACAGAAACAACACCTAACGCAAAAATAGTAGTAATAGTAGCAGTCATATTTTCAGTAGTTGAAAATCCATTGTTCGTTCAATGTTTTATGTTTTGATAACAAAAGGATGCCACTGTATAGTATCGTCCCTGGAGCTTCCTTTGAACGTATCTTATAGAGCTGTCCAGAACACGTGATTTAAATACCACCAATATGAACGCTGGTAGGCACACAAACAAACTCGTGTTCCGTAGTTGTTAACTTTTGAACTTGTGCCTTGCACGTGTTTAAAATGGCTTGTGTTGACAAGAGTGAATATCTATTATCACTGGAAAATGAAAATGAAGACGTTGCTGGAAGATATCGAGAGAAAATTCGTATTATTGAAGGAATTGATCCCTATACTCTGACGACGGGCCCAATGCCTCCTTGTAAAGAACTATATAGTTTCCCACCAGTTGATGCTTTCGATGTCGTTAACTATTTAGTGCTTACCCATAATTTTTACACTAATCAACAAATAAAAGTCCATAAAAGTCTCTTTGTTTACACATATTTTGAAGCAGGGTTCGTTCATAATTGCCAGACTAGAAAAATTGGAGCTCATATTGTAATTGTTGCACAGGTAAATATAAATTTACTTTAAAAAAAATCATAATTGCAATCAAGGGCTTCTTGTTTGTGGTGCTCCAGAATTGGCTAGATATATTATGCAAGCTCGGAAGCCACATTTCGCACTTGCTTTCGTGTCTTAAAGTACAATGTTCTTACATGATCCAAAGTATACCTACTATGTGGAAAGTCAGTTAATTTTAATTTAAGTTGAATAGTGATTACATTTTTCATTTTGTGTTTCAGGTAAAGCATTCCCAGATAATGAACTAATGTATTGTTAAATCATTTTTATGTACCTCCAGAGCTTGCTCATCCAATTTCGTTCTCTTCTCTGCTCTTTCTTGTCTAGCAGTATTGATAGCAACTCGCTTTATCACTCTCTTTGAATCTTCTCCATATCACATGAGTAGAGAAGGAAACCAGTCAGGATTATTTTGATCTAATAATTCAGCTGGATTTCCTACAATTTAAATAATACCTCTTGTAAACGTGAAATCAAAGTTGAAATGAAGTTGTACCTGTGGTAAAATGCGTACTGCATACTTTGCTATACTTGAGTGTAAATTCTGTTATATCTTTTCTTTTAATGTCGTGTATCCACCTTAATCTCCGGATTTTGGAGAGCTCATCCAACTCTGGTTTATGTGGAAATTTTTGTACACTCGGTATTCTGAAAAACTTGACTCTATCTCGATTACCACGACTTCCGCATTTCACAACACAACACATCGTAGGCATATTTTTGAAGTAAAACAAATAGTACTTTATTTGATGACACACTACAGTCTACTATATTTATATTTACACAAATTTTAAACTAATGGGAACATTTATAAACAATTTACAAACTAGACTCTTTAAAAAACATGAGAACGTCGGACATCGCTATTCAAA
This sequence comes from Tillus elongatus, assembly GCA_964006375.1. NCBI lineage: Eukaryota > Metazoa > Arthropoda > Insecta > Coleoptera > Cleridae > Tillus > Tillus elongatus. The sequence goes on from OZ023268.1 coordinate 90,200,558, forward strand.
ACAATAGAGTAGTTCCAAATGTGTGCCTACCAGCAGCCATATAAGAATTGTGATGACAGCATCTCGGACCGCTCAATTTTATTTCTCGTAGTAGTGAATTTTTGTTTTAAAAAATCACTAATAGAGAGGTATCGCTGGTGAGACTTTGCAAAAATTTTTTCAAATGAGCGCGAACTAGGACCCCTAGAACCCATATCCGGGGTCAGATCCAATTTTTATATATATATATATATATATATATATATATATATATATATATATATATATATATATATATATATATATATATATATATATATATATATATATATATATGTATCCAACCGATAACTAATAAAATAATCAACCGATTTCAATTAAAATCGGCAAGTGCCTTTCTTTTATTAATGGCTTGGATGAGTTCGTTAGCCAGGAAAATCTGACAAGGTTTTCCCAGAAAATTTTTAGTTTTCTTTCGAAAAAAATTTTTTCTCCAAAAATTACATGGATATTTTAATGAAATATTGTGGATATGTTGTCTTGGGTAAGGCCTTAATACGTACCAAAATTCAACTTTCTACGTTTATAGAAACTTGAGTAATTTGAATTTTAAATATTTTAGAAAAAAATGTTTTTCTTCGAAAATTAGAAAGTTATTTTAATGAAATTTAGTTATGTTTCCTTGGGAAAGGTATTACTAAATCCCAAAATGCAACTTTCTAAGTTTATAGAAAATTGAGTTATTCAAATTTGAAGCATTTAATAAAAATTCACTCGGACCTGCTGCGTCCCAAACTTTTTTTATCTTATCACAAGATAAGAAAAGCTTGAAATTCCAACACTTCTGAACAAATTTTAGATTTATTATCTCATATCAATCAATTATTATGGATGATTTTTTGCCTTTTGCTTAAATAGTAAATTAAATATAGAAGTAATTACTGTTAGATATCAGAAACACAGTACTCTATTTGGTTAAAGGAAAAAGAACCCTGGGTCTGGGTAAGTCATTGCTGAGTTGAGTTTGAGTGAGTGAGTGTAAACACTCAACCACTCGGGATGGCACGAACTTGTAGTTCATTCACCACAGATTTTTGAATTGCAGTTGAAGGTTATTAACATTTATTATACCTATTGGTTATGTTAATAATTGGTATCTTACATATTTACACATCCATATATACACCATATATACACTATATATACACATATATATACACATTAAGACATGTTTTTTTTAATACTATATATACACATATATACATATACATTAAGATATCTTGTTTTTTTTTTGTTTTTTTTTGTTTTTTTTTGTTGTTTTTTTTTGGGATAGACTGGGACACATTGTCGCCTAGGGACCCACCAAGGCTCACCAACACACTGACAGGCCACGGATTGAGAGGGTAGTACAGTAGGACAAACAGACGGAAAGCTTATGCTATATTTACATGTGTTTCACTTATCGCTATAAACTAACAACAGCGTACTTAAATATATACAATAATTTATAATACTATTCCTATATTTTTAAAATATCCCCATAACAGGATCAATACTCTTTTTTTCTTAAAACTAAGTATATAATTTAGGTTTAGAGGAAATTGTATTTCTACTGTTTTCATCAACGCATGCATAAGTGTTTTGCGTTGATTTGTATACAAGCTGCATGAGAATACGATATGTTCTAAATCACATATCGAGTCTCCGTCACAGTTACAGTAGGGAGTTGATTCTATTCCCAGACGATTTAAATGTGCTCCAAATCTGCCATGGTTACTCTTAATTCTAATTGTGGTTGTTAATATGTTTCTCTCATTTTCGTGTAAATAATTAAGTTCACATTTTTTTGGTAATTTTGGATGTAAAAATTTATACCTGTTATTAGATTTTTCTGTGTATTTCACCCATTCTTTTTCCCAAAGTGTTCTGTTTTTTGTTTTGCTATGTTTAACAAAGTCTGTAGATGGGACCTTTATGCATTCTATTTGTGTTTGATTTCTGGCTTCTTTTGCTAACATATCTACTGTTTCATTGCCTTCAATTGTACTGTGACCTTTAACCCAGAGAAATTTAACTATCATTTTATCTTTACCGTTGTAGCAAATTTGTCTGATATTTTTCACTATCTCGTTTATTTTATTGTCATAGTGGCTGCTTTTAATTGCTCCTAATGCCGACTGGGAATCACTTATAATTATGGCATTTTTTATTTCTTTTTTATATGCCCACTCTACAGCTTTCTCAATGGCTAACAATTCTGCTGTAAATATTGAGCTTTCAATATGTAATCTAATTTTCGAGGATGCTGTTGGTTGTTCAACATAAAAGGCTGCTCCAACCCCATCTTCACTTTTTGACCCGTCGGTATATATTTTTGTGTATTTGTTATATTTACTTATTATGCGTTGGAATATTAGTCTGTTAACACATGGAAATTCTGTGAACTCTGGTATAATTACATCCAGTAAATATACCATTGCTTCATAGCTTAGTTGGAATTTCTGTGGCACTATATTAACTGTAATATGGTTTTGGAATTTCATGGTTTCATAGTACGCGTCTGCTAGTGGTGGATTATTCTTTTTGGACCAAAACTTATTTGTTAATGTCTATAAATAAGGAGTGAAGGTTCTCGATTTGGTTTTCGCTTCTGCTTCTTGTTTTGAGTAAGTGTTTTTCCGCTAGAAGGATTATTCTGAGATGAAATGGTGGTTCTTGAGTTTCTGCGAATATTATTGCCGTTGGTGTTGTCTTCATTGCCCCGATGCAGATTCTAAGTGCCTTTAATTGTACTCGTTCAATTTTTTTAATGTTTGTTTTGCAACTGCTACCATAAATAGTACAGCCATAATCCAAAATGGAACGTATATATGATCTATAAAATAGCAGGGCAATATTAAACGATGCCCCCCATTGGACATTGATTGTAGCTCTCAATAGGTTGATTCCACGTTCACATTTTCCTATTATATATTTTATATGTTCTGTCCATAAGAGCTTATTGTCCACGATCATTCCTAGATATTTGTAACTATTAGCAGTCTTTATATCTCCCAGACTGGTTTGGATACATGCTGGTGCTTTCAAACGATGTCTAGTGAGAAACATGATTGAAGTTTTTTCAGTATTTATGTTAAATTCACGTTCATCAATCTATTTACTGATCACATGTGCGATACTTCTAAGCTGAACGAGACACTCATTGTATGAAGACGCAACTGTGTATACACATAAATCGTCTGCGTATTGGATGCACTTCGTGTTTGTGTCAAACAAGTCATGTAGATTTCTTGTATATAAGTTAAATAATATGGGGCTTAGTAACGATCCTTGCGGTAAACCTTTCCTTAGAATTCGGGGACCATGTATATTATTGTTGTTGTCCCTCAAATAAATCGTTCTGTTATGAAACAATTCAACAATGTTTAGAGCTACATTATTTGGAATGCCGAAACGCATTAAGTCGATCTTTAATAGTTTTAGGTTAGCGCAGTCATATGCTCCTTTGATGTCAACGAAAATGCACACTACGTATTTATTTTCTGAAAAAGCTACTTGGGTGTCAGTGATCAGTTGAGTCAATGCCTCCATAGTTCCCACTTCTTTTCGAAAACCGAATTGTGAGGTGGTCAGTATATTATGGTGTTCAACATACCATTCCAAACGTCTTTTAATCATTCTTTCGAATGTTTTGGTTACGCAATTCAGCAATGAAATTGGTCGATAAGAGCTGGCCTTTAGTGGATCTTGATTCTTTTTAAGAATTAGACACAAAACTATTTCTTTCATTTGGTCTATGTACTTTCCTTTAATCCACCAGTCGTTAAATACTGACAATAATATGCCTTTTGCCTTATTTCCTATTTTTGATATGATGCTATATGTCAATCTATCTATTCCTGGAGCTGTATTTACAGTTGTTTTAATCGCTAACTCTAATTCTTCTATTGTAAACGGTGCACTGAACCAATTAAAATTGGGATTTTGCTCAAACGTACCCATATTTTCTGATGAGCCTATAAGAGTTATTTCATCTAGAATTTTCAGACAAATCTCTTCTTCAGGAAATACGTTTGTATTATGGTCTTTTCTTTTATTAAAGTTTTTAACAAATTTCCACACACAAGATAGTGAAGTATTTTTGTTCAGGTTAGAGACAAATGTCTGCCAGGATTTCCGACTTTTTGCTTTTAATTTTCTTTTTATATTTGCTTCTATTTGCTTATATCTAAAGTAGTTTTCCCAATTTGAGACCAATTTGTAATCACGTAAGGCTTCTTTTCGTTGTTTTATTAGGTTGCTGCATTCCTGGTCCCACCAGCGCGGCTGCTGTTGTTTGAACTCTTTTGAGCCTGTTACCTTTATGGATTCATTAGCTGCTTCAGTAACAGAATTGATTAGGAATGTAAATTTCTCCCTGGTGTTCTCTGCAATCTCTTCTAACCTATTTTCTAGTCTGTGTTTAAATAGGTCCCAGTTTGCAGTTTTTTCTTTCCACCTTGTATAAGGAATATTTGATTTTCTTATGTAGTTTTTATATAGGTTAATCATTATTGGGAAATGATCAGAGCCAAGATTATCCTCTAAAACTTTACTCTCAGTTATTTGAGCTAAGCAGCTAGATACTAAAGTTAAATCTATTATCGACGGAGACTCCAACGGTCTCGTGATCTTAGTAGGCGTGCCATCATTAATTACAATAAAATTAGTTTCGTCAATAGCTTCTGCTAAACATACTCCGTTGTTATCGTCCCTAGTGGATCGCCATAAACTATGATGAGCGTTAAAGTCCCCACCGATAATAGTTTTCTTATTACTAAATTTTTCAAAAAAGTTTTTCCAATTCGAAGCGTTAATTCTAATATTTGGAGGTCTATATACACTAACTACATATATATCAAGGTTTATCAAATAAATACAACAAGCATCCACCTCATTGTGTGGAATACAGCTAAGTTTAACTTCCCGAAAATTTAAATGTTTAGCAATAAGTATTGCAACTCCCCCTGCCCTACGATATAACCTATCTTTTCTAATTATATTATAACCTCCAACTGCAAATAAATCATCACTAGATTTTAACCATGTTTCACTAACTACTACAATATCTACCCTATTATCTGAAAGAAACTTTACTAAATTGTCTTTGTTTTTCTTTAAAGAATAAGAATTCCATTGAACTATTTTTAGCTCTCTCTCAACTCGACTCATATTCACTCTCATCGACCACAAGATTATCTATTAATTGGTAAACGGATTTTTTTAAATTATAATTTTCTATCGTTTCTTCACACGTTTCTGGTGTAATTTTTTTCATTAATTCAGTTACTAAGATTGTAAGTTGTTCTGTTATTTTTTCTTTGTATTCAATAAAATCTTTTCGGTATGGATTTGGCAAAACTGATTTTGAGCACTTCTGCGTTGGCGATTTAGATGCTTTTCGTTTCTTTTGTTGCGATTGGCTAGGTTTTACATTTGCGCGTGAAATATGATGTGTATTTGATTGATATGTGCTTGTGCTTTGTGTGTGTGTTGGGGTTGTTTTATGGTGAGTCTCTTTAGGTGCCTTAAGCGGGGGAAACTGTGTTAAATCGGTTAAAGCCTGAAATCTGTTATATGTTGTAACCTTCGCATAACTAGGGTTTTTTTCTACTTTTTCGGCTTCTTTAAAAGATAAATTATAATTTGCCATTATTTGTTTGATTGATTTTTCTTTTACGTATACTGGACATACCCTGGATGTTGTAGTGTGTTCACTTGTTTTACAATATATGCAATATTTTTCATTATCACAATTTTTTGTGTCATGATTTTCCCCACACGTTTTGCAACAGTTATCTTGTTTCTTGCAAATTTTAATAGTATGACCATATCGAAGACATTTTATGCATTGAACAACCGGGTATATGTACGGTTCTATCGGAAAATTTACCCCGTTTATTCTTACCTCGTTAGGTAGAGTATCCCCCTGAAATGACACTATAATCATTTGCCGCGGTACTAGTTTAGATTCCCCTTTTTCGTCTACTATTCTTTTCATAATTCTTCTAACTTCAGTAACTTTATTTTTTGATTCTATTTCCCGTTTTAAAAATTCTGTATCAAAATAAGTATCTACCAACCTAATAACTCCCTTTTTATGAGTATAAAATTGTGGTATATATGCTATTAGATTATTTTGAGATAATATTTCGTTATTAATTAAGCTATTTGCAGCTGTGTGTGTGTTTAGGATTACCTTTGCTCTGTTATATCCAACTTCTTTAATGTCAATTATTGATTCCCTTAACTTTTTGTCTTTATATAAATAGAAACCTACACGCAAGGGAAATAACCTTCCTAAACTATTCAGTTTGTACTCGACATGTACATAATAAGGTCCCTTATCTGAAGGTCTATATCTATTATCAGGGTCTATAGATTTATTTTCATTTACTTGATTTCCATTCCCAGATAAATTGTAATTACTCACCTGAGTTCCATCGTTTATTTTTTTGGGTGGTTCTAGACCACCCTTTGGTTCGTTCATATCCTACCTTAGCTTTATCCTTCTATGCAATAATTGTGTATTACCAAGCACAATTAATAAAATAACCTAAATTATTTTAAATATAATTACGGTATTTTTCTGTAAATAAATTCGATTTTTATTATCGCAGATAATTTTATCACTCACTCACACTAGGATGTACACCGTATCACGGTCACCAGTGAACTGGTAAGTCATTGCTATTGCAGTTCTAATTGACTCATGTTGCTAACAGCAGTTAGTTGTGTAGGTTTTTTTAGCGAGTTTTCATTACGAAAACTTCGCTAATAGAGAGGGCACGTTGAAAAGCTTTCGACAAAATGTCTTCAGATGAGCGCGAATTTGGGTCCCTAGAAGCCAAAATCAAGGTTGGTTAAAAAAAATTTTTATATGTTTATATATATATATATATATATATATATATATATATATATATATATATATATATATATATATATATATATATATATATATATATATATATATATATATATATATATATATATATATATATATATATATATATATATATATATATATATATATATATATATATATATATATATATATATATATATATATATATAACTCAATAAATACTAAACTGATTTGAATCAAGCTTGGCTAAAATCTTGTTTGGGCAAAAACCGAGGTCGGTTTCATTAGTCAGCCTTTATGCTCAAGTTTTTCCGGTGGAAAATTGGGGAAAACTTTTTAAAACGCTATATTTTTGTAAGTATCAGAGTAACTAGAATCAGATTTTACATGTGGCTAAAAATGGTGCAAATAAACCTATGTTGTGGATTTTAAGTAATTTGGTGTACAATATTTACAGTTTTTTCAAAATTAAAAATAAAATGCCAAAGACATGCGTTGAGACGACTTAGTGGTTAAAATCCAATCCCTGAGAGACAGAGTAGTTAACTGCCACGCGTAAATAGATTCATACAACAGGTATTAACCATACATCAACGGTAACCAAAGTCAATATAAACCAGGCATAAACATACTATCCGAACCAACAATCGTGAAATCTCGGCCGCAGTTAAGTTATGGAAAATGACAGACGGCATGAAATTAAAAATTTGCCATTTGATTATTTCTATCTTAGGTTAATGAGAGAATAGGTTGTTTTTCGATTAATAATTTTAGTTTATATGAAAAGCTTGTGAACTAGCTAAATCATTGCCGAAAACAACAAACTTGTTGGATCATATTAGTTAGACCCTAACCGATAAAATAAGTTGTGTTATTAAATTAATTCTTTGAGATAGGAACAGAACGTATGGAATCAGGACTGTTAAAAATTGTTTAAATATAGCACAATTTTAAAATAAGTTAATTCTTTATTTAAAATCGAAACTTAAAAACTAATAATGAGTATATAAACCTGGGATAAATTAACATGTCAAGCAACGGCGTTACCCCGTTGAAAAAACTCCTTGTCGTTCGAACTCCGAAGTTAAGCAACTTCGGGCACGGTCTTTCTTGGATGGTTGACCACATGTACTATTACTTCTTTTTTTAGGTAGTGACATTTCTGTTTTGTTTTTATTAGCAAATTTTTATTAAAAAAATTAAGCGTATTTTATTTTAAAATATTCGCTAATAAAGAAGTATCGATGGTGATATATATATATATATATATATATATATATATATATATATATATATATATATATATATATATATATATATATATAAACATATAAAAATTTAAACTGACCCAGAATATGGGTTCTAGGGGTCCTAGTTCGCGCCCATTTGCAAAAATTCACTAATATGAATTAAGTTTCCTTCTGGAAACCTTTTGTATAACTTTAATGAAATTTGTAATACAAGTTTCTTTTAAAAAGACCTACACTATCTACAGATATAGCAAAATTTACTTCTTTAGCTTCATAGGAAGTTGTGTTTTGGGAATTTCTCTTAAAAGGTGTTAGAATACAAGATTTTTTTGATAATAGAGAGATCGATGGTAACATTTTTGAAATAATGTTTCAAATGTGCTCGTACTAGGACCTCTAAAATTGATCTTCAGGGGCTGTGTAAGTTTAAGTAGTAGTAGCAGTGGTGGGGAGGCCAACGCCAAGCAAGCACGCCGAAATGGGCCCTTTTTGCCAACCCCAGCAACCCAGCAACCATGCTCTACTCTTCCTCGGTTCCGTCGCCAAACCGCCTCGACCTCGAAATGAAAGCCTTGACGGTCTTCAATTGGACGGTACTTACCTGATTCCTCTGCAGAGTCCTCGAACTGAACAATTCTGCTCGAAGACTCCCAAAATCCTTGCATTCACACAGGTAGTGGTAGGACGTTTCTTCATCCTCGCCGCATTCCTGGCAAATGGGATCCCTCTCTACGCCTATCAATGTGAGGTGTCTTCTAAGGGCGCAGTGGCCTGTCAGCACCCCAAGGATGCGGCGAAGCGTACGTCGACTTCTACCGAGTAGCCAGACAGCTCTATCTCTCTCCGGCCCCTCCACGAAGTCCCTCGCCTGCCTAAAGCCACCAACCGACCCCCAGTGCCTCTCCATTGCTTCCTTAGTCCACCTGTCTAAGGCGACAGAGACCGTCTTCCTACTTATGTCTATCGCAGGCTCCGGGCCACAGAACGGCTACCTCATTCCCCGCTACGCCACAGTGTCCCGGAACTCACACCTTCTTTGTCCTGGCTAGTCATTTGAGGGCGTCAGCGCACTGCTGAACCAGTGTTGACCTGATTCTGGCCGCGCAGACTGCCCGGAGGACCCCCTGGCTATCCGAGCAAATGTGGTGGCAGCATCAACAAGACCTCTAGCGCGGCTGAGGGTGTCGTCCTCATATCGCCTGTGATACCCACGATTGCCAGCCTTTGGAGTTTGGCCAGCTTCCTGCTGGTAGTTTGATTCACACCACACCACCAGACCAATGCCCCATAAAGGATCCTAGGCCTGAAAATCTCAGTGTAAATCCAATGGAGGATCCGAAGATTAAGTCCCCAGGTCTCCCTATTCCCTATCACTCGACACAGCTGCCAGAGGGTGGCTACTCCCTTCCTCACTACACGTTCTATTTGCGACCCGCATGCTAATTTGGACTCCAGGACCACCCCCAGATATTTGACCTCCCGCACTAAAGCTAAAGATTTTCCAAACATCACGGGCGCCCTGAACCCCTCTACATTCCTCTTCTTGGTGAATAGGATCGTCGCCGTCTTCGCCGGCTTTACGGAGAGTTTCAGCTCACCACACCACCTTTCAATTATGCTACAGGCAGCTTGCATGCACTCACAGACGACGCCGACAAATTTGCCGGTGACTAGGACCAGCCCATCATCAGCGTATGCTTGGGCGTAGAAGCCATTCTCGGAGAGCCGCTCCAAGAGGCCGTCCATGACCAGACACCATAGATGAGGCGAAAGGCAGCTGCCCTGATGACAGCCACCAGTCACCCCAACGTCGCTAATATAACGTACTTGCTGCGTTCCGAAATTTTTCTTCTTCTGAGGTGTTTTTTGTTAATTTATTCTGTAATTTTATGGCTGGAATCAAAGTCTAGTTTATTGGTGAAAGCTTTTATTAAGAAATTTTAAGTGTATGCTATAATTCCTTAGGGATCTGAAAGTCTGAAATTCTATTGATAGGGGTTTTCTAGTGGTTAACCTATACCCTGCAGTCATGTAGTTTCTAATTTCAATAATGGTCAAGCAAACTATGGCAAGAAAGACAAGTTGTGAACTATTAAACAGAAAAAATGCTCATCTAACTTTTATACAGTTTAAAATGTTTAAAGGCTGACTTACCAAATGTCTTTATAATCATAAACGCCGGTAATATTAATATTTTTTTTTATATTTCAACAACACACCACGAGGGCTTACAGCCTAAATACTATCGTACCGTGGGTGTCGACAAGGGAGAAAGAGTCAACTTGTTAATTATTGACTTGAAGGTTTAGAGGTTCGGAGGAGAAGGAAAACATGTGCCGGCAAGTAATTCCACAACTTGGAAATCCTCGGGACAAAAGAGCGGGCATAACAAGATGTTCTATGTCTTGTGACCTGGGCAGTAAAAGGGTGCATTCGGTCTGTTACCCTCGTAGATCTTTTGGGGACAGCAGGTGGAGGAACTATGGAAGAAAGCTCATCTGAGCAGTGTCCGTGCACATGTCTATAAAAGAGAGAGAGAGAGGTCACCAACGGCACGTCGGTGGTAATGGATGGCAGCCTTTGTGCGAGGCTAGGGTCACCGATAAGACGTATTGCTCTCTTCTGAATGAAGTCCGGGATAGCGAGTGTAGAAGTGGCAGCGGCACCCCAGATGTGGGAGCAGTATTCGAGGTTTGGCCTTATTTGTGAACTATATAAGGTATAGAGATTAGCTGGTGAAAACTATTTTCGAGCCCGAAAGAGGAAACCTAATTTCTTACCAGCCTTTCCAAAATTGATGTGACATGTTGGTGCCAATTGAGATTTCGATCCACAGAAATGCCAACAAGTGAAAAGGACTCATTACTTTGAATAACTTGGTTGTTCATTGTGATGGGTCTAGGGCTGGTTTATCTCTTATGAGATAGAAAGCAAGCCTGAGATTTGGTGGAGTTGAATTGTACAAGATTTCTATTTCCCCAGTATAATATTTTTTTGAGATCCACTGAGACAGAGCCCTCCATGAGTCTGCGATCTTCATCTAATTGGGCTAAAGAGACAGACTTAGAATATTGTATATTTGAGTGAAGGGTACTGTCATCCGCGTAACTGTAAACTGGGTTTGATCTGCTAGAGAGGAGGTCATTGATGTGGAGAAGAAACAAAGTAGGGGATAATGCTGAACCTTAGGGGACTCCTGCAATAGTTGGATACAGTTTAGAGGAATGGCCATCCACGACAACAGAATTGCTCCGGTTGGAGACTAAATTTTCTATCCAGGTACAGAGCTTTGGTGGTAGGCCATTGACCGGAAATTTATTAAGCAGCGCTGCGTGCCAGACTTGGTCGAATGCTTTGGATATGTCTAGAGCGACAATCTGGGATTCACCGTGTAGTTCATCTGCGCTGACGGAATCCATACTGCCTGTCGTGGATTAGACTGTGTTTTTCAAGAAGTTTTAGTAATTCGGTACTTATATACTTTTCCTTTACTTTATAGATGACTGAATGGGGGACTGTTGGTGGTTGAACATTTGGAGGTGGGTTGAGAGTAGAATTGCCGGCGAACAACGAGGCAAAAAGTTCAGCCTTGCCCAGGGCGGAAGAAACAATTTCGCCCCTGAAACAAGAGGTGGGAACGTGCTCTTGCAGAAATTATTCCAAATAGATTTAGCAAGAGTCCAGAAGGGTTTGCTGCCGTTGGAGCTTGAAAGGACTTTTGTCTGATTTTTATGTATACAAGACTGCACGTGCATTTTTGTGAAAAATATTATGTCCATACTAAAGTCCTGTTAGAAATAGTAAATTGAATAGTAAATAGTTAATTATTTTTTTTATTTTGTGGTATTATAATCTTGAAGGTTAGACATTATTAGACTAGTGTTTGACAGTCTGTAACAATTTTATTTATTAGTGAGATGCAACAGAGCATAGAAAATAGAGAATTTCGTAAGTCAGAAATAGAAAACCATAGAATAAATAAATTGAGTGATAGCATGGAGTAATTAAAGGAAAAAATATGTTTACTCAGTAATTTGCAATCTAATTTAATAACACCCATCATATTAGACTGCATACCAGATCTCAAAAGAAATGGCACGATTAAGTGTTTAAATATACGGGGGAAATGGTAGGCCTTAAATAAACAAAACACAAAGACAACTAAGACTTTTACAATTTGGACGTAAGAAAATAACAAAGGAAAGTTACACCAAAAGAAAAATAAATACAAAATGTTCTTAAAAGGTAAGTAAAGAAAGATGCTTGCTAAAAGGGGGAGGTCACAATTCGTTGGACAATTTCAAAGACATAATAAGTTTGTAGCAACGTTCTTTTGAAAACGCATACTTTGAAAAAACGAAAAGCTAGACCAATGGAAAAGTTATGGAAAACCAGGAACAATTGATGACATGCGAAAGCTACAATTAAATGAAAAAGTTCGGGACGCAGCAAGTGCGTTATGGTAGTGAATTTTCATACAATTGTTTTTAATTTCAAATATGTTTTTTTCAAGAAAACAGGCATTAAATTCGGTTACCAATATAACCTATATAATAGAAACAATGTGCCATGTTTCATAAAAATAACTTTACTGTTTGAAAATGTACAAAAATTTCCGAAAATAAACTTAAAGTGTTCCTGAAAAAAAAACGGTTTCTTGGTCAACCTTATAAGTTAATAGCAAATTGAATTATTTAAATTTGAAGCATTTAATAAAAACTCGCCACCATAACGCACTTGCTGCGTCAAGAATTTCTTTTCCTACACACATGCATAATATTTTGATGGAAAATGCAAAAATGCGATAAAATAAGGCGTGTTCGATTAAAAAAGAATTGTATCACCAACGACTTCTGGGCCACCCTGTGATTGTAGAAATAATGTTTTAAGATGTAGCTCATGACACCCTATAATTAATGTATAATTTTTTTTCGTATCTTGTATAAAAACGCATATATTGAGCTTTATTCATTTTTTACAAAAATTAAAAAAAAATTATATACCATTAAATGATAAACTCTCTAGCTAAGAATACTGCCCAAGCATCAGAGAAAGGGTCTCATTTAAAATAAATTTTCTGGAAATATTTTAGTAAAATGAAAGACAATGACGCTTGAAACTAAGACTTCAGGGTTTGTAAAACACCCTTCTTGAGATATTTACTTTCCATAGCCCGTATTAGATCCAGGTTCTTTGCCTAAATGTTGCCAATTTTGACGCTTTAAATGGCGAGTTTTGAGGAAAACCCATTTTTTTTTAAATGCCTATAACTTTTTTGTCTTTTATCTTAGAGAGTTAAATTTTGATACGTAATTTACCTATAATGATATAAACCCGCCCATCAAATTGGTTGCAGTTACTTTGTTATTTCCCGAGATATAAATTTTTTTCGAAGGACACCACAAAATTTCCAGGGAACACCTGCACCGATTTTCCTGTCTACCTGTACAAGCCATTTGAAAAAGGAAGGTATTTACCAAATGTAATCAAAATCAGCACATTATTTTTTGAGTTATTGGTGTGATACACACACACACACACACACACACACACACACACACACACACACACACACACACACACACACACACACACACACACACACACACACACACACACACACATATATATATATATATATATATATATATATATATATATATATATATATATATATATATATATATATATATATATATATATATATATATATATATATATATATATATATATACTGAAGCTGGCCACGGATATGTATTCTATGGGGCCTAATTAGCGTTCATTTGAAAATTTTTTTTCAAAATTCAAAAGTCGTGATCTCCTCATTAGTGATTTTTTCAAAGCAAATTCACTAAAAGAGATACTCGAAACAAGGGGCATATTTGCAGCCACAAGACTTCCCCCACTTTCAGCTTGCAATTTTAATTATTTAAAAAGTCCAAGGGCAATACAAAAGACAGATTTTAGGACCGCTTGTGTATATATTTCTATTTCACATATAAGTTTTTTTAACTAGCTTGTTTGTTTAATATCAAACTAGGTTTCATGATGTATGCATTAGATCTAATTGCTTGTCCAATAAAATTAGGCGTAAATAAACACAGATAAAGATTTTGGTTACAAAATAAACATATGAAAACCCATGTTTTTATTGTGTAAGAATTATAGGGGTGAAAGAGTTGCTGAGGCACTAGTTTAATCTGAACATTTCTAGATCATTTCTTTAATATATTTATATATATGATTCCCACTGGGACGATTAATTTAATCAAGGATATTAAGTAATAAATAAGTATATAAAAGCAAACAAGAATGTATTTAGATGCTTCTTAATTATATTGCTGATCCGACTCATTTTTACTTCTGTTTATTTTAAAGCCATTATCCCAAACGGCTGCCTGAAACATCTATAGTCTTCTTCTAGGTTGTGATTAACCTCAACGAACTATTATTTTTGACGACTTAAAAAAAGTAGGAGGTATCTCTATTAGTTCGCACATCTATCAGCGATACCTAAACCGCTGTGAATGATTTTTTTCACCGTTACGTTCAGTAAGCTTCGCAGGTAATCTCGTTGAGTTTGTTTTGTACTTGCTTTGCTATTTTCGATAAATAATAAAAATAGCACTGAACAGTCTGAACAGTTAAAATTTTGAAAGTCCAACCGGCGATGGTATTGTTATTATATAAAAATAGTGTGTGTGTGCGCGCGTGCGTGCGTGCGTGCGTGCGTGAGTGAGTGTGTGTATGTATGTGGCCGTGTGTGAGGTCATCTCTTGGCTGCGGCTACTCTGGCCATACGCTCATTTTCTAATATGAAGTAGTTTACGGCCATTTCCCGTATACCCACCACCCCAAGTATATTACGGGAAAGGGTGACTAATATTGTTGTTTTCAGACTGTTTGGTGCATTTTTTATTTTTTATTGTATTTAAACATTTAAGTTCTTTTGTTTGAGACTTTTTATAATTTCAGTTTCAATGGAAAGCATACTTAAGCACGCAGCCATAATAATTATATTTATTTTACCACTATCAGCAGCACTTGTGGCAGAAAACGGAAAAAGCAGAATGCTGGAAAAACTTACTGAATCAAAAATTCCAAGACATTTTTTTCAACAGTTATCTGAACATACTTTCGTTTTCCATTACGATAACAGTACCTCTGAGAAAACTAACACTATTATTAAACAAAATATGATCGACATAAGGTCTAAGCTTCTTATAAATTACAGCACTGCGACTAGTTTTGGTCGCCCAAAAGGCTACAGGATTGTAAACATAGTGCTATTATCTGATCTTTTCCAGTTCTCAATTTTCAGCAAAATGAATTATAATATTATAAACCAGGATGTAGTTATATTGCTTGTAGAAGAGATAAATTTTAAAGCGAAACATATTAATAAACACCTGAAGATGAAAATCATCTGGCAACTTCCAGGTGTTGATAGAGCATCTGGTATATTTCTCTTCAGTTTTAAAAACCAAGAATTTTACTGGTATTGTTATTACTGCCGGGAAAATTCTGGAATGATGAAATTGGTTGACACTAGTCAAAAGGTTTCAAAGTATATTGAATATCATAATAAACACAATAATTTTTATGGTCGCAAGTTCACAGTTGGATACGTTAACGCACCTCCATATTTTTCTTGTGGGTAAGTATAACTAAGAAACCTGGGAGAAGGCAATCTTGGTGGTTTCCAGGTTAAATAAATGGTGGGCCATCTGTTTATTTTTAAGGTGCTTCATATTTTAACCCTTTGAAGCACGAATTTCAATATTATTTCCAATTCTAATGACATTTGGTATATATCATCTTAATGTGTAGAAGAATGATGTAGTACACTTCTTTGTTGCACAAAAAAACATTTATTTTAACTTTTGCATGTTGTTTCGATAGGAAACCACAATGCAAGTGAACACATACAAAATCGAAAGATTACACATATTTTATATTATTGATGATAAGTTAGAAAACAGTTTCTTTCTGCCAGTAAACACAACCCGTCTTTACACTGTATGCAGCTCCATCTGATTCGATGAGGTTTTTCGGCCGTACTACACTGAGCACAGCGTCTTGATGTTCCGTGCACAGGTAGATGTTTTGCCTGATCACGCAGTTGATCTATTGGTACTTAAGGCTTGAATCTGGATACAACTTTTTTAGTAGAAGATGGCCTTCCACAAGAGCCTCTTAAAACGGAAGCCCCAATCAAACTCAGTATTACTTCACATCGGAAAATTTTGAGGCTCATAGCACTTTTGGTCCTCCGTTTGAATATTATATATGAGTTGACTACTGATGTATCGAGAAAATGCCAAAATAGACGGTGGTACCATTTTCGGGATTTCCGATCGATGGCGTAGTAAGATTTCATCATATCAGCTTTGTCAACTCCACCCATATACCTTCGGTAGTCTACAACTGCTTTAGGGCAATTGACTTCAGTCATACTTCCATCTTTCTCCCTTTTATTCACTTTAGTTTGATCTGTAGGAGAATGTATAGTAGAGAGCATCTGAATATTTCTTTTGTCCTTCCACTTGATACAAGATACTTTGTCTCTATAAACTGCCCAATCAAAATCACCTCGATTCATTTCCTTATCGCCTTTCAATCCAGTGGGAAGATTTTTTCTGTTGCGCGTACACACGCGTAGATTTTATTTTCTTGTAAAGGAAGTAAAAGGTCAGTTGTTGTGAAATAGTTATCAAAGTAAGCGTGGTGTCCTTTTCCTTCGAGACCCTTTGTCATGTCAAGCACTACCCGTTTACCTAAACCTTTCTCAGATTTATCTTGTTGCTTTCCTGTATATAATTCAAAATTACTTAGATAACCTTCTTTATCGGCGCACGCCCAGATTTTAAACCCCCTTTTTACAGGTTTCATTGGCATATATTGCTTGAAAGCTATTCGGCCTTTGAACTTCACCATGCTTTCATCAACTGACACTTCTTTTGATGGGCAATAATATTTCTGGAAGTTTTTCTTTAGGAGTTCAATGTATGGTCTGATTGTAAACAATTGATCGAAACCGGGCTCCCCTTTTTGCCATTGTGGCATTGTCATTGCAATGGAGGCTAGTTAGCAGGGAGCCAAAACCGTTTACGCCTATTTTTGATGCTATGAAATCATCACGTAGTTCTCGACGCGAAGACCAGTAATCGCGAAAAGAGGGAGACTCTTTTATACCCATGAGCAAATTTACCGCTATAAAAATTTTCATTTCCTCCTCAGTTGTCGGAATAAAGTTTCTTTTTTCCTGGGTGGCATACAAGTTTGTTTGTTCTGTAACCAGACGAATAGCATCGCCAAAAATAAGCAAGAAGAAATCTATAGGTTTTGTGACATCAGGTGGTACTTCAGAGCTGAGACCAGTTAGTTGCTGAAAATGATTTAGATTCGGAGCAATTTCTTGTTTTCTCCAGTTCACAAAGTGGATAAGTGGTACATCATCTTCTAAATCGACTGGGTACTCATCTATGTCGCTCCCAATTGCCAAATCGTCGTCACTCAAATTAGTGTCCTGAGGAATCGCTTCGGTAGTTTCATTTATTTGAATGATGTCTTCAATCATTTCTTTCTCTTCTTCCTCATATTCGCTTATTACTGACTCTCCATCAGAAGGAATTTCATCAAGCAGAGCGTAAGCTTCATCCGAGGTTAGCTTTGACAAACAGATTTGTTTTTTCATCACTTGCGACAAATCAATTTGATTTTCCATCCTAACCTACACAAATTTACTTTAGTGTATTGCACGCACACTGGTTTCGCCGTGAAACCATGTCCGGTCTACAAAAACAAATTTACTTTACTGCAAGCACACTGGTTTCGCCGCAAAACCATATTCGATTGACAAAGTAAAAACAATATGTAAAAC
Organism: Tillus elongatus; assembly: GCA_964006375.1. Classification (NCBI taxonomy): domain Eukaryota; kingdom Metazoa; phylum Arthropoda; class Insecta; order Coleoptera; family Cleridae; genus Tillus; species Tillus elongatus. Next base: position 90,218,577 of record OZ023268.1, read on the forward strand.
AAGTATTCTTACCCTTCTATTAGTGCCTCAGTAACACAATCGTCCAAAAAAAAAACGGAGTAGTTACAACACTTTTTACGAAAATGTAGATAAAAAACGAAATCATTCATAAAACGTGGTTTCTTTGACAAATTCTAACGAATACTAGCAATACAGTGTCCGCCAATTGCAAAATTGCGATGGAGATCAATAGATGGCGCACTAATACCCAAGTAGGAAGTGTGGATTCACTGTAAAACCAGTATACATATAGAAAAAAAAAACATTAGGTAAGTGGTTTCTGTGTGAAACCACTTTGCTTCAAAGGGTTAAGACAGCGCAACACAGACGTGCTTACTATTGTATAATGTGACACCTCAGCTGTACGAAATAAATCATTTTACGCTAATCAAATACAGGAAATATGGAAAACCTATTTTTAAAATTTGTGTTCTATTGCGAGCACTGTGCAAACTTTGAAAGAAACTCTTGGTCAAAATTCAACTTTTCAGCGCGGGTTGCAAGCGAAATTTAAAAAAAAATTGGAACCAGCGTGCCTGTCGATTTAACGCTATCCGCGCGCTCATTCAGTGGTCACAAATGAAAAAGATTTGCAGCTGTGGTCTAATGTATGCTTGAGAATCTAAGAATCATAACTTGTCACCGAACTCAGCTGTTGAATATTGGTCGTACTTCTTTGAGAGAAATACTGGTTTCTTCTGACCATCAGCTTGTGTGTGTGTTTTGTTTCTTTAACGACGGCCTATTTCCGCGACTATGGCCAATCACCGACGCCAGGGAGCAGTTTCACCTCACTATCCTGGAAAATTGTCCGAACCCCTGTCTTTCTGTAAGGAGGGTAGGGATATTTAACGTGCCCAACATCGCATAGACCCGGGACCGAAGGATTTACGCCCACTCCGAAGGGCGGAACATGCAGACATTCAACTTGCTCAAATACAATGCCAGAACCTCGATTGATGTTAATTGTGCAGTATGTACTGAAAAAGTGAAAGGAGTACCCTGGGATCGAACCCAGTACCCTTCGGTTCAGAGGCACACGTTCTTACCCCTGAACCACCGAGGTTCTTGACCATCAGATTATAAGAGAAAAATCATTAGAAAGTTACAGACTGCATTATTGCCTCTCTCTGTGGGATTTGAATAAAGTCATTATGCCTAAACGCCGTTTACGGAACAATAAGAATCATTTAAGTGAGGTCGAAAGGGGGCATATTGTTGGTATGCGGAAGCAGGTTTTTCAGTCTTGAAAAATTCCTACCTTATTGGGCGCACTGTGTGAACAGTGTTACAATGTGGGTCCACGTGGTCTAAAAAAGGAATTAAGAAACGTCATCATGGATTCAGGCGACCTCGAGCAGCTTCAGCACGGGAAGATTGTCATTTGAGGATTGCGACTTTACAGGACAGGTTCCACAACATGGGCGGCTGGAAATTCTTGGTTAGGAGTTTTACAACAAAGAGTCTCTATGGCAAGGTTATATCGCAGAATATGTGCTTTTAAAGTACGTTCGTATGGACCATTTTTATATCTCCCACTGACTGCTCGTCTTGAGTGGTGTAACGGCAGATCAAATTATGGTGGTGAATGAAATCTTGTTGTATTCTCTGATGAGTCCCGATTCTGTCTTTGGGTTCAAGATGAACGCAGAGGAGTAAGACGATTACGTGGAGAACGCCAAAGTTTAGAACGGCATACAACCTATTAACAGGAGGTGCGGTAACATGCGGCTGGAGTAGGTCATCTTTAGTTTCCATTGAAAAAAATTAGAATGCAAATGATTAAATACGAAACGTACCGCAGTTTGTTTCACTGCCATACTTACGAGGTTTAATTCAACCCCTTTTCGAACAAGACAACGCACAAGAAAATAACGTGACTCTGCTTCCATGGCCTTCCCACTCCCCAGACTTGTCACCAATCAAGCATGTAATGCATATGGTTGGCAATAGACTGGGTAGTTTACCACAACCACGAACTAACGTTCTTGACCTTTGTCACCGAATTAAAAAAGCCTGACATATTCCTCAGGATACCATAAAATATTTAATCTCACGCATACCTCGAAGAGTTATTAAATGCAAAATAAACCGCGGCAGACCCACTGATTATTAAATATTTTATATATATATATATATATATATATATATATATATATATATATATATATATATATATATATATATATATATATATATATATATATATATATATTGTGAAACACACTTATGGAATAAAATTCATTATTCAGCAAAAAAACAGTTTTTCTGGAAAACGCTGAAACACGTGTAGTTTAATTTGTCGAGCATTATCTTAAAATCATAGTTTAACAAATTAAGCTCCCACCATTTTACCCCCATCACTTTATCCAATCTAAACGGTCCAAGATATTTAGAAATGCTAAGAGAACAGGATGTCTCAATGTTAGCAGAATTGTATCAAAATGTAATAAAACCTAATATTCCTCATGAAAGGATATGGTTTCAACAAGACGGTGCACCGCCCCACTTTGCTCTTCAAGTACGGGAGTATTTACACGAAGTCTTTCCACGAAGATGAATTAGATGAAGAGGTTTCGTAGAATGGCCCGCTAGATCACCGGATCTTACACCTCTTGATTTCTTTTTATGGGGAATACCTTAAAAACAGAGTGTACAAAACGCAGCCTGCTGATTTAGATGATTTGAAAATGAAAATAACAACAGAAATTAGGAACGTAACGCCTGACGTGTTGAAGAGTTAGGGAAGAATTCCAGAGCAGATTATTTCACTGTGTGCAAGTGAATGGAGAACGTTTTGAAAATTTATTAAAAGAAAGGGATGTTTTTATTAAGTTTATTTTCGAAATTTGAATTTCAGGGTAAACTGTTTAGTTTTAATATTCTGGTATAAGATTTTCACCCTGTATTGAAAAATGTAATATTAGACCATACATGGGGTATCTCCGCATTCAGAAAAATGTGATCCATCGAATTGTGATGAAAAAATGTAGAGTTGCTATTAAAAAAAAGGATAAAGTGGTGGGGGTAAAATGGTGGGAGTCTATTTTTTTAACTATGATTATAAGATAATGTTCAACAAATTAAACTTCACGTGTCTCAGCGTTTTCCACAAAAACTATTTTTTGCTGAATAATGAATTTCATTCCATAAGTTTGTTTCACACTGTATATATATATATATATATATATATATATATATATATATATATATATATATATATATATATATATATATATATATATATATATATATATACCGTGGGAGAAGTTGTGGGCTTTGCAGATGATACTGCCGTATTTTATAGTGACACTGATTGGCACAACCTGAAAAGAAAAGTGGAAAACGACTTGAAGAACATAGTAAATTTTTTTAGCAGCAGACTGCTTACCATAAATTATACTAAAACAAAGTTTATTCCATTCTCGTGTTACAGAAATAACCAACCTGAGTACGAATATATAGATGTAATACAGGGTTCTGACACTTTTAGTATATCGTCTTGTAGGACGGTAAGGTATCTCGGAGTTGTAGTTGATTGCCATCTGAGGTGGGACCATCACATGGAGTATCTTGTAAAAAAATTGAGAAGTATCTTGTTTAGCGTGAGGACTTTGAAAAAGGTATTTACATGTGATTATTTACCGATTATCTACTGCGCTCTTGTGGAGTCACATCTCAGGTACGGAATTGCGGTATGGGGAGGAGTCGCGGATGCTCACCTTCGGCGTCTGGAAGTCGTACAGAGGTATATACTGAAGGTGATGTATGAAAAACCACGACTATATTCGTCAGACCAGTTATATCGGGACGTTAAACATTTTGACGTGAAACAGTTGTATCTGGGCTCTATTCTGACATGGCAGTTCAAAAATAGAAATGTCTTAAACACAGTGGATCATCCTTATAGTACAAGGTTAAAGGAAACCTCGGGAAGTATACCGAGAAGCAAGAAATCTATAGGGCAGAGATCGCTGACTTACCTTGCTCCAAGATTGTACTTCAGAATTCCACCTGAGATTAGGGAATTACACTCCGTCAAGCTCTTCAAGGCAAGAATCAGGCGGTGGATAGCATCACTACCTAGAGGCGAAGTCCATGGGTTGATTGATTTGAGTATTTTGATTTTGGTTTAGAATCGGTTGTTGCTTATGTGGAAGATCGGTTGACGGGCTCGATCAGTTCAGAGGTGTTTGCAATGAGTGTAGATGGGTGAATTCAGGTAATGTATGTGCGCATCTGTGCTTAAATGTGTGTGTGTATATATGTGATGGTGTGTGTGGGTTTGTGACTGTGTACATGTGTGTGTGTGTTTGAGACTGTATGTGTGTGTGTGTATTTTCGCGTGAGTATGATTGTGTAACTGTAAGCTTGTCTGTGCGCTTTCAGGTGCATTTATATCTGCAAAGGGATGTTCATTGTGCACGCCGCCTTTGGCGAACTGATATGTGTGAGACATGTATGGCTGACGGCAGGGTCAAGCGAGCGAAACAGGTGACAACGGTGTCAAATTTTAAGTATTTCCACTAACAAGGTTCGCCTTCAGTGGATTGTTTAAATTATGTATTGTTGTGACTCATTTTACTAAGAATTATTTGTCCTATTTAATAACCTGTACTTTTTGCATATTCTTGTAACTTGTATTGTTTTGTAACTAATGTGCAACAATAAATATTATTATTATATATATATATATATATATATATATATATATATATATATATATATATATATATATATATATATATATAATATGAATTCAAACTATCCCAGCATGTTGGTACTACCGGTTCTAGTTGTAAAAAAATTAAATAAAAATTGAAACTGATCTTGGAAACTACTTCTAGGGGTAAGTAGTTTCGCGGTCATTTTATATACTTTCTTTAAGGCTTGATCCCGTCGAAAGCTACTTTTTTCTATCACAATTCACTAAAACTTACTGTGAGTGTAATAAAATTTTCTTCATGAACTACCAAGGCATAACGTTATGTTTAAGTATTTTTGTTTGTTTTAGCGAAATGAAAAATGTATGCGTGCCCACTGGTTTCGAAGCTGATATTTTACAAACTTTGAGTACTTATTTGAATTTTGCCTACGAGCTCATAATATTTGATGAAAAAATTTACAATAACACACGGTGGGATGCTACAGTCATTGCTGTAAGTTACCAACAAATTTCTGATTTATCTGGTTTCGATAACATAATGCATGACAAATCTGGTTAAGTGAATGTTTCGTTATTTTTTACGTTCTTGGGCCAAGTTAAGTATATTTCAACCATTAACGTATTTTAGGTGCCAGCTTTCAAAAAGTTTTGGAAATTTCATAATTTTTCACATTTTTTCAAAATTTTTGATCTTTATCTGCATAATTAATCTCTGTTTTGACCGCGATGCGTATTAATAGTTTACTTTTGACACGTAGAAAGTAACAAAATATTACAATATTATCTTTATGGGACTTCCATGATCATGCTGGTGCTATTTTATATAAACGTACTAGTAATTTGTGAAAGATGTCGTCTTGAATTAAGCTATCAACAATGTTTGCTGAGGCCTTTAAATTACATGTCTATGATTTCTACTGGGTACTTCTGAAAATAATGAAGAGCATGCCATTATTTAACTTTAAACTGTCTGATCCCAGTTTGTAAAAAATTCGTAGCGTAGTGCGTAACGTCAGGTTAAAATTACGATTTACCCTTATTGTCTGCTTACTTGCTGCAGTGTTGTAGTCTTGACATGTATGCGTCACCCTCCCGTCCCTGCTTGCACCCGGTTCATTCATTTTGTTATGTACGTGGTGTCTACATTGGCCCGAATGAAGTCACACATAGTATAAAAGCAATAATAAAATTTACTAGAGTAGTCCATACGCTAGGTAACATCCTGTGTTTTTAAGAGGTTCACGATTTATTTTTATGGCAATATGTTGTCTGAGATGGACATATTTAGTATCATTTGGTTACCAGGCCCAAAAATGGCCAGTTTAGTTTTTATACAGGGTGCTCATGTATTAAAACTAAAAATATGATTTTTGAATACAAATGTTCTTTATTTACTCAATATGTGAGTTTGTATGTTTTGTCATTGTGGAATAGAATTTACAGTATATCAGTAAAATATTTATGTTATTGTTCGTATACAGGCTGGTCAAAAATAGCAGTATACAATAAAACAAATCAGGTAGGTAGGACTAAAAAGAAATAATATAGAATTATGTATCATAAGGATTGCTGAGATGTTATGCGACAACGACAAAAAGAACAACATGTTAATCCAGCTGCACGGCAACAACAATTTTTTTCACGTGCACATTTACCACAGTCGCAATTCGGAAGTAATTCTTCGTCTGAAGGAAAAATATTGTCCACGGATTTCGGTATAAGACTATCATTCTCCATCTTGTATCCAAACATAAGGGGATCCAAAGATGTAGTTTTTTCTTCCAAACAGTTGTTTTGGTTATAAATAATAAAAAAAGGCTCGCAAAATAGGTAGTCCTATTGAAGCGCTCGTAGTAGGTAACTCTATTACAGAAAAGTTTTTCAAATGTTTTTGAAGAGTTATCTGGGCGAAGCACCTAAATAAGATACTTTTCTGCACTCTGGACTGAATCTTCGATTACCTTTTCAGATGTACCTGTAAAAGTTATGCTAATAAAATGTGTTTCAAACAAGAATATTAATTTTTACCTTTAGCAAAACTGCCGAGAAATTTTACAGGACTAGTCCCAAGAGCACTACGCTTGGTTCCAACTTTACTTGTATAATCAGTCAAATGGTAAAGAGCTGGAAGAACAGTAGACAATTCTGAACCGTGACATTCAGCCATTAAGTGCAACGGAACATCCTTCCTAGTCGCTCCTACTCCTGCTCTAAACCAAAGTTCCTAAAATAATAAAACACTCTTTATCGAAAATTTAAAAAATATAACAAAGTAAGTTACCTGTATCGCTTGGGCTTCATAAGTACTAAAATGATACAGAACCATAACTAATATGTCGGTGTCGGAAGATAGTATATACATATATATATATATATATATATATATATATATATATATATATATATATATATATATATATATATATATATATATATATTTTTCCCTCTCGCACCTCGCACTGCATGAGATATATGTACCATAATTCGCATATCTGCTCCTTCTATGTTATTTCTTTGTAACATGTCCAGGGTACTAGAAGCACGTGATGAACCACACGACTGAGAGGGTTCGATATTTGTTGCACTGCATACTTTTTTGTGATTTTCTGAGAATTCTTGCTGATTCTTTAATAACATCCTTCGATCTTATTAGTTCCACAACCTCGGTAAGAGTCACACTTGAGTGAAAAACTAATGTAGGTTTGTTGGCTTCCAATGGAAAAAAAAACTGTATTTCTGTGTCAAAAGTGTCCACTAAATATTTTTTAATGTCGATGTTTTTAACTGCCATTTCTAATGGCAACTCGCTATTTACATTATTACATATTTTAGTCAAAGTAAACGATTCTCCTAATTTAAGACGTGGCAATAAATTGTCTATTACATTTGACATTATTTTTTTCTTTTGTAAACTGTTTTCCTTCTTTACGTCTTTAAACTGTGAGTTTTTAGGTTTTACATTATTTGAATTATATCTTTGATATTTTCGTTCATAAGAGCGTAGGCAATTTGCATGGTAATAAATATCAGCTGCAAATATGGATTCAATAGTTTTTAACTCCGCTTTTCTAGTAAAAACTTGATCCTTAAAATTTAAAGCAATTTCTAGCAATTTTTGAAACCTATTTTTCTCACAAATTTGAAATTTTTTGCAACTGTTACCTAGCCAAATCTTACCACAAATTATATAATTTATTGTTTCATCTGGTTCACATCGGATGTCGAAGGTCTAGCTGTAGTTTTCGATCCTGTGAACTTATTGCATATTACCGAAGAAGTTCCTACGCCTAAATCCTGCTTGTGCAAATTATTTTCATTATTTTCTTTGTCTATTAATTTTCTTGTCGCCCTCTCCACTTTTGTTTTCATCGTATAACTCCGGTAACAAGCGTTGGTCATGTGATAAGAAAATAACTGATCCTGGGATAAACTTTTTAGTCTTTCAAAAACAAAGTCTTTTCGTTCACTAGATGCCCACCGAATGCGCGCACATCCATGACTTTTACTTGTCAATAATTCGGATTTATTACGTTGCTGAAAAATAATGCACAATTTGATATTAAATTTGGCGGTATTACGCCGCAAAGAAAGTCTCAAATAAGTTCGTATTCACCATCGCGCGTGATCGTACGTCAGGTATCGGGACAAACAGTGTTGCCACATTTAGTATGACATATTAAACATATGGATAAATTTGCATTTTTATTTACTTTGAGTTTTGTTACCTAGAATTTATTTTAATTGCAGTTAATGGCAAAAATGATCGAATTAGACCTATGTTTACCATGTAAAAGGGCTTATAAAATAACTGGCCATTTTCAAGGGTGGTAACCTGAAAAATATTATACCGTAAACTTTAAAATTGATTCTGCAAATGAGTTATCTCTTGGACCTATAAAAAATACAGAACGATAGCTAGCGTCTGTATTAGAGCGGGTGAGTTGTATTTTGCTGGAAATTGAGAATCTAGACAAAACATGGATTTTCAAACTAGTCTGTGGTTCATATCGCTCGATTTTGGAGCCCTACTTAAGAGGAAAAAGCCATTCAATGTCATTTACCATTCGTAGGGTATCGAGAGAGCAAGAAAATCATGTGGATGATTGCTGCTTTAGTATAGTGAATATATTAAATTTAAAAAACACAAGAAGCCGCCATGAAATATCGTAACCTCATATACAGTCATCAAGTGCTACAGTTTTACACTTCAACCAGTATTGTATTCCCTCACCATCTAAGAAAGATAAAAGCGGAACTAGTAAATACGAATAAGAGTATAGTTCTGAGGAAATTTTCATCCATTCATCTTAAAAAGTAACTTACTAACCACCCTTCCCTAACAAGTAAAAATGGACTGACTTGATTCGTGATTTAGGGCTCACAAAGACTAATGCTGAACTTTGGATTTCAAGGTTAAAATAATGGAACCTCTTATACAGGGTGACAATTAAAACTCGCCCCCCCCCCAAATATCGGAGTTTAAAAAAAGCCGAGACGCGTCTACTTTGTTTTAAAGGGGGACACATGATGACGTAAATTTTGGTGTCTCCTTAGGTAGGGACGTAAAGTACCCTTAAATTTTAAATAGCACCTATGTTGAGTGACACCTCATTTTAAAGGTTTCTCAATTCTGCTCACGACAACATACTACTTCTAAAAGCATCAATTAAAGAATAAGACAACATATCAATGAATCAAAGAATGTTATCAATCAAACGTTCAAATTGTTTTCCCTCTATTTTCTCATTATTCTCAAGTGGTTCCTGCTCAAGAAACAATGAAGACTTCTTTGTTGATATGGGGATAAACCTTTTTTTGCCTCAAGTCTGACGTTTTCTTCCAGTATGACAGCATTTAGTGCCTCTTCCAAATATAACATTAATTTCTTACATGGCTGTTTGTTAAGCAACAATGGGGTTCTGGACCATAAAATAGTATTGCTAAGTCCCTTCTTACAATGTTTTTTGCTTTCTCGTTTCCTTCAGTGCCTTCATGTCCTGGTACCCATATAAGGATTATTTTGTTGTTTGCAGGCAGTTGGTTCAAATTTTTTTTGCAGTCCTAGGTCAGTTTAGACTTGGTTTAAACACTTTCAGAGTCTCAAGTACTGCCTGACTCTCTGAAGGCATATACATCTCTGTATTTGAGTTTTTTTGTATGCATTCTGGTACACATAAATTTATAACACACATTTCTGTTAGGAAGATGGTGGCAGGTTTCCCTAGGGAATTAGCGAGTCTCAAGTTAGGTCATCTTATTCCCAGTCCCTCTATTTGCTTAAACCCGTTGTATACCATGAGTTTTTTGTCGGATTTTCACTGTCTATGTCACTTGCTTGGTGGTCACGTCAAATGCAACTATGAAGTCCAGGCATTTGATCTGTTGGTTTGGTAAGTGACTCCAATAGAATAATTTCCAGGATCTTTAAGTGGCCAACCAAGTGTCCTGGTTTGAACTTGCCTGCTTAAAATAGTCTCGAGGCACTTAGTGCTACTTTCTTCTTCACTCATATCTGCAGTGGAGTTAGATTCAGCATTGCCTCTATTGCAGCTGTAGAGCATGATGCCATAGCTCCACTTGTTTTAGGACAGATCAGCCTATGCGATTCCTAAAATTTGCTTTTTGCTGAGGCCACCATACTCTAGATACATATGTGGCCATGGGTTGAATCACAGTTTGGTATATCCAATATTCCATTCTGAGGTTCAACCCCATGTCTTCCCTACGAGCCTACGGTTAGCCCAGTTTGCCATCGTGGCTCTAGCAATAGTGTTTCTTCAGGTGCATATTACAATGTACTTGTGATCTAGGAAGGTCCCTAGATATTTGACTTTATTGTAGAGTTTTAATTGTGTTTCATTCAACGTGGAAGGTTTTTAAATTACAAGAACTGTCTGATTATTTAGAAGCTGTAACAGCTTTGGGAACGTGCGTTATAGTTAAGGGTTGTAATATAACTCGAAGCAACAAATTTTGTAAAAAAAAATTGTGCGGAGTATGTTGCAGATTGTAAGATTATGTATTGTTTAAGTTTCCTATACGGTACCTGGATAAACAGTAGGATGGATCGAAAAATAGACATTTTACTTTTTTTTTGAAATATAAAACGGGCTAGTAACAAAAATTTTCCACTTATAAACATCGTTTACTGCACAAAAACTCGACTCTCTAGAGGTTCATCTTCAGGTGCCACAATACACCTACATATATAATAAATTGAAAAAAATTCATTTCTAAATGTTTTGCACGGACTTTCGCTAATTCATTATATAACTTCAAACAGTTACATAATAAACTACCCAGAATTCACCACGAGGAGGTACCCGTGCCTGTAGTTCCACCCACCCGCCCTCTTCCTATAAAATCTAATTGAAATCCCTTTTTGTATTAAATTTATACATTTCTGACCTTGATTTTAGCTTTGCCATTACAAAACCGTCGCTTGCTTCTGTCCCTGTAGCACTTAACGATGCCCCTGTGACTAGTTTTACCATTCTCTCGACAGCCTGTGTGTGGCATGAAAACCTTACTAAATTCATATCAGGTAGTGTTCTTATCAGTTCCCTGAAGTTGGAGTTGTTGCTAACATGGGCGGTTCTGTTAACTTACAGGTTTGCCAGTCAACCAGGTCCTCGTAATTGGTTGCACTGAAATTCAGTTCCGGTATTGTAAATTGTCTTATAATTCCAGGAGTACTGTCTACTCTCGACTTTTTAGACCCAATTCTCGAATAGTCTTCATTTACCATGCAAAGTAACAGGTTTTCCGGATGAGCAAAATAAGAATTTCTCTGAATCACTGGATCTATTATCTTTAAAATATATTCAGGCAGATATCTTCAACGTTTAGCTATTAGTAATTTTATTTAATATTGCTGATCTATTCTTTCTTCTGGCTCTTCTGATTTTGTTTCGATCAATTACTTTAGATTTGTCTTTTTCATTCACTATTCCCACATCCTGAAGAACTGCACTCGCTATCATTGCAGCCGATCTCTCTGAAACGCCAGCCCGATCGCACACTAAAGCCAACTTATTTAAATTAACTCTCATTTGTAATGTGCTGGGTTGGCTGAGTTCTAAATGTGCCGGAGAATATTATATTGTGGGACGAATTCCGGATCACCTGATTGAGAATCGCTGCTGGAACTTTCATTCGAGTCTTTCAACACCGTTGTAAAAGGTATTGTTTGAAATTCCAAAGACGAACTAGCTGCACTAGTTCGTTTTTCAGTCTTTATTATTCTCTGAGTTTTCCTTTGTAATGCTTTTGTTGTCACTAGGTCCACTCCAGCATACTTACAACTATTAAAATTAGTACATTTACAGTAACAAATATCAAAGAGTGTAGTCTTTGCTTTAGCTGCAAATAAAATTGATTTTGAGTTTCCTCTTGATGTGGGATACTTTTTAATTTTTGTGAATTTAGCATGATAATCCTTAAGCATCTGAAAAATTCTACGATCGCTTAGAACCGACAAGAAGGCTTTAATCCATATGGTTTTAACATCACTTATCACTACATTGGCAATTTCAGCAAAATCGGGTTCTTTATTGCTTTTTTGTAACATTTCAAGCCATATAAACAAATAATCTTTCATCGCATCCTCATATGTAGCTAAAACCGTTGAACACATTTATTTTGGAGCCCCAAAAACAGGACAAGACACGCTTTTCCGAGTTTTCGGGATTACTTGCAATTTTAGTCACACACTCACTGCTTAAGAAAACTACGAATACTGGCGTGTGACGTATCTTATGAATCTTCCTTCCGCCCTACTCTAATGTAAACTTACAACCAACAAACGCAGCAGAAAGTCGCGCAAGCATGCTATGTTGCCAATGTTCGCATTGGAGTTTTCAATTGTTAGTAATGTATATGAAATTTTAAGTAAAAACAAATTTCCTACATTTCAATTATATTGTGGCACCTGAAGATGGTTTACAAGAAATTCGAAATTTTGAGAAATTACCACACTTAATAATAGACAACTTTTGATAACTAGCCGCAAGTGAAATTCAAAAGTTGATTTTTTCGATACACCCTAATAAACAGCTATTACTTGTTTATTTTAGGCACATGACAGGCAAATAGATTGGGGTGGTGGAGCCATTTCAATAGTTCACGAAAGGTTGCACTTAGCAGACTTCGGCAGATTTATAATACACCACAAGCATTCGGCTTTGTACGTTCTACGCTCAAATACAATAGCTGGAGCTTTAGGAGTCATAATAACTTTATTTAACTGGATAAACCTTACCCTAATACTGACAAGTATTTTGTTTATCGGGTTGATCTCTAAGGCATCTAAAACTTTGTTGAATACTCAATCGTCGCAATCTACAGGTTTACATATGGCGGTAAGTCTTATCTCTCTTTCCATCAACTCTTTACATATTTTATCAGACACTGTAACTAAGTGAGGGGTGGACGTGCCGCCACCTAGTTGCGGAACCAAGTAGTATGTTGTCACGCCAGCTCCAAATAACACAAAGTGTTAAAAAAAATAGAGACTGTATACAACTAACTAACAATTTAGAAAATTGTCAGCCCTGGCCCATTTCTACCCCAATATAGGGACAAAGTATGTAAGGCTAGATGCATTCTCGCGACAATTACAACCGTAGACCGGTTTCGCTTTCTTTGCAGCTCTTCAGTACGGGATACTAATTGTAGCAAAAATGCACCTATAAAGTAATAGGGCTATAGTAGCCATCCTTTCCACACTAAGTGAGTGGTAGACCTGCCGCCACCTAGTTGCGGAACCAAGTAGTATGTTGTCACGCCAGCTCCAAATAACACAAAGTGTTAAAAAAATAGAGACTGTATACAACTAACTAACAATTTAGAAAATTGTCAGCCCTGGCCTATTTCTACCTCAATATAGTCACAAAGTATGTAAGGCTAGATGCATTCTCGCAACAATTAGAACCGTAGACCGGTTTCGCTCTCATTAGAGCTCTCCAGTACGGCATACTAATTGTAGCAAAAATGCACCTATAAAGTAATACGACTATAGAAGCCAGCCTTTCAACATTAAGTGAGTGGTGGACGTGCCGCCACCTAGTTGCGGAACCAAGTAGTATGTTGTAATATTGGAGTATAAATGGGCCAGGGCTGATAATTTTCTAAATTGTTAGTTGTATACAGTCTCTATTTTTTTAACGTTATTTGGAGCTGACGTGACAACATACTACTTGGTTCCGCAACTAGGTGGCAACACGTCCATCACTCACTTAGTGTTGAAAGGCTGGCTACTATAGCCGTATTACTTTATAGGTGCATTTTTGTTACAATTAGTATGCCGTACTGAAGAGCTCTAATGAGAGCGACACCGGTCTACAGTTCTAATTGTTGCGAAAATACATGTAGCCTTACATACGTTGTCCCTATATTGGGGTAGAAATGTACCAGGGCTGACAATTTTCTAAATTGTTAGTTAGTTGTATACAGTCTCTATTTTTTTTAACACTTTGTGTTATTTGGAGCTGGCGTGACAACATACTACTTGGTTCCGCAACTAGGTGGCGGCACGTTCACCACTCAATTAGTGTTGGCTGGCTACTATAGTCGTATTACTCTATAGGTGCATTTTTGCTATAATTAGTATGCCGTACTAAGGGGCTTTAATGAAGCGAAACCGGTCTACGGTTCTAATTGTTGCGAGAATGCATCTAGCCTTAGACACTGTAACATTAAGACTGACACAGTGATTATCCAGAAGTGATTTTTTCGCTTTGGTATAAGTATAAGTTTCAGTAAAACATTGTTTCTTGGTAATATCTTGAATTTAGTTTTTAAAATTCCACACAACCCATGTACATTACTTTACAGCTGAATAAAACCACATTCTTTCCATATTTAAGGACTAAACTCAAACTAATATTAAATGTCATTTACTTTTTGCATTTCAGATTGCAATAAAATCGGTGTGGGATCAACCGTCGAATGGATTCCATAAAATATCAAAATCTTTCTTGGCTATAAGATGTGTTTTCATTATATGGTCTTTAGGAACACTCTGCATCGCAACCATTATTAAAAGCACGTTAACAACATCTCTTTTTACTACACCGTATGATCAACCTGATTCCATGGAGGAACTAGTTGACCCGGGATATAGATTTGTGGTATGTTTAGGAGTTTTAACAATGGTATTAACCTATTACTACAGAAACCATACTACATAAGCTTTCATTTTTCAGATCACTAGCAAACGCCTAAAAATGTTGATGTTCAATTCTACCAATCCTAGGTACCGAAAAATCGTGGACCGCAGGGAAACCAATCTCATTAATTGTGACGCTGTTGCTTATATAATCGATAAACAAGTTGCTTACATCGCAGACGAACCGCTAACCCAGCATTTGGTAACTATACGCCAGTTAACAAGTGATTTCCTATTTATTAACCAGCACTGGCATAAAAATATAAAGTTTTACGCTAAGTTAAAATAATATTAACGCTATCCAGTAATTTTACTTACTTGTTAACTATTACATACGAAATCTCCGTTGCATATCGAGTTAGAGCAGTGTTTCCTAAACTTTTTAAAGCGCGACCCTTATTTTGTAAGAATTTTCTTCGCGGCTGCTTTTTTCTCATCAATCTTTTGTATAAACTAAAATAACAGCAATACTAATTGACATCTGGAAACAAGGTACTTGGTTTAGTCCTTCTATTTAATTAACTTTATTGTCGTACGCTAGGTACTCGCTTAAGCCCTCTTATTTAATTAACGTCAATTCAATTAACAATATGTTGTCTTACTATTACCCAGGGCAAGTGAATCAGTAGGTTTAAATGTGGAATTACATTTATGGGTATAATTTTTCCGCCCTTAAATAATAATTCAGCTATAATGTATTACGGTGACATAAATTTGTAACCAAATGAATTAAATACAAAACCACTTGATATTAAAAACAGAAAATCCGTTACGTCGCCAACCAGAAAGGAATATTTTTTTTTATATTTCAACAACACACCACGAGGGCTTACAGCCTAAATACTATTGTACCATGGGAAACGACAAGGAGGAAATTGTTAATTCTGGACTTGCAGGTTTGGAGGTTTGGAGGAGAAGGAAAAACATGTGCCGGCAAGGAATTCCACAACTTGAAAATACCCGGGACAAAAGAGCGGGCATAACAAGATGTTCTATGTCTGGTGACCTGGACAGTCAAAGGGTGCATTCGCTCTGTTTCCCTAGTAGATCTGTTGGGGGCAGCAGGTGGAGGAACTATGGAAGAAAGCTCCTCTGAGCAGTACCCGTGCAGATATCTATAAAAGACTGAGAGGTCACCAACGGCACGTCGGTGGGCAACGGTTGGCAGCCTTTGGGTGAGGGTAGGGTCACCGATGAGACGTATAGCTCTCTTCATAATGGAGTCCAGGATAGCGAGTGTAGAAGCGGCAGCAGCACCCCAGATGTGGGAGCAGTATTCGAGGTTTGGCCTTATTTGTGAAGTATATAAGATATAGAGATTAGCTGGTGAAAAGTATTTGCGAGCCCGGAAGAGAAAACCTAATTTCTTAGCAGCCGCTTCTGCAATTGATGTGACATGTTGGTGCCACAGAAATGCCAACAAGTGAAAAGGACTCATTACTTTGAATAACTTGGTTGTTAATTGTGATGGGTCTAGGGCTGGTGTATCTCTTATGTGAAAGAAAGCAAGACTGAGATTTGGTGGGGTTGAATTGTACAATATTTCTACTTCCTCAGTCTAATATTTTTGGAGATCCACCGAGAGAGAACCCCCAATGAGTCTGCGATCCTCATCTAATTGGGCTACAGAGTCAGGCTTAGAATATTGTATATTTGAGTGGAGGATACTGTCGTCCGGGTAACTGTGAACTGGGTTGGTGTGTGCGAGAGGAGGTCATTGACGTGGAGAAGAAACAAAGTAGGGGCTAAAACTGAACCTTGAGGAACTCCTGCATTAACTGGATATAGTTTAGAGGAATGGCCATCAACGACAACAGAAATGCTCCGGTTGAAGAGGAAATTTGCATGTCCAGGTACAGAGTTTTGGTGGTAGGCCATAGGCTGGAAGTTTATTAAGCAGCGCTGCGTGCCAGGCCTGGTTGATATGATATTTAGGTCAACTGGAACGCAACCAATCTCATGACTACACAAAAAACCTCTGCCACTTGCGTTGCAGTTAGTTCAACTGAACTTGAAGAATGGCAACGCATGATTTTTTGGTATCTCTCAAAATGTCTACCACAGAGAACCATTTCGGTTGGTCTAGAAAACGCCTATAGTCAGCAGAAAGCAAGTCGCAAGTAGTGTCATTCGTTCGCGTGAGAAATGATATCATTTTCTTACGATATGGTGGAGGTAAACTAATAAATGTTGTAAGCACTGCAGTTTTTAATTGGACAGAAAATTATCACGAAAAATATTCGGTATAAGGTTTTTCGCAGGGAACTTGATGGGGGTAAGAGAGTGGTGTAGATTGGGCCGCGGATAATAAAATTTACTTGAGAATGACTCGCAGGCGGGTAGTTAAGACTTTTGGTATAGTTGGGTAGTAATTGAATTTTGTGTTGATACCTTGGTGGGTGATATAATATGTCGATATTAGGGAGCTAGAAGAGTTTTATGTAGTAACCGCCTGGGTAGTTCTTTAAGCTAGGGTGATTGTGTGTTTCGTGAATAATATTAAACAAATATTTTTTAGAGGTTTTTTCTGGTGGTATTTCCTTTTTTTGTTTTTGTTTCCCAATCTATTTACAAAGTTCGATTAACCAAGCTGAAATATTAAAACGTTGAGTTGAAATGGATACTTACTTTTCTTAGGTTGATGTAGACTAAAAACACATATTTATTAGACCTTCAGCGCAAAATTGTGACACTTTTTCTAGATAACGGTATTAGTTCGACATCTAGGTACTCCCAGCAATTATTTTTAATTTAAATACACTGATAATGAACGCAGGAAGCACCGATAAGAAAGCTTATTACAATCATAATCAGAAGTAAAATAAAAGTCTGGACGCAACAAGTGCGTTATGGTAGAGATTTTTGGTAAAAAGGTTTTTAATGGCAAATATGTCTTGTTTTTAAAAGAAGGACATTTGGTTAGCAGTATAACCTATTCAGTAGTAACAATTTACCATATTTCACTAAAATAGCTTTGTTGTTTCAAAAAGTGGAAACATTTTCCGAAAATAAACTTAAATAAAATAAAAGTTCCAGAAAAAACTGGTCCACAAACTTTTTTGTTACAGAAATTGCCTTTAGCAATGTTACACAAAATTAGAGTTCTCACACAAATTTAACAATTTTTTTTACAATAACTTACTAAACATTTTTTATTAATTACCAACATATTACAAAAATCTTACAAAAAATGATTTCTACGGAAACACTAAAAACATTTCTGCAAAAACTTCAAATTCAGCCACTATTTGAGAGTACCTGTATAGGGCAGCTCGATTTCTGCGACGAGTACTATAAACTAAAAACTCGAAGACGCAGCAAGTGCGTTATGGTAGTGAATTTTCATAGAATGGCACCAAATATTTTATTATAACTTTCTTTTTCTTGTAACATACAAATTTAAATTTTTGTGTATAGTTTACTTTTTATATAGTAAATCTACCTACCAAATTTGGTTAACATAGCTTTTTTATTTTTTGAGATAAAATTTTTTTTCGAATGAAAACTCAAAATTTTCTCGGAAAACCTCGGCCGATTTTCTTGACTAACGAACTAATCTAAGCCACTTACAAAAGGAAGGTACATGCTAAATTTTATCAAAATCGGCCCATTATTTTTTGAGTTATCGGTGTGATACATACATATATATATATATATATATATATATATATATATATATATATATATATATATATATATATATATATATATATATATAT
Organism: Tillus elongatus; assembly: GCA_964006375.1. Taxonomy (NCBI): domain Eukaryota; kingdom Metazoa; phylum Arthropoda; class Insecta; order Coleoptera; family Cleridae; genus Tillus; species Tillus elongatus. The sequence continues at coordinate 90,237,130 of OZ023268.1, forward strand.
ATATATATATATATATATATATATATATATATATATATATAAACATATAAAAATTGAAACTGACACCGAATATGGGTCCTAGTTCGCGCTCAATTGCAAAATTTTTTTCAAAATTCAATAGTCGGGATCTCTCCATTAGTGAATTTTTTCTACGAAAATTCACTAAAAACTCTCTGAATGCGTCATTTCCATGGGGCTCCGCTATCTAGTGGTAAAACCGTCGTATCCCAATTTGTGATATGTGTCAAAAAGGTGAAAAGTTGCAAAACAATTGAAATAACTCAAAAACGATGAGCGAATTTTTTAACATACAAATTTAAATTTTTGTGTATAGTTTACTTTTTATATAGTAAATCTACCTACCAAATTTGGTTAACATAGCTTTTTTATTTTTTGAGATAAAATTTTTTTTCGAATGAAAACTCAAAATTTTCTCGGAAAACCTCGGCCGATTTTCTTGACTAACGAACTAATCTAAGCCACTTACAAAAGGAAGGTACATGCTAAATTTTATCAAAATCGGCCCATTATTTTTTGAGTTATCGGTGTGATACATACATATATATATATATATATATATATATATATATATATATATATATATATATATATATATATATATATATATATATATATATATATAAACATATAAAAATTGAAACTGACACCGAATATGGGTCCTAGTTCGCGCTCAATTGCAAAATTTTTTTCAAAATTCAATAGTCGGGATCTCTCCATTAGTGAATTTTTTCTACGAAAATTCACTAAAAACTCTCTGAATGCGTCATTTCCATGGGGCTCCGCTATCTAGTGGTAAAACCGTCGTATCCCAATTTGTGATATGTGTCAAAAAGGTGAAAAGTTGCAAAACAATTGAAATAACTCAAAAACGATGAGCGAATTTTTTAACATACAAATTTAAATTTTTGTGTATAGTTTACTTTTTATATAGTAAATCTACTTACCAAATTTGGTTAACATAGCTTTTTTATTTTTTGAGATAAAATTTTTTTTCGAATGAAAACTCAAAATTTTCTCGGAAAACCTCGGCCGATTTTCTTGACTAACGAACTAATCTAAGCCACTTACAAAAGGAAGGTACATGCTAAATTTTATCAAAATCGGCCCATTATTTTTTGAGTTATCGGTGTGATACATACATATATATATATATATATATATATATATATATATATATATATATATATATATATATATATATATATATATATATATATATATATAACATATAAAAATTGAAACTGACACCGAATATGGGTCCTAGTTCGCGCTCAATTGCAAAATTTTTTTCAAAATTCAATAGTCGGGATCTCTCCATTAGTGAATTTTTTCTACGAAAATTCACTAAAAACTCTCTGAATGCGTCATTTCCATGGGGCTCCGCTATCTAGTGGTAAAACCGTCGTATCCCAATTTGTGATATGTGTCAAAAAGGTGAAAAGTTGCAAAACAATTGAAATAACTCAAAAACGATGAGCGAATTTTTTTTTATGCTTAAACATGCATTATAATTGGATGGCATTACAATTACGTAAGGGGTGTTCTATAAAAAAGAAAATGTGTATCACCAACAACTTATGGGCCAGCCTGTGATTGTCAAAATAGGTTTATAGGATGCACCTCGAGACACCCTGTAATCAACGTATACAATTTTTCTCATATATTGTATAATAACGGATATCCTGTATATGTGTAAACAGACAAAAACTGAAACTGACCCTGCATAAGGGCTTTAGGGGTTCTAGTTTGCACTCATTTGAAGAAATCTTTTTGAAATTCATAAGTCGCGGTCTTCTCAATAACGATTTTTTTCTACGAAAAGTTGCTAAAATATAGACTATTAAACCATAAACTATATAGCTGAAACTACTGACAAAGCATAAGAAAGAGGATGTGTTTGAAATGGATTTTCCGAAAATATTTTAGTAAAATGAAGGACAATGATGGTTGAAGCTGAAACTTAAAGCTTTGTGAAACACACTTATCACAACGTTTCTTCTACATAAATCGTATTTGTTTCAGATTCGTAGTCTGGAAATTGCAAATTTTGACGTTTTAAATCGCGACTTTGACGTTTTAAGAAAACAAATTATAAAATAAGAAAAAAAATCTGCTACTTCTTGACCATTTTGTGTCAAGAAAACTGTTGTACGTAATATTCAATTGGTCTTGTTAATCACACAAAACATTTTGTTCTCGTGCTTTCCTCTGACCACCAGTGGCACAAATTTTTTTCTTTAAAAGCCTATAACTTTTTTCTCTTTTAATGTAGAGATCTTAATTTCGGTGTGTGGGGTAGATTTGATAGTGGAAACGTATGTGCCAAATTTGGTTATAATAGCTCCGTTATTGTCGGAGATACAAAAATGTTCCAAAAGAACACCCAAAATTTTCAAGGAAAAACCAGTCCGATTTTCCTGGTTAACAAACTTATCTAAGCCACTTACAATAGGAGGGCAAGTAGCAAATTTGATCAAAACCGGCCCATTATTTTTTAGGTATCGGTACGATATATATATATATATATATATATATATATATATATATATATATATATATATATATATATATATATATATATATATATATATATATATATATATATAAATTACTATAAAAATACATTATCAACTGCGGCGCTATGTAACAAGACATTTTTATGTGGTTGTACCAGATGAATTTGAGAAAATGAAAAAAATTAAAATTATGGTGGATTTTGAATAATATAGCTTAACTGAAAAATATGGATGAAGCAGCGCTTCACCTGCGTCATCTGACAAGCCGCCACTGGCCGGGCCCTATGTAAAAGCGCAGAATCTTGTAGATTATTTAATCCTACATCTTTTAAGCCATAGAGAGGATAACAACATGTCCAAATAAAATTGTTAAGTCTATTACAAAGTCACTGTACCTGAAAAATACACTAAGATGAAGTCATATGTCAACATTGAAGTTAAGATTTTGATTTAAAGGGCATATATAATGAAAAACAAAATAGAGTAGTTTGTCTAGAATTTAATAAGGATCAACTAGCACAGCTTTGATAAGTATATGTTGTAAATAAATATAAAAATTATCTAAATTAAAATTAAGGTTATATGGCAAGATACCTAAAAATTGCTGTCTCGATTTGTTTGTTGTCAACAACGGGTTTAGCCCTCTGCACCTTTTTCTTGACAGATCCGCAGTTTTTGAAATTGTCTACTATTCGTTTGACGGTTTCATGTGACGGTTTCTGTTTATCTGGATATCTATCAGCAAATGTATCACACTGTCGCGAAATTACTTTATTACATTATCCATACATAGTAAATAAAATTTAAATAATCTTCGTGTATGTAATTTAACCATGCCATTATTAGCTAGTTAACCAACAAACTGTCAAAGTTTCCATAGAAACACACTCGGCAATTTATTTTCCATTGCTAACGCTTATGGTAGGAAATTTATTAAAATATCAGGCTGTAAAATGAGTTTTTTTCAAAATAAAATGAAAACCGTTTAACTTAGGTATAGGTAATTACATACAAAGTGATTTTTTGAGTTTAACACGATAGTGTTATAAAAAAAGGGGGTTCCAATTTGAAAATCGCGAGATTTTCGCAATTTCTCATTGCAAACTTCAGGAATTTTTTTTTGGACACTCTGTATACTCTATCATTAGTCTCGATGTGGAAATAGATGAAATAATATATATTTCAAGATAATTCTAGAAATCGTAACGAAATATGTTCTTATTATAAAAATATCGGTATCTATATGACTGGCCGTAAATGTCAAATTTTATCTTGAAGTCTAAATATCTTCTGGGCGGTTGATGATAGGAATAAAACATTATTTATAAAAAGTGTTCAAAATTTATTGTAGCATCCGAAACTGCAATAAAATATAGGGTATTCCATTTAAAATAAGTGAATCGACATCTACTTCCGGTATAACCGGAAGTTCCGCCATCTTGCAAATATTTTTAACCTGTGGCCCCCAATGACTTTAGTGTAATATCCAATTTTCAGGTTTTTCCTATTAATAGTTTTCCCGCAATCGATCGTGGGACCTCCCGGAGGACCACCCTGTATATATATATATATATATATATATATATATATATATATATATATATATATATATATATATATATATCGTCGTCCTCAGGACGTAGGGGCGTAACTGATATATCACTATTTTTCAGGAGAGCGTTTTAAAGATTTTATAGTATTTTGACGTGAAATTTAAACATTTAGTGTTTAATTCCAAAAGGGTTACTATTTTTTTATGAAAATATAAAATACCGCAAATTTATTTTAAAATAAATAAAGTAAAAAAAATCAAAAAAGGACCCCAAATAATTTGTTTTTTGTAGATAAGCCCATTTGTGCATGCAAAAAAAAAAAAAAATTGTGGGATAAACCCACTATAAACTTATAAGATAGCTTTGGGATTATCCGACTATGTAATGCAACAAGGCCATACTCAGTAAGAAATGTGTTTATTAAGTTATATTTTACAGACAAAAACGAAAATGTGCTGTCTAATGAGGTAATGAGCGTGTTCTTTTTCTTTCACAACTGGTGTTGCACCACTGGAGGTGGTTCTTTGTAAAGCTTAGTTATATTATTGTGCATAACTGAATGCATAACAGAAGCAGATGTTTGGATTTTTAAACTGATTGATGTGTACTGAGTTTCTAAATGGTTATTCTTAAAATAAATCTTTATCGGCTCACTTTTCTTTACAGCAAACTCAACTTCATTCCACTTTATGTTTTTGTCTGAACTGCTATCATCTGTATGTACGGAGACAAGTCGAATATTTTGCGAAAACATCTTAAAATCTAAAAAGTAAGTGTAGCTTAAGGGGACAACAGTATATGGATTCTTTCTTCTCGCCAGACGAAATACTGAAATGAGTTGCGTGGGAATCATGATATCACCAGCTAATTTTTGGAGCATTTGGAATCGCGCCGTGGGCCGAATCTCTTTCGTTTTGACCATGGTAAGGGGCAAAGAATCTAAGGAATATGTCTTCTAAATTCGTTCTGTTGTTAATTACATACAGCAGAGTGGAGGCTATAATTGATTTTTTTTATTTTGACCCCTCCCACGACCGTTTGCGAATAGGTATACTGTCTTAGTTCCATCTTTGTCGTATCTACCTAAAAAGTATACAAAGCTGTAGATATCTCACAGGAACCTCGTTTACCATTTCCCTCACTCCAGGTAAAACAAAAACACTCTCTAGAGCCGATATCGAATATTGTAAAGTTAAAAACCCCTAGCCTTCTTTTGTAGAAGATTTTGTTATCGTTTGATATGGGTACATGAATAACCTGTTGCAGGTTAAACGAAGCACAAACCACAGAAATTTTATGAAGCTGGGCTTCTTTGTTGCAAATACTTTTTGTGTCTCTAACATTTTCTTCTTTTATATGCTTTTGATATTGATCATTTAAATTTGTCTTGATTTCATCCGATCATTGTAAATATGACATGCAAAGACTGCATTGGTCCTTCTTAGGACTGTGAAAAGACAGCTGCATACTTTTAAAAATCTGACTGTATAAAAAAATAGACGCTTTCTCAATGCAATTTCTTGCACATTGTTCGAAATACAGTTACGGCAGAGATAAATCTCTACATAGGTATTTCCTTGTTGAACTCTTGCGGCGATAGTGGGGCTTCACTTTTGGAAATCATTTAATATGATTGATTACAGATACTCGTAAGGCTTTGTCTTTTAAAGCATACGAATGCTGGCGACCTCCACACACATCTTTAGTAATTATACCACTGCTTTTTTTAACTGCAGTACGCATGGCTTTAACGGTAACCCCTAATATAAAAACATAGTTTTGCATACCATCTCTTTTTTTCCTCCAACGGAATAAAAAAATGCTTAGTCTTTTGACGCCTGGACTGATGCGTTGATATCGTTTTTTTTTAAATACATTCCTCATTAATAAAACGAACTACGTATTCACGTTTCAACTACAAATTCCCTAAATTATGAAATTTGTTAAAAATTTGCTGCCGAATATCATCGGTAAACAAGAAACATTTCTTACCGATTCTCTTGCAAGATTCATCATTGCAACCGATACCCATTTTGCTTTCGGGGACAATCAGTTTTTTGGTCGAAGACTTGTATTGGAGACCAGAATTGCGCAGAGTCTTTGCTATCTCTTTTGTGTTGATTTTTTGTTTGTTTTTTTCTAATACATACTCTCTTGATTCCCCCTTAACGATATATTTTTCAGGTTGTTTGGATATTTTGTGTTATTCAAGGTTTACATCCTTATAGGTAAGTTACATACCAAAATTTAGTTATGTAGGTTATGTAGGTCAAAAGACAAAAAAGTTATAGGCATTTAAAGATAAATAAATTGGGGTTTTCCACAAAACATCAAAGTGGCGATTTAAAATGCCAAAATTGGCAACATTTAGGCAAAGAACTTGAATCTAATACGGGCTATAGAAATAAAATGTCACAAGAAGGACGTTTTAAAAACCCTAAAGTCTTAGTTTCAATCGTCATTGTCCTTTATTTTACTAAAATATTCCCAGAAAATTCATTTCAAATAGACCCTGTCTCTGATGCTTGGCAGTAGCCTTAGCTATAGAGTTTATCGTTTAATGGTATATAATTTTTGTCTAATTTTCGTAAAAAATCAATAAAGCTCAATATATCCGTTATTATATAAGATATGAAAAAAATTTGTATATATTAATTATAGGGTGTCTTGAGCTACATCTTAAAATAATATTTCTACAATCACAGGGTGGCCCATAAGTCGTTGGTGATACAAATTTCCATTTTTTTTTAATCAAACACGCCTTATGTTATTGGATTTTTGCATTTTCCATCGATATATAATGCATGTTTGTAAGAAAAGAAATTCAGGACGCAGCAAGTGCGTTATGGTAGCGAATTTTGATCAAATGTTTCATATTTGAACAGCTCAATTTGCTATTAACCTATAAGGTTGACCAAGAAACGTGTTTTTTCGGGAACACTTTAAGTTTACTTTTGGAAATTTTTGTACATTTTCACACAATAAAGTTATTTTGATGAAACAAGGCACATTGTTTTTACTATATAGGTTATACTGGTAACCAAATTTGATGCCTGCTTTCTTAAAAAAAACACACATATTTGTTGTTAAAAACATTTTTATGAAAATTCACTACCATAACGCACTTGCTGCGTCCAGAATTTTGTTAATTTACTTAATTACTTTTTTGTGATATGGCTCACCTAAGTGAACAAGAAAGTATCGAAGCTTTAATGATGATCGGTTATGGTGATCGGAAAAGGACCTATAATTACGTTTGCCATTTATTCAGTGAGTTTCACCCTGACCGCCTACCCCTTAGCAAGTCTACGGTAAGCAGACTTCAACGCAAATTTACTGAAACGACGTAAAAGATAGCCCCAAGTCCGGCCGCCCTGTAACTGCTAGTTAGGACGAAAAGACGCTGGATATATTACCTGCTGTACTCCCAAAACTTCGGCATTGGAACTTGCTAAAACTAACGTGATCTCCAAACAGCAAAAGTATTGTCAAGAACTTTTTGCAGAGGATTTTGATAGAAGGAGCTAATTTTGTGAGATATTCTTATATATAACTACAGGCGCTGACGCAAAGCGTTAGTTAGGCCTCTTCGTGAAACTAATGTTTTCCTAAAGTCCTTTGAATATATTTTTTCCGAAAAAACCTAATTACATAAGCCCCTTCGTCCAGTCAATCTTTTAAGACATATAGGATAGGTCCAAGTATCATATTGCATTACTAACTTAACCTTGAGGAACTCAGATAAGCCGTTTTGTGGCAACATAAAGCATGGTGAAACATTCACTTTGCAGAGTTTAACTCAATTTCGCTTTTTTGTCAGTTAAGCCCCTATATATATATATATATATATATATATATATATATATATATATATATATATATATATATATATATATATATATATATATATATATATATATATATATATATATATATATATATATATATATATATATATATATATATATATATATATATATATATATATATATAAACCCAGATCTCCTCATTAGTGAATTTTTAGTTTTACGAAAAACGCTAAAACAACATTATATTTATTAGCATTCAAATGCATATGTCAGTTTATTAAACAAATATGGAGAAATCAGATCGTTACTAATTATTATATGAGATGTAGTTATTTAACCAAAATGTTAAATTAAAAATAAGAATTGGTATTGACACAGAAATCAGCTGTTATTTTGTCAATTAGAGTACAAGTCATCACTGTCATCTGGCCAGATAAAAAATTCTGGACGCAGCAAGTGCGTTATGGTGTGAATTTTCATAAAAATCTTTTTAATAACAAATATGTGTGTTTTTTTAAGAAAGCAGGCATCAAATTTGGTTACCAGTATAACCTATATAGTAAAAACAATGTGCCATGTTCCATTAAAATAACTTTATTGTGTGAAAATGTACAAAAATTTCCAAAAGTTAACTTAAAATGTTCCCGAAAAAACACGTTTCTTGGTCAACCTTATACGTTAATAGCAAATTGAGCTGTTCAAATATGAAACATTTGATCAAAATTCGCTACCATAACGCACTTGCTGCGTCCAGACTTTCTTTTCGTACAAACATGCATTATATTTCGATGGAAAATGCAAAAATGCAATAACATAAGGCGTGTTCGATTAAAAAAAAAGGAAATTTGTATCACTAACGACTTATGGGCCACCCTGTGATTGTAAAAATATTATTTTAAGATGTAGCTCAAGACACCCTATAATTAATATATACAAATTTTCTTCATATCTTATATAATAACGGATATATTGAGCTTTATTGATTTTTTACGAAAATTCGACAAAAATTATATACCATTAAACGATAGAGTCTATAGCTAAGGCTACTGCCAAGCATCAGAGAAAGGGTCTATTTGAAATGAATTTTCTGGAAATATTTTAGTAAAATGAAGGACAATGACGGTTGAAACTAAGACTTTAGGGTTTGTAAAACATCCTTGTTGAGACATTTTATTTCTATAGCCCGTATTAGATTTAAGTTATTTGCCTAAATGTTGCCAATTTTGACATTTTAAATTGCCACTTTGACGTTTTAAGGAAAACCTCAATTTATTTTTCTTTAAATGCCTATAACTTTTTTGTCTTTTGACCTACATAGCTAAATTTTGGTAGGTAACTTACCTATAAGGATGTAAACATGCGTACCAAATTTGGTTGCCCTTACTTTGTTAATTCCGGAGATATAAATTTTTTTCAAAAGAAAACACAAAATTTTGCGGGAAAACCTGGGCAGATTTTTCTGGCTAACGAACTCATCCAAGCCATTTGCAAAAGGAATTTTTTCACCAAATTTCATCAAAATCGGCTCATTATTTTTTGAGTTATCGGTGTGATACATATATATATATATACCTATATATATATATATATATATATATATATATATATATATATATATATATATATATATATATATAACATATAAAAATTGAAACTGACCCCGGATATGTGTTCTGGGGGGCCTAATTACCGCTCACTTGAAGAAATTTTTTCAAAATTCAAAAGTCGGGATCTCCTCATTAGTGAATTTTTTTTAAGAAAATTCACTAAAAATATATTATTGATTTATTCTTAATGAAAACAGGCTTTATATTAACTTTCATACAAAAAAGTGTAATCTAAAATTAAAACATTTTGTTTTTGTAAGTTACATGGCTGCGGCGATGTGCCATTCGCGCATTTTTCTCACCCCTTATCTCAGTAGTATTGCTTTTATTTATTCTTTTTTTTTAATTGTCTTGGCTTCTTAGTCCTTTTTCTTTAAAAATTCAATCGTTCAAAGATAATACTTTTAAACACAATTACTGTAATACAAAAGTCACTTTCACTACGTCAATTATTTTATTTTCACAACAACACCACAATATTATCCAAGTTAATGTTGGCTGGCCGTTATTAACAATTCTGAAGACTACAGTGAAATTTCATGTGAGAAATTGACTTACGTAGTGTAGCTTCTAGTGAATTTTTACTCTTGGAAACTAAAACAGTTCTTTAAACTTCCATTGACAGTGTTCCAAAATTCCAGACACAGAAATTTGATAGTATTTCGACTAATTCCATCCATAAAATTTTCCAATCAAATATTTCTAACAAATTATTAAATTTTGGAATTACTCGAGAAAACTTTTAAACCAATTGTCAGACCTCTAAATCAGACGGGTAAACTTTTTATAGACCAGCCGGGAAAATTCTTTTTACCCCGCACGGGGGGTTCTTTTTATCCCGGACGGACAGACTTCTACTTAAAATAATACAAGAACAAATTGTAGAGTTGTTGAATATCAAAGACCAACGAATATAAACTTATCATCAATTAGGATGAAGTATCATAATAACCCTCACAGGTAATGCGTTAATAATTTTACACTAACCATTAGCAACCTTAATTGTCACCGAACAAAGACAGGTAACGGAAAATTCCAATCGAATCTGCAGATCTTATCTTTATTACCATACATTGGCGATTAAAACTGCAGATTGCCAAGCTCAACCGAAATCGTTGTAATGACCATCTAAACATTTTAAATGCAACCTCCTCATTGGCTGACAGATTCCCCGTGTCCAAAGAATATCGATTTTAGTTGAATACGTCATAACAAAAATGGAACATTTTCAACCCCACGGTAGCCTGTGTGTGTGTTTTGTTTCTTTAACGTCGGCTAATTTCCGCGACTATGGCTAATCACCGACGCCAGGGAGCAGTTTCACCTCACTATCCTGGAAATTTTGCCGAACCCCTGACTTTCTGTAATGAGGGTAGGGATTTTTAATGTGCCCAACATCGCATGGACACGGGACCGACGGCTTTACGCCCCCTCCGAAGGGGGGAACGTGCAGACATTCAATTTGCTCAAATACAATGCCAGAACCTCGGTTGATGTTAATTTTACAGTTTGTACTGAAAAAGTGAAAGGAGTACCCTGGGATCGAACCCAGTACCCTTCGGTTCAGAGGCACACGTTCTTACCCCTGAACCACCGAGGTTCTTACGGTAGCCTGTAAAGTGAATGTTATAGTCACAAAAAATTTTAACGAATTTTGCAATATGCAGTAATTATTAAAAAAAAGGAACCATTGTTTGGGTTTTAAACACGCTTGGCCGAGATTTATTATAATAGCGTCTTTAATTCAGTCTACAAGGAAAATTTTTAGAGATATTTCTTATAATTTCCTATTTCGATATTTAACTTCATAATAAGTAAGTTCGTTGTATTGCAATACGTCGTAACTAAATACTCTTACCAGGTAGTAATATTTATCTGTTACAAAACCTCTAAGAAGAAGTCAGAGCCGTGTCTACCACGTAGCGAATTTTCATAATTCTGTATGACGATATTTATCTGAATATAGTTTGCCTATCTCCTACAAAAATAGTTTGTGTTTAATTTAAAAGAAATGCGCACAGTTGGTAAAGCATATGCTTAGTGCAACAAAAAATGTAATTCGCCCTAAAGTTTGTAGTGACGCAAAGTTAATCAAGAAAACCAATATACAGAATAAGAAATTTAAAAAACTTGTAAAGTATCAGATTAAAAACGAAAAACCACTTCCTCAGAAAACTGACCTCGTAGAAAATATTTCTTCACAGTCGTTTAACAAAAAGGAGATTGGACATTTAAACGGTGGGTTAAAATTCGGTTGGCAGTCACAAAACGACGGACTTTTAGATGTCACTGCTAGTATTAAAAGGGGAAATTAAAAAATTACCCGAATCCTCAAAAAAGTTTATTCGGGAAGCATGTAAAGAGAAAATCTCAAACAATTTGAAAAAAAAATAAGTCCACTAAGAACAAAAATTCAAATGAAAATAGTTAAACGATTGCAGATAAAGGCAATAAGGTTGTGATCTTGGACAAAAACGATTATAAAGAAAGAGCAAGTAATGCAATAGAGACAGGACCGTATAGAAAACTAAATATAAAAACCTCCTACCGAAAATGATTAACGACGTAAAAAATAGTTTAACGAAATGTCAAAACCTTATAAAAAAACGACTTAGGAAGACGGTTACAGGTTGCAATTCCCAAAGTCGCCACAAATATTGTCTCCCAAAATTCATAAACCGGGAAAATCAATGAGACCTATTATTTCGGCTATAGATTCTCCGACATATAATCTAGCGAGGTGGCTGTCAAATGCGTTTAAAACCTTGCCTGTTAAACAAAAAAGGTCATTATATATTTCATTAATAAAGTTAAAAATGTTAAATTGGTGGAAGGCGAGGTTTTGACATAATATGATGTGGCGTCCATATTTCCTAGCGTCCCCACGAAACAAACGCTAACGAATTTTGGAACAGTTGTTGAAATTAAACAACATAATAAAGAGGTTTGCAAGGAATATTTAACTTTAACAAACCTTTGTATCCGGCTCGAAGGACCAAGCTCTGCAAGCAAAGCAGAACTAATTCTTTAAATCATCTGTTCAGTTACTTCACAAGGACAGAGATAACCGACAATGAACTCGCAAGCAGCATCCCAATCTCCAAGAAGCTATATGTGTGTTCCTCAGCCATGGTAAGAAGCATGGAAAGCAACCACAACTGCATAATAGATGAGATATACCAAAGGGAAAGCAAAATTACGTGTCCGATTCATCACCAGAAAGTCAAGTCGACAATCTGGAAGCAACTTTACACTAGAAACTTATGGATGTTCATCAACCCACGAGAATCTAGAATTGCAATCATATGTAAAGGCCAAAAGGAAGAAGTTATGGTGAAGCAGTATGGCAGAATATCCATCTCCCAAGACTGTATCCTCGAGACAAAATGGGCATATATTATTAGATCAGTCAAATCATTATTATTTCTATTATCATCTTAGGGTTGTATAAAAATATAGTATTTCAATTATTTTTATTATCATCCTACGGTCGTATACACATTAAGCTTATTTCAATTATCATCCTAGGGTAGTATAACTATTAATATTCTTTTAATTATTATAGTTAGTGCCAAACTTAGGTCAAGGTAAATTAAACATTCAGGTCAGAGCTATCCAGAGAGACGTCATTCGTTTCGACTCGGCAGCATGTTCATAGAACAGAAAACTATCCACGAGGGCATTCCTAATCGTGAAAATATATTTTAGTATTATTTTTATATGATAATATTTCTACGAAAATTCGCTACATATTAATATTACTTCAATTATTATTATTTAATTTAGCATACCTAGGGTTGTCTACATATTCATATTATTTCAATTATCATCCTAGGGTAGTGTACATATTAATATTCTTTTAATTATTATAGTTAGTGCCAAACTTAGGTCAAGGTAAATTAAACATTCAGGTCAGAGCTATCCAGAGAGACGTCATTCCTTTCGACTCGGCAGTATGTTCATAGAACAGAAAATTATCCAAGAGGGTTTTCCTAATAGTGAAAATATATTTAATATTATTTTTATATTATAATAATTATAGGAAAGTTCGCTAGCATAAATCCAAATAACATCGTCTATAATTAAGTAGGTCGCATAGAAATTATAATTATTGACCTGGAATTGCTCATATTACATGTTTATGCAATTAATAAACATGTTGCAATTGCAGTTTGTGATATTGAAGAATGCTGACTATTGCTGATTGCGCATTGTTAAAAATGTGGAGCAAGCAAGGTTATATATATATATATATATATATATATATATATATATATATATATATATATATATATATATATATATATATATATATATATATATATATATATCAGTGTTTGTAGAGATTAGTAGAGATTTTTGATTAGATTATTAAAATGTAAAGACGCGAGACTTTTTAATTTAATTATGTACAGATTTTAAATTTTATTCAGTTAAGTTAGTTAGTATCATTAAATGTTTATTACAAATTATATCGTTACCATGTCCATATACTCCTAGTTATAAACCATTATCCCTAATTATCCTCCGCTCCTTAGACAAAAACAAAATATTTTTCAGTTTACAATGAGTTTTTTGAACAAACTGAAAGTACGGCAATGAACAACCCCACTCCCTCCATTTATTACACACCTTTTCGGGAGTAGATTTGAGACGAATTTAGAAAATAAGAGTGAGTATTTTCCTACACTATGGCTTCATTATGTGGACGATATTTTTGCAGTGTTTAGCACAAATATATACAAAGTAGATGATATTCTTGAAAGACTGAACTGTCAATTTGATTTAATAAAATTCACCCATGAATTAGAAGTTAACAGTAAACTTCCTTTTCTAAATGCACTAGTTATTTAAAAATCACTCCCTTGAATTCTATGTCTACAGGAAGGAAACTACCACTCTAAGTGACATTCCAAATGACTCACAAAATGCGTTTGCAGAAAAAACGGACAGTTTAAATTTTTTAGTAAATATATTGATAAATTTTCCCTTAAGTAAAAGTAGATATAGTATAAAATTAGAGTATATCAAAAACGTGGCTAAATATAACGGATATTCGGATTGCTTAGTGGAGAAATTAGTTAATTGCCACAGAACAAAGAAAATGTTAGCGGAATGCACGACATTCAGGAAAGATAAAATTGCGAAAAAATTGTTTGCCTTCCTTTTGAACTGCGTATCACAAGGGTCCCAAGAGCATTTTTAAGAAAGACGACTTGCCGGTAACTTTTTCGACAAAAAATAATTTAAGAAATTTGTTAGGTAGTACGAAAGAGAAAGATAAAGTCACTAAAATGTCGGTTATCTATGAGAGAGGTTGTAAAGATTGTTCTCTTTAATACGTTTGGCAGACAAGGAGAACCATTGAGACTAGATTTCGTGAACACCTGGAACATTTGAGATACGTTAGTGCAGCTAGCGAAGCTCGATGCGTACGAAAGTATTTATATTTCTAGCGCAATAAAAAATAAAAGTTCCTTAAATCGAGCCCCGCCACTGGTTTGCAGTGTTCTGTTTGCGCTCTGTCTTTGAAGTAGATAAACATTCCGAAACCTGCCAGGTGAAGTAATAAAGGAAGTTCAAAAACCTCGCCCGGCAATTAAAATACAATACACACAAAATTTGCCTGCGATTTAATTCCCCTCTCGGTGTTGTTCATCACATAAGACTCAGTATAAAATGTGGTGTTTTAGTAGAAAGTTTCAACTTTTCTGCCTCTGATCATGCTGACTTTGTTACTGAAATGATTGTCAGGTCTTTAAAAAGACGTGTTGTGGTGATTTGGGTTCTTCAAGTGTACTTACCTAAAAGTCGAGCGTAACAAGCTTCCAATGAAATATATTTATAAAGATCTTTCAAGTGGTAGCTGTCTGGAGAAAGAAGTTTGTAGAATATCAATATATAAGTTAAGCCGCAAGCGCTTTAGGAAAATTTAATTGTTATAACACTCAATAAAATCAGGGGTGATAAATAAAATGTTGTTGGGATAATCATAATCGCTCAGACTGAATTATTTGTATTTATTTTGTCGTTGACCCTTTCTTTATAATTTGTTTTATAATCTTTAAAATAGGTACATAGAATCTAACAATTTATCTTTTATTTCTTCGCTCCAGACTACGCTTATAACTACCAGGGTTAAGAGAGATTGTGTTTTAAGAGTCAGTGGTACATGCTACAGTAGCTATACAGGGTGATTCGTAAACCCTGGTATTTTATAGCGTGTTCAGGGTAGCAAGGCGAACAAAATGTCTATAAACGTATGGTCAAATGTCAACCGTTACTGAGATATTGCCCAATTTTAATCAAGAAAAGTTGATCTCACTACCGTTGATATCAGTAGGTTGCCTGTATGAAGAGTTGCTATTTTATTTGGAGTAGGCACACCCTGCACGCAGTTGTCAGATTTGGACTGATACAGCACAATATATTCTCAGAATGTTGTCACAATGTGAGAACATTCTTTTTTCAGAACATTTGTTTCGGAATGTTCTAATAACATTTATGGAATTTCAAACTGCATCTTGAATATTCTGAGTATATTCATTCAATCACATCCTAAGAAAATTCTTCATCAATATACTGAGAATATTTAAATAGATCTTTATTCAGAATATTCGCTCAGAATGTGCTGGAGATGTCCTTAAAATATTATATAACTTTAAAATTTAATGAAAAAGATAGATGATGATTACGGTGTAAGTATAGTGGTGGGAATTATAAGACGAACTATTTAGTATGTTTAAATCTGTTACCTGTTCTGTGTCAAACACATCCAAAAATTGTATATTTAGGCATAGAGCGCATGTCCATACCGAAGGGAAGATGGCCGATAGACGTAAATGTAAATTAATTTCAACTTTAATGATGATAGGTCATGCTGTATAAGGTTATATTGTAACATAATTAATTAAAGATAATAATGTGACGTGAACACGGAGAACAATGTGTAATTACAAACACAACACAGAGTACAGAAGCAACTAAAACATGGTGTCAGGTTATCGAGAAGTAAAAGGCACCCAGTAAAGAAACAAGTTTTAAAGCATTTCCTGCAGATGACCCCGACGAAGGGTTCGCCAATTTTGCCTCAGACTGGATCATCTTACGAATTGGGTACACATACATTGTATAATATATAATTTAAAAAATGTGTTTTTCAATAGTAATAGTAAATTATTCCATATAAAACACCACCACCGTTTGATGTGGATGGACTGGAACTTGAAAACAAAAGTTTAATATATTTCTTCAGGAAAACACAATTCAAATGATGATATGAAAATTGCCTACTTTTACATATTATAAGTGAACCGGGGTTAGATATCTTTAACACTTTTCCTGTAGATGAGACAAATAAGGTGATAGATGTTCTCGGTTGTTTTGATAAAGTCAAATATTACTATGAAAACGTTACACTTCTATCAAAAACAAGACCATTTACTCTTTTGTAACGGAACTTACTAAGAAACCAGCTAGTTATAGATGTATCTGGATAATTATAAAAATCCATAAACAGGTTGAACGATCAAAGATAAGTTAATTCTGGGTCTCTACGACAAGCAAGTACAACAAAGGATTATTATTACACTATTACACATTATTATTATTACACTATCAAAAGTGCAAGAATACTGCAAATCTATAGAATTATATACCCAACATCTGGGGCTTTTTACTCAGGTAGAAGAAGTTAATGCTGTAAGAAGTATCAGAAGAGCAGAAAATCTGGACTTGAACATTAGGCCGGGCCGAAATAATTTTTTTTTTAAATTGCTCTGGCGCTACTGTGGAAACGTTGTGGATGTCGATAAATAAGACACGGAAAAAAACTCAGCTGGCTAAGTTAAAATTTAACCGGGCCCACGGGCCTTTAAAAAGGGCAGGTTTTTTTTTCGTTGCGCTACCGAAAAAATTAATCTTTATGTACTTCTTAATACCCCAAAAAAAAAAATCAAGAACCTACGTTTAATTTTAGCCGGCCCCATATCGTTATTTGCATACTTACTTATAAGCCGGACCTGCCTAGCGCACGAAACAGTATGATATGGACCGCGCGCAGCTATCTTACGTCATCTGGCCTTGAGAATAATTCAACTACATAGTTTTCAACATGCATTTTGTTCGGTATTTATTTAGTACTGGCGTGACTATCTTTGAATACGTGTCGTTCGTTACGTTAATTTGATTCTTAGTTATCGCTTTTAGCGTCTATATATTTTTGTGCATTTTTTTATGAGTGGTTTACAATGCCTAAACATTTAGTAAAGACAAGAACAAGTTCAACTTGCCCAATATTTGGTAGTGCCAAGGATATTTCTGCGGAGGTATACAAATTGCCGACATACGAAGATGTTATACGATGTTATATTGCTGTTAGATTGGCATTAAAGGGCGGTGGTAGTAAGCAACCGCCGGCTGCAATAGTGGCCAAATCTGTAGCAACAAAAGTGACAGAAGTTTGGAACCGTGCTTCTTTACCGATTATTAGTCATGAGCGCATCGTAAAACTTATCCTAGCTTACAACAGCAAATATCAAAACCTTATAAAGCCTATCAAGGGAATAATGTCACCATTTTTACAAAATAAAATGAATCAGTTTCAAATAAACTCCAAAAAGCTTTTTGATATATGTTCTTGCAAATGTGTAAATATGGAGCTTTGCAGTTGCGAGAGAGCTAGAAGGGTGCCGACTTTAGAATGGTCGTTTTTAAAGGATCAAAGATTTGAGCGAAAAATGAGAATTGGTGGAATTGATAAAGTTGTTACAGCACAAACACGAAACAAAATAGCAAGAAAAATTGCGGATTGCAATAGATATAAGATCTTAGATGAGCCAATTCCAAGCACCAGCGGAATTAAAAATGTTTGTCAATTAAATGAGAACAGTTTGGAAATTTCCAGCTCCGAGGAGTCCGAGGGTAGTACAACCAATGAAAATTTCGAGCTATCCTATTATGAAAAAAACAAAGAGTTACCAGAACCGAATAATCAAAACCTGAAGAAAATACACCTACAAAATACGGCTAGAGTTGCAGATCTAACAGGATCATCTAACAGAACTGTGGCTAAATTGGTAAACGCCGTTTTCGAAGATCTTAGTGTTATCTCAGCAGAAAATCCTTCAAAAGTAGTTGATAAAAACAAGATACGCCGCGCATTACATAGAAATAGGCACAGACAGCAAGAGCAGAATTTGGTTAATAACAGTACAATTGATGGTTTATACTTTGATGGGCGAAAGGACCAAACTTATTCACGAGAAAGTGATCGACGTATTATTATTCAACAGGAGCACATCTCAGTTATCCAAGAACCTGGAAGTAACTACTTTTGTCATGTGTCGTTAAAACCTCCTGTATCTGCTGTTAATATTGAAAACGGACTTCTGGAATGTTTAAATAAGTATAAAACAAATATTGACAATTTAACTGTTATAGGTTGTGATGGAACTAACGTTAATACTGGTTGGAAAGGTGGAGCCATTAGACTTCTTGAAACTCATCTTAATAGGCCACTTCAGTGGAGTATTTGCCTTCTGCATTTTAATGAATTACCATTAAGATATTTATTACAGTCTTTGGATGGTGAAACTAAAGGACCATCTAGTTATTCTGGTTCCATTGGCTTACTTTTAAAAAATTGTGAAACTTTGCCTTTGGTCAGTTTTAAGTCAACTACCAGAAGCGACCCAAACCGATTTAAGTACCGACCAAAAATATTTATTTCAAATGTGCTGTGCAATTCGAGACGGTAATTGCCCCACCAACTTAGCTACAAAAGATCCTGGCATAATGTCACATGCCAGGTTTTTTTTTTTTTTTTTTTTAATGTCAACAACACACCACGAGGGCTTACAGCCTAAATACTATCGTACCGTGGGTGTTGACAAGGAGGAAAGAGGCAGCTTGTTAATTCTGGACTTGAAGGTTTGGAGGTTCGGAGGAGAAGGAAAAACATGTGCCGGCAAGGAATTCCACAACTTGGAAGTCCTCGGGACAAAAGAGCGGGCATAACAAGATGTTCTATGTCTGGTAACCTGGACGTTAAGAGGGTGCATTCGCTCTGTTCCCCTGGTAGATCTGCTGGGGGCAGCAGGTGGGGGAATTATGGAGGAAAGCTCCTCTGAGCAGTGCCCGTGCAGATATCTATAAAAGAGAGAGAGGTCACCAACGGCACGTCGGTGGGCAAGGGATGGAAGCCTTTGGGTGAGGGTAGGGTCACCGATGAGACGTATAGCTCTCTTTTGAATGGAGTCCAGGATAGCGAGTGTAGAAGCGGCAGCTGCACCCCAGATGTGGGAGCAGTATTCGAGGTTTGGCCTTATTTGTGAAGTGTATAAGGTATAGAGATTAGTTGGTGAAAAAAATTTGCGAGCCCGGAAGAGGAAACCCAATTTCTTAGCAGCCGCTTCTGCAATTGATGTAACATGTTGGTGCCAATTAAGATTTCGATCCACAGTAATGCCAACAAGAGAAAAGGACTCATTACTTTGAATAACTTGGTTGTTCATTGTGATCGGTCTAGGGCTGGTGTATCTCTTGTGAGAAAGAAAGCAAGACTTAGTTTTGGTGGGGTTGAATTGTACAAGATTTCTACTTCCCCAGTCTAATATTTTTTGGAGGTCTACGGAGACAGAACCCTCCATGAGTCTGCGATCCTCATCTAATTGGGCTAAAGAGACAGGCTTAGAATATTGTATGTTTGAGTGGAGGGTGCTGTCGTCCGCGTAACTGTGAACTGGGTTGGATGTGCTAGAGAGGAGGTCATTGATGTGGAGAAGAAACAAAGTAGGGGCTAAAGCTGAACCTTGAGGAACTCCTGCATTAATTGGATACAGTTTAGAGGAATGGCCATCCACAACAACAGATATGCTCCTGTTGGAGAGGAAATTTGCTGTCCAGGTACAAAGTTTTGGTGGTAGGCCATAGGCCGGAAGTTTATTAAGCAGCGCTGCGTGCCAGACCTGGTCGAATGCTTTGGATATGTCTAGAGCAACAATCTGGGATTCACCGTGTTGTTCCATAGACTTGTTCCAAGAATGGGTGACAAAAGAAAGGAGGTCGGCAGTCGATCTGCGCTGACGGAATCCATACTGCCTGTCGTGGATTAGACTGTGTTTTTCAAGGAATTTTAGTAGTTCGGTATTTATATACTTTTCCATCACTTTAGAGATGACTGAAAGGAGAGAAATAGGCCTGTAGTTGCTAGGAAGCGCTTTGGATCCTTTCTTGGGGATGGGTTGTACTCGAGCAGTTTTCCAGTTACTAGGGAATATGCCTTTATTGTAAGATATCTGAAACAGACGAGTCAGGACAGGAGCAAGTTCTGGTGCGCATTTTTTGAGAACAATTGCTGGGATCTCGTCAAGGCCAGAGGCTTTCCTGGTATTAAGAGAAGAGAGCATCTTTCGTACCTTTTTAGTTTGGAAAATGATATCAGTCATTTTATGCGCGACATTGGGGACTGTTGGTGGTTGAACATTTGGAGGTGGGTTGAGAGTAGAATTTCCGGCGAACAACGAAGCAAAAAGTTCAGCCTTGCCCAGGGCGGTAGAAACAATTTCATCACCTGAGACAAGAGGTGGGAACGTGCTCTTGCAGAAATTATTCCCAATAGACTTAGCAAGAGTCCAGAAGGGTTTGCCGCCGTTGGAGCTTGAGAGGACTTTGTTTTTGATGTGGTTATTAAACGAGTTTTTTGCCTCAGAAAGAATGCGGACATAGCGGTTTCTTGCGTCGTTGAATGCTTGACGATTTTCTTGACTGGGATTGTGTAGAAGCGTTTTGTGAGCTTTGACCTTTTCAAGTCTGGCCTTGTCACAGGATTTAGAAAACCAGGGCTTTTGAGTGGCTGAAGAGGTTTTCTGTGTACGTGGAATAAATAATTCCATGCCAGCTTGGATAATTTCGGTGACGTTTTGTGAGATATCAGAGGGGTCAGGATGAGAGAAGCAGACAGACGCCCATGGAAATGAGGAAAAGTAATCCCGCATTTCGTCCCAGTTTGCGGAGTTGTAGTGCCAAACGATACGTGGGTGTGATGACTGTGTGACCTCGGGTTGCATTGCACAGGAAGCAGTGACCATGCCGTGGTCTGAGCGACCAAGGGGGGCGGTGACTGATATCTTATAGCATTCAGGATTTGTAGTAAGAAGGAGATCCAAGGGATTTGAGCTGTGTGTTGGGATACGAGGAAAGTAAGTAGATTGCTGTACCATATTGGCCAAAGAATTGCTGACTGCAAAGGCCTCCGCTGCTCTCCCTTGTGGATCGGTTTTTGAAGATCCTAGCCATTCCTTATTATGGACATTGAAGTCGCCAAGAATAGTGACCTCGGAGGAAGGATATTCAGAAATCAGATAGTCGGTTTTTTCAGAAAGGTAGTCAAAGAGCTGGACAAAGTTGTTGTCAGAAGGTGACCGGTAAATGCAACAGATGAATTTAGTTGCAGCCCTGAGAGAGAGTTTTATCCATAGTATGTCTTTTCTTCCAGCTTCTAAATTGGGAAGTCTGGTGCAGGGTAGATTGCTACGGACGTATGCGCACACGCCTCCATGCAATCTAAAGGCAGTAAGGAGCTCATACCCCGGGAAATTAAGGTGATTAGTGGCTGTTTTGGCACTGATTTGGGTTTCGGTGAGGAAGAGGAGTTGGGGCCTGTTAGCCTGGAGGAAATGGTGGACGGAGTTCAGGTTAGAATTTAGGCCACATATATTCGAAAAGGATATGTTAAATCTTGATGTTGGCGCCCCCTGTACACCCCTCTCCCGGAGATCCGAATGGAGGGGTATTTTGCCTCCGGAATATTTGGCTAACAACGGCAAACAGGGTGTTGCGTTTGTACGTCTCAACCATTAATCCATCCTTAAACCTGCAGATTTTAACAGAATATATCATGAAAGTTTATTCCCCTGTGTGGTTTGCGATAAAAACAAAACCACTAATTTATGATGGTGCAAGGCATTTGTGGAGAGCCATTAAAGCATCCAGAATTTTTTCGGACAGTGTAAAGAAAGTTATAGACAAGGTGTTTCAGGACAACGCTTACTTTGCTCATCCTGAAAACGTTTTATTAGCGATGCTTACAGACTCTCGCCAACATATTCGTCAATTAGCTGTAAGAAGAATTGTGAAAGCAAGATCTCTCAGAGGCAACAAAGATGTTAGATATTTTAAAATTCCGGCTATTAATTTTTCTTCGGAGGACTACACAGAAATGATTGATTGGCAAACCTGTGCTTTAAGTGAGCCACCATTAACAGCGAGTCTTTCAATTGAAGATTTTGAAAAAATTACAGATGGAGAAAGACTTCCTAGCTTTAAGAAATTTCCCTGTCACACGCAAGCAGTAGAGCGATGCGTGAAAATTGTAACCGAAGCTTCTCAAAAAGTGTGCGGAGACGAAGAAAGAGATGGTTATATCCGCTCAAAACTAGAAGGGAGAAAACTATTGCCTTCATTTGAAAACAAAAAGCAATATTTTGAAAACAGGAAATGTAACTAAAATGCACTAAAATAGGGTGGCAGGGAGGGAGGAACTCGATGTGCAGACACCTCCACGCGGTGAGTTCTGGGTTGACTTAGTGCTTGCCACTTACAGATATAATATTTTTAAGCAGGTAAAGATTAAGTCAGGCAAAGAGCTGCACAAATAATAAAAATTCAAATTTTTTATTGAAATATTAATATTCTAAACACCATGGGGTCGGCTAAACATTTTTCGATTAAGTTTATATGTTATAGAAGTAAATAGAGGCCCTGAATGAATATTTTTTTTGGTAGCGCGAAGTCAATTTTGCCAAAAAAAAAATTTTTTTTTTCACCTTTAGGTCTAAATGGGGGCGGTCAAAATTTGTCCTAGATCATCCAGTTTTTAACAGAGTCAATATAATACCCATTCACAGCTTTCCACAACTAGCGCGTCAATATTTTCAAAAAAAAATTAAAAACGGCTTATTTCGGCCCGGCCTATTGAACATATGGTAGGCAGATGAGCTGTGTACAATAAAACTTGCAATTTATCAGATACACAATCACTTTGCCAAAGTATGCTTTCACGAACAGAATATCCAAGCTGTTGGTGACAAACATCGGACATTGGGATATGTAAATAGCTTTAGAAGTCAAGATCAAGCCTGTGGAAACAGAGCAGAGAGCAACCATATAAGGGAAAGGTCAAAACGTCTCATCGATGACTTTCAGTTGTAGTTTTTTTGTAAATGCAAATGAGTGTGATTTTATAGCATATTCTGTCCAATTTAGTTGTATTCTATAAAGGTATAAGTACTATTATGTAATGCAATTCCTTTAATAGCACACTGAAAGCCTGTAGGATCAATGATCTAGCCAAATTTCAAGTTACTTCAGTGGGGTAACCTCGAATATTCATCTCGGAAACTTTGTGTTTGTCTATTAAATTTTCTGACAACTCGAAGAACTGCATCTTTATTTATTTTATTTTTATGTTACTGAAATTTTAATTGTTTTTTTTTTTTTCACAAACATTTCTTTGCATTTGTTATATTAATTAACCCAAATAAATGTGAAATACTCGAATTGTTGGCTTATTAAGTATCTAAACGTGAGTTTACAGGTGTGAGTAGCCACTATAATGGTGGTAACCTACACAAGGGGAGTGATAGAAGTTCAAATTCTAACATATATGGCGAGTTGGACTTGCTTATACGAAAATATATACAAGTCCAGTTAAATGGAGGAGAATTAGTAAATTTGGAAGATAAATCACATATTTCATAGCTTTTCATTTCCTTAATTTCTGTGTCATTCTAAAAATGTACACAGGGTGTTTCGCATAAGAACCGACACAGAGCAGGGGCATGTATGTAAATCTAAAATATGATGATTTAGCGCAACTTACCCCTATACTAAGTTGTATCACTGAGAAGCTGTAGACCTTCAAAGTGGGGTTTTCAATTTCGAAAAAAATCAATACCTGCGTAATACTTTAACTTAGAGAAATCAAATTTGATACACATTCTAGGTATACCAAGAGCATTAATCGATGGTAAGTAGAGTTTAATTGAGGCATTCTAAAGGGTTGATTAGGTAGATCTTGTGCGAGTGTAAAACTCTGGACGGCAAAGTACAACTGAGCTACGGACAGCCTAGACCGGGGACAGAGCAATTTAAAACTTCACCCTACCAATTGCTGTGCAGCTAGTTCAAGGCACAGTGATTTTGGAATGAGTAGAGTAAAAAAGAGAAGGGGCATGCACAATAAGCAAGAGGCTGCGGTGCAAGCGGGGCGACAAAGACGCGGATGAGCTCTAAGGGAAAAAAAGGGTTGACTAGGGGTGATGCACCCTTAAAATGTCACAACTCTTTAACATATTGGGCGATTTAATAAGTTGGTATTTCATTTTATGAGGAATTTAATTTTAAAACCTTTTTACTCGTGTTATTTTCAAAAAACTTTGTTGGCTTCAAGTAAAACACGAATAACTAAAGAAACATATTTTGTTGATGTTACTAAAAATCATAGAAAATTCAATATTTCCCAATAAAATTATGTATATGTCAAATTTGATAATCCGGTAAAAAGTGTGAATAAGTATAGTTTATTAGAAAACAAACAACAGAAATTAAAAAAATTTTATTTAAAATGCTAATCTCATAGGCATCCATTGAATTTTTGATGATTTTAAGTTTTAGGTAACATTGATAAAATATATGTCATTAGTTATTCGGGTTTTTTATGAAAACGACAAATGTTTTTTGAATAATAACAAGCGGAAAGAGTTATAGAATTTACTTCCCCATAAAATGAAATAATAATTTTTTGCATCCGCCAATAGGTTAACAAATTCTGTTACATTTTATGGGTCCATCACCCTATTAAACCTTTTAAAACGCTTCAAGTGAAATCTACTCACTGGCGATTAATGCTCTTGGTGCACCCAAACCGTGTACCAAATTTGTTTTTTCTAAGTTGAAGTATTACTGAGATATTGATTTTTTTCGAAATTCAAAACCCATTTTGCAGGCCGATAACTTCTCAGGGGTGCAACTTAGTATGGGGGTATGTTGCATTAAAGCACCATACTTTAGGTTCCCCTACACGCTCCTGCTCTGTATTGGTTCTTATGCGAGACACCCTATATATTTAAAAAAAGTCAATGTTCCCATGTGTATACGTATGTACATTTTGAAGGTATTCATGAATATTCGTGAAACATTTTCAGAACATACTGGGAGCTCCTAAGAATATTATAAATAACATTCTGAGAACCTTATTAGTATCACAGAATTTGTCCAATTGTCATGTTGAATATTCTTAACATTCCTGGTATATTCTCAGAATGTGTCTGTGGTGTCTGGGTAATTCCCACATTAATTTTCACGTTCATAAAGTAAAACGATTGTTTTCTATCCAAATTCTGTGAAAATTTAGGTGAATTCAGTTAAAACGTACCACCAAAACGCCCATCACAAATATGCTGATATCATTTTTATTTATGGGTTTTGCAGCGGTAAACTACTGGTGCATTTACTGAGTATCGACGTCGTTTTCCCAACAGAAGATCGCCGGATCGAAATGCATTCTAAACAGTTTTCAACAATGCAGGTAAAACCAGAATATTTCCCATTGCAAGAATTGTATCTGAAAGGCAGCCTGGTCCTGATTCAGCTGTAGAAGAAGCAATTCTTCACATGGCAGAGCGTAGTCCTGCTATAATTACAAGGAGCATTTCAACATGTCTGCAAATTAATCAAACCACTATATAGAAGACTCGATGCAGAAATGGTTTAGAATTGTTCCATATCCAATCCGTCCCAAATCTTCACGAAGGTGATCATGCTCAGCGATTGCAATTTTGCCATTGCTTAAACCGAAATCGTACATTCTACAAAAACATTTTGTTTGCTGATGAGGCTCAGTTTACGTGTGGTGGAGTAAATAACTATCACAACGAACATCGCTGGTCAGATGAGAATCCGCATTCCACGATGTAAAGCGAACTTTCAACATCAATTCAGCGTTCATGTGTGGTGTGGCATGATTACTAATCAATTACTTGGCCCATTTTTGCTATAAGAGCGTCTTTCGGGGACCAGGTATTTTCAATTTTCTCAAAATAATTTGACAGAACTACTCGACAACGCACCATTACGTGTAAGGCGACACATGTACTATCAACACCATGAAGCCCCTATTTATTTTACTCGTGACGTGATCAGTCATCTAAATAATCGCTTTCCTCGACGCTGGAAGGGCAGTGGTAGTTTTCTGAATTGGCCACTAAGGTCACCGGACCTCATTTCCCTTGATTTATGATTTTGAAAGTGGCTGAAGTCATTAGTTTATAAAACAAAAGTGAACACAAGAGAGTCATCTAAATAATCGCTTTCCTCGACGCTGGAAGGGCAGTGGGGGTTTTCATAATTGGCCACTAAGGTCACCGGACCTCATTTCCCTTGATTAATGATTTTGGGGGTGGCTGAAGTCATTAGTTTATAAAACAAAAGTGAACACAAGAGAGGAACTAGTCGATCGAATAACAAACTGCGCAGTACTCATCAGAGCTAGTCATAATGCGCTTTAACATGCTACTCGTGCAATCCACAAACGAGCTGACGCATGTATCGAGGTAAACGGTGATATTTTTGAAAATCTAATTCATTAGTTTATATTTTATGTTACGAAATAAATACTTTTCATTCCGAATGCATCGTAATAATTTTTCTTAATTAAAAATTATTTTCAATATCTTCCTAACGGTTGACATTTGACCATATGTTTATTAGACTTTTTTTGTTTGCTTTGGTACCCTGAATACGTTATCCAAATACAAAAGTTCCTAGCTAAGGACTCTGTTTAGTAAAATTTGGGTTTGTTTGGACATCAATGCTATACTGTACCATTACACTTATCAGATGTCGAGAGGGTCGTTAAAAACAAATATTAAGGTTGCCTTCTTTTTAAGAGCGCACGCCGCTCAAAAGTTAGAATATTCGAAAGACAATTGAGAGAGCAGCGGCCCTGTTATACGTCCAACAATTACGTCTGAACAATACTCAAACGCAATAAGATTGTTTGTTGCTCGCGCCATCTCTCCCTAAGTAACGCAATGAAATTTGAAGTAAAAGATGTCTTTGCTATTTGAGATATCAATGATCAAAAAGCGCAAATCCCTAATTCCTTCTTAAATCGTGGATACAAAAGCCCATAGATTTGGAGAAATGTTTTGACAGTGTTTCCAGAGAGACGATTTGGAACAAGAGGTAGGCAGTCGAACGAATTTACTACCACAGAAGGACTAAGATATGGTGGTGTGTTAAGTCCTACCCTATTTAACGTTGTGATGGACGATATAATAAAGAAGTCAGACAGGGAGTCAAAGAAATTGAAAGTAGGACAAAGAAATATGAACTTGATCACGATCTAGGCTTGTGCGAATTAACAACACTCGTACTTAGGTTGCTTTTTTTTTAATTTATTAAACTACTTAAACTATTTTACAACAAACTAGCATAGTTACTGCCTAAAATAATACTGAACAAATATTACACAAAACAATGGCTTTATATAATAATCGGATGAGTGTTCGTTGCAGGTTCTCACGAGAACATGCAGATCTAGCTTCTTCTGATTTCGCACTGCTGGCACTATCTGCAACGGTCGGCATAATTCGTAGAATCTGCTTATGGGAACTGCTGTGTGCAAATGTAACTTGATACTATCTACGTGACATATCGTGGGAAGCCATGTGTTAACTTGCGTTTGGTGGTGACTTAACAATTTTCGCAGAACGCGAACGAAATCTCCAACACAACTTGTAAAAGTGGAGCAGGGCGCTAGGATAAATAGGTTTGAAAATAAATATAGACAAGACAGAAGTCACGGCATTAGAAAAAGATAATGAGAAGAAGATAACAATAAAGCTGGATGGGAAAAGTGGTGAACAAACAGAAGTATTTAAATATTTAGGAGTGAAGATACAGAGTGATGGAAAGTGAGATGCAGAATTAAATGAGAGAATAGAAAACACAATGAAGCTTTACCATGCACTGTGTAACACGTTTGAAAAGAAATATCAACAAAAACGAAAATGACAGTATACAAAACAGTGTTTAAGCCAATTATGACATACGGGTGCGAAAGTTAGGTTCTTTCCAAACAAGTAAAAAGCAGACTACAGACAGTGGAGATGAAACATCTACAAGCAGTAAAAGGCATTACAAGTAGAGATAGGATAAGAAATGATAACGTCAGAGAAGAATTTAAAATAGACCCAGTGGTATGAAGTATAGAAACGCAACAAATAAGATGGGTGGAATACCTTGGAGAATGAAAGAGGAAAGCGAAGTGAAAACGATTTGTCAAGCAAGATCACTACAGAAAAAGGCAAGAGGCAGACCAAGGAAGACCTGGAACGACTCGGTAGCAGAGGTTCTAGAGAAAAGAGGATTGGACTGGAGATCAGCAATGAGAAAAGCTAAAAATAAGAAGGAATGGGCAGAATTTGTGTACCGAAAATGCTAAGAAAGTACACCCTAACGCCTAAGGGTATTAATAGGGTTTTGATTATATATATATATATATATATATATATATATATATATATATATATATATATATATATATATATATATATATATATACATATATATATATATATATATATATATATATATATATATATATATATATATATATATATATATATATATATATATATACATATATATATATATATATATATATATATATATATATATATATATATATATATATATATATATATATATATATAGGGCTTTCATTAATTTCTGAACCCCACGTGCCGCTTAAGTTAGGCAACCCGGCATACACGGTTGTACAACTTGAATTATTGAAATCCCTAAGTTGCCAGTGTTGTCTCATATTTCCTTTGGGATTTTATAAAAAATATAATAAGGTGAAACAGTAAATGTCCTAAATGTATTTATTATTTAGTATTTTTTACAGGAAGTCTGTTCGTGTATGGTTTACTGTTATTGATTGTTAAGAAAATAAATTAAAAACATAATAAAATATTACTTCTATTTTGTATAGATATCAAATTTTTGTAATGTACGTAAACAAATGGAGGTCCGATTATTTAAACCTCTAATTTATGGTTTTAGGAGTGTGTATTGTGTAACATGTAACAAATATGTACCTGGTTGGGCAGATTACCGACGAACAGATTTGGTAGGGCTTCATTCCATGCGATGTCGAATATCGTCAACAACATAACCTTAACATACCTATACTTTTAACTTACGTAAAAACGCAGTGAAAAGGCTAAGTTTGGATAAAAACTGTTTATTTTTATTGTCCAATATATAGAAAATTATTTGAAGGAGGTAAACACTGGTCGAACTTGGACAATGCACAATATACATACAAAATAACCGTCAAAAGGGAATTGAGCGCCAATGGACTAAACTGTCAATTGTCAATTGATTTAGTAACTTTAGGGTCCCTAGTCTAGTGGTTTTTTTGGTTACTTTTTGACCACCAACTCATAAAATCATATTCCACTAAGAGAAAGACAGAATCCAGTCACGTGGGGTTCGGGAATTAATGAAAGCCCTATATATATATATATATATATATATATATATATATATATATATATATATATATATATATATATATATATATATATATATATATATATATATATATATACGAAAGCCTTGTGTAAATCTGTGAATAATAGAGAAAATCCATGAAAGGAATAGAATTGTATCTTTTATCAATTTTTCATTTAGTTTCTGCGTAGTTTCTATTATATTAAGAATCTTACGATCAAGTACTCGACGATTTGGATTATTATTTCTAAATTATCTCGGAGCTAAAGCTTCTGTTATTAGATAAATAGAATCTATATAGATATAGATTTTCTGCGCGGCTATAAACAATTGTTTGCCCCCTTTACAAGAAAAAACAAGGTAAGTTAATTGGTAAGCACAACATTAGGTATATCGTCACTGACATCATTCAGTTAAGGCCAAAATAAAATGATTTAACACAAATTGTTTCATGGAAAACTACAAAACTCTCACTAAAAGATAAAATTAAAAATAAAAATGCTAAATATCTTACAAAAGATGCATTTTTTATACCGATTATATTATATACTATACTAAATGAGTTAAAAATATGAAAAATTCATGTTCGAATTAAAAAAAAAAATTGAAACCTGGCCACTTTTTGATCTCAACATTAAAGAGTATTTCATGAAAAGCCTGCATAACATTGTAAAAATACCAATGCACCGCATAAAAGGTTCACCTTTTCGCATGGTCGTCGCAGTATTAGAATGGTATTATGAACAAGAACTTACTTGTAACTACCCATTTATAGTTCATCCAAAAATTTTATTTCTTTGGGATATAGTCAATTATCTGAAAACCCTAAGAGATAGGTTATATGCACGTTGGGCCAATTTGTACTCACATTTTACGTATAATTTAAATATGTAATGATATACAGGTTGGTTTGTTTGAAAAAGCAAAGTTGAGTGCGGTATAATAGAGGTGAACCACTCTGTATACGTGCAGATGTGATAAAATAAAAAACTGCGTAAATACAATCTATTTAATATTCTTATTTATCTATCTCTTGCAACTTTCCAGAAAAAGTCATGTTATTCTGAACACTCTGTACAACATTTATTATACCCGTGTAAATTTCACCAGATATGTTACGTCACAGAGACGATAAAAAATCATCAAAATATTTCCACAATTGATAATTACCTATCATATATAAATCAATAATAGATAATTTTCATTGCTATTTAATAATCAAATACCTTCAAATAAATTCACCATGTAGTATACACCTTTTTACTAGCTTTAATTCATCATATTTTAACTTAGATAAACAAATTGATTTACACTGTTTTATATTGTATGTTTCGCTGACTGTTCTCAGATTTGTCAAATACAGAATGATGTAATATTTTAAAATTCCAAATATCCACTCCATGTTAGATGCGATCACGTGATATAAGATACAGGGTGAAATGTAAGTCGATGTTTTTTCACCAACATTTTAACCGATGGCCATTAGTCTACGAAGACAGTTATATATATATATATATATATATATATATATATATATATATATATATATATATATATATATATATATATATATATATATATATATATATATATATATTTGGTATTCAATTGATAAGTAGGCCTTGATAGCTCGGGACGTTTCTGAGATTTTACTAATATCGCCCACTACGTTTTTATAATCAATTTTGTAGTTTACGTCAAATCCAGCCTAAGTAAAAATGCAAGCGAACCCCATTGGTCGATGAGGCGGATTATGTTCGCTTTTGGTAGTCAATGCTGAAGAATATCCCTATACCTCGGGACTTCTTTTGAGATTTTGTTGATATCGCCTTTCGCTACGCTGCTGTCATCAATTTTGTTTTTAAGGTCAAATTTGACTCTTGACTACATTGTTTTTTCGCAACACGTGCACTTTAATAGTCAAGGAGTCTGGTTAGGTGAATTTTTGGTATGCAATTACGAGAAACACCTTAATACCTCAGGACGTTTTCGAGATTCAATTAATATCACCGCCCACTACGTCATCAATTTTTTTTAATCATTGGTCGACGGAGAAGTTTACGTTGATTTTTCTTATTCCATTCAGAAGAATATTTCGTTGCGAATGGCAACAATAAAGTTTGACATTTTACATTCACGTATTTTGCAGTATGTGGTGGTATAAGTCGGAATGGGAGAACTGACTCAGTAATCTTGGTGAGGGAAAATATGAATGCAGAAAGGTATCGAGGTTTGTGTGCTAAAGGGGTTGTCATCCCCTATGCCATTAATATCGCTAACGAATTTATCTTGGTCGATGATAATACTCTTCGAGCAGAAATTGTTACGAATATGCTTAGGGTCAACAATAAAGAGAGAACGGAATGGCCTGCCAGGACACCTGATATGAATTTGATTGAGCATGTATAGAGTACGATCAAATTAAGATTAAGTGAGCGAGAGAAATGTTTTCGTGACTCAAATGTATTGGCTGCTGCGATCGGGTTGAGAAAATTAGTGGATATAATGCCCAGACGAGTGGCAGATCTAATCAGCAATCGTGGTAAACCTACAAGATACTGATTTTTACGTTCTTTCATAACTGTGGCGTTATTTATTGATTTATCTATAAGTTAGTTCTGTCTTATGTCACCAGTAAAATAAAAAATTCGCTACTAATATATTAGTTTTACTACTAAGAAACAAAATTCATAATATCAACCTAGTAGGCCGCGATACCAACAAAATCTCAGAAATGTTCCGAAGTATTGAAGATTTCTCAACTGAATATCCAAAGTTCATCTAACCCAAAATCGTGACTATTGTGATTCGCGTTTTGCGAAAAAGTTAGGAGGCAAATTTGCTGACAGCAACGTAGTAGAATTTAATTTCAACAAAATTTCAAAAAAGCTACGAGGTACAGAAAGATTCTTCAGAATGGCATACCAAAAATGAACGTAAACCTCTCTGTCGACCAATGATAAAAAAAAAGGTATAATCGTAGTGGGCGGCGATATTAATGAAATCTCGAAAACGTCCCGACGTATTAAAGTATTCTTCAGAATCGCATACAAAAAATTCACCTAACCTAACTCCTTGACTACTGTAGTGCGCGCTTTGCGAAAAAAGAACGTAGTTAAGAGTGAGATTTGACCTCAAAAAACAAAATTGATGACAGCAACGCAGTGGAACGTGATATCAACACAATCCCAAAAAAGGTCCTGAAGCATAGAGATATTCTTCAGCACTGAATACCAAAAGCGAACATCATCTGCCTCATCGACCAATGGGGTTCATTTGCATTTTTACTTAGGCTGAAATTAACGTAAATTACAAAATTGATTACAAAAACGCAGTGGGCTTCGATATTAATAAAATCTCGAAATGGTCCCGATGTATCGAGGTATACTTCTTAATTGAATACCACAAATATATATATATATATATATATATATATATATATATATATATATATATATATATATATATATATATATATATATATATATATATATATATATATATATATATATATATATATAACTCACCTCGTAGACCCATGGCCATCGTTTGAAATGTTGCTGAAAAAACATCTACTTATATTCCACCCTGTATCTTATATCATGTGACTGGGAATTTTGTTATTGTCTACCAATTAGAATCCCCAGGAAACATCTGTGAACCTGTGAAAATTATAGCAGATTCGGTGAACTCGTTTTTGAGCTACAAATCATCAAATAGCATCCAAAATTTAAGGTGTTTTACTTCAATTGACTAGAACCGCGGTGGTTCAGGGGTAAGAACGCTTCCTTTGAACCGAAGGGTACTGGGTTCGATCCCAGGGTACTCCTTTCACTTTTTCAGTACAAACTGTAAAATTAAAATCAACCGAGGTTCTGGCATTTTATTTGAGCAAGTTGAATGTATGCACGTTCCGCCCTTCGGAGGAGGCGTAAAGCCGTCGGTCCCGTGTCCATGCGATGTTGGGCACGTTAAAGATCCCTACCCTCCTTACAGAAAGGCAGGGGTTCGGCAAAATTTTCAGGATAGTGAGGTGAAACTGCTCCCTGGCGTCGGTGATTGGTCATAGTCGCAGAAATAGGCCGACGTTAAAGAAACAAAACACACACACTTCAATTGACGCGTAGTTGATTTGGAATTTTATAGTCTTACCTTCGTTCTGTATTTGACAAAGCTGAGAACTTTAGCGAAATTTCAGCCATACATACAATATGAAACAGTCTAAATCAATTTGTTTATTTATCTAAGCTGACAGTCGATTTACATCAAGTATCGGCCTCCGCAATGTCATCATATTATCATCACCTCACTTTTAAAGTAATCCAAATAGCAATTATACTTTTTAGGTCAACACAGAATGTTTGGATAAAAAATTTATAACAAAGGAACAGCAATCAATGTTGAGAATTACAAAAGAAGGTGTGTCTTCTGGTTATATATCGTGGTCTTTTCAACAGTCCAGCCCTTTGGTAGCAAGATTTTCTCATCTTATAAGCAGATTTGATGCCTTTGGCTTACTGCGTTATTGGTAAGTTAAACCAAGTAAACTTTTAGCTGCTTTACAGGAAGCTGCTGCCGTCTTCTAAATGGTATATTACATTAAGATATGATATTTATTTAGCAGCAATTGCGGGTATCTGTAGTAGGCATATATGCGTCAAACTAAGTCAAATCTTGTGTACAACACTGTTTCGTGTTGACTACAAACGCCAAGCTAATGTTGTCATTTGAGGTCGCAAATGGCCAGTCATTTAAAAATAGATAAAAACAGCAAAACAACAAATAAAATAAAGAATATGAGTCGCAGACAAAAATGCTAAAAAATCTGGTTATTTTCAAACTATTTATACAAATATTTTGTTTATCAGTTTCGGATACACACAAACACACACGCACACACCATCACACATACACATAAAATACTATTATAATATGAGAAAAAGTAATTGAAAACACAATTTGTATTTTATAAGGTTGTCAGCTACCTCTCTAATTGTGTATTTGTGATGGGAACCTATAATCA
The DNA here is from genome assembly GCA_964006375.1 of Tillus elongatus. Lineage (NCBI taxonomy): Eukaryota > Metazoa > Arthropoda > Insecta > Coleoptera > Cleridae > Tillus > Tillus elongatus. Next base: position 90,272,242 of record OZ023268.1, read on the forward strand.
GCTATGAACCTTTACCTCTGCAGTTTCACACTGGTTGGTCCAGTTTATTTGATTGTGGTGGATCGGGGTCATCGTGTGGAAGGTAGCCCGATTTTATCATGAATTCCCGTAATCCCTCCTTAACTCTTTGTTGCATAGTGCATTACAGTTTAAACCACGAAACTCCAGGCTAATGCGGCATATTGAGCCCAATGACTAAAAATTTAGCAATTGCTATTTCTTATAAAATCGAAGTAAATGCTTGAAAGCCAATAAATAAAAAAAATCTGTACGCAGCAAGTGCGCTTTGGTAGTGAATTTTTACCGAAATGATTTGGCACCAAATATTTTTGTATAACTTTTTTTTCTTTTAACATAGAAATATATATTTTAATAGACAGTTTCCTTTTAAATTTACGTACCAAATTCGGTTACCATACCTTCTGTATTTTTTGACAGATTTTTTTTTTCGAAAGGAAACCCAAAATTTTCACGGAAAACATAGTTCGATTTTCCTGGCTAACGAACTTGTTCAAGCCACTTACAAAGGGAAGGTACGTGCTAAATTTTAACAAAATCGGAATTTTATTTTTTGTGTTATCGGTGTGATACACACACACACACACACACACACACACACACACACACACACACACACACACACACACACACACACACACACACACACACACACACACACACACACACATATATATATATATATATATATATATATATATATATATATATATATATATATATATATATATATATATATATATATATATATATATATATATATATATATATATATATATATATATATATATGTGTGTGTGTGTGTGTGTGTGTGTAAACATATAAAAATTGAAAGTGACCCCGGATATGAGATCTAGGGGTCTTAGATTGTGCTCATTTGAAAAAAAATATATTCGAAATTCAAAAGTCGGGATCCCCATTGGTAAATTTTTTCGAAGAAATTTCACTAAAGCTGAAGTAATTGCTTCCAGGTGCTGAAATTGCTTCTAGTCAAAACTTTTTCTTAAAAAATAGTAGCAAATGCTTACTTATGCTTAAAATATTACTACAGATAGTTGACTTAAATTAGTTACATCGATTGTTTCATCTAGAACAATAGCAATGAAACGAGTCTGTTTAATTTCAGATTTAATTCTGTTCAAAATAATAGTGGCAGCAGCCGAAATTAAATCATTCTGAAAGCGATTTTATGTCCCGCGAAAAACGTTAGACTGTTCCAAGTGATTTTTTAAACAAATGTCGTATTTGGCTATTAAAGAAACTAGGACTTGAAAGTTTCCTCTATTTGCAGATGTAGTTGTTTCGTCATGACCCCTGAAGCCCAATTCATGCTGTGACCAAGAAAATACACAGCACCAATAAGTCTTTTTAATATGTTTGTGTTTTTATCAACCAGTTCATTGTGTTGGCGATGAATTTCAATCTGCTTGTCAACGGTGTATTCAATTCGCGTTTTTCCAAAGACACTTAATTTTAAAATGGTCTGTAAATGCGCTTTAGACATAACATGTGTTTGTACTAGTTTTTGTAGATTATTCAAGCCGGAAAACCCACTTTGATTCCACAACTTTTTTTCAGTCACAAATAGATTACAAGACCAACAAAACAGTTTATTCCTGTTTTCACAACCCGTTAACCATTCATATTTTTTATAAGTTTTTTCCGCGTTGAAATGTGGAATAGGTACATGTTTTAATTCTTGTATTTAAGTTTTTTAGAGTAGGTTTTGGCCTACCTTTATTAATAATAGCAAGTTTTTTAGCAAACTGTAAAGCTTTAATCCTTTAGTTATCAAAAAACACACAATACAATTACAGTTATTATTACCACTTGCTTGTAAAGTTTGTAAATTCCCACCCCCACCGTCACCGCTGTTAAAAGCTGATCTTCTTGCAGCCATATTAATAATCATAAAATGCCAATGTATTTAACTTACTCGACTGCTTATATATACGAAATAATCAGGCACATTCGCTTTGAACGCGCACCCGGTCTTCGTAGTACAACACGTTCTAAAAACATGCGTACATCGCGCCGAGCCGAGGTTTCTTTTATAAAGTTGCCTGTTGACTACGTGTATTTAACTGAAGTCATTGCATGCATCCACCCTTAGTATCAGATCAGGTTCATGCTGTCGCTGTCCGTAATCGGTCGCATTCACCTTACTGGGAGCGTATATACAAATACAGTATGCTGCATAATAAATAAGTATGTGTGTGAGCTTGCGAAATAAATATTTTAATAATTAAATTAGGTTCAGAATTTGAAATTTAATATTTAAAATACAAAAGGGATTTTAAATAATGCGGTTTAGGTATGTATGCTTCCATGGACCGCACGCCACTATTTCCTAGAAGTGCTGAAGATTTTGTCTCAGGTAAACGGTTGTGGTCAGATAGATAGCGTTTTCCAACTGTCATCTGTGCGACAGACTGCACACACGTCAGAATTCCAAAGTTTCATAAATTTGGTGACGAATATATAAACCGAGAAGGATACCTCAGCATTAACGTGCAGGCAACTTGTAATGCAGAAGCAATGTTTACTATTGTTTACTGCCAATGTCCAGGCTCTATGCACGATAAGAGAATTTTAAAAAATTCTAACATACAGGGTGGTCCAACAGTGCGTTCAAGTATATCTTCTTTATTATTCAATAATAAAAAAATGTTGCAACAAAAGTGGCAGGTACTAACGTTAGTTACAAACTAAAATTCTTTTTGCATATACAGGCTGTTTAAAACTTCACCCTGTATATTTTTTCATTTTTTTAATTGTTTTGTTTTGCTGATTCATTCAGTGTATAGTTGTTAGGGTCTATGCAGAGTCGTCGAAAGTTTTGGCCACTTTTCTAAAACATCAGAGGCACATTTGACGGTTTGTATCTTCATTAATATGTCAGTATGCAACACTCTATCATGCCAAAAATCTGAAAACGTATTCTTCTTTTAACTTCAATCAATGCAGAAACAATTCCTTGAAAACAGTTTACAGGATGACTAAAAACAGCGGAGTCAAGTTCTCTCGAGAAATTAAATGGAACATTCTGTATATTATAATCAATTTCGATACATCAACAAATATTCTTTCAGTTTCATGAAGTATTCCCTATACCTATAACCAGTATTTACTGAGGTAATAAGTGTTTTTAAAGAAAAAAGTACATTTATACACAGGAACGAATTTGTGTATTATTTTTGAAACACCTGTATACAGTTTCCTAACTAGACTCCTCTCGGTTTGATTATTAATCGCCTGTTAGGGCATATGAAGAATTTTATCAAGATTTACGGTCACTACTTCTCAAAACCTAGTACTTATTCCGACCTCGTTTTATTATTTCAGAAAACTTGCAAATGTCGGCTTGTTTCAACTGTGACATATTATTCTTTAAAGAATGTATTGTTACCAAATATACAAAAGCATGGAAAAAAACAATCCTCAAATAAAAATAATAACTGGAAAAGAAAATTTTAATGGAGAAATTTAACAAGTATAAATTAAAGGCTATTTGATAAGTGATATTGAAATAAAACTTAAAACCGAAATTAGAATGTATCAAATCACGAAAGATTGGGGTAACAATAATATAACAACTACACATTCGAAACCTAGTAAATTAAGAATTCTAAATGACCCGCATCTTGCTCAGCACATAAGTTTAATGGAGTTTTAAAAGAATAGTTAGCGTCTCGTAATACACTTAAATTAATATTATCAAATACACCACGGATTCTTGCCTTCATATCTTCTATTGTCAACCGTTGTGTTTGTGTGTGTGTTCAAATGCTAGGATGACAACGGAATGATCCTCCACTAGCCACAGACTTTTATAAATTACACGGTGTAGATTTGAACTTTTATATATGATACGTGATAGGCAAGTGGTAAGTAGGAAATTGATACCGTTCTGTTTGATAAACTAAATTTTTTACATAACCCCATAAAAATAAGTTCATTTTTCTTAGATCGGGTGACCTACGGGGCCATGCATTCGGCCCTCCTCTCCCAATCCAGCGTTCTGGAAAATGTCGCTTAAGAAAAGCATGAATGTTAACTATATGATGAACTGTGGCACATCATGCATAAACCACATATGATTACGTATTCTAACATGCATTTGGTCTAATAGTTGTCCAAGGTCGTCTCCTAGAAACTGAAGATACCGCTGTGCAGTGAGCCGTTCCTCAAAAAATGCGGACCGATGAAAATTTTTTCAATAATTCCACCCCAGACGTTAAGAGACCACCTATTTTGACTAGTCGTGTGAGTAAAGTAAGGGTTTTCAGCAGAATATTAGTAAAAGTTATGTCTGTTGACATGTCCCTTCTTATGAAATGTTGCTTCATCAGTGAACAACACACAGTTGAATAATAATCTTATATCTCTTTGGATTTGTTGGTGTGCCCAGTGACAAAATGAGAGTCTCCTCTAATTATCATCATTGTAAAGTTCTTGGAGGACTTGAATATGGTATGGAAGAAATTTGTTTTTACGTAAAATTCGTCATACAGACGTCTTACTGATATCAATTTCGATTGCTATTTCTCTTGAGCTGATATGAGGGTCTTCTATCACTCTCAAATTTACTAGCAACGCTTTCTCTACGTTCAAAACAGGCTTGGTTCTCTCAGTGATCTTGTATCCTGTTTCCCGTTTCGTTAAAATGTCGCATCAGTCTTGCAAAAGCGCTTCTGTGTTGTTGTCTTATATTGGCATATTTCTCATGATCGATTCTTGTCGCGAACTAACAGTTTGGTTACTTGCTCCTAACATGTAAATGATATCAATCATTTCTTGTCGAGAGAAATTCGTTTGTGCGTCTTGTTATAATTCAAGTACGAGAAAATAACTACTTGATAGTTTAAGTTAATGTTTGACAGGCAGGCCATTACATTGGTTATTCTGCATAGTTACGATATAATACACTAAATTGTTCCTGTGTATAAATGTACCTTCTCTTCTTAAAAGAACACCGAACATCCCACTAAATACTGGTTCTAGGTATGAGGAATACTTCATGAAATTTCATGTACATTTGTTCTTCATATATAAATTGATTATAATATACAGGGTTTCCCATTTGAATTTCTCGAAACCTGACTCTAGTGTTTTTACTCACCTTGCATACTGTTTTCGAGGAATTCTTTCTGTATTGATTGAAGTTAAAAGAACACTTTTTCAGATCTTTGGCATAGTGGAGCGTTGCGTGCTGACATAGGGTAGGATGGGGTTAGGTGGACCACTTTTTAAGAAAATCAAATTTAAATGAGTTCTAGTAATGATAGCTTAATACTTTTTTCGTAAGATATTGGGTTGTTATATAGCTATATAAATAATAACAATCTGTGGTAAAATTTAAAAAAATAAGCCTCATATTTTTCATTCTTGTCGAGCCTGACTTATGGTTCAGTTAACCCCATACGCAGGTTAGCTGAACCACATAAGCAGGTTAGCAGAACATCTTATCAAATTATTGTTCTAAACATAAAAGAATACAATCAAAGTAGCTGGCAGAAAAAAGTCTGGACCTGCAAATCAAAATTTCATTATTATTAAACAAACCTGTAAGGAAGATAACAGATGAACCCTAAATACGTTTAGAAAACTGTGAAGTTAAATTCGCTAAAACGAACAGGAAAAAACATCATACTTGCAAATCTAGCGCTGCTAGTTTTTATTGGATGTGGTAATTTACAGACAATATCATTTTTAGATACAAAGGCAGTCTCATCTTCAGAAAATTTATTTGTCAGGTTAAAACGTTTTAAAAAATATACTTCGTAACCAGTGAGCAATTATTCATAAACTTTAGCAACATAATGCCGTAAGTTTGAAGCAGTTTTTCCTTACACTTTAACGATAATAAAATCTTCTTTGGACACTTCAAGAGAACTATTGAATTCTTCAAAATTCTCTGGCGAATTCGAACTTTCATGGTAACTTCATTTTCATCACCAGAGAAAGAACTGGAGTCTAAAATACGTTACTTTACGACTTTATTTTTAGTTTCCTTTACTTTCGTTCTTTTACTTAGTTTTTCCTCTCAGGTCTTAGCTTCTTCTTCTAAACCTTTTTTAACAGGGGTGGCTGTAAGTATTAAAGATTTTCCTCTTCTGCACGTTGCTGAACCTTTTCTTGGAGCAGCTTTTGGTTACGGGCGAATTTGTTCAGGAGTCACTAATTTTGCATAAACACAATGAGAGGCAAGTTGACCTCCTGCTAAAGGAGCTGGTTTAGGTTCATCAGTGAGTGGAAAAAGTCCTGACTCATTTCTCACTGGCTGCGGTAAAAACTCTTCTTTAGGGTTCGGTCTATCTGTTACGTAAGAAGATAAGAAATCCTCTTCAGAAAATATTTCTGGATTCAACGGTTCTGTGTCAGTTGCTTTAAATCCACTGCAAATGTTTTTGGTGGTAAATGATTGTAGCAAAGCTTCTCCAATAAGACCTCCAACGTCCTATATGGTAATGATCTTTCCACGATGATTAAGCGTCCATCTATCACAAGCAGCATAATCGAATTACTGAAACGAGCGAAAACTGCAACATTTAAGGGCTGTAATTTATGGCTACAGTGGGGAGGCAGAGTTAAAAGAATGATTCCATTTTCTTTGGCAAAATTTAAGGCGGCAATGCTCAGGTGACTTTCGTGATTGTCTAGTATTATAAGCTTTGCATGTTCTTTAGATGGTCTCTCTTGCTGAGCAAAATGCTGGAAAACAGGTAGAAACAAACTGCTATTCATCCATCCAGATAGAGTAGCGGCGCCTTTCGTGCCAGCTGAAGCCCCGTGCAGCATATTGTCTTTAAAATGGACGCTTGGGAATACTAATAAAAGTGGCACACGACTAGGGTGACCAATGTCCCTCGTTCAGCAGACGTTATTTGACCCACACTCTTTTGACCGGTTGTGGCTAGTATCTTGGGAGGTTTGTGCACAGTGGTATCTGCAGTTTCATCCAAGTTATAGATGTCTTCGGCTTGTAATCTATATTTAGTTTTTACTTCAAGAAAATTTTTTTGAAAAAAGAATCAACGTTTGATTTGTTGAAGCTTGTTTCTCTACTCATACTTGTCTGTTCTGGGGTTCGTAATGAAAACTTGTGTCTCTTCATAAAACCAAACATTCATTCTTTGCCGGCCATACTATTCTAAACCAACTGTCTTTAACATTTTTACCATTGGCTGCTGCGTATTCATAAACCAGGATACGGGCTTGCTTACTCGATAAACCGTAATGAATGTTACATGCATGTTGTAGATATTTCTTCAGAAGAAGTTCTTTCTCTTGAGAAAAAACCTTCAGATGTTCATTGCTTGGTCGTAAATTGACAGTATTTAAGTCTTTACCATGGATTTTGTCAACATATCTTTTCGAAGTCATCCTGGGTATGTTCAGTTCCATGGCAACACTTCTCACAGATCTTTTTTCAGAACTTCCTGGACTGCTTGTTTTATCACATCTATTGCATATGACCTATTATTGATCGTACGTGTTCTAATATGTGGCATATCTCTGAAAAAGAATGTCTTTCTAATAAAGTAGAAATAATATTTATTTAAAATAATGGCAGGTTAACTGGACACCTGTACAAATAACCTGCTGTGTTTGTGTTCTATTGACCTGCCTTGGGTAAAAAATATAAACAGCATAATTAGCAAACAACATGTATCTATAATTAAATATAATATGCACAGTGAGTGACCAATTACTTACCACAAAATACTATAAGGCACAGTTTTAATTATATTTATTTTTTGAGTGCTAAAAGAAAATATATGGCACCACAGAAATTTACATGCACACGATGGAAATATATTTCCTGTACTGGCAACTTTATACTTTCATATTACAGATTCCTACATAATCACAAACTGGCATCTAACGGTGAATGCCTGAATTACCTTATAGATTTGTTACCACTGTCAGTTTTGAGCAAGTGTTCAGTTAACCTACCTGTTCAATTAATCTTACCCAACTAATGCAGATAGAGACCGTCAAATGTGCGTCTGATATTTTAGAAAAGTCGCCATAACTTTTGAACGACTCTGCATAGATCCCAACAACTTGCACTGGATGAATCGGTAAAACAAGAGAAAGTCAAAAATGAAACAATATACGGGGTGTACTACTTAAAAAGTGAAGTTTGGGTTGTATTGAAATTATGCGATACCCTGTATATGCAAAAACAGTTTTAGTTTGTAGCTTAGTACCTGCAACTCTTGTTCCATCTTTTTATTGAATAATAAAGGCGATATAGACCTTGAACGTATTGTTAGACTACCCTGTATACAACGTTCTTAAAAAGTGTATTATTAGAAGACGATGGCTACTCTATATCGCCTTGGATTATGACTCCCTGGAGTCCTGCAACCCATCAGCAGCCAATTTTAATAACATTTTCACAAAACACGTGTACTCAATAAATATGCAGGTTGTTGTATTAACGTCACATCTACTACAAATTGGCAACACAATAAATGTCTGTTAACTTAAAAAGTCTGGATGCGGTAAGTGGGTTATGGTAGTGAATTTTCATAGAAAATCATCTGGCCCCAAACTTTTTTTATTATAACGTAGACATCTAAATTTTGGTATATAGTTCACTTTGTATAAGCTAAACCCTCGTACCACATTTGGTTAGCATAGCCTTGTTATTCTTGGAGATAAGAAAAGAAACTGGCCCGGAATATGGGTTTAAGGGGTCCCAGTTCACGCTCATTTGAGCAATTTTTTTCAAAATTCAAAAGTCGGGATTTCTCCATTAGCGATTTTTTTACGAATATTTACTAAAAGAGTAAAGTGAATTTACGGGTCGAGGTGGAGAACTGTTGAGTAAGCAATTGACACAGAAATATAGGAAAGCAGCATTTGCTTTATGTGAAGATTTATCAATTGCTTTTACATATAGCTATTGCTAGTCAAGCTATTGCTTTTTCTAAACAGCAATTGCTTTGAGCTGCACATGGACAGGAAATGTAGTCCACCTATTCACACTTATTTTTAATAGTTCCTACAAAAAACTGTAGAAGCGAAACCAATTGCAGAGAATATAAGCAGCTAGTGTGAAGCTAAAGGAAAAGCAGCTATGGCCGTATTTAATATGAAGCGGTTTTACCAAGCTTGAGCAATTACATCCTAAGAACTCCATATTTAACTTAATACAGAAGTTAGTGGCGGCTCGTCAGATGACGCAGGCGAAGCGCTGCTTCACATATATTTTTCGATTAAACTAAACTTTTTGCTCAAAATCCAGCATAATTTTAATTTTTTTCATTCTCTCAAATTCATTTGATACAACCACATAAAAATGTCTTGTTACTTCGTGCCGCAGTTGATCATTTATTTTTATAGTAATTTATGGTAAGATATAAGTTGCAAGCCTGTCCCTGATCACCGAATTGAATGCATACACGCCGTAACGCGTAGCGCTTACGTATTGCAGAACTGTAGCGAGTCAAGCAGCTGAGGACTGACTGAGCCAGATTTGTTCGTATCCAAATGCTGCGTCTGTTTCGAGACGCTTGCATGATACGGTTGCCATGGCAACGACACGCACACTAGTGGGTTGGGCCACAAAACTGATGCAGCCTTCTGAGCCTGCTTCAAATCTTAGTTTCTGTCGTTTGTTTAGATTGAGTCGGATCGTCAGAGACGTACTTTCATTTTTACTATGGTGTCGTTAAATAATCTGGTAGGTGTCACATTTACAGACTTTGAAAGCTGGGTTTTTCATGTTTATTTTTGGTAAGTGGAATCGATTTGTTTATTATCACCTCTAAAAGAATAATTTTAAAATAATAAAATATTAGATATAAAATTTTAAGTTGTAAAAAAATTAGAAGGGCCTTGAATTTGAAAAAAAATATGCTTGTAGCTCTTCCCTCTATAAACAGATTTTCATAGGTAATAAGCGCCGTATTATATAACCATATGCGTGCGTGTACAGTATGTGTACAGTGTTCTCTCATCGAATATTCCTGGTCATTATTCCGAAAATTATTCCTTGTGAAAGTCTATATTTTTGTACAAATGGATTATTCATTTAAATACTGAAGTGCCAGGAGAAATCATAACCTTGAAAATTAATAAAAAATCGTTTGCGACGCTGGGGGGGTCTCCGTCTCCCTGCACCACCCTTTGGAGTCGCGCCGATTCTGCTTCGCCAACTCCCAAAGTCACGAGCCCTCACTGATAAAAGTCCATTATATACTTTTAGTGTAAATCTGACAACCTTATAAATCAGTTAACACAAAGTTGCTACGAACAACACTATGAAGCAAAATTGAGGACCTACAACTCTAAACAAGTAAATTAAATACTGAACGCTGCTACAAACACTGCATCATGGCCACCTTAATAATTCATAATTCAACCACAATTAAATAAACTTTGCAAACAGCATTTTTTAAATACACTTCAACAACTGCCGTTTTTTTTTAAGAATATCTGCTAAAAATTAAAACCTATTTACATTTCATCCAACTTAGATATCTCATTATAAATTTAAATAAATATTTGTTATTAATCTTAAATATTTTAATAAATTTTGTTTTTTATAGGTACGAGAAGGCTTTCAGATATAAGATTCCAAAGAGCCATGAAAAAAAGACAATGATATTAGAAAGTGCTACCGGACAAACATTTACAGGTCCTCTATGTCTTTTACTAGGAGGTCTTGGCATATCAATAGCGGCTTTTTTTGGAGAGCTAATATATTTCAAAAAAGCTAAATATCTTAAGGAGCATAGTTCATAAGCTAAAACATTTTATTTATACATGTATAAATTTAAAAAAAAATATGTAGCGACACTTTGCAGTAGCTTTTTAATAGAGTGATATCGTAGTGTAGCATGCTTATTGTAGAATATTCTCTTTACAAGTTATAAAGGGCACCTTATTTTCTTTTGCCTAATTAAATGGTCAAGTATATACTGTGTGTAATTTATTTAAACCTATGTTCTAATATAGACTACGAAATGGAAGCATATTTCATTAAAAATTTTGTTATGTTGGCGTAATGATGTAAGTAAAAGACATACCAGAAAATTATAACTAGCAAAATAAAAAAAAAGCTTTTACCAAAAGCAGTACACCCAGGTGGACTACTCGTTTATGCACTTGGATATAACTGAAGCTTGTAAGTAGATCACAGAGGATTTAAATACATTTTTTCCAATGTTAAATTAAATCCGGAAAATCCAGTTTGCTTCTGTTTGGAAGGAAGGTTGACTGGCTCAACTACTTCCAAATTGTTAACGTACAAACATAATTTGCAACTGGTAAAATTTTGGGATTGCTGCTAGATAGCGACATGCAATTTGGAAGTTGTATCTTCTTCTTCGAGTGCCTTCTCCTATCAAAGATCGGCAATAATGTTGGCGAATTCTTCTCTATCTTGGGCCATTTTCAGCAAAGTGTTTGAACCCAAGCCTGTCCAATCTCGTATGTTCTTAAGCCAGGAGCACTGCCTGCATCCTGGTCCACGTCTACCTTCGATCTCACCCTCTATCATGAATTGTAGAAATTCATATCTATTGTGTCTCATTACATGACCGAGATATGCAATTTTTCGCTTTTTTATGATTTCGATGAGTTCACGTTCTCTGCCCATACGATGCAAAACCTCTAAATTTGTGGTGTGAGCAGTCCAAGGAACTCGCAACATTCGTCGATACACCCACATTTCGAATGCCTCGAGTCTGTTTAGACCGCCAGCCTTAACGTCCACGCCTCAACCCCATACAGAAGCGTGGAATATATGTAGCACTTTACAAAATTGTATCTAATTTGTATATCAAGTGACCTATCGCTTAACAGGCTTCGCCTTTTTAAGAAATTTGCCCTAGCCATTTCAATCCGAGCTCTGATTTCCAAGTATTTAAACTTAGAGACCTTGGTTATCTGTGCCCCGCATAGGTTTATATTAATTGGTTGATTTGGATTCAGGTTAACCGCCAATATTTTTGTTTTTGCGGTGTTGATTTTTAAGCCTAATAGATCTCCTTCGGCTGATATCTTGTTAAGTAGTCGCTGCAAGCCATCAGGACTGTCTGCGACTATAACTGTGTCGTCGGCATATCGTAGATTATTTATCAATTTTCCATTCACTTTTATGCCATCATCTGCACCTTCAAGTGCGTTTTACAATTTCGGAGTACATGCTAAAATTTCGGAGTACATGCTAAAAAGCATAGGGCTCAGTACACAGCCTTGTCTGACTCCACGTTTAATTGGTACAGTTTTTGTTTGGGTGTTTTCAATCTGCACTGTCGCCACCTGGTGTTCATAGAGGTAATTAATGATTTTTAGATCTTGGGAGTCTAAACCTTTACTTTCTAGTATGTTCAGCACCGTGCTATGTTTGACACAATCAAATGCTTTAGCATAATCTATGAAACACGGGTATACTTCCTTTCGCTGAGCTCGACACTTCTGCAGCAAGACCGATAGCGCAAACAAAGCCTCTCTAGGTCCCAGTCCCTCTCGAAACCCCATCTGCAGTTCGCTCAGATCCTGCTCCCATTTCCTATGTATTCGATTATGTAGGACCTTTAGAAACAACTTTAATATCTGACTCGTTAAGCTAATTAGTCGAAACTCATCACATCTTTTTGCGCCTGGTTTTTTAGGAATAGGGACAAATCTAGATTTTAACCAGTCTTGAGGTATATATCCATTGTTATAGATGGTATTAAATAGTTTGGTCAGGATTTTTCAGTTTTCTTCATTTATAAGTTTCAGGACGTCTGGACAAATGTTGTCTGGTCCTGCTGCTTTACCGTTTTTATTCCCTTCAAAGCCTTCTCTATTTTTGCAGTCATTATATTTGGTCACATTTCTGTTTGACGTTGGTTACGAAAGTGGGCACCTTTGTCGTCGAAAAGATCAGAAATATAATTTGACCACATTTCTTGCAGTTCTTGTGTGTATAAGACTGTCTTGTTGTATTGATTTACTATTTTTGTATATGTTGGGGATTTACGGTTTCCTGTAATTTCCTGAACTCTTTTGTGGATATTAAGGTTGTAGTATATCAAGATGAATTATGCTTGTATTTTCAAGGGTTAAAAAACTATATTTCTGTTGGCATTATTTAAATCGATGAAGTAAGCTCTTGTTGTGTGATTCACTGGTATTATTTTTAACCATTGTCTTTCTGTCTACGATCTGGGTTTACGTTGCTGTGATGTTGCAAGGATTCAAAGAGTGCAGTATTGGGTTGATCTATGGGATAAGAAAATATTACAGTACATGAAGTGCTTTTGGGTCTACTGGATGGTTGAATATAGGTAAAAAAAAACAAGCGTAGAGACTATTTCACTGGCTTCGCAGGAGTTTGTTGTTTTCTCTGTAACCGTTTTTGCTGTTCGACAGCATCATCAAACAGCAAAACCGGTTATAGAGAAAAAACAAAACTTTGTGAAACCAGAGAAATTATATTTGCTTAGTATGGCAATTTACTCTCGGCGAAACACATCATATATATATATATATATATATATATATATATATATATATATATATATATATATATATATATATAGTCAGAAGGAAGGAGTAACAGTCGTTACACGTTAGCGTGCTAAAATTTGTATGATATTAAGGGCAATTACGACCAAAAAACGAGGGCTATATTTTAAAGAGAGTCACTCTGTACTAAAACTCGATATATTTCGCTAGGAGTTCCTAGCATCTTCAGGAGCAAGCACTGTAACTAATTATAAAATCAACGCCCAAACATTGAAAACAGGGTAATTCTGCCACAAGACATGCTAAAAAACAACAATGCAAAAAACATGTAAAACTCACGCGAACATTTCTACTTTCAAAACATTCATTTTTACTTTTTCATGTCTAGCTTTGAATGTTTTGAAAGTAGAAATGTTCGCGTGAGTTTCACATGTAATGTAAGAATGTTTTTTGCATTGTTGTTTTTTAGCATGTCTTGTGGCAGAATTACCCTGTTTTCAATGTTTAGGCCTTGCTTTTATAATTAGTTACAGTGCGTGCTCCTGAAGATGCTAGGAACTCCTAGCGAAATATATCGAGTTTTAGTACAGAGTGACTCTCTTTAAAATATAGCCCTCGTTTTTTGGTCGTAATTGCCCTTAATATCATACATATATATATATATATATATATATATATATATATATATATATATATATATATATATATATATATATATATATATATATATATATATAGTGATGAAGCGTTATTTTCCATCTAATTATTAGAAAACTCATAACTTCTAATTAAATAATTGATTTAATATCAAATAACAAAATACATACATAAATATATGGTAAAATATTTCACCGTGAAATATTTTTGAAGCAACTTGTATTTAACTAAACGTGTATTTCGTATTTATTATCTTATCGCTCTTGATAAGACAGATAGAATTCCAATCAACGCGTAATTTTTTATCTGCTATTAAATCATATAAAAGGCGATACTGCACGAGGTAGGGACAGTAGTAGTAGTTCTGCCGGCAAGGATGTAACATCGAACTGTCCCCAGTCCGTCCGAGTCCGTACCGATTCCGCACCGATTCCGCTTTACGTCAGATCGCACCAGCTTTAGCCTATTTCGTTGTACATAAATATTTTTTTATGTGAGAAATTGCCCGTTTTAGTTAACTAATATTTTGTAGCGAATTTTTATGCTTTTAATCTTCCGCAGCTCGTTCAAATTTTAACAATCTGGATATTTCAGTATTGTGCTACCTATCGCTGTAGCTCTATAATGTTATAGTATCTTGTACTGTTTTTATGGGAATGCTAAGGATTCACAGCTCACTTAAAGAATCAAGATATTCCCATCTTGGATTCATCCTGATAGGAACGCTGAGAATTCACAGCCTATCTAGGAAAATCTAAGGAACACGTTTATTCCAAGTTAACTCCTCGAAACTTGTCTAGACCTGATGCACCTTGAATAAACGTTGCAAATTATGTAGATATAAGAAAATAACAAAAAACAAGATACGGAAAAATAAGAACGAATAAAAATGTTCTGGAAGCGTAAGAAAAGGAAGATGCTTGGTAAAAGGAGAAGGGCAAAATACGTTACACATTTTCTAAGAGATAATAAGTTTGTAGCAACAATATTATTTGGAGAACACCTACTTAAAACAAGGAGTTATACCGAGGGTAACAATTTTCAAAGACCACGCAAAATTGGTTATTAAGCCCAAACATAAACCAATAGGTTAGTTTGGTTTGAGTTAATTGGCCTTGAAACATTAATTGGCCACAGACTTCTGAATTCTGCAATGGAGCAATAGTATACTAATTTCTACAATGGTGTCAGTAGATAATGGAAAACGAGGCTAACATTAATTTGATAATTAATTGTCTCAGGTAGGGCGATTGGTAACATAGTACAACATAAACTGTTAGTTCCATTAAATAAAATAAAAATTAAAAAATTAGAAAGAGCGATTATATTTGGAATATTTCAGATTATTAGGATAAACGGGGACACTCTCTTCTCTCAAAGCATTTTTGTAATTTAAAAACAAGACTGGACAACTGATCACATGGGTTTAAAACGATGGGACCTTAACTAAAATTACAACAATCTAAATACAATTCTTATAACTAAATCCTGAGCTTTAATTGATGAATGAAAGTAAATAATACATTGCGTATATTCAAGTCGTTCAGGCAAATAAGGGTTGTCAATTTTGCAGAAAACTGTATTTCGAGAGATGTTTTGAGCTACGCCAGAGTTGCTCTCGGCAATCACCGTATTAAGAGCACTGAAATAATGAATGATCATGATTTTCTATGGGGTTGTTGTCACATGAACAATACTGACTATAGTAAACACGCTAATCTTATACAAGTGAGATGGAAAACAGGCATGGTTTAATTTCATTCTGATAATGGTTGTACAGTAAGATAGGTTTCGTCAATATGTAATATCGTTTTAGAATGTTGGATGGATGAGGACATATAGATTTAGTGATCTGTATGCAAAACTAAGCCACTCTTTTTCCTAATTATGTATTGCCTCTATTTTGATATGTCTATTAATATCTTCTATCCTCTCCTATTTTACAGAAGTTTTCTGTAGACACTTTGGCCAATTTATCCACTATATCATTTTCCTACAGTCCGTTCTGTCCTTTTACCCACATAAATGAAACTGTATTTCCATTCCTCAGTATTTGTTGGTAAAAACCCACAATTCCGCAAATAATTAATAATTATAACAATTTTTCAGCGATAGTGGGACAGATTGCAATCTGAGAGAATGTTTGTTTTTCTAAATCATTATACTGTGAACATTTATGAGCTTCCTGTATTGCAAAAGCCTCTGCCATATATATATATATATATATATATATATATATATATATATATATATATATATATATATATATATATATATATATATATATATATGACATATTTGATTCTCGGGTTGAACCGCGTCCAGAATTTATGAAAACTCGACGTTTCGGCTCCTGTTTTGGAGCCATTTCCAAGAGGTAAAGGAAATATGTAAGTGGACAAAGGTGGGTTGGGTTGTTGTAGCTCGATTACGGGGCTTCAATCTGCCTACTCCCGAAATCTCGCCGGAGATCGTCTGTGTGGTCTCAGTGTGTTCAATTCTAGGCCTCAGAGAGATCTGGCAGTTCGTTGCAAGTCTTGTCTTATATATGTCGTACCGTCTACCTGCTTCGTTATCAGTGAAAGTAGTAGGGTCAAGATCAATTAAGTGAGGGGCTTTGGTCACGGTACTTAGAGGATGAGGAGGATTAAGAGGGTCACCGGCATTTGTTGAGGATGGGGCAATAAAATTGTCTGGAATTTACTTTCTTTTTGTGTGTTTGTAAAGAAGATATAATAGGTTTCCAAGTAGTCGAAAGGCGAAGTCCATCATCTCTCTTATTAAACAATCGGGAAGTTTCTCAATCTCGTTTGGTTCGCGGAGGGGATCAATTAAGTGGGGGGCTTTGGTCACGGTACTTAGAGGATGAGGGGGATTAAGAGGGTAACCGGCATTTTTTGAGACAGGATGGGGCAATAAAATTGTCTGGAATTTATTTTCTTTTTGTGTGTTTGTAATGCAGATATAATAGGTTTCCAAGTAGTCGAAAGGCGAAGTCCATCATCTCTCTTATTAAACAATCGGGACGTTTTTCAATCTCGATTGCTTCTCGGATAATTCTCGTTTTGAAGTTATAAACCGGTGCTATTGTTTTGGCATTATCGAAGTCTATTTTGTGTCCTGTATGAATATGATGCATGGCCAGCGCCGATGAGGGGTCAGATTTTCTAACTGTGAATTTTTTTAACCAAGTACTTGTTAGAAAGACATTCAATGTAAAGCCAAAAGAGTATATTTAGCCTTCAACCATCATGGAAACACAAAACAACAATTTCTGTGCTAAAAATGCACCTCTATAACAAAATGGGTGCTACCGGCTTTGTGTCAGGACCGCTTCACCCGGAGATGATGACATTGCCCCAATGCTTATCTTAAAACTGAGGAAGTGCGGAAGATACAATGAAATACAAGGAGATATTCGGAACATAGAGGCATTGTGACAGCGACAAGGCTATACCACCTTCAGTTTGTAATTTTTGTTATTTAAAAATCAAAAGAGATCTAAGGTCAGTATGAAGCAACAAGTTTTAAGTACGCCTTTCAATTCACGTTATTGTAATTCTACTTTACATAAAAATCATTTTAAAAGTAGCTTGTTTGGTTAATATCAAACTATGATTTATGATTTATTAATTAGATCTAATTGCTTTTCCAATAATATTAGATGTAATTAAACAGTTTTGTTACAAAATAAACATACGAAAATGCGTGTTTTTTATTGTGTCAGAATTATAGAGGCGAAAGAGTTGCTGTGACACCAGTTTAATCTGAAAACTTGTAGATAATTCTTTAATATATATCTGGTTCTTACTAAGACGATTTGTTTAATCAGAGAAATTAAGTAATAAATACGTTATCTAAAGCAGGTTAAAACCCAGCAAGAATGTATTCATTTATTTCTTAAGTATATTACTAATATTACTCCTGCTTACCTGTATGTATTTTGAAGCCACTATTTCAAAGGCTGTCTGTAATATCAATAGTCTTTATTTAAGTTGTAATTTTTCTCAACAAACTGTTACTTTTGATCGACTTAAAAAAGTACGAGCTATCTCTATGTTCTCTGATTTATCGACAATACCTAAACCGCTGTGAATGATTTTTACTCCGTTGCGTTCAGTGATGTCCGGCGGTAGTCTCGTTGGGTTTGCTTTGTACCTACTTTACTATTTTCTATAAATAATAATAGCACAGCATAATAAGTGATTATGCTGTAATAATACTATCTCTTTCTCTCTCTCTCTCTCTCTCTCTTGGGTATGTGCGTGGGGTTGAGTGGTATGCTGGCAAGAGTGGTGACATTCCTTGGCCACGGTTGAGTAGAAGTATCATTGTGGCTAGACTTTGGCGAGGCTTTGGTATGGTGTCATCCATGCTTTGTGTTTGTTTTTTTAAACCTTAATAATTTAACAATTAATTATATTGTGTTCTATGGGTGTACCTTTTTAAAAAAGACATAACAATGGCATTGTGCTCATATAAAAATAGAGTGTATATTGTAATATACTATATGCATATCATCACAGTCTTAAGGCTATGTTGCCTTCCTGACTTTCTGTGTCCAGCAACTTTTTCATTTCATTGTAGCCTTCGCATTTATCAACTTGTCCAGATTTCCACAAAAATGTTCCTCTTGATGTCTTCCTTTAGTATGGTTGCCAAGAAGTTATTATATTTTAAAACATGGCCAAGCAATTGTGCCTACTTTTAGCACTGATGGTCTTCTTTGCAATTCTTTATCCGTTTCAGTGAATTTTCTTTAAAAAATTACTAATGAGGGGTTCCCGACTTTTAAATTTTGCAAAAATTTCTTCAAATGAGCTCGAACTAGGCCCCCTATAAAACATATCCAGGGTCAGTTTCTATATATATATATATATATATATATATATATATATATATATATATATATATATATATATATATATATATATATATATATATATATATATATATATATATATATATATATATTTAGAAACAAAACACAAAATTTTCCCGGAAGACCTGGTCCGTTTTTTCTGGCTAACAAACTTGTCCAAGCCACTTGCAAAAGGAAGATACTCACCAAATTTGATCAAGATTGGTCCATCATTTTTTTAGTTATATATATATATATATTATATATATATATATATATATATATATATATATATATATATATATATATATATATATATATATATATATATATATATATATATATATATATATTGCAAGTTGCTTGGATAAGGTCGTTAGCTAGGATAATCGACACAGTTTTTCCCTGAATATATTGTGTTTTCTATCGGAAAAAAATTAAATCTCCGAAATAACAAAGTAAGGGCAATCAATAATATAGTAACGGTACGCTTGTTTGTATTATAAAGAGTGAACCATGTAGCAAAATATAGGTCTTTAAGTTTAAAGACAAAAAAGTTATGGGCATTTAAAAAAAATGGGGTTTTAGTCAAAACGTCAAAGTTGCGATTTGAAACGTCAAAATTGGCAACATTTAGGCAAAGAATCAGAGACAAATACGGATTATGTAAGGAAAATGTTGCAAGAAGAGTGTTATGCAAACCTGTAAGTTTCAGCTTCAACCGTCATTGTCCTTCATTTTACTAAAATATTTCCATAAATTTCATTTGAAATAGACCCTTTCTCTGATGTTTGGCAGTAGTTTTAGTTAAGTTTATGGTTTAACGGTCTATAACATTTAGCTAATTTTCGTAGAAAAAGTTCGTTAATGAGGCGAACGCGATTTTGGACTTTTTAAAAGATTTCTTCAAATGAGTGCAAACCAGGCCCCCTAGAATCCATATCCGTGATTAGTTTCAGTTTTTATTTGTTTACATATATACAGGGTGACGCATTTTTACGGTAAAGCTCAATATAATTGTTATTATATAAGATACGAGAAAAATTGTGTACGTTAATTATAGGGTGTCTTAAGCTGCATCTAATAAAATTATTTTGACAAACGCAGGGTGGCCCATAAGTCGTTGGTGATAACTAAAATTTTTTTCGAACACCCTTATATTATTGCATTTTTTATTGAAATATGGTGCATGTTTGTAAACAAAAATCTAGACCCAGTAAGTGCGTTTTGGTAACGAATTTTGATTAAATGCTTCAAATTTCAATAACTCAATTTGCTATTAACCTAAGGTTTGTTGGCTAGGAAACCAGTTTTCTCGGAAACAAAAAGTTTATATTTGGAAAATTTTTATGCATTTTCAAACAATAAGTTATTTTGATAAAATATGGTACATTGTTTCTACTGTAGAGGTTATACTGGTAACCAAATTGATGACTGCTTGCATTAAAGAGACATATTTGCTATTAGAAACATTTTTATGAAGATTCACTACCATAACGCACTTGCTGCGTCCATACTTTTTCCTTTTCAGCATTATTAATAATAGAACCGTTTTAATTTTTTAGATAATTTATTGTTTATTTTATGAATCAATTGAACAGATATGGTGATAATGGGCCATCATAGCCGTACGTCTATTGTTTTTGTAGCTTCATTTTATATAAATTGATTTCTATGGAGACTCTAATTTTGCAAAAATTTGGAACAATGAATTTATTTTTTACATTATATTCCAGCTCTCTCAATATATGTAACAGTATTTCTGCACCCCTAATATCATATGCTTTTTCAGGTCTACAAAAAATAAAGTTATATTTATTCTTCTCATTCTTCTATTGTTCTTTGTGTCAGCACCGCTTACCTAGCTCCTGGCTGAGGTCTAAATACAGACCGTGTTACATCTAGGTAGTTCAATTGAGCTCCCCAGTATATTTTTTAAAACGACTATTTGAATATTCGCCACATGAGTCTGTACACTTACTGTCCTGGAGCTGTTGCATTTTTGGCAGTTTGTGGCGTACTAATCCTTTCATTTTTATAAAGGTCATTACTGTTTTTTGTCTAAAGTGCACGGTTATGGAGATATAGGTCGAAACGGTTTTTCTCAAAATGGCGGCACTTCCGCCCTCCTAATTTGTAAGGATTTTGTGTTTTTACATTCAGTATGTAATTCTGAACCTATCTATAAAAAAAAATTACTCCTGTAGTTTAATGCAGAAAAAAAATCTCTATTGCCTGTACAATTTTACGAAAAACTAAAGTATAGTGAAACCACCAGTTGTGGCCACCTTAAGCGAAACTTCTAATTTCAATAGCTATCTGTTAAGGAGAAACATAGTTAAAAGAGTTTGCGTTAGTGGTCTCCATTTTTCATATATCTTACTTTCGAATCATTTATCAATGAAAAAATATAGATTTTATTAAAATAATTCCTGTTTGAAAAATATTTGCTAGTTGCGACCACCTAGACACCCGTTGCGGTCAATCGTATACACTTATTTTTCCCATCTGTGATAAGCTGGACTTATAGATGAATATTTACTTCGAGATTCAATTATGTGACTTCTGCGCTAAAGAAAATAATTATCGAAAAGAAACAAAAAATGCGATGCACTGTCAAAATTTGTCATCATTTATCAAAAACTTGCTATAATTGCTAGTATGTGCATCAGAAGAATAGAGACCGCAATTGCTGGAGCCGTTTGTAGTACTCACGGAAAAATTTTTCGTGCTTAATATCTCGTTCACGGCAGCTACTATTTCACGTCTACTTCAAGGAAAATATTTTAGACGCAGCAAGTGCGTTATGGTAGTGAATTTTTATAAAAATCCTTTGATGGCAAATATGTTACGTCTTCATAAAAGGCATCAAATTTAGTTAACAGTATAACAGCCTAACCTTTAAGTTATTTCATCAAAAAACTTTATTGTTCGAACAAGTACAAACGTTTTTCAAAATATTCAAGAAAAAATTGCGCCGGTTTTTCTGGCGAAAGAACCTCTTCGAGCAATTTATGCCAAGCTATAACTATTGTATTGTTTACGAAAATTTGGGAATATTTTTTTACAATAACTTATCAAACATTAATTATTGTTTAACAACATTTAACAAAAATTTTATAAAAAATCATTTCTACGAAAAAACTAAAAAAAAATTCTGCGAAAACTGACTATATATTTTCTACAAGAAAATTTTCTGAAAAAAAGTACATAAAATTTATTTATATACTCAGTGTGTAACTACAATACTTGAAAAAGAAATGAAAACGTAAAAAGTTATTTTTTTATCTTTTCACGGAAAGGTGAACCCGTGGAGGAAAAGCGAAATATAAGCAAAAAAATAACTTATATTTTCATGTCACAAGCTGCCAGAAATAAGCTTACTTAAGCCTCTCCTTTGCAAGTTTTATTTGACATTTGTGAAAATATGTGAAAACAATTTATCAACTACATACACGCTGGCCCAACAGGGCAGGGCGTTCAAGTTCAATATCTCGTATGTTATGTCCATACTAAAGTCCTGTTAGAAATAGTAAATTGAATAGTAAATAGTTAATTTTTTTTTGTGGTATTATAATCTTGAAGGTTAGACATTATTAGACTAATGTTTGACAGTCTGTAACAATTTTATTTATTAGTGAGATGCAACAGAGCATAGAAAATAGAGAATTTCGTAAGTCAGAAATAGAAAACCATAGAATAAATAAATTGAGTGATAGCATGGAGTAATTAAAGGAAAAAATATTTTTACTCAGTAATTTGCAGTCTAATTTAATAACACCCATCATATTAGACTGCATACCACATCTCAAAAGAAATGGCACTATTTAACGTAACAAAATTATGGCGATCCCACCAGGATTGAGAATTAAGTAACAAAACATTCTGACTCGGACACGATTAAGTGTTTAAATGCTTGCTAAAGGGGGAGGTCACAATTCGTTGGACAATTTCAAATACATAATAAGTTTGTAGCAACGTTATTTTGAAAACGCATACTTTGAAAAAACGAAAAGCTAGACCAATGGAAAAGTTAGGGAAAACCAGGAACAATTGATGAAATGCGGAAGCTACAATGAAATGAAAAAGTTCGGGACGCAGCAAGTGCGTTATGGTAGTGAATTTGCATACAATTGTTTTTAATTTCAAATATGTTTTTTTCAAGAAAACAGGCATTAAATTCGGTTACCAATATAACCTACATAATAGAAACAATCTGCCATGTTTCATAAAAATAACTTTACTGTACAAAAATTTCCGAAAATAAACTAAAGTGTTCCTGAAAAAAAAACGGTTTCTTGGTCAACCTTATAAGTTAATAGCAAATTGAATTATTTAAATTTGAAGCATTTAATAAAAACTCGCCACCATAACGCACTTGCTGCGTCAAGAATTTTTTTCCTACACACATGCATAATATTTTGATGGAAAATGCAAAAATGCGATAAAATAAGGCGTGTTCGATTAAAAAAAAATTGTATCACCAACGACTTCTGGGCCACCCTGTGATTGTAGAAATAATGTTTTAAGATGTAACTCATGACACCCTATAATTAATGTATAATTTTTTTTTGGCATCTTGTATAAAAACGGATATATTGAGCTTTATTCATTTTTTACAAAAATTTAAAAAAATATATATACCATTAAATGATAAACTCTATAGCTAAGACTAATGCCCAAGCATCAGAGAAAGGGTCCCATTTAAAATAAATTTTCTGGAAATATTTTAGTAAAATAAAAGACAATAACGCTTGAAACTAAGACTTCAGGGTTTGTAAAGTTAGTTCACCTCCCCGTGGTGCACCCTGGATAGCGTCTACTATTAGACGTGAACTAAATGAACTAACCAAACCGTAACCTTCCTAGTCATGTCTTAGGAGGGCCGGGAATGCTTGCCTTAATTGGCCGGCATTGCGAGGAGAGTCCTCTATAAAAAACCCACATCGCAAGGTCGTTGGCGGGTTGGTGCCGAGGCGATGATGCTTCTGGCCGATATGGCCGAGCATTGGCAGGATGGTAATTCTGTCGCTAACGTTAACCCTCCCCAGGGAAACCGGGCGACCTCCCTGTGTAAATGCCAATTCATGGGATGCGGGGCTCTTCCATGGAGGTCTATTTTCCCTTGCTGCTCGTGGGACCAAACATGGACACGACTTACACAGACCCAATAGAGGAGGTGGCAGCATTCAACCTTCCACTGGAACCTCCAGAGGGAAAAAACAGGGGAAAGGAAAGTCCACCCCTAGGACGACTACCAAAGGTAGACCCTCCTATAGGAAGCTTGGTTATCGAGCTCCTAAAAAGGAGGAGGAACCTGCACCATAATTCCCTTTTCCTTTAAGCTCCTTAAACTACTCCTTTTTCCTCCATACATTCCTATATTCCTACCCCCATGCCCACCAACTTAAGGTGCATTCAAGCTAATCTGCATCATGCTAAGGCTGCGACATACCTCCTTAGCATGAAATTAAAGGAAGAGCAAATAGATATTGCTCTTCTCCAAGAGCCCTGGACCGCTAATTCGGAACGAACAAAAGGGCTGGGTAACACTTCTGGTAAGATAGTAGAGGTGGGCTCTGGTACTACCCCAGAGCCTGTATCTGGATCAGAAACAACTTGCAGTATTTTACACTTTCAGAGTACTGCACCAAGGACATGGCATCCATCCATCTCGTGATCACATCCGGAGGGACCAGGCTGGAAGTAGTGGCCTGTTCGGCCTATTTCCCTTGAGACAGAGATGCAGAACAACCACCTCCAGCAGAGGTGCGGAAATTGATCGCCTACTGCAAGAGGAACAATTATCACCTCGTAACGGGGTGTGATGCGAACTCCCATCACTTGGCTTGGGGGAGCACGGACACTAACAGACGAGGTGAATCATTATTTGAATACATTTTAGGGGAGGAGCTGGTTGTCAACAACATAGGCTCGGAACCCACCTTTCTTACAGCTAACCGGAGAGAGGTTTTAGATCTTACGATCAGCTCAAGGCTTTTGAGCTCAAAAATCCTCAAATGGAGGGTGTCGTCTGAACCCTCATGTTCAGACCATGCCCATATCCTATTTGAAATTGAAACAGGCCCTAGACCTGTGTTGGAGTATCGGGACCCGAGGAGGACGGATTGGGAGGGATACAAACAGTCCCTCGCCGGCAGACTTGGGTCCGCAATCCCCACAGTGAGGGATCGTGATGAGATCGAGATTGCGGCCGAACAGGTTAGGGAAGCTGTGGTCTCTGCCTATCACGAAAACTGTCCACTGAGGTCAAAGAGAGACAGTCGGGGGTCTACTTGGTGGAATAATAACCTCGATAAACTACGAAGAGAAGTTAGACGTCTCTTCAATCGTGCTAAGATTACAGGCAACTGGGAGCAATATAAAACTGCTCTAACACATTATAATAAAGAGATCAGGAACGCTAAGAGGGAGTCCTGGAGGAGGTTCTGCGGGGACATTAATAATTTGCCCAGCAGCGCCAGAATCCACAGGATTCTCTCACGCGACCGTGTACAGGAACTGGGATCGATAAAACGACCAGATGGTTCCTTTACTGAATCTCGGAAAGAAACGTTAGAGCTCTTAGCACACACACACTTCCCAGATTGTCTGATCCTGAGCAACGGTGAGGTCCTACCAGCTGAGGGACGATCTAAACGCCCCCAAAGGGAGGACTGGCTAGTTGCTCGGAGAATAGTTACAGCCTCGACAGTGGAGTGTGCTGTGAATCATTTCCAGCCATTCAAGTCGCCAGGGGAGGATGGGGTGGTACCGGTCCTACTACAA
The DNA here is from genome assembly GCA_964006375.1 of Tillus elongatus. Lineage (NCBI taxonomy): Eukaryota > Metazoa > Arthropoda > Insecta > Coleoptera > Cleridae > Tillus > Tillus elongatus. Next base: position 90,298,043 of record OZ023268.1, read on the forward strand.
AAGGGACTGGAGATTCTCCTACCCTTCCTTATCAGGCTGTTCAGAGCCAGTCTGGCCTGGAACTATATTCCTTCCAGCTGGACGGTGGTTAGGGGGGTTTACATTCCCAAATTGGGACGTAATGACCTCCTACCTACTTCACTGAGACCTCTCAGTATTACATCATTCCTCCTGAAAGGATTGGAAAAAATACTGGACGGACACATTAGGGGGAACATCTTACCCAAGAACCCCCTAAATACCCACCAGTATGCCTATCAAACTGGCAAATCAACTGAGTTAGCGCTCAATAACCTCGTCGAGAAGATCACACACTCTCTGGAAAATGGAGAGGTTGCGGTGGCGGCATTTCTCGACATAGAAGGAGCATTTAATAATGCATTACCGATCTCCCTCTACGAGGCCACTATCGCTAGGGGGGTGGAACCTACCATCTGTGGCTGGATCGGAAACATGCTGCACAATCGGACCATTATTACCTCATTACGGGGAGAGGTGGTCAGCGTTAGGGCTGCGAGAGGGTGTCCTCAGGGGGGCGTTCTATCCCCCCTGTTGTGGTCCCTCTTTGTGGACGACCTGCTGGCTATCCTCGGACTCTGGGAGGTTGATGTCCAGGCGTATGCGGATGATCTTGTCATAATGGTTAGAGGCAAATCTGAGGAGGAACTGTCTAGTACTCTTCAAGAAGCACTAAATGTAGTCAATGATTGGTGCCGTAGGGAACAGATGTCTGTGAACCCTCGCAAAACGATCATTGTCCCGTTCACCAGAAGAAGAAGGTTGGACAAATTAAAACCACCTAATCTTATGGGGGAAAACATTCCATTTTCGGACCAAGCAAAATATCTGGGAGTTATCCTAGATAAGAAGCTCAACTGGGACAGACAGTTAGAAAATGTTATCCGCAGGGCTAAGATGTCCCTGTGGACCTGCCGGAGAATCTGTGGGAACAACTGGGGAACAAACCCCCAACAGATGTACTGGCTCTATGTAGTGGTTATCAGACCTATGATAACATATGGAGCCATAGTTTGGTGGCCTAAGGTACTTCGTGGTACCGCGAGGGCCAAACTGGCTCATCTACAAAGACAAGCATGTCTGATGATAACGGGAGCGATAAGCACCGCACCATCAGTCGCTCTGGAGGTCCTCCTCAATATTCCCCCACTTCACATATGGCTGGAGAGGGTGGCGAGGTGGACAACGTACAGACTAATACAAACGGTGGATAACATGCCGAGGGAAGTCAGTCTGAGGGGGTCCGGACTCCTTGATGACAGTGATTGTCACAGGATTCTGGGAATGGTCTCGGACTTGATGCCTACAAAAATCACTAGAGATCTGTCTTTCAAGACCATCCTCCCGGAAAGGGAGGACTGGGACCGGAACCAATCGACCCTGTTGAGAGCGGACCTCTGCTGGTACTCTGACGGCTCCAAAACCAATATGGGAGTAGGAGCCGGCGCATATGGGGGCAGCACCGATGCTAGACTATCAGCTAGCCTCGGCAAGTACGCAACCATACACCAGGCAGAAGCTTATGCCATCGAGATGTGTGCAAGGGAAAGCTTAAAAGACCTATGCACAAACAAATCGATAAAGATATTTGCAGATAGCCAACCTGCAATAAAGGCTCTTGGTTCCTACCGGTGCAATTCAAAGACGGTATGGAGTTGTAAATCTGCCCTTAACGAATTGGGCAGCTGTAATGAGGTGTCGCTGGTCTGGATACCGGGTCACTCGGACCATGATGGCAACGTCGCGGCAGACGCGCTTGCCAGGAGTGGTGCCCAGTGTGACTTTGTCGGACCAGAACCGGTGCTGGGAATAACATCTTGCACAGCAAAACGCACCTTAAAGACCTGGACAGATAGAAGGACAATTCAATATTGGCAAAATCTTCCAGGATTAGCTCACTCTAAGGCCTTCATAAATGGCCTGTCTGAGTCAAGGGCTAAGAAACTTCTAGAGTTGAACAGACAACAACTGAGTACTCTAGTCGGCCTGTATACAGGACACTGTCGCTTGCGGCATCACATGCACCGTATTGGGATCGGTCAGGAGACCGAGTGCCGGCTGTGTATGGAGAATGACGAAACAGCAGAGCACGTGCTGTGTTCCTGTCCGGCAGCGGATAGGACTAGACACCTGCTCTTTGGCAAGGTAAAGCTTGCTCTAGAGGATCTGGATCAACTTTCGCCCGCAAAGGTTATCGACCTCTGTAGGAGGCTGGATTTGTTGGGCGAAATATAGACATTAGGCGTGAGCCACAATAGACCTTATGGTCGCGGTGGAGGGACCGATATGGACCACTCACAAACTAACCTAACATAACCTTGTAAAACACCCTTCTTGAGATATTTTCTTTCCATAGCCCGTATTAGATCCAGGTTCTTTGCCTAAATGTTGCCAATTTTGACGTTTTAAATGGCGAGTTTTGAGGAAAACCCTTTTTTTAAATGCCTATAACTTTTTTGTCTTTTATCTTAGAGAGCTAAATTTTGATATGTAATTTACCTATAATGATATAAACTCGCACATAAAATTGGTTGCCGTTACTTTGTTATTTCCCGAGATATAAAATTTTTCGAAGGACACCACAAAATTTCCAGGGAACACCTGCACCGATTTTCCTGTCTACCTGTACAAGCCACATGAAAAAGGAATGTATTTACCAAATGTAATCAAAATAAGCACATTATTATTTGAGTTATCGGTGTGATACACACACACACAGATATATATATATATATATATATATATATATATATATATATATATATATATATATATATATATATATATATATATATATATATATATAAACATATAAGAATCGAAACTGACCACGGATATGTGTTCTGTGGGGCAAAAGGAAGGTATTCACCAAATGTAATGAAAAACGTCATATTATTTTTTGAGTTATAGGCTTATCGGTGTGATACACACACACACACACACAGATATATATATATATATATATATATATATATATATATATATATATATATATATATATATATATATATATATATATATATATATATATATAAATTGAAACTGACCACGCATATGTGTTCTATGGGGTCTAATTAGTGCTCATTTGAAAAAAATAATTCATAATTCAAAAGTCGGGATCTCCTCATTAGTGATTTTTTCAAAGAAAATTCACTAAAAGAGATATTCGGAACAAGGGGCATATTTGCAGCCACAAGGCTTCACCACATTCAGCTTGCAATTTTAATTATTTAAAAATCAAAAGGAGTTCAAGGGCAGTACAAAAAACAAGTTTTAGGACCGCTTTTGTATATATTTCTACTTCAGATATAAGTTTATTTTAACTAGTTTGTTTGGTTAATATCAAACTAGGTTTCATGATGTATGCATTAGATCAAATTGCTTGACCAATCAAATTAGTCGTAAATAAACACAGATAAACATTTTGGTTGCAAAATAAACATATGAAAACCCATGTTTTTATTGTGTAAGAATTATAGGGGTGAAAGCGTTGCTGAGGCACTAGTTTAATCTGAAAATGTCTATATCATTTCTTTAATATATTTATATATCTGATTCCCACTGGGGCGATTTATTTAATCAAGGATATTAAGTAATAGATAAATATATGAAAGCCAACAAGAATGTATTTAGATGCTTCTTAATTATATTGCTGATCTGACTTATGTTTACCTCTGTTTATTTTAAAGTCATTATCCCAAAGGGCTGCCTGAAACATCTATAATCTTCTTCTAGGTTGTGATTAACCTCAACGAACTATTATTTTTGACAACTTAAAAAAAGTAGGAGGTATCTCTATTAGTTTGCTCATCTATCAGCAATATCTAAACTGCTGTGAATGATTTTTAAACCGTTACGTTCAGTAGGCTTCGGAGGTAATCTCGTTGAGTTTGTTTTGTACTTGCTTTGCTATTTTCTATAAATAATAAAAATAGCACTGAACAGTCTGAACAGTTAAAATTTTGAAAGTCCAACCGGCGATGGTATTGTTCTTATATAAAAATAGTGTGTGTGTGTGTGTGTGTGTGTGTGCGAGCGTGCGTGCGTGCATGAGTGTGTGTGTGTGTGTGTGTGTATGTGTCTGTGTGTAAGGTCATCTCTTGGCTGCGGCTACTCTGGCCATACGCTCGTTTTCTAATATGAAGTAGTTTACTGTCATTTCCCGTATATTCACCACCCCAAGTATATTACGGGAAAGGGTGACTTATATTGTTGTTTTCAGACTGTTTGGTGCATTTTTTATTTTTTATTGTATTTAAACATTTAAGTTCTATTGTTTGAGACTTTTTATAATTTCAGTTTCAATGGAAAGCATGCTTAAGCACGCAGCCATAAGAATTATATTTATTTTACCACTATCAGCAGCACTTGTGGCAGAAAACGGAAAAAGCAGAATGCTGGAAAAACTTACTGAATCAAAAATTCCAATACATTTTTTTCAACAGTTATCTGAACATACTTTCGTTTTCCATTACGATAACAGAACCTCTGAGAAAACTAACACTATTATTAAACAAAATATGATCGATATAAGGTCTAAGCTTCTTATAAATTACAGCACTGCGACTAGTTTTGGTCGCCCAAAAGGCTACAGGATTGTAAACATAGTGCTATTATCTGATCTTTTCCAGTTCTCAATTTTCAGCAAAATCAATTATAATATTATAAACCAGGATGTAGTTATATTGCTTGTACAAGAGATAAATTTTAAAGCGAAACATATTAATAAACACCTGAAGATGAAAATCATCTGGCAACTTCCAGGTGTTCATAGAGCATCTGCTATATTTCTCTTCAGTTTTAAAAACCAACAATTTTACTGGTATTGTTATTACTGCCGGGAAAATTCTGGAATGATGAAATTGGTTGACACTAGTCAAAAGGTTTCAAAGTATATTGAATATTATAATAAACACAATAATTTTTATGGTCGCAAGTTCACAGTTGGATACGTTAACGCACCTCCATATTTTTCTTGTGGGTAAGTATAACTAAGAAACCTGGGAGAAGGAAATCTTGGTGGCTTCCAGGTTAAATAAATGGTGGGCCATCTCTTTATTTTTAAGGTGCTTATTATTTTGAGACAGCGCAACATTGACGTGTTTAATATCGTATAATCTAACACCTCGGCTGAACGAAATAAATCATTTTACGCTAAATCCATTCCAGGAAATATGAAAAACCTATTTTCAAAATTTGTGTTCTGTTGCGATCACTATGCAAATTTCAAAAGGAACTTTTGGTCAAAATGCAACTCTTCAGCGCCGGTTGCAAGCGAAATTATTCGAACCAGCATGCCTGTCGATTTGAAGCTATCCGCGCGCTCATTCAGTGGGCAGAAATGAAAAAGATATGCGGCTGTGGTCTAATGTATGCTTGATAATGTAAGAATCATAACTTGTCACTGAACTCAGCTGTTAAATATTGGTCGTACTTCTTTGAGAAAAATATTGGTTTCTTCTGACCATCAGCTTATGAGAGAAAAATAAATAGAAAATTACAGGAAAATGACCACAGGCTGGGGTTTAAATAAAACCGTTATGCCTCGACGCGTTTACGGAACAATGAGTATCATTGTTAAAATGAGGGCGAAATCGGGCATATTGTTGGTATGCGGAAGCAGGTTTTTCAGTCTTGAAAATTTCCGACCTTATAGGACGATGTGTGTGAACAGCGTTACAATGTGGGTCGACGTGGTCCGAAGAAGGAATTAATAACCGTCGTCATGGATTCGGACGACCTCGAGCAACTTCAGCACGGGAAGATTGTCATTTGAGGATTGCGACTTTACAAAACAGTTTCTACAACATGGTCGGTTAGAAATTCTTGGTTAGGAGTTTTACAACAAAGAGTCTCTATGGCAAGGATATCTCGTAGAATATGTGCTTTCAAACTACGTTCGTATGAACAATTTTTATGTCTCCCACTGACATCACGGCATCGTGCTGCATCTTGAGTGGTGTAACGGCAGATCAAATTATGATGGTAAATGAAATCGTGTTGTGTTCTCTGATGAGTCCCGATTCTGTCTTTGGGTTAAAGATGATCGCAAAGGAGTAAGACGATTACATCTACGAGAACGTCAAAGTTTAGAACTTGCTGTAGAACGACGTACAGCTCTTTAACAGGGGGTGATGGTATGGGGTGCGGTAACATACGGTTGCAGGTCATCTCTAGTTTCAATTGAAAAAAGTTCAAATGCAAATGAAAAAAAATACGAAACGTAATACAGTCTGTTTCACTGCCATACGTACGAGGTTTAATTCAGCGCCTTTTCTAATAAGACAACGTACAAGAAAATAACGTGACTCTGCTTCCATAGCCTTGTCACTCCTCAGACCTGTCACCAATCGAGCATGTAAGGGATGTGATCGCCAATAGACTGGGTAATTTACCACAACCACGAAATAACCTTATTGACCTTCGACACCGAATTCAAAAATCCTGACATATTCCTCAGAATACCATAAATGATTTAATTTAAAGCATGCCTCGAGGAGTTATTGAATGCAAAATAAACTGCCGCAGACCCACTGATTATTAAATATTTTTTGGTATTTTCGTTCGAAAATGTAATCATTTTTTAAGTTTTGTTAAACACATATTATGCATAAATTGTATTATATATATATATATATATATATATATATATATATATATATATATATATATATATATATATATATATATATATATATATATATATATATATATATATATATATATTTGTTTGAATTGTTAATAAAAAAACTCTTACTGCGTCTTCGAATTTTTGGACAATCAATGTGAACCCGCTTATGGAATAGAATTCATTATTCAGCAAAAAATAGTTTGTGTGGAAAACAGGTTGTCCCAATGTTAGCAGAATTGTATCCAAATCTAATGGAACCTAATATTCCCAATGAAAGGATATGGTTTCAACAAGACGGTGCACCGCCTCACTTTGCTCTTCAAGTACGGGAGTATTTAAACGAAGTCTTTCCAGAAAGATGAATTAGACAAAGAGGTTTCGTAGAATGGCCCGCTAGATCACCAGATCTTACACCTCTTGATTTCTTTTTATGGGGATACCTTAAAAACAGAGTGTATAAAACGCAGCCTGCTGATTAAGATGATTTGAAAATGAAAATAACAACAGAAATTAGGAACGTAACGCCAGACGTGTTGAAGAGTTGGGGAAGAATTCCAGAGCAGATTATTTCATTGTGTGCAAGTGAATGGAGAACATTTTGAACATTTATTAAAAGAAAGGGACGTTTTTATTAAGTTTATTTTCGAAATTTGAACTTCAGCGTAAACTGTTTAGTTTTAATATTCAGGTATTAGATTTTCACCCTGTATTGAAAAATGTAATATTAGACCATACATGGGGTATCCCCGCATTCAGAAAATTGTGATCCATCGAATTGTGATGAAAAAAATGTAGAGTTGCTGTTTAAAAAAATGGATAAAGTGGTGGGGGTGAAATAGTGGGACTTTATTTTTTTTAACTATGATTATAAGATAATGTTCAACAAAGTAAACTTCACGTGTCTCAGCGTTTTCCACAAAAACTATTTTTTGCTGAATAATGAATTTTATTCCAGTGTGTTTCACACTGTATATATATATATATATATATATATATATATATATATATATATATATATATATATATATATATATATATATATATATATATATATATATATATGAATTCAAACTATCCAAGCATGTTGGTACTGGGGGTTCTAGTTGTAAAAAAAAATAATTGAAACCGACCTTGGAAACTACTTCTAGGGGTAAGTAGTTTCGCGGTCATTTCATAAATGTTCTTTAAGGCTTGATCCCGTCGAAAGCTACCTTTTTCTATCACAATTCACTAAAACTTACTGTGACTGTAATGAAATTTTCTTCATGAAATACCAAGATGTAACGTTATGTTTAAGTATTTTTGTTTGTTTTAGCGAAATGAAAAATGTATGCGTGCCCACTGGTTTCGAAGCTGATATTTTACAAACTTTGAGTACTTATTTGAATTTTGCCTACGAGCTCATAATATTTGATGAAAAAATTTACAATAACACACGGTGGGATGCTACAATCATTGCTGTAAGTTACCAACAAATTTCTAATTTATCTGGATTCGATTACATAATGCATCACAAACTTGGTTAGGTGAATGTTTCGTTATTTTTTACGTTCTTGGGCCAAGTTAAGTATATTTTAACCATTAACGTATTTTAGGTGTCAGCTTTCGAAAGGTTTGGGAAATTTCGTTTTTTTTTTCACGCTTTTGTCAAAATCTTAGATCTTTATCTGCACAATTAATCTCTTTTTTGACCGCGGTGCGCACTAATAGTTTACTTTTGACACGTAGAAAGTAACGAAATATTACAATATTATCTTTACGGGACTTCCATGATCATTCAGGTGCTATTTTATATAAACGTACTACTAATTTGTGAAAGATGTCGTCTTGAATTAAGCTATCAACAATGTTTGCTGAGGCCTTTAAACTACATGTCTATGATTTCTACTGGGTACTTCTGAAAAGAATGAAGAGCATGCCATTATTCAACTTTAAACTGTCTGATCCGAGTTTGTAAAAAAATCGTAGCGTAGTGCGTAACGTCAGGTTAAAATTACGATTTACCTTTATTGTCTGCTTACTTGCTGCAGTGTTGTAGTCTTGACATGTATGCGTCACCCTCCCGTCCCTGCTAGCACCCGGTTCATTCATTTTGTTACGTACGTGGTGTCTTCATTCGGGCCAATACGAAAATTGGCCCGAATGAAGTCAAACATAGTATAAAAGCAATAATAAAATTTACTAGAGCGGGTGAGTTGTAATTTGATTGAAAATTATGAATCTAGACAAAACATGGATTTTCAAACTAGTCTGTGGTTCATATAGCCCCACTTAAAGAGAAAAAAGCCATCCAATGTCATTTATCATTCGTAGGGTATCGAGAGAGCAAAAAAAAATCATGTGGATGATTGATGCTTTTGTATAGTGGATATAATAAATTTAAAAAACACAAGAAGGCGCCATGAAATATCGCAACCTCATATACAGTCATCAAGTGCTACAGCTTTACACCTCAACCAGTATTGTATTCCTTCACCATCTAAGAAAGATAAAAGTGGAACTACTGAATACGAATAAGAGTATAGTTCTGAGGAAGTTTTCATCCATTCCTCTTAAAAAGTAACTTACTAGCCACCCTTCCCTAACAAGTAAAAAACAAAGACTAATGCTGAACTTTTGTATTCAAGCTTAAAATAATGGAACCTCTTATACAGGGTGACAATTAACCCCCCCCCCCCCCCAATACCGGAGTCAAAAAAATAAAAATGCCGAGACGCGTCTACTTTGTTTTCAAGGGGGACACATGATGACGTAAGTTATGGTGTCTTGGAACCTACTCCTTACGCAGGAACGTAAAGTACCCTTAAATTCTAAATAGCACCCTATGTTGAGTGACACCTCATTTTAAAATTTTCTCAATTCTGAACAAGACAACATACTACTGCTGAAAGCATCAATTAAAGAATAAGACAACATATCAATGAATGAAAGAAATGTTATTCAATTAAATGTTCAAATTGTTTTCCCTCTATTTTCTGATTATTCTCAAGTCGTTCCTCCTCAAGGAACAGTGGAGACTTCTTAGTTGATATGAGAATAAACCTTTTTTGCCTCAATCCTGACGTTTTCCTTCAGTATAACAGCATTTAGTGCCTCTTCCAAATACAACATTCATTTCTTATTTGGCTCTTTGTTAAGCAACAATATGGTTCTGGACCATAAAATAGAATTTCTAAATCCCTTCTTGCAAGGTTTTATGCTTTCTCATTTCCTTTAGTGCCTTGATGTCCTGGTACCCATATAATAATTACTTTGTTGTTTGCAGCCAATTGGTTTAATTTTTTTGCAGTCCCAGGTCAGTTTAGACTTGGTTTTAAACACTTTCAGAGTCTCAAGTACTGCCTAACTCTCTGAGGGCATATACATCTCTCTATTTGAGTTTTTTTTTTGTATGCACTCTGGTACACATAAATTTGTAACACACATTTCTGTTAGGAAGATGGTGGCAGTTTTTCCTAGGGAATTAGCGAGTCTAGGTCATCTTATTCCCAGTCCCTCTATTTGCTTAGACCCGTTGTCTACGATGTGTTCTTTGTCGGCATTTCACTGTCTCTGGCACTTGCTTGGTGGTCATGTCAAATGAAACTATAAAGTCCAGGCATTTGATCTGTTGGTTTGGCAAGTGACTCCAATATAATAATTTCCAGTATCTTTAAGTTGCCAACCAAGTGCCCTGGTTTGAACTTTCCTACTTAAAATGGTCTCGAGGCACTTAGTTCTACTTTCTGCAGTGGAGTCAGATTCAACATTGCCTCTATTGCAGCTGTAGAGCATGATGCCATTGCTCCACTAATTCTAGGACAGATCAGCCTATGCGATTTTTAAAATTTGCTTTTTGCTGAGGCCACCATACTCTAGATGCATATGCGGCCATTAGTTTAATCACAGTTTGGTATATCAAACCACCTCTAAATGTTCAACCACCAACAGTCCCCAATGTCGGGCATAAAATGACGGATATCATATTGAAAACTAAAAAGGTACGAAAGATGCTCTCTTCTCTTAATACCAGGAAAGCCTCTGGCCTTGACGAGATCCCAGCAATTGTTCTCAAAAAATGCGCACCAGAACATGCTCCTATCCTGACTCGTCTGTTTTAGATATCTTACAATACAGGCATATTCCCTAGTAACTGGAAAACTGCTCGAGTACAACCCATCCCCAAGAAAGGATCCAAAGCGCTTCCTAGTAACTACATGCCTATTTCTCTCCTTTCAGTCGTCTCTAAAGTGATTGAAAAGTATATAAACACCAAATAACTAAAACTTCTTGAAAAACACAGTCTAATCCACGACAGGCAGTATGGATTCCGTCAGCGCAGATCGACTGCCGACCTTCTTTCCTTTGTCAGCCGTTCTATGGAACTACATGGTGAATCCCAGATTGTTGCTCTAGACATATCCAAAGCATTCGATCAGGTCTGGCACGCAGCGCTGCTTAATAAACTTCCGGCCTATGGCCTACCACTAACACTTTGTACCTAGACAGCAAATTCCCTCTCCAACAGGAGCATTCCTGTTGTTGTGGATGGCCATTCCTCTTAACTGTATCCAATTAATGCAGGAGTTCCTCAAAGTTCAGCTTTAGCCCCTACTTTGTTTCTTCTCCACATCAATGACCTCCTCTCTAGCACATCCAGCTCAGTTCACAGTTACGCGGACGACAGCACCCTCCACTCAAATATACAATATTCTAAGCCTGTCTTTAGCCCAATTAGATGAGGATCGCAGACTCATGGAGGGTTCTGTCTCCGTGGATCTCCAAAAAAATATTAGACTGGGGAAGTAGAAATCTTGTACAATTCAACCCCACCAAATCTCAGTCTTGCTTTCGTTCTCATAAGAGATACACCAGCCCTAGACCCATCACAATGAACAACCGAGTTATTCAAAGTAAAGAGTCCTTTTTTCTTGTTGGCATTTTTGTGGATCGAAATCTTAATTGGCACCAACATGTCAGATCAATTGCAGAAGCGGCTGCTAAGAAATTAGGTTGCCTCTTCCGGGCTCGCAAATACTTTTCACCAGCTAATCTCTATACCTTATATACTTCACAAATAAGGCCAAACCTCGAATACTTCTCTCACATCTGGGGTGCAGCTGCCGCTTCTATACTCGCTATCCTGGACTGCATTCAAAAGAGAGCTATACGTCTCATCGGTGACCCTCCTCTCACCAAAAGGCTGCCATCCCTTGCCCATCGACGCGCCGTTGGTGACATCTTTCTCTTTTATAGATATCTGCACGGGCACTGCTCAGAGGAGCTTTCCTCCATAGTTCCCCCACCTGCTGCCCCCAACAGATCTAACAGAGGAACAGAGCGAATGCACTTTTTTACTGTCCAGGTCACCAGAAATAGAACATCTTGTTATGCCCGCTCTTTTGTCCCGAGGACTTCCAAGTTGTGGAATTCCTTGCCGGCACATGTTTTTCCTTCTCCTCCGAACCTCCAAACCTTCAAGTCCAGAATTAACAAGTTGCCTCTTTCCTCCTTGTCAACACCCACGGTACGATAGTATTCAGGCTGTAAGCCCTCGTGGTGTGTTGTTGAAATTAATATATATATATATATATATATATATATATATATATATATATATATATATATATATATATATATATATATATATATATATATATATATATATATATATATATATATGTTCCATTCTGAGGTTCAACCACATGTCTTCCCTACGAGCCTACGGTTAGCCCACTTTGCCATCGTGGCTCTACAAATAGTGTTTCTTCAGGTGCATATTACAATTTACTTGTGATCTATGAAGATCCCTAGATATTTGACTTTATTGTAGAGTTTTAATTGTGTTCCATTCAGCGTGGGAGGTTTTTAAATTAGTTTTATTCTGCTCGTGAATGGGACAAGAACTGTCTAATAACGATCATTTAGAAGCTGTAACAGCTTTGGGAACGTGCGTTATAGCTAAGGGCAATTATGCAGAAAATTTAAAAGCATTTATTGGTGAAATTCGTTTATTATATGTGTTGGGGGCGCATCATAAAACCGTGTACTTGTAATATAACTCGAAATAACAAGCTTTGTAAAAAAAATGTGCGGAGTATGTTGCAGTTTGTAAATTATGTATTGCTTAAGTTTCCTATATGGCACCTGGATAAACAGTAGAGTGGATCGAAAAATAGACAATTTACTTTTTTTTTTTGAAATATAAAACGGGCTAGTAACAAAAATTTTCCACTTATAAACATCGTTTACTGCACAAAAACTCGACTCTCTAGAGGTTCATCTTCAGGTGCCACAATACACATACATATATAATAAATTTAAAAAAAAATCATTTCTAAATGTTTTGCACGAACTTTCGCTAATTCATTATATGACTTCATAATGACAGTTACATAATAAACTACCCAGATTCATTATATGACTTCAAACAGTTACATAATAAACTACCCAGAACTCACCAAGAGGTACCCGTGCCTGTTTTGTACACCCCCCCCCCCCCGCTCTTCCTATAAAATCTAATTGAAATCCCTTTTTGTATTAAATTTAGACATTTCAGACCTTGATTTTAGCTTTGCCATTACAAAACCGTCGCTTGCTTCTGTCCCTGTAGCACTTAACGATGCCTCTGCGACTAGTTTTACCATTCTCTCGACAGCCTGTGTGTGACATGGAAACCTTACTAAATTCACATCAGGTAGTGTTCTTATCAGTTCCCTCAATTCTGAATTTGGAGTTGTTGCTAACATGGGCGGTTCTGTTAACTTACAGGTTTGCCAGTCAACCAGGTCCTCGTAATTGGTTGCACTGAAATTCAGTTCCGGTATTGTAAATTGTCTTATAATTCCAGGAGTACTGTCTACTCTCGACTATAAAATCCGTTTTAGACCCAATTCTCGAATAGTCTTCATTTACCATGCAAAGTAACAGGTTTTCCGGATGAGCAAAATAATAATTTCTCTGAATCACTGGATCTATTATCTTTAAAATATTTTCAGGCAGATATGTTTACCGTTTAACCAAGTTTAATAAATGCTTTGGACTATCCAAGCAAGAAGACTTTATTTTTATGTCAAACCAAGTAGGCGCATATACTTTTATCACGAAGGTAGCTAAGATGTCTAGATTTTTTAAAGGCATTTCTGTGGCAGCATATACACGAAGGAATCTGTTGGCACAAGTACTCCATCTTGCATAAGCCAGCGGTCCTGGATATCAATGTGATAAATCAGTTGTAAAATTTCCAGAAGAAATTGCCAAACAAATCTCGTGTATATATTTCTGATCCCTGCTTAAAACATTGTAATCGACATTGGGTAATTCGACTTCAATAGGTTGAAAACGTACAATAGGAAGGCTCTCACAACCTTCTTAATTTTTTTCAATTTCCCTTGAAAAACCTCGAGGACCTGTGGTGGAACCATCTAAAAACTGAAGCAAATGTCTTAAAGGTAACTCATTTGCATAGAGCATACAGACAAACCAGTGCAGAGGTCTTCCTGGTGATCTTTCTAGGTGAGCAAAAACTCCATTCTTATATCCCATAATTACCACAGTACAATCGCACCCTATAGCAACTACAGTAGAAGTATCAATTTTTTTTCTAAAAATTCAAACAAACATGATTTTATGTCTTTTGCAGATCCTGTCACTGGAACAACATGGTTGAGATATTCAAATTCGGGTTCTTTAACTACTGTGATATGTTCTTCTAGGACTACTGTTCTATGCAATTTATTACCAAGGGAGATATATCGGACGGTTTTGTCCTTACGTTAATCAGAGTAAACACCTTGCACTTGCACGTCACTTTGTTCAAATGTAATTTTTTTAAATATTGTGGATATATTCTTTCTTCTGGCTCTTCTGATTTTGTTTCGATCAATTACTTTAGATTTGTCTTTTTCATTCACTATTCCCACATCCTGAAGAACTGCACTCACTATCATTGCAGCCGATCTGTCTGAAACGCCAGCCCGATCGCACACTAAAGCCAACTTATTTAAATTAACTCTCATTTATGATGTGCTGGGTTGGCTGAGTTCTAAATGTGCCGGGGAATATTATATTGTGGGACAAATTGCGGATCACCTGATTGAGAATCGCTGCTGGAACTTTCATTCCAGTCTTTCAACACCGTTGTAAAAGGTATTGTTTGAAACTCCAAAGACGAACTAGCTGCACTAGTTCGTTTTCCGGTGTTTATTATTCTCTCAATTTTCCTTTCTACTGCTTTTGTTGTCACTAGGTCCACTCCATTTTCTTTCTTTTCTTTGGTCTTTTAAAAAATCACGTTCTTTTGGCGGAACATTTTCTGCATACTTACAACTATTAAAATCAGTACATTTACAGTAACAAATATCAAAGAGTGTAATCTTTGCTTTAGCTGCAAATAAAATTGATTTTGAGTTTCCTCTTGATACTTTTTAATTTTTGTGAATTTAGCATGATAATCCTTAAGCATCTTAAAAATTCTATGATCGCTTAGAACCGGCAAACAGGCTTTAATCCATATGGTTTTAACATCACTTATCACTACATTGGCAATTTCAGCAAAATAGGGTTCTTTATTGCTTTTTTGTAACATTTCAAGCCAGATGAACAAATAATGTTTCATCACATCATCATATGTAGGTAAAACCGTTAAACACACTTGTTTTGGAGCCCCAAAAACAGGACAAGACCCGCTTTTCCGAGTTTTCGGGATTACTTGCAATTTTAGTCACACACTCACTGCTTAAGAAAACAACGAATACTGGCGTGTGACGTATCTTATGAATCCCCCTTCCGCCCCCACTCTAATGTAAACTCACAACCAACAAACGCAGCAGAAAGTCGCGCAAGCATGCAATGTTGCCAATGTTCGCATTGGAGTTTTCAATTGTTAGTAATGTATATGAAATTTTAAGTAAAAACAAATTTTGTTTGTGTTTCAATTATATTGTGGCACCTGAAGATGGTTTACAAGAAATTCGAAATTTTGGGAAATTAACACACTTAATAATATACGACTTTTGGTAACTAGCCGCAAGTGAAACTCAAAAGTTGATTTTTTCGATACACCCTAATAAACAGCTATTACTTGTTTATTTCAGGCACATGAGAGGCAAATAGATTGGGGTGGTGGAGGCATTTCAATAGTTCACGAAATGATGCACTTAGCAGACTTCGGCAGATTTATAATACACCACAGGCATTCGGCTTTGTACGTTCCACGAACAAATGCAATAGCTGGAGCTTTAGGAGTCATAATAACTTTATTTAACTGGATAAACCTTACCCTGATATTGGCAAGTATTTTGTTTGTCGGGTTAATCTCTAAGGCATCTAAAACTTTGTTGAATACTCGATCGTCGGAATCTACAGGTTTACATATGGCGGTAAGTCTTATCTCTTTTCGCATCAACTCTTTACATATTTTATCAGACACTATAACATTAGGACTAACACAGTGATTATCCAGAAGTGATTTTTTTCGATTTAGTATAAGTATAAGTTTCAATAAAGCATAGTTCATTGGCAATATCTTGAAATTGATTTTTTCCCTCATTATTATACCCATATTTACTAACGTACCAGATATAAATACTTGCATATTGAAACAAGCGTTAAAACAATATAAAGAAGCGGTCAATATTTATACAGATGGATCAAAAATTCAAGATTCAGTGGGATGCGCAGTGTACATTAAGCAATTAGATTATGTTGAGCTATTTAGTCTTCCAAAGTTCACTTCAATTTACACTGCTGAAGCTGTCGCCATATAAAAAGCGTTAGTACTAACCTGGAACCAAAATATGAGTAGCTTTGTTGTTTGGACCGATTCCCTTTCACTGTTAAGAACTCTATCGAATTTTTAAAATGCTATATATCGGTTCAGGGTAATATGTGATATTGCTTATCAATTAGAGGTCTTGGAACAACAGCACAAAAAAGTTACTTTCATATGGGTAAAAGGGCACTCAAAGCTTGAGGGCAATGAAAAGGCCGACTCTTTTGCTAAAAAAGCAACGATAACAGGTTATAAACATGACTTTCACAGCAACAGAGATCTACTTCCGCAAGTAAAACATGTGTGTAATATAAATAGGATAGCAGGATCATTGGAATAAGTTGAAAAGTAGCTGTAACAAGCACTTCAGTACTATCGTCCCTAATCTAAGAAAACAGCTCGTTTACGAAGAACTTTTGCTTCCTAGGTACTTGTCTACGACACTTAACAGAATTATCATAGGCCATGGTGCTTTTAAGTCTCATTTGTATAAAATAAAAGTTGAAGACAATCCATTTTGCTCATGCGACAATACCAGCCCAGCTGATTTATATCATTTGGTTTTTTCCTGTATTATGCATCATGAACAAAGAAAAATATTATTTTGTAATTTGATAGAATACAATGTTTTCTCTCCACTTGATCTGACATCACTTATGTATGAAGCTGTTTGTAATAAAAGTGTCATGGTAGCTTTCATGTGTTTTGTTTAAGACTCTAAGTTAGCTAGGTTTATATAGGTCTTAGTAAAAAGATGATATTCTGAAAATTGGACTGTTCCAATAAATATGGTACTAGTGGCAATATACTATATAGTCTTAAGGGATACTAAATAAACTTAGCAGATTAATGTATAGTCAGAGAGATAAAAGTAAATTCCTCGGTGTATTTCCTTGTGTTAACCTCTTTTGACCGCAGCCTCCCCAGTATGTGAAAAAGTCACCCAAGGCTCCATTGGTGTGAAAAGTGTCCCAGTGTTTCTCCTGCAACAATTTGTAGCGTAGATGTGTGCATGCATATACATGTGTGTGTATGTGCACATGATGAAATAATGTGCATTTTCTGTCCTGCACCTAGTGTTAAGTACTGGACGTATAAAGCCTATTGACGTGAGTGCGTATACATGAGTGTATATGTATGTAAATTTTAATTTTAATATATATTTTTAGTAAACAGCAAGTGATAGGGAGATAAAAGAAGATAAAAGAGAAAAGTTAAAAAGCTTGTTAAATTAACATTTTTAATACAGGTTTTGCCATAATGATAAGCAAGCTCAGATGCATCTTTGTTCATTGGAAGATTGACAGTGACTGAATGAGCCAGTTCCCAATGTCAAAACTCTAATTTAAAAAAAAAAGGATTTAATTTTTAAAATTCCCCACAACCCATGTACATTACTTTACAACTAAATAAAACCTCATTCTTTCCATATTTCTGGACTAAACTCAAACTGATATTAAATGCCATTTACTTATTGCCTTTTAGATTGCAATAAAGTCAGTGTGGGATCAACCGTCGTATGGATTCCATAAAATATCAAAATCTTTCTTGGCTATAAGATGTGTTTTCATTATATGGTCTTTAGGAACACTCTGCATTGCAACCATTATTAAAAGCACGTTAACCACATCTCTTTTTACTACACCGTATGATCAACCTGATTCCATGGAGGAACTAGTTGACCCGGGCTATAGATTTGTGGTATGTTTAGGTGTTTTAACAATGGTATTAACTTATTACTACAGAAACCATACTACATGAGTTTTCATTTTTCAGATCACTAGCAAACGTCTAAGAAGTTTGATGTTCAATTCTACCAATCCTAAGTACCGAAAAATGGTGGACCTTATAGAAAATAATCTTATTAACTGTGAAGCTATTGCTTATATAATGAATAAACAGGTTGCTTACATCGCAGACGAACCGATGACCCAGCATATGGTAACTATACGCCAGTTATCAAGTGATTTCCTATTTATTAACCAGCACTGGCAGCTCCTGCCTGTTCAAGCTTGCAAAAATGGCTAACATTCCTTGCTGCTGTTTAATAAAATCGCCGTTTTTATTAATTAGGTTTTGTTTGAAAATAAATTTCTGGCGAATTCAGATGTAGTGTAGCTGAACCTCTAGTGCAATAGATGAAGTTTATGCCTGTTGAACCTTTTGTATAGTTTCAGCTTCAATTTTCAAGAATTGAAAATTTTATGCCGTGAAGATGGCAACTTAGTAGGCCGAAACACGTTGGGAAGTTTAAATAAATTTGTTGTCTGGAGAGAAGCCTTTCATTGAATGTTTTAATCAAAAATATAAAGTTCTAATTAACACAAATTGACTGTCTCCAACTCCGCCTTTCGGTGGGGGCATAAGCCGTCGGTCCCGTATCCATGCGATGTTGGGCACGTTAAAGATCCCTACCCTCCTTACAGAAACGCAGAGGTTCGGCCAAATTTCCAGGATAGTGAGGTAAAACTGCTCCCTGGCGTCGGTGATTCGCCATAATCGCGGACATAGGCCGACGTTAAAGAAACAAAACCCACAAACACACATACATTAACGCAAAGTTAACACAATATTAACGCTTTCAGTACCAGTAATTTCACTTACTTTTTAACTATTTTATACGAAATCTGCGCTGCATATCGAGTTAGAGCAGTGTTTCCCAAACTTTTTAAAGCGCGACCCTCTTGTTGCAAGGATTTTCTTCGCGGTTGCTTTTTCTCACATCAATCTTTTGTAGAAACTAAAATAACAGCAATACTAAGTGACATCTGGAAGCAAGGTACTTGGTTATGTACTCCTATTTAATTAACTTTATTGTCGTACGCAAGGTACTCGCTTAAGGCATCTTATTGAATTAGCGTTAATTCAATTAACATTATACAGGGTGCTTCACGGTGAGTGGCCTATTAGACGTTTTTGGAGAACTACATCTATTAAAATTCTGAAAATTTGTATCCGCACGTTTTTGATATTGATCTTTCTAACTAAAATATTTTCAATTAGCCTGCACTTCCGGTTATACCGGAAGTTGACACAAACTTGTTTTTTTTTAAAATGAAACACCCTGTATATTATTAGCTTTTTGAATTACACGTTCAATTTAAGGGCCATTTTATGACAACATATTTGGGCTAGTTCGTACCGTTTCGGATTTATTCGCCATTTTGTAGAAAAAGTTACGATTGGAGCGCTTTAGAAAAATTCCGATATCTTTAAAGACATGCAAGACAGAAACATGCGGGTTTCACTATCCAATAGAGCATAAAAATTTCTACATATATTTATTATTATATTATATTATAAACACAATACGATTTTAAGATAACTGTTATTTATAAGATACATTTGAATTTGAAAATTTTCAATCAGAGATAAATTGATTTTTTTTTAATGGAAGGGTACCCATATGTCCCAAGAATATGATTCGGCGTTAAATTCCCTATCTTCTAAGTATACATTACCCTATACCTATCTCTTATAGTTTTCTTTGAAAATTGATTTGAAAATATTAATGGTCAGCGGGGTAGCGCCAACCTTTGACTACTTCTGCCTTTAATGAGTGTCTTATTTTAAAAGGGACATACAGTAACTTGCAGTTCCAATCGATTCCTTTTTTGATAACTTTCCGACCTATATTTTGTATTTCCTATAGCTAAAAAGGACAGTTTTTGAGGTATTTAGAGACATTCAAAAACATAACACAGCATAATTTTTCCTTATACTATGGTTGAAGGTCAACGTTAAGGCAAGTGTGCCATGATGAACAATTTCTATTACATACTTGTCATTCTAAATTATTCGATAAATGTCAATGTACTAATGTTCACAGTTACGATGGAAAATCATTATTCCAATGCAGATTATTTGAATTTATTTTACATCCATGGAGAATGTAACCGAATTATTAGTAGAACATGTAGAAGGTTTAATGAGTTAAATCCTAATTTGCCATCCATGAGTGAAAAGAAGTTTAGAAGGATTGAGTCAAATTTCCTAGAATTTGGTACTTTTAAAACACCCAAAGTTAATCCCAGTCCAGTGACTAGAGATGAAGATAACGAGATAACTGTCCTGGCTTATTTCGAAGCATATCCACATGTCTCTATTTACACTGCAGTGAACGACATAGGTATTCCTTACCCCTCTGTGGAAACAATCTTGTGGAAGCACAAAATGCACAACTATAAGTTTACTTTAGTGCAAGCTCTGCATCCAGAAGATGCTAGTAAAAGGGTCCAGTTTTGTGAAACGATGTTGATTCATATTCAAGGAGAGGATGACTTAAAAAATTTATATGGGCTGATGAATCAAAATTTTCTCATGAAGGAGTTTTCAATAGACATAACAGTCATGTTTGGGCAAATCGAAACCCTCACGCTATTAGCGAAAGGGGATTTCAAGTAAAATTTTGTTTCAATGTGTTTTGTTTATTGAAAGGTAATAATTTTTATTATCATATTTATGATGGAACCTTTACTTCTAATCGTTACATGGAAATATTAAGAACAGTAGTTACAGACTTTTTAGACAATTTACCATTATCAGAATATAGAACTTGTTGGTATCAACCTGACGGAGCTCCTGCTCACTCTACACGAGAAATATCTAACACACTCGACGATATATTTAAAGATAGATGGATTGGAAAGTGCGCTCCCTGGATATGGCCTGCAAGAAGTCCAGATCTTACCCCGCTTGATTTCCATCTTTGGGGAAAGATAAAAACCAAAGCATATGAAACGCCTGTCAATTCACGCGAAGAATTAGAGATCAGAGTAAGAAGGGCGTTTGAAGAGTTAGATAGGAAGGAGATTCTGTGAGCAACCACTAGCGGCATTACGACACGAATATTAAAATGTTTGAGTGTTATTGGACAACATTTTGAGCAGTTACTAGTTTAGGAGGTGTGAGTTGTTTTGTTACTCGTATTGTAATAATACTTATAGGATTTATAAGATTGTGTAAGGTAATAATATCACTGTTGTTATCCCTAGAATATTTTTTTTAATTTTAAAAAATATATTAAATACATAATTTTCAAACACAGTAGCAATATTTCTTTATTATAATTTTTTACTTGAACATGAAATATTTTTGTTTCTACTGTATTTTTTTTGTTACGTACAAAAAAAAATGGCACCGCCCTGCTAACAATTACTATTTTTGAATCAATTTTCTAAGAAAACTATAAGAGAAGGTATAGGGTAATGTATACTTAAAAGATAGGGAATTTAACGCTAAATCAGATGCTGGAGACATATGGATACCGTTCTATTAAAAAAAATCAAGTTATCTCTGATTGAAAATTTTCAAATTCAAATGTATGTTATAAATAACAGTTATCTTAGAATCGTATTATGCTTATAACAGTATGTAGCAATTTTTACGCTCTATGGGATAGTGAAAACCGCATGTTTCTATCTTGCATGTCTTTAAAGATATCGGAATTTTTCTAAAGCGCTCCAATCGTAATTTTTTCTACAAAATGGCGAATAAATCCGAAACGGTTCGAACTAGCCCAAATGTGTTGTTATAAAGTGTCTCTTAAATTGAACGTTTAATTCAAAAAGCTAATAATATATAGGGTGTTCCATTTTAAAAAACAAAGTTTGTGTCGACTTCCGGTGTAACCGGAAGTGCAGGCTAATTTAAAATATTTTAGTTAGAAAGATCAATATCAAAAACGTACGGATACTAATTTTCACAGTCTAAATAGATGTAGTTCTCCAGAAACGTCTCGTGAAGCACCCTGTATTGTCTTATTATTGCCCGTGGGAAGCGTATCAGTAGGTTTCAATGAAGAATTACATTTATGGGTATAATTTTCCCGCCCCTAAATAATAATTTAGTTATAATGTATTAGGGTCACATAAAATTGTAACCAAGTGAATTAAATAAAAAACCACTTGATATTAAAAACAGAAAATCCAGTACGTCGCCAGCCAGAAAGGAATATATTTTTTTATATTTCAACAACACACCACGAAGGCACCCAACATCTGAGGCTTTTTACTCAGGTAGAAGAAGTTAATGCTGTAAGAAGTATCAGAAGAGCAGAAAATCTGGACTTGAACATATGGTAGGCAGATGAGCTGTGTACAATAAAACTTGCAATGTATCAGATACACAATCACTTTGCAAAAGTATGTTTTCACAACCAGAATATCCAAGCTGTTGGTGACAAACATCGGACATCGGGATATGTAAATAGCTTTAGAAGTCAAAATCAAGTCCGTGGGAGCAGAGCAGAGAGCAACCATACAAGGGAAAGGTCAACAGGTCTGATCGATGACTTTCAGTTGTAGTTTTTTGTTGAGTGCAAATGAGTGTGATTTTATGGCATATTCTGTCCAATTTAGTTGTATTCTATCAAGGTATAAGTACTATTATTATGTAATGCAATTCCTTTAATAGCACACTGCAAGGCTGTAGGATCAATAGTCTAGCCAAATTTCAAGTTACTTCAGTGGGGTAACCTCGAATATTCATCTTGGAAACTTTGTGTTTGGCTATTAAATTTTCTGACAACTCAAAGAACTGAATCTTTATTTATTTTATTTTTATGTTACTGAAATTTTAATTGTTTTATTAATGTTTTATTCACAAACATTTCTTTGCATTTGTTATATTAATTAATCCAGATAAATGTGCAATACTCGAATTGTTGGCTTATTAAGTATCTGAACGTGAGTTTACAGGTGTGAGTAGCCACTATAATGATGAGTTTACTAACATCTTATGTAATTTTTCTCAACTATTTTAGAGATATTTGACTTTCTTTAAAAAATTCTTAAAAAACATTGTCACATTTACACACTTGTATTTCTCTCATTTTTCAACCTGAAGATTTGAAATTTTAAAGTGCAAATTCCAAAATGCCACAAAATATTCGAAATTTACTAAAGCTAGTACAAGTTAGACAGGGTGTCCGAAATAGATCGGTCAATCGTGACAAATTTAAAACCTACTAACTCTCTTATTTTAAATAAAATACCCTACATTTTATAGCGTTAGTTCATGTACTTTTTATTGCTATTTTGATTGGTATCAGCATTCCCTATACCCAAGTCCCACCGATTTAAAGATATTTAAACACTTCTTTGCGATAAAAAATAATTATTAGTCAGTTTATTAGGTTGCCTATGAGATCAATATTTTAAAGGTCATCTTCCGAAGTAAGTAAAATATGCGACGACTTTTGAATATAACTTTTATTTAATAATAATCGAATTATTAACAGTTTACTACTAATGTTCTCAGATTTGTCGAATACAGAATGAAGTAAGATTTTAAAATTCCAAACATCCACTACATGTTAGATGAACATTTCTAGGAACACGGAGTACATATTTAGAATTTTAGAATCTTACTTTCGTTCGGTATTTGACAAAGCTGAGAACTTTAGCGAAATTGCAGCGATTCATTCAATATGAAACAGTCTAAATCAATTTGTTTGTTTATCTAAGTTAACAGTCGATTTACATGAAGTAGCTGCCTCCACAATGTCATCATATTATCATCACCTCACTTTTAAAGTAAGTGAAATAGCAATTAAACTTTTTAGGTCAACACAGAATGTTTGGATAAAAAATTTATAACAAAAGAACAGCATTCACTGCTGAGAATTACAAAAGAAGGTGTGTCTTCTGGTTATATAACGTGGTGTTTTCAACAATCCAGCCCTTTTGTAGCAAGATTTTCTCATCTTATAAGCAGATTTGATGCATTTGGCTTACTGCGTTATTGGTAAGTTAAACAAAGTAAACTTTTGCCGGCTTTACAGGAAACTGTTGCCGTTTTCTAAATGGCATGTTACATTAAAATATGATTTTAATTTAGCAGCAATTGCGGGTATCTGTAGTAGGCATATATGTATCAAACTATGTCAAATCTTGTGTACAACACTGTTTCGTGTTGACTACAAACGCCAAGATAATCTTGTCATTTGAGGTCGCAAATGGCAAGCCATTAAAAAATAGATAAAACAGCAAAACAATAAATAAAGTAAAGTATATGAGCCGCAGATAAAAATGCTCAGAAATCTGGTTATTTTAAAACGATTCATACAATTTTTTTGTTTATCAGTTTCGGATACCCACAAACACACACACACACGCACACACATACATCAAATACTATTATAATAGGGGGAAAAGTAATTGAAAACATAATTAGAATTTTATAAGATTGTCAGCTTACCTCTCTAATTGTGTATTTGTGATGGGAACCTATAATCAGCTATGAACCTTTACCTCTGCAGTTTCTCACTGGCTGGTCCAGTTTATTTGATTGTGGTGGACCGGAATAATCGTGTGCAAGGTAGCCCAATTTTATCACAAATTCCCGTAATCCCTCCTTAACTCCTTGTTGCATAGTGCATTACAGTTTAAACCACGAAATTCCAGGCTAATGCGCCATATTGAGACTAATGAATGAAAATTTAGCAATTTCTTTTTCTTATAAAATCGAAGTAAATGCTTGAAAGCCAATGAATAAAAAAATTATGGACGCAGCAACTGCGTTATGGTAGTGAATTTTGATAGAAATGATCTGGCACGAAATATTTTTTATAGCTTTTTTTTTCTTTTAACATAGAAATATAAATGTTTGTATACAGTTTCCTTTTAATATCGTTAACTTACGTACACAATTTGGTTACCATACCTTCTGTATTTTTTTGAGAGAATTTTTTCCAAAAGGAAACCCAAAATTTTCCCGGAAACCCTGGTTCGATTTGTCTGGCTAACGAACTTGTTCAAGCCACTTACAAAGGGAATGTACGTGCCAAATTTTATCAAAATTGGAATTTTCTTTTTTGAGTTATCGGTGTGACACACACACAAACACACATATAACCCACACACACACACACACACACACACACACACACACACACACACATATATATATATATATATATATATATATATATATATATATATATATATATATATATATATATATATATATATATATATATATATATATAAAGATATAAAAATTGAAACCGACCCCGGATATGAGTTCTAGGGGTCTTAGATCGCGCTCATTTGAAGGAAATTTTTCGAAATCCAAAGTCGGTATCTCCCCATTGGTGAATTTTTTCTAAGAAAATTCACTAAAACTAAAGTAATTGCTTACAGGTGCAGAAATTGCTTCTTGTCAAAACTTTTTCTTAAAAAATAATAGCAAAAGCGTACTTATGCTTAAAATGTTATGAATAAATTGAGGAGTTGCTTTTTCTAGTGTGGCAATTTCTTTCAAATTTGTAAGGTTGGTCGACCCCTGTATCGTTTGCTTGTACAGTCAACTTATTTGAGCCTTTTTCATTATATGGCTGAATATATAAATGTGCGTGAAAGAAAAAAATGCACTGTACGTAAAAATTATACAGTTATATCAGTTTGAGCGCGAAAATCTTGAGTGGTCAGCAAATAATTTTTTCACTGATACTGGTGAACTGCACTATTTCCTATAAATAAGGTGAAGCGTTTCTGTCGCAGTTGTCGGATCCGGGTTTTCAAAATTCTGTAGCTGTGTGTGTGTGTGTGTTTTATTTATTTAACGACGTTCTGGTAACTATGGCCAATTACTGTTGCCAGGGAGTAGTTTCACCTCACTATCACAGAAGTTTTGCCGAACCCCTCCTTTCTGTAAGGAATATAGGGATCTTTAACGTGCTCAACATTGCATGGACACGAAATTGTCGGCTTAACGCCCTCTCCCAAGGGCGGAACGTGCAGACATTCAACTTGCTTGAATACAATGCCACAACCTCAGTTGATGTTAATGTTACAGTATGTACTGAAAAAGTGAAAGTATGACCCTCGGAATCGAACCCAGTACTCTTCGCTTCAGAGCCACACGTTCTTACCACTCAACCACCGAGGCTCCAATCCTGTAGCTGAAGAGCTCGGTGTTCACCAGACTACTGCCTCTAAGACATACACGTCAGAATTCCAAAGTTTCATAAATTCGGTGACGAATATATAAACCGAGAAGGATACGTCAGCATTAACGTGCAGGCAACTTGTAGTGCAGAAGAAATGTTTACTATTGTATAGTGCCAATGTCCCCAGGCTCTATGCACGATAGGAGAATTTTAAAAAATTATAACATACAGGCTGGTCCAACAGTGCGTTCAAGTATATCTTCTTTATTATTCGATAATAAAAAATGTTGGAACAAAAGTGGCAGGTACTAACGTTTGCTACAAACTAAAATTCTTTTTGCATATACAGGCTGTTTCAAACTTCACCCTGTATAATGTTTCATTTTTTAATTCTTTGTTTTGCCGATTCATCCAGTGTATTATTGTTAGGGTATATGCAGAGTCGTTCAAAATTATGGCCACTTTTCTAAAACATCAAACACATATTTGACGGTCTGTATCTTCATTAATATGTCAGTATGCAACACTCTATCATGCCAAAAATCTGAAAACGCATTCTTCTTCTAACTTTAATCAGTGCAGAAAGAATTCCTTGAAAACAGTATACAGGATGAGTAAAAACACTGGGGTCAAGTTCTCTCGAGAAATTCAATTGAAACATTCTGTATATTATAATCAATTTCGATACATCAACAAATATTCTTCCAGTTTCATGAAGTAGGTATTCCCTATACCTATAACCAGTATTTACAAAGGTATTGGGTGTTTTTAAAGAAAAAAGTAGATTTATACACAGGAACGAATTTGTGTTTTATTTTTGAAACACCTGTATACGGTTTCCAGTCTAGACTCCTCTCGGTTTGATTATTAATCGCCTGTTAGGGCATATGAAGAATTTTATTAAGATTTACGGTCACTACTCCTCAAAACCTAGTACTTATTCCGACCTCGTTTTATTATTTCAGAAAACTTGCAAATATCGGCTTGTTTCAACTGTGACATATTATGCCTTAAAGAATGTATTGTTACCAATATACAAAAGCATGAAGACAAAATATTCCTGAAATAAAAATAATAACTGGAAAAGAAAATTTAAATGGATAAATTTAACAAGTATAAATTAAAGGCTATTTGATGAAAACATCATATTATATAATACACAGAAACAGATCTTTATTTGTAGTTGCCATGATTTCGTACTAATTCAATTTTAATCTGTCTGAGAACGCTGTCAATCAGCGAAACTATAGTCACAGAAACATTGAAGAACATCCAGAATTCGAAGGGCCACTTGCTCCAGTTAACTTACGCGCTGGCTACGTCCTTCACCTACAAAAACCAACAGTGAAGCCAGAGAAGTAGTCTCCAAGTCTGTATGTAGTATGGACAAGTTTCACCAAGTAAGGGCAACAACAATCAATGAATTGATTCAGTGATATTGAAATAAAACTTAAAACCGAAATTAGAATATATCAAATCAAGAAAAATTGGGATAACAATAATATAACAACTACACATTCGAAACCTAGTAAATTAAGAATTCTGAATGACCACCATCTTGCTCAGCACATGCATTCGGCCCTCCTCTCCCAATTCAGCGTTCCGGAAAAGGTCGCTTAAGAAAAGCATGAATGTTAACCGTATGATAAACTTTGGCACCGTCATGCATAAACCACATATGATTACGTATTCTAACATGCATTTGGTCTAATAATGGTCCAAGGTTGTCTCCCAGAAACTGAAGATACCGCTGTGCAGTGAGCCGTTCCCTAAAAAACGCGGACCGATGACAAAATTTCCAATAATTCCACCCCAGACGTTAAGAGACCACCTATTTTGACTAGTCGTGTGGGTAAAGTGAGAGTTTTTAGCAGAACGGTAGTAAAAGTTATATGTGTTGACATAGAATAATCTTGTATCTCTTTGGATTTGTTGCTGTGCTCAGTGACAAAATGAGAGTCTCTTTGATTATCATCATCGTAGAGTTCTTGGAGGAGTTGAATATGGTATGGGAGAAAATTGTTTTTACGTAAAATTCGTAATACAGACGTCTTACTGACATCAATTTCCCTTGCTATTTTTCTTGAGCTAATATGAGGGTCTTCTATCACTCTCTAATTTTTCTATACGTTCAAAACTGGCTTGGTTCTCTCAGTCATCTTGTATCCTGTATTCCAGTTTCGTTAAAATGTCGCATCAGTCTTGCAAAAGCGCTTATGTGTTGTTGTCCTCTATTGACATATTTCTCATAATCGATTCTTGTCGCGAATTAACAGTTTTGTTACTTGCTCCTAACATGTAAATGATATCAATCATTTCTTGTCGGGAGAAATTCGTTTGTGCGTCTTGTTATAATTCAAGTACGAGAAAATAACTACTCGATAGTTTAAGTTAAGGTTTGACAGGCAGGCCATTACATTAGTTATTCTGCATAGTTACGATATAATACACTAATTTGTTCCTGTGTATAAATGTACATTTTCTTCTTAAAAAAACAGCATATATCTCAGTAAATACTGGTTCTAGGTATGAGGAATACTTCATGAAACTTCATGTACATTTGTTGATGTATCTAAATTGATTATAATATACAGGTATACCATTTGAATTTCTCGAAATCTGACTCTAGTGTTTTACTCACCCTGCATATTGTTTTCAAGGAATTCTTTCTGTATTGACTAAAGTTGAAAGAAGAACACTTTTTCACATCTTTGGCATAATGGAGCGTTGCGTGCTGACATAGGGTATGATGGGGTTAGGTGGACCACTTTTTAAGAAAAGTCAATTTAAATGAGTTTTAGTAATAGTAGCTAAATACTTTTTTGGAAGGTATTGGCTTGTTATATAGCTATAGAAAAAATAGCAATCTGGGGTAAATATTAGAAAAATAAGCATCATATTTTAAATTCTTATCGAGCCTGACTTATGGTTCAGTTCAGGTTAGTTGAACCACATAAGTAGGTTAACAGAAATTATTGTTTTAAACTTAAAAGAATACAATCAAAGTCGCTGGCAGAAAAAAGTCTGGACCTACATATCAAAACTTCATTATTATTGAACAAACCTGTAAGGAAAATAACAGATGAACTCTAAATACGTTTAGAAAACTGTGAAGTTAAATTCGCTAAAACGAACAGGAAAAGACATCATACTTGCAAATCTAGCGCTGCTAGTTTTTATTGGATGTGGTAATTTACAGACAATGTCATTTCTAGATACAAAGGCAGTCTCATCTTCTTCAGAAAATTTATTTGTCAGGTTAAAACGTTTTGAGAAATATACTTCGTAACCAGTGAACAATTCTTCATAAACTTTAGCAACATAATGCCGTAAGTTTGAAGCAGTTTTTCCATACACTTTAACGATAATAAAATCTTCTTTGGACACTTCAAGAGAACTATTGAATTCTTCAAAATTCTCTGGCGAATTCGAACTTTCATGGTAACTTAATTTTCATCACCAGAGAAAGAACTGGAGTCTAAAATACGTTACTTTACGACTTTATTTTTAGTTTCCTTTACTTTCCTTCTTTTACTTAGTTTTTCCTCTCAGATCTTAGCTTCTTCTTCTAAACCTTTTTTAACAGGGGTGGCTGTAAGTATTAAAGATTTTCCTCTTCTGCACGTTGGTGAACCTTTTCTTGGAGCAGCTTTTGGTTACGGGCGAATTTGTTCAGGAGTCACTAATTTTGCATAAACACAATGAGAGGCAAGTTGACCTCCTGCTAAAGGACCTGGTTTAGGTTCATCAGTGAGTGGAAAAAGTCCTGACTCATTTCTCAGTGGCTGCGGTAAAAACTCTTCTTAAGGGTTCGGTCTATCTGTTACGTAAGAAGATAAGAAATCCTCTTCAGAAAATATTTCTGGATCGAACGGTTCTATGTCAGTTGCTTTAAATCCACTGCAAATGTTTTAGGGGGTAAATGATTGTAGCAAAGCTTCTCCAATAAGACCTCCAACGTCCTATATTGTAACGATCTTTCCAGGATGATTAAGCGTCCATCTATCACAAGCAGCGTAATCGAATTACTGAAACGAGGGAAAACTGCAACATTTAAGGGCTGTAATTTATGGCTACAGTAGGGAGGCAGAGTTAAAAGAATGATTCCATTTTCTTTGGCAAAATTTAAGGCGGCAATGCTCAGGTGACTTTCGTGATTGTCTAGTATTATAAGCTTTTCATGTTCTTTAGATGGTCTCTCTTGCTGGGCAAAATGCTGGAAAACAGGTAGAAACAAACTGCTATTCATCCATCCAGATAGAGTAGCGGCGCCTTTCGTGCCAGCTGAAGCTCCGTGTAGCATATTGTCTTTCAAATGGACGCGTGGGAATATTAAGAAAGGTGGCACATAACGTCCTGTTGCGCCAATAATACCGACTAGGGTGACCAATGTCCCTCGTTCAGCAAACGTTATTTGACCCACACCCTTTTGACTGGTTGTGACTAGTATCTTGGGAGGTTTGTGCACAGTGGTATCTGCAGTTTCATCCAAGTTATAGATGTCTTTGGCTTGTAATCTATATTTAGTTTTTACTTCAAGAAAATTTTTGAAAAAAGCATCAACGTTTAATTTGTTGAAGCTTGTTGCTCTACTCATACTTGTCTGTTCTGGGGTTCGTAATGAAAACTTGTGTCTCTTCATAAAACCAAACATCCATTATATGCCGGCCAAACTATTCTATACCAACTGTCTTTAACATTTTTTCCATTGGCTGCTGCGTATCCATAAACCACGATACGGGCTTGCTTACTCGATAAACCGTAGTGAATGTTACACGCATGTTGTAGATATTTCTTCAGAAGAAATTCTTCTTCTTGAGAAAAAACCTTCAGGTGTTCATTACTTGGTCGTAAATTGACAGTATTTAAGTCTCTATCACGGCTTTAGTCAACATATCTTTTCGAAGTTATCCTGGGTATGTTCAGTTCCATGGCAACACTTCTCACAGAACGATCTTTTTTCAGAACTTCCTGGACTGCTTGTTTTATCACTTCTACTGCATATGACCTATTATTGATCGTACGTGTTCTAATACGTGGCATATCTCTGAAAAAGAATGTTTTTCTAAGAAAGTAGAAATAATATTTATTTAAAAAAATGGCAGGTTAACTGGACACTTGTACAAATAACCTGCTGTGTTTGTGTTCTGTTGACCTGCCTTGGGTAAAAAATATAAAGAGCATAATTATTAAACAACATGTATCTATAATTAAATCTAATATGCGTAGTGAGTGGCCAATTACTTACCACAAAATACTATAAGGCACAGTTTTAATTATATTTATTTTTTGAGTTCTAAAAGAAAATATATGGCACCACAGAAATTTACATGTACACCATGGAAATATATTTCCTGTACTGGCAACTTTATACTTTCATATTACAGATTCCTACATAATCACAAACTGGCATCTAACGGTGGATGCCTGAATTACCTTATAGCTTTGTTACCACTGTCAGTTTTGAGCAAGTGTTCAGTTAACCTACCTGTTCAATTAACCCCATCTTACCCAACTAATGCAGATAGAGACCGTCAAATACACAGGGTGTACTACTTAAAAAGTGAAGTTTGGGTTGTATTGAAATTATGCAATACCCTGTATATGCAAAAACAGTTTTAGTTTGTAGCTAACGTTAGTACCTGCAACTCTTGTTCCATCTTTTTATTGAATAATAAAGGCGATATAGAACTTGAACATATTGTTAGACTACCCTGTATACAACGTTCTTAAAAAGTGTATTTTTAGAAGATGATGGATACTCTATATCGCCTTGGATTATGACTCCCTG
The DNA here is from genome assembly GCA_964006375.1 of Tillus elongatus. Classification (NCBI taxonomy): domain Eukaryota; kingdom Metazoa; phylum Arthropoda; class Insecta; order Coleoptera; family Cleridae; genus Tillus; species Tillus elongatus. The sequence continues at coordinate 90,330,126 of OZ023268.1, forward strand.
GAGTCCTGCAGCCCATGAGCAGCACAATTATAATAACATTTTCACAAAACACGTGTACTCAATAAATATGCAGGTTGTTGTATTAACGTCACATCTACTACAAATTGGCAACACAATAAATGTCTGTAAACTTAAAAAGTCTGGATGCGGCAAGTGGGTTATGGTAGTGAATTTTCATAGAAAATCATCTGGCCCCAAACTTTTTTTTCTTGTAACGTAGACATCTAAATTTTGGTATATAGTTCACTTTGTATAAGCTAAACCCTCGTACCACATTTGGTTAGCATAGCCTTGTTATTCTTGGAGATAAGAAAAGAAACTGGCCCGGAATATGGGTTTAAGGAGTCCCAGTTCACGCTCCTTTGAGCAATTTTTTTCAAAATTGAAAAGTCGGGATTTCTCCATTAGCGATTTTTTTACGAATATTTACTAAAAAAGTAAAGTGAATTTACAGGTCGAGGTGGAGAACTGTTGAGTAAGCAATTGCCACAGAAGTGTAGGAAAGCAGCATTTGCTTTATGTGAAGATTTATCAGTTGCTTTTACATATAGCTATTGCTAGTCAAGCTATTGCTTTTTCTAAACAGCAATTACTTTGAGCTGCACATCGACAGGAAATGTAGTCCACCTATTCACACTTCTTTTTAATAGTTCCTACAAAAAACTGTAGAAGCGAAACCAATTGTAGAGAATATAAGCAGCTAGTGTGAAGCTAAAGGAAAAGCAGCTATGACCGTATTTAATATGAAGCGGTTTTACCAAGCTTGAACAATTACATCCTAAGAACTCCATATTTAACTTAATACAGAAGTTAGTGGCGGCTCGTCAGATGACGCAGGCGAAGCGCTGCTTCACATATATTTTTCGGTTAAACTAAACTTTTTGCTCAAAATTCAGCATAATTTTAATTTTTTTCATTCTCTCAAATTCACTTGGTACAACCACATAAAAATGTCTTGTTACTTCGCGCCGCAGTTGGTCATTTATTTTTATAGTAATTTATGGTAAGATATAAGTTGCAAGCATGTTCCTGATCACCGAATTGAATGCATACACGCCGTAACGCGCAGCGCTTACGTATTGCAGAACTGTAGAGAGTCAAGCAGCTGCGGACTGACTGAGCCAGATTTGTTCATATCCAAATGCTGCGTCTGTTTCGGGACGCTTGCATGATATGGTTGCCATGGCAACGTCACGCGCACTGGTAGGTTGGGCCACTAAAGTGATGCAGCCTTCTGAGCCTGCTTCAAATCTTAGTTTCTGTCGTTTGTTTAGATTGAGTCGGATCGTCAGAGACGTACTTTTATTTTTACTATGGTGCCGTTAAATAATCTGACATGTGTCACATTTACAGACTTTGAAAGCTGGGTTTTTCATGTTTCTTTTTGGTATGTGGAATCGGTTTGTTTATTATCACCTCTAAAAGAATAATTTTAAAATAATAAAATATTAGATATAAAATTTTAAGTTGTAAAAAAATGAGAAGGGCCTTGAATTTGAAAAAAAAATATGCTTGTAGCTCTTCCCTCTATAAACAGATTTTCATAGGTAATACACGCCGTATTATATTACCATATGCGTGCGTGTACAGTATGTGTACAGTGTCGTCTCATCGAATATTCCTGGTCATTATTCCGAAAATTATTCCCTGTGAAAGATTATATTTTTGTACAAATGGATTTTTTATTTAAATACTGAAGTGCCAGGAGAAATCGTGACCTTGAAAATTTAAAAAAAAACATTTGCGGCGCAGGGTGGGTCTCCGTCTCCCTGCACCCCCCTTTGGAGCCGCAGCGATTCTGCCTCACCCACTCCCAAAGTCACCAGCCGCCACTGATAAAAGTCCATTATATACTATTAGTGTAAATCTGACAACCTTATAAATCAGTAAAGACCAAGTCGCTACGAACAACACTAGGAAGCACAATTTAGAAACTACAACCCTAAACAAGTAAATTAAATGCTCAACAAACACTGTTACAAACATTGCATCATGATCAGGTTAATAATTCAACCACAATTAAATAAACATTGCAAACAGCATTTTTTAAATACACTTCAACAAATACCGATTTTTTTATCAATATCTGCTAAAAATTAAAACCTATTTACATTTCATCCAACTTAGATATCTCATTATAAATTTAAATAAATATTTGTTATTAATCTTGAATATTTTTATAAATTTTGTTTTTTATAGGTACGAGAAGGCTTTCAGATATAAGATTCCAAAGAGCCATGAAAAAAAGACAATGATATTAGAAAGTGCTACCGGACAAACATTTACAGGTCCTCTATGTCTTTTACTAGGAGGTCTTGGCATATCAATAGCGGCTTTTTTTGGAGAGCTACTATATTTCAAAAAAAGCTAAATTTCTTAAGGAGCATAGATTATAAGCTAAAATCTTTTATTTATACATGTATAAATTTAAAAAAATATATGTAGCGACACTTTGCAGTAGCTTTTTAATACAGTGACATCGTAGTGTAGCATGCTTATTGTAGAATATTCTCTATACAAGTTATAAAGGGCACCTTGTTTTCTTTTGCCTAATTAAATGGTTAAATATATACTGTGTGTAATTTATTTAAACCTATGTTCTGATATAGACTACGATAACGGAAGCATATTTCACTAAAAGTTTTGCTATGTTGGCGTAATGATGTAAGTAAAAAGACGTTTCAGAAAACTATAACTAGCAGAATAAAAAAAAGCATTTACCAAAAGCAGTACACCCAGGTGGACTACTCGTTTATGCATTTGGATATAACTGAAGCTTGTAAGTAGATCACAGAGGATTTGAATACATTTTTTCCAATGTTAAATTAATTTCGGAAAATCCACGTTGATTCTGTTTGGAAGGAAGGTTGACCGACTCAACTACTAAAATAGTTTGCAACTGGTAAAAGTTTGGGATTGCTGCTGGATAGCGACCTGCAATTTGGAAGTTGTATATCAAGATGAATTATTCTTGTATTTTCAAGGCTTAAAATACTATATTTCTGTTGGCACTATTTAAATCGGTAAAGTAAGCTCTTATTGTGCGATTCACTGGTATTATTTTCAACCATTGTCTTTCTGTCTACGATCTCTGTTTACGTTGCTGTGATGTTGCAACGTTCTAAAGAGTGCAGAACTCTTGTATTGGGTTGATCTATGGGATAAGAAAATATTACAGTACATCAAGTGCTTTTGGGTCTAGTGGATGGTTGAATATAAGTAAAAAAATACAAGCGTAAAGACTATTTATCTGGCTTCTCAGGGGTTTGTTGTTTTCTCTGTAACCGTTTTTGCTGTTTGACAGCATCATCAAACAGCAAAACCGGTTAATTTTAAGAAAACTCATAACTTTTAATTAAATAATTAATTTATTATCAAATAACAAAATACATATATAAATATATGGTAAAATATTTTCACCGTGTATTTCGTATTTATTATCTTATCGCTCTTGGTAAGACAGATAGAATTCCAATCTACGAGTAAATTTTTACCTGCTACCAAATCATATAAAAGGCGATACCGCACGAGGTAGAGCCAGTAGTAGTAGTGCTGCCGGCAAGGATCTAACATCGAACTGTCCCCAGTCTGTCCAAGTCCGTACCAATTCCGCACCGATTCCGCGTTACGTCAAATCGCACCAGGTTTAATCTATTTCGTTGTACACAAATATGTTTATATGTGAGAAATTGCCCGTTTTAGTTACTTAATATTTTGTAGCGAATTTTCATACTTTTAATTTTCCATAGCTCTTTCAAATTTTAACAATCTGGATATTTCAGTATTGTGCTACCTATCGCTGTAGCTCTATAATGCTATTGTATCTTGTACTATTTTTATGGAAATGCTGAGGATTCACAGCTCACTTCAATAATCAAGATATTCTCATCATGGATTGATCCTGATAGGGACGCTGAGAATTCACAGCCTATCTAGGTCACTCTAAGGAACACGTTCATTCCAAGTCAACTCCTCGAACCTTGTCTGGACCTGATGCACCTTGAATATACGTTAGAAATTATGTAGATATAAGAAAATAGCAAAAACAAGGTACGACAAAATAAAAACGAATAAAAATGTTCTGGAAGCGTAAGAAAAGAAAGATGCTTGCTAAAGGGGGAAGGGCAAAATTCGTTACACATTTTCTAAGAGATAATAAGTTTGTAGCAACATTATTAATTGGAGAACACCTACTTAAAAAAGAGAAAGAGTTATGCCAAGGTAAACGATTCTCAAAGACCACGAACAATTTGTTATTAAGCCCAAACATGAACCAATAGGTTAGTTTCGTTTGGGTTAATTGGCGTTGAAACATTAATTGGCCACAGACTTCTGAATTCTGCAATGGAGCAATAGTATACTGGAAAAATACTGCGTAAGGCAGTCATGACCTTAGCCGTCACTAGGCGGCTATATGGAAAAACGTGGGGACTAAGACCTAGTATGGCCCACTGGCTGTACACAAGGGTGGTCAGACCTTCGTTAACATATGCGGCACTGATGTGGTGGCCTAAGGTGACACAATCCAGTGCCAAACAAAAACTAGGCAAGATCCAAAGGATGGCTTGCCTAGGCATCACAGGGGCCATGTCTTCAACCCCAACAGCCGCCATGGAGGTGTTGCTGTATCTACCCCCCCTACACTTAGTTATTATGGGAGAGGCCAGGCTAGGACTATACAGACTAGCCTGCAATGGTAGACTAAAGATCAACCCAGGCTTCAGGGGCCACTGCAAAATTCAGGAGATCGTGAAGGAGCCCATGCTTGAAATGAGGTCAGACTTCGCGAGCCCGCGAATGTGCAGGGAAAACAACTTTACAGTGGAAATCCCTGATCGCGAGGCATGGCGGGAGGAGACGCCGGGCATACCACGGGACGCGCTCGTCTGGTTCACGGACGGATCTGGCGGGGAGCGTGGGACGGGGGCAGGTGTTTACTCGGAAGGACCGAGGGTAAGTCATAGTATTTCCCTCGGAGCCCATGCAACGGTGTTTCAGGCCGAGATGTACGCCATCCTGCTCTGTGTGCGGGAGAACAAGAGGAGGGGCTACACCAACAAGCGGATCCTCATAGCCACAGACAGCCAGGCAGCCCTTAAGGCACTAAGTAGCCCACGGGTAAATTCCTGGCTGGTGAGTGAGTGCCGAGACGAGACGAGCGACCTGGCTGGGCAGAATGAGGTGACCCTCATCTGGGTGCCGGGTCACTCGGGGGTCAAAGGCAATGAAGAAGCTGACAGTCTCGCGAAGAGAGGGTCAGCAGAACCATTTATGGGACCAGAACCGGCTCTGGGCGTGTCAAAGAGCACTGCCAGGGGAGCCATTAAGTCCTGGGTCAGAAACCAACACAAGGTATACTGGGCGGACTGTCCAGGGCTCAGACATGGGAAGACAATAATTGACGGACCCAGTTCAAAGAGAGCTGTGGAGCTGCTAAACCTTAGCAGAGGACAGCTCAGAAACACAACAGGTCTCTTGACGGGACACATGGCCGTCAAGAAACACCTGCATAAAATGGGGCGGTTCGAAGGGGACCTCGCATGCAGACTCTGCGGCGAGGGGGAGGAATCAGCCCAGCACATCTTGTGTGAGTGTATAGCTCTGGACCGGAAAAGACAACTGATCTACGGTCACCCTAGACCGGAGACAGAGCAATATAAAACTTCACCCTACCTATCGCTGTGCAGACTAGTTCAAGGCACAGTGATTTTGGAATGGGTGGAGTAAGACTAAGGGTATGCACAATCAACCAAGGGTTGCGGTGCTATCGGGGCGGCAAGGCCGCGGACGAGCCCTGAGGGAACAAAAAAAATAGTATACTAATTTCTACAATGGTGTCAGTAGATAATGGAAAACCAGGCTAACATTAATTTGATAATTAATTGTCTCAGGTAGGGCGATTGGTAACATAGTACAACATAAACTGTTAGTTCCATAAAATAAAATAAAAATTAAAAAATTAGAAAGAGCGATTATATTTGGAATATTTAAGATTATTAGGATAAATGGGGACACTCTCTTCTCTCAAATCATTTTTGTAATTTAAAAACAAGACTGGACAACTGATCACATGGGTTTAAAACGATGGGACCTTAACTAAAATTACAACAATCTAAATACAATTCTTATAACTAAATCCTGAGCTTTAATTGATGAATAAAAGTAAATAATACATTGCGTATATTCAAGTCGTTCAGGCAAATAAGGGTTGTCAATTTTGCAGAAAACTGTATTTCGAGATGTTTTGAGCTACGCCAGAGTTGCTCTCGGCAACCACCGTATTAAGAGCACTGAAATAATGAATGATCAAGATTTTCTATGGGGTTGTTGTCACATGAACAATACTGACTATAGTAAACACGCTAATCTTATACAAGTGAGATGAAAAACAGGCATGGTTTAATTTCATTCTGATAATGGTTGTACAGTAAGATAGGTTTCGTCAATATGTAATATCGTTTTAGAATGTTGGATGGATGAGGACATATAGATTTAGTGATCTGTATGCAAAACTAAGCCTCTCTTTTTCCTAATTATCTATTGCCTCTATTTTGATATGTCTATTAATATCTTCTATCCTCTACTATTTTGCAGAAGTTTTCTGTAGACACTTTGGCCAATTTATCTACTATATCATTTTCCTACAGTCCGTTCTGTCCTTTTACCCACATAAATGAAACTGTATTTCCATTCCTCAGTATTTGTTGGTAAAAACCCACAATTCCGCAAATAATTAATAATTATAACAATTTTTCAGCGATAGTGGGACAGATTGCAATCTGAGAGAATGTTTGTTTTTCTAAATCATTATACTGTGAACATTTATGAGCTTCCTGAATTGCAAAAGCCTCTGCCTTATATATTTATATATATATATATATATATATATATATATATATATATATATATATATATATATATATATATATATATATATATGACATACTTGATCCTCGGGTTGAACCGCGTCCAGAATTTATGAAAACTCGACGTTTCGGCTCCTGTTTTGGAGACATTTCCAAGAAGCAAAGGAAATACGTAAGTGGACAAAGGTGGGTTGGGTTGTTGTAGCTCGATTACGGGGCTTCAATCTGCCTACTCCCGAAATCTAGCCGGAGATCGTCTGTGTGGTCTCAGTGTGTTCAATTCTAGGCCTCAGAGAGATCTGGCAGTTCGTTGCAAGTCTTGTCTTATATATGTCGTACCGTCTACCTGCTTCGTTATGAGTGAAAGTATTAGGGTCAAGATCAATTAAGTGAGGGGCTTTGGTCACGGTACTTAGAGGATGAGGAGGATTAAGAGGTCACCGGCATTTGTTGAGACAGGATGGGGCAATAAAATTGTCTGGAATTTATTTTCTTTTTGTGTGTTTGTAATGCAGATATAATAGGTTTCCAAGTAGTCGAAAGGCGAAGTCCATCATCTCTCTTATTAAACAATCGGGACGTTTTTCAATCTCGATTGCTTCGCGGATAATTCTCGTTTTGAAGATATAAACCGGTGCTATTGTTTTGGCATTATCGAAGTCTATTTTGTGTCCTGTATGAATATGATGCATGGCCAGCGCCGATGAGGGGTCGGATTTTCTAACTGTGAGGGTGTGTTCATATATTCTATTGTGGATGCGTCTATTTGTTTGTCCTACATAAGTTCCGGAATAGTCGGAGCAGGGAATTTCGTAAACTCCGTGGGATCCGTTTGGAATCGTATCCTTGGGAGTTTTTATCAGATTTGAAAGTTTTTGCTCTGTTGTGAAAACGGTTTTGATATTATAGGTTCTAAAAATTCGCCTATATATATATATATATATATATATATATATATATATATATATATATATATATATATATATATATATATATATATATATATATATATATATATATATATATATATATATATATATATATATATATATATATATATATATATATATATAGAAGCCAGGTCAGGTCAGCCATCAAACTTTTCTAATTCAGTATTTACAATAGATCCCTTCAATGGATAAAAATTTGTGTAGTTCGAAGAAGCCATGTTAATCTGCAAACAATTTTTATTTTAATGTAAACAACAGCATTTTATTATGAAAATTACTATAAGAAGTATATTTCTCATTATTCTGATAAGCATCCGCCAAGGGTAGATTGAATTTTTTTAACCAAGTACTTGTTAGAAAGACATTCAATGTAAAGCCAATAGAGTTTCTTTAGCCTTGAACCATCATGGAAACACAAAACAACAATTTGTTTTGTGCTAAAAATGCACCTCTATAACAAAATGGGTGCTACCGGCTTTGTGTCAGGACCGCTTCACCCGGAGATGATGACATTGCCCCAATGCTTATCTTAAAACTGAGGAAGTGCGGAAGATACAATGAAATACAAGGAGATATTCGGAACATAGAGGCATAGTGACAGCGACAAGGCTATACCACCTTCAGTTTGTAATTTTTGTTATTTAAAAATCAAAAGAGATCTAAGGTCAGTATGAAGCAACAAGTTTTAAGTACGCTTTTCAATTCACGTTATTGTAATTCTACTTTACATAAAAATCATTTTAAAAGTAGCTTGTTTGGTTAATATCAAACTATGATTTATGATTTATTAATTAGATCTAATTGCTTTTCCAATAATATTAGATGTAACTAAACAGTTTTGTTACAAAATAAACATACGAAAATGCGTGTTTTTTATTGTGTCAGAATTATAGAGGCGAAAGAGTTGCTGTGACACCAGTTTAATCTGAAAACTTGTAGATAATTCTTTAATATATATCTGGTTCTTACTAAGACGATTTGTTTAATCAGAGAAATTAAGTAATAAATAAGTTATCTAAAGCAGGTTGAAACCCAGCAAGAATGTATTCATATATTTCTTAAGTATATTACTAATATTACTCCTGCTTACCTGTATGTATTTTGAAGCCACTATTTCAAAGGCTGTCTGTAATATTAATAGTCTTCATTTAAGTTGTAATTTTTCTCAACAAACTGTTACTTTTGATCGACTTGAAAAAGTACGAGCTATCTCTATGTTCTTTGATTTATCGACAATACCTAAACCGCTGTGAATGATTTTTACTCCGTTGCGTTCAGTGATGTCCGGCGGTAGTCTCGTTGGGTTTGCTTTGTACCTACTTTACTATTTTCTATAAATAATAATAGCACAGCATAATAAGTGATTATGCTGTAATAATACTATCTCTCTCTCTCTCTCTCTCTCTCTCTCTCTCTCTCTTGGGTATGTGCGTGGGGTTGAGTGGTATGCTGGCAAGAGTGGTGACATGCCTTGGCCACGGTTGAGTAGGAGTAATCATTGTGGCTAGACGTTGGCGAGGCTTTGGTATGGTGTCATCCATGCTTTGTGTTTGTTTTTTTAAACCTTAATAATTTAACAATTAATTATATTGTGTTCTATGGGTGTACCTTTTTAAAAAAGACATAACAATGGCATTGTGCTTATATAAAAATAGAGTGTATATTGTAATATACTATATGCATATCATCACAGTCTTAAGGCTATGTTGCCTTCCTGACTTTCTGTGTCCAGCAACTTTTTCATTTCATTGTAGCCTTCGCATTTATCAACTTGTCCAGATTTCCACAAAAATGTTCCTCTTGATGTCTTCCTTTAGTATGGTTGCCAAGAAGTTATTATATTTTAAAACATGGCCAAGCAATTGTGCCTACTTTTAGCACTGATGGTCTTCTTTGCAATTCTTTATCCGTTTCAGTGAATTTTCTTTAAAAAATTACTAATGAGGGGTTCCCGACTTTTAAATTTTGCAAAAATTTCTTCAAATGAGCTCGAACTAGGCCCCCTATAAAACATATCCAGGGTCAGTTTCTATATATATATATATATATATATATATATATATATATATATATATATATATATATATATATATATATATATATATATATATATATATATATATATATATATATATATATATATATATATATATATATATATATATATATATATATATATTTAGAAACAAAACACAAAATTTTCCCGGAAGACCTGGTCCGTTTTTTCTGGCTAACAAACTTGTCCAAGCCACTTGCAAAAGGAAGATACTCACCAAATTTGATCAAGATTGGTCCATCATTTTTTTAGTTATATATATATATATATATATATATATATATATATATATATATATATATATATATATATATATATATATATATATATTGCAAGTTGCTTGGATAAGGTCGTTAGCTAGGATAATCGACACAGTTTTTCCCTGAATATATTGTGTTTTCTATCGGAAAAAAATTAAATCTCCGAAATAACAAAGTAAGGGCAATCAATAATATAGTAACGGTACGCTTGTTTGTATTATAAAGAGTGAACCATGTAGCAAAATATAGGTCTTTAAGTTTAAAGACAAAAAAGTTATGGGCATTTAAAAAAAATGGGGTTTTAGTCAAAACGTCAAAGTTGCGATTTGAAACGTCAAAATTGGCAACATTTAGGCAAAGAATCAGAGACAAATACGGATTATGTAAGGAAAATGTTGCAAGAAGAGTGTTATGCAAACCTGTAAGTTTCAGCTTCAACCGTCATTGTCCTTCATTTTACTAAAATATTTCCATAAATTTCATTTGAAATAGACCCTTTCTCTGATGTTTGGCAGTAGTTTTAGTTAAGTTTATGGTTTAACGGTCTATAACATTTAGCTAATTTTCGTAGAAAAAGTTCGTTAATGAGGCGAACGCGATTTTGGACTTTTTAAAAGATTTCTTCAAATGAGTGCAAACCAGGCCCCCTAGAATCCATATCCGTGATTAGTTTCAGTTTTTATTTGTTTACATATATACAGGGTGACGCATTTTTACGGTAAAGCTCAATATAATTGTTATTATATAAGATACGAGAAAAATTGTGTACGTTAATTATAGGGTGTCTTAAGCTGCATCTAATAAAATTATTTTGACAAACGCAGGGTGGCCCATAAGTCGTTGGTGATAACTAAAATTTTTTTCGAACACCCTTATATTATTGCATTTTTTATTGAAATATGGTGCATGTTTGTAAACAAAAATCTAGACCCAGTAAGTGCGTTTTGGTAACGAATTTTGATTAAATGCTTCAAATTTCAATAACTCAATTTGCTATTAACCTAAGGTTTGTTGGCTAGGAAACCAGTTTTCTCGGAAACAAAAAGTTTATATTTGGAAAATTTTTATGCATTTTCAAACAATAAGTTATTTTGATAAAATATGGTACATTGTTTCTACTGTATAGGTTATACTGGTAACCAAATTGATGACTGCTTGCATTAAAGAGACATATTTGCTATTAGAAACATTTTTATGAAGATTCACTACCATAACGCACTTGCTGCGTCCATACTTTTTCCTTTTCAGCATTATTAATAATAGAACCGTTTTAATTTTTTAGACAATTTATTGTTTATTTTATGAATCAATTGAACAGATATGGTGATAATGGGCCATCATAGCCGTACGTCTATTGTTTTTGTAGCTTCATTTTATATAAATTGATTTCTATGGAGACTCTAATTTTGCAAAAATTTGGAACAATGAATTTATTTTTTACATTATATTCCAGCTCTCTCAATATATGTAACAGTATTTCTGCACCCCTAATATCATATGCTTTTTCAGGTCTACAAAAAATAAAGTTATATTTATTCTTCTCATTCTTCTATTGTTCTTTGTGTCAGCACCGCTTACCTAGCTCCTGGCTGAGGTCTAAATACAGACCGTGTTACATCTAGGTAGTTCAATTGAGCTCCCCAGTATATTTTTTAAAACGACTATTTGAATATTCGCCACATGAGTCTGTACACTTACTGTCCTGGAGCTGTTGCATTTTTGGCAGTTTGTGGCGTACTAATCCTTTCATTTTTATAAAGGTCATTACTGTTTTTTGTCTAAAGTGCACGGTTATGGAGATATAGGTCGAAACGGTTTTTCTCAAAATGGCGGCACTTCCGCCCTCCTAATTTGTAAGGATTTTGTGTTTTTACATTCAGTATGTAATTCTGAACCTATCTATAAAAAAAAATTACTCCTGTAGTTTAATGCAGAAAAAAAATCTCTATTGCCTGTACAATTTTACGAAAAACTAAAGTATAGTGAAACCACCAGTTGTGGCCACCTTAAGCGAAACTTCTAATTTCAATAGCTATCTGTTAAGGAGAAACATAGTTAAAAGAGTTTGCGTTAGTGGTCTCCATTTTTCATATATCTTACTTTCGAATCATTTATCAATGAAAAAATATAGATTTTATTAAAATAATTCCTGTTTGAAAAATATTTGCTAGTTGCGACCACCTAGACACCCGTTGCGGTCAATCGTATACACTTATTTTTCCCATCTGTGATAAGCTGGACTTATAGATGAATATTTACTTCGAGATTCAATTATGTGACTTCTGCGCTAAAGAAAATAATTATCGAAAAGAAACAAAAAATGCGATGCACTGTCAAAATTTGTCATCATTTATCAAAAACTTGCTATAATTGCTAGTATGTGCATCAGAAGAATAGAGACCGCAATTGCTGGAGCCGTTTGTAGTACTCACGGAAAAATTTTTCGTGCTTAATATCTCGTTCACGGCAGCTACTATTTCACGTCTACTTCAAGGAAAATATTTTAGACGCAGCAAGTGCGTTATGGTAGTGAATTTTTATAAAAATCCTTTGATGGCAAATATGTTACGTCTTCATAAAAGGCATCAAATTTAGTTAACAGTATAACAGCCTAACCTTTAAGTTATTTCATCAAAAAACTTTATTGTTCGAACAAGTACAAACGTTTTTCAAAATATTCAAGAAAAAATTGCGCCGGTTTTTCTGGCGAAAGAACCTCTTCGAGCAATTTATGCCAAGCTATAACTATTGTATTGTTTACGAAAATTTGGGAATATTTTTTTACAATAACTTATCAAACATTAATTATTGTTTAACAACATTTAACAAAAATTTTATAAAAAATCATTTCTACGAAAAAACTAAAAAAAAATTCTGCGAAAACTGACTATATATTTTCTACAAGAAAATTTTCTGAAAAAAAGTACATAAAATTTATTTATATACTCAGTGTGTAACTACAATACTTGAAAAAGAAATGAAAACGTAAAAAGTTATTTTTTTATCTTTTCACGGAAAGGTGAACCCGTGGAGGAAAAGCGAAATATAAGCAAAAAAATAACTTATATTTTCATGTCACAAGCTGCCAGAAATAAGCTTACTTAAGCCTCTCCTTTGCAAGTTTTATTTGACATTTGTGAAAATATGTGAAAACAATTTATCAACTACATACACGCTGGCCCAACAGGGCAGGGCGTTCAAGTTCAATATCTCGTATGTTATGTCCATACTAAAGTCCTGTTAGAAATAGTAAATTGAATAGTAAATAGTTAATTTTTTTTTTGTGGTATTATAATCTTGAAGGTTAGACATTATTAGACTAGTGTTTGACAGTCTGTAACAATTTTATTTATTAGTGAGATGCAACAGAGCATAGAAAATAGAGAATTTCGTAAGTCAGAAATAGAAAACCATAGAATAAATAAATTGAGTGATAGCATGGAGTAATTAAAGGAAAAAATATTTTTACTCAGTAATTTGCAGTCTAATTTAATAACACCCATCATATTAGACTGCATACCACATCTCAAAAGAAATGGCACTATTTAACGTAACAAAATTATGGCGATCCCACCAGGATTGAGAATTAAGTAACAAAACATTCTGACTCGGACACGATTAAGTGTTTAAATGCTTGCTAAAGGGGGAGGTCACAATTCGTTGGACAATTTCAAATACATAATAAGTTTGTAGCAACGTTATTTTGAAAACGCATACTTTGAAAAAACGAAAAGCTAGACCAATGGAAAAGTTAGGGAAAACCAGGAACAATTGATGAAATGCGGAAGCTACAATGAAATGAAAAAGTTCGGGACGCAGCAAGTGCGTTATGGTAGTGAATTTGCATACAATTGTTTTTAATTTCAAATATGTTTTTTTCAAGAAAACAGGCATTAAATTCGGTTACCAATATAACCTACATTGGACAATTTCAAATACATAATAAGTTTGTAGCAACGTTATTTTGAAAACGCATACTTTGAAAAAACGAAAAGCTAGACCAATGGAAAAGTTAGGGAAAACCAGGAACAATTGATGAAATGCGGAAGCTACAATGAAATGAAAAAGTTCGGGACGCAGCAAGTGCGTTATGGTAGTGAATTTGCATACAATTGTTTTTAATTTCAAATATGTTTTTTTCAAGAAAACAGGCATTAAATTCGGTTACCAATATAACCTACATAATAGAAACAATCTGCCATGTTTCATAAAAATAACTTTACTGTACAAAAATTTCCGAAAATAAACTAAAGTGTTCCTGAAAAAAAAACGGTTTCTTGGTCAACCTTATAAGTTAATAGCAAATTGAATTATTTAAATTTGAAGCATTTAATAAAAACTCGCCACCATAACGCACTTGCTGCGTCAAGAATTTTTTTTCCTACACACATGCATAATATTTTGATGGAAAATGCAAAAATGCGATAAAATAAGGCGTGTTCGATTAAAAAAAAATTGTATCACCAACGACTTCTGGGCCACCCTGTGATTGTAGAAATAATGTTTTAAGATGTAACTCATGACACCCTATAATTAATGTATAATTTTTTTTTGGCATCTTGTATAAAAACGGATATATTGAGCTTTATTCATTTTTTACAAAAATTTAAAAAAAATATATATACCATTAAATGATAAACTCTATAGCTAAGACTAATGCCCAAGCATCAGAGAAAGGGTCCCATTTAAAATAAATTTTCTGGAAATATTTTAGTAAAATAAAAGACAATAACGCTTGAAACTAAGACTTCAGGGTTTGTAAAGTTAGTTCACCTCCCCGTGGTGCACCCTGGATAGCGTCTACTATTAGACGTGAACTAAATGAACTAACCAAACCGTAACCTTCCTAGTCATGTCTTAGGAGGGCCGGGAATGCTTGCCTTAATTGGCCGGCATTGCGAGGAGAGTCCTCTATAAAAAACCCACATCGCAAGGTCGTTGGCGGGTTGGTGCCGAGGCGATGATGCTTCTGGCCGATATGGCCGAGCATTGGCAGGATGGTAATTCTGTCGCTAACGTTAACCCTCCCCAGGGAAACCGGGCGACCTCCCTGTGTAAATGCCAATTCATGGGATGCGGGGCTCTTCCATGGAGGTCTATTTTCCCTTGCTGCTCGTGGGACCAAACATGGACACGACTTACACAGACCCAATAGAGGAGGTGGCAGCATTCAACCTTCCACTGGAACCTCCAGAGGGAAAAAACAGGGGAAAGGAAAGTCCACCCCTAGGACGACTACCAAAGGTAGACCCTCCTATAGGAAGCTTGGTTATCGAGCTCCTAAAAAGGAGGAGGAACCTGCACCATAATTCCCTTTTCCTTTAAGCTCCTTAAACTACTCCTTTTTCCTCCATACATTCCTATATTCCTACCCCCATGCCCACCAACTTAAGGTGCATTCAAGCTAATCTGCATCATGCTAAGGCTGCGACATACCTCCTTAGCATGAAATTAAAGGAAGAGCAAATAGATATTGCTCTTCTCCAAGAGCCCTGGACCGCTAATTCGGAACGAACAAAAGGGCTGGGTAACACTTCTGGTAAGATAGTAGAGGTGGGCTCTGGTACTACCCCAGAGCCTGTATCTGGATCAGAAACAACTTGCAGTATTTTACACTTTCAGAGTACTGCACCAAGGACATGGCATCCATCCATCTCGTGATCACATCCGGGGGGACCAGGCTGGAAGTAGTGGCCTGTTCGGCCTATTTCCCTTGAGACAGAGATGCAGAACAACCACCTCCAGCAGAGGTGCGGAAATTGATCGCCTACTGCAAGAGGAACAATTATCACCTCGTAACGGGGTGTGATGCGAACTCCCATCACTTGGCTTGGGGGAGCACGGACACTAACAGACGAGGTGAATCATTATTTGAATACATTTTAGGGGAGGAGCTGGTTGTCAACAACATAGGCTCGGAACCCACCTTTCTTACAGCTAACCGGAGAGAGGTTTTAGATCTTACGATCAGCTCAAGGCTTTTGAGCTCAAAAATCCTCAAATGGAGGGTGTCGTCTGAACCCTCATGTTCAGACCATGCCCATATCCTATTTGAAATTGAAACAGGCCCTAGACCTGTGTTGGAGTATCGGGACCCGAGGAGGACGGATTGGGAGGGATACAAACAGTCCCTCGCCGGCAGACTTGGGTCCGCAATCCCCACAGTGAGGGATCGTGATGAGATCGAGATTGCGGCCGAACAGGTTAGGGAAGCTGTGGTCTCTGCCTATCACGAAAACTGTCCACTGAGGTCAAAGAGAGACAGTCGGGGGTCTACTTGGTGGAATAATAACCTCGATAAACTACGAAGAGAAGTTAGACGTCTCTTCAATCGTGCTAAGATTACAGGCAACTGGGAGCAATATAAAACTGCTCTAACACATTATAATAAAGAGATCAGGAACGCTAAGAGGGAGTCCTGGAGGAGGTTCTGCGGGGACATTAATAATTTGCCCAGCAGCGCCAGAATCCACAGGATTCTCTCACGCGACCGTGTACAGGAACTGGGATCGATAAAACGACCAGATGGTTCCTTTACTGAATCTCGGAAAGAAACGTTAGAGCTCTTAGCACACACACACTTCCCAGATTGTCTGATCCTGAGCAACGGTGAGGTCCTACCAGCTGAGGGACGATCTAAACGCCCCCAAAGGGAGGACTGGCTAGTTGCTCGGAGAATAGTTACAGCCTCGACAGTGGAGTGTGCTGTGAATCATTTCCAGCCATTCAAGTCGCCAGGGGAGGATGGGGTGGTACCGGTCCTACTACAAAAGGGACTGGAGATTCTCCTACCCTTCCTTATCAGGCTGTTCAGAGCCAGTCTGGCCTGGAACTATATTCCTTCCAGCTGGACGGTGGTTAGGGGGGTTTACATTCCCAAATTGGGACGTAATGACCTCCTACCTACTTCACTGAGACCTCTCAGTATTACATCATTCCTCCTGAAAGGATTGGAAAAAATACTGGACGGACACATTAGGGGGAACATCTTACCCAAGAACCCCCTAAATACCCACCAGTATGCCTATCAAACTGGCAAATCAACTGAGTTAGCGCTCAATAACCTCGTCGAGAAGATCACACACTCTCTGGAAAATGGAGAGGTTGCGGTGGCGGCATTTCTCGACATAGAAGGAGCATTTAATAATGCATTACCGATCTCCCTCTACGAGGCCACTATCGCTAGGGGGGTGGAACCTACCATCTGTGGCTGGATCGGAAACATGCTGCACAATCGGACCATTATTACCTCATTACGGGGAGAGGTGGTCAGCGTTAGGGCTGCGAGAGGGTGTCCTCAGGGGGGCGTTCTATCCCCCCTGTTGTGGTCCCTCTTTGTGGACGACCTGCTGGCTATCCTCGGACTCTGGGAGGTTGATGTCCAGGCGTATGCGGATGATCTTGTCATAATGGTTAGAGGCAAATCTGAGGAGGAACTGTCTAGTACTCTTCAAGAAGCACTAAATGTAGTCAATGATTGGTGCCGTAGGGAACAGATGTCTGTGAACCCTCGCAAAACGATCATTGTCCCGTTCACCAGAAGAAGAAGGTTGGACAAATTAAAACCACCTAATCTTATGGGGGAAAACATTCCATTTTCGGACCAAGCAAAATATCTGGGAGTTATCCTAGATAAGAAGCTCAACTGGGACAGACAGTTAGAAAATGTTATCCGCAGGGCTAAGATGTCCCTGTGGACCTGCCGGAGAATCTGTGGGAACAACTGGGGAACAAACCCCCAACAGATGTACTGGCTCTATGTAGTGGTTATCAGACCTATGATAACATATGGAGCCATAGTTTGGTGGCCTAAGGTACTTCGTGGTACCGCGAGGGCCAAACTGGCTCATCTACAAAGACAAGCATGTCTGATGATAACGGGAGCGATAAGCACCGCACCATCAGTCGCTCTGGAGGTCCTCCTCAATATTCCCCCACTTCACATATGGCTGGAGAGGGTGGCGAGGTGGACAACGTACAGACTAATACAAACGGTGGATAACATGCCGAGGGAAGTCAGTCTGAGGGGGTCCGGACTCCTTGATGACAGTGATTGTCACAGGATTCTGGGAATGGTCTCGGACTTGATGCCTACAAAAATCACTAGAGATCTGTCTTTCAAGACCATCCTCCCGGAAAGGGAGGACTGGGACCGGAACCAATCGACCCTGTTGAGAGCGGACCTCTGCTGGTACTCTGACGGCTCCAAAACCAATATGGGAGTAGGAGCCGGCGCATATGGGGGCAGCACCGATGCTAGACTATCAGCTAGCCTCGGCAAGTACGCAACCATACACCAGGCAGAAGCTTATGCCATCGAGATGTGTGCAAGGGAAAGCTTAAAAGACCTATGCACAAACAAATCGATAAAGATATTTGCAGATAGCCAACCTGCAATAAAGGCTCTTGGTTCCTACCGGTGCAATTCAAAGACGGTATGGAGTTGTAAATCTGCCCTTAACGAATTGGGCAGCTGTAATGAGGTGTCGCTGGTCTGGATACCGGGTCACTCGGACCATGATGGCAACGTCGCGGCAGACGCGCTTGCCAGGAGTGGTGCCCAGTGTGACTTTGTCGGACCAGAACCGGTGCTGGGAATAACATCTTGCACAGCAAAACGCACCTTAAAGACCTGGACAGATAGAAGGACAATTCAATATTGGCAAAATCTTCCAGGATTAGCTCACTCTAAGGCCTTCATAAATGGCCTGTCTGAGTCAAGGGCTAAGAAACTTCTAGAGTTGAACAGACAACAACTGAGTACTCTAGTCGGCCTGTATACAGGACACTGTCGCTTGCGGCATCACATGCACCGTATTGGGATCGGTCAGGAGACCGAGTGCCGGCTGTGTATGGAGAATGACGAAACAGCAGAGCACGTGCTGTGTTCCTGTCCGGCAGCGGATAGGACTAGACACCTGCTCTTTGGCAAGGTAAAGCTTGCTCTAGAGGATCTGGATCAACTTTCGCCCGCAAAGGTTATCGACCTCTGTAGGAGGCTGGATTTGTTGGGCGAAATATAGACATTAGGCGTGAGCCACAATAGACCTTATGGTCGCGGTGGAGGGACCGATATGGACCACTCACAAACTAACCTAACATAACCTTGTAAAACACCCTTCTTGAGATATTTTCTTTCCATAGCCCGTATTAGATCCAGGTTCTTTGCCTAAATGTTGCCAATTTTGACGTTTTAAATGGCGAGTTTTGAGGAAAACCCTTTTTTTTAAATGCCTATAACTTTTTTGTCTTTTATCTTAGAGAGCTAAATTTTGATATGTAATTTACCTATAATGATATAAACTCGCACATAAAATTGGTTGCCGTTACTTTGTTATTTCCCGAGATATAAAATTTTTCGAAGGACACCACAAAATTTCCAGGGAACACCTGCACCGATTTTCCTGTCTACCTGTACAAGCCACATGAAAAAGGAATGTATCTACCAAATGTAATCAAAATAAGCACATTATTATTTGAGTTATCGGTGTGATACACACACACACACAGATATATATATATATATATATATATATATATATATATATATATATATATATATATATATATATATATATATAACATATAAGAATCGAAACTGACCACGGATATGTGTTCTGTGGGGCAAAAGGAAGGTAATGAAAAACGTCATATTATTTTTTGAGTTATAGGCTTATCGGTGTGATACACACACACACACACACACACAGATATATATATATATATATATATATATATATATATATATATATATATATATATATATATATATATATATATATATATAAATTGAAACTGACCACGCATATGTGTTCTATGGGGTCTAATTAGTGCTCATTTGAAAAAAATAATTCATAATTCAAAAGTCGGGATCTCCTCATTAGTGATTTTTTCAAAGAAAATTCACTAAAAGAGATATTCGGAACAAGGGGCATATTTGCAGCCACAAGGCTTCACCACATTCAGCTTGCAATTTTAATTATTTAAAAATCAAAAGTAGTTCAAGGGCAGTACAAAAGACAAGTTTTAGGACCGCTTTTGTATATATTTCTACTTCAGATATAAGTTTATTTTAACTAGTTTGTTTGGTTAATATCAAACTAGGTTTCATGATGTATGCATTAGATCAAATTGCTTGACCAATCAAATTAGTCGTAAATAAACACAGATAAACATTTTGGTTGCAAAATAAACATATGAAAACCCATGTTTTTATTGTGTAAGAATTATAGGGGTGAAAGCGTTGCTGAGGCACTAGTTTAATCTGAAAATGTCTATATCATTTCTTTAATATATTTATATATCTGATTCCCACTGGGGCGATTTATTTAATCAAGGATATTAAGTAATAGATAAATATATGAAAGCCAACAAGAATGTATTTAGATGCTTCTTAATTATATTGCTGATCTGACTTATGTTTACCTCTGTTTATTTTAAAGTCATTATCCCAAAGGGCTGCCTGAAACATCTATAATCTTCTTCTAGGTTGTGATTAACCTCAACGAACTATTATTTTTGACAACTTAAAAAAAGTAGGAGGTATCTCTATTAGTTTGCTCATCTATCAGCAATATCTAAACTGCTGTGAATGATTTTTAAACCGTTACGTTCAGTAGGCTTCGGAGGTAATCTCGTTGAGTTTGTTTTGTACTTGCTTTGCTATTTTCTATAAATAATAAAAATAGCACTGAACAGTCTGAACAGTTAAAATTTTGAAAGTCCAACCGGCGATGGTATTGTTCTTATATAAAAATAGTGTGTGTGTGTGTGTGTGTGTGTGTGTGCGAGCGTGCGTGCGTGCATGAGTGTGTGTGTGTGTGTGTGTGTGTGTGTATGTGTCTGTGTGTAAGGTCATCTCTTGGCTGCGGCTACTCTGGCCATACGCTCGTTTTCTAATATGAAGTAGTTTACTGTCATTTCCCGTATATTCACCACCCCAAGTATATTACGGGAAAGGGTGACTTATATTGTTGTTTTCAGACTGTTTGGTGCATTTTTTATTTTTTATTGTATTTAAACATTTAAGTTCTATTGTTTGAGACTTTTTATAATTTCAGTTTCAATGGAAAGCATGCTTAAGCACGCAGCCATAAGAATTATATTTATTTTACCACTATCAGCAGCACTTGTGGCAGAAAACGGAAAAAGCAGAATGCTGGAAAAACTTACTGAATCAAAAATTCCAATACATTTTTTTCAACAGTTATCTGAACATACTTTCGTTTTCCATTACGATAACAGAACCTCTGAGAAAACTAACACTATTATTAAACAAAATATGATCGATATAAGGTCTAAGCTTCTTATAAATTACAGCACTGCGACTAGTTTTGGTCGCCCAAAAGGCTACAGGATTGTAAACATAGTGCTATTATCTGATCTTTTCCAGTTCTCAATTTTCAGCAAAATCAATTATAATATTATAAACCAGGATGTAGTTATATTGCTTGTACAAGAGATAAATTTTAAAGCGAAACATATTAATAAACACCTGAAGATGAAAATCATCTGGCAACTTCCAGGTGTTCATAGAGCATCTGCTATATTTCTCTTCAGTTTTAAAAACCAACAATTTTACTGGTATTGTTATTACTGCCGGGAAAATTCTGGAATGATGAAATTGGTTGACACTAGTCAAAAGGTTTCAAAGTATATTGAATATTATAATAAACACAATAATTTTTATGGTCGCAAGTTCACAGTTGGATACGTTAACGCACCTCCATATTTTTCTTGTGGGTAAGTATAACTAAGAAACCTGGGAGAAGGAAATCTTGGTGGCTTCCAGGTTAAATAAATGGTGGGCCATCTCTTTATTTTTAAGGTGCTTATTATTTTGAGACAGCGCAACATTGACGTGTTTAATATCGTATAATCTAACACCTCGGCTGAACGAAATAAATCATTTTACGCTAAATCCATTCCAGGAAATATGAAAAACCTATTTTCAAAATTTGTGTTCTGTTGCGATCACTATGCAAATTTCAAAAGGAACTTTTGGTCAAAATGCAACTCTTCAGCGCCGGTTGCAAGCGAAATTATTCGAACCAGCATGTCTGTCGATTTGAAGCTATCCGCGCGCTCATTCAGTGGGCAGAAATGAAAAAGATATGCGGCTGTGGTCTAATGTATGCTTGATAATGTAAGAATCATAACTTGTCACTGAACTCAGCTGTTAAATATTGGTCGTACTTCTTTGAGAAAAATATTGGTTTCTTCTGACCATCAGCTTATGAGAGAAAAATAAATAGAAAATTACAGGAAAATGACCACAGGCTGGGGTTTAAATAAAACCGTTATGCCTCGACGCGTTTACGGAACAATGAGTATCATTGTTAAAATGAGGGCGAAATCGGGCATATTGTTGGTATGCGGAAGCAGGTTTTTCAGTCTTGAAAATTTCCGACCTTATAGGACGATGTGTGTGAACAGCGTTACAATGTGGGTCCACGTGGTCCGAAGAAGGAATTAATAACCGTCGTCATGGATTCGGACGACCTCGAGCAACTTCAGCACGGGAAGATTGTCATTTGAGGATTGCGACTTTACAAAACAGTTTCTACAACATGGTCGGTTAGAAATTCTTGGTTAGGAGTTTTACAACAAAGAGTCTCTATGGCAAGAATATCTCGTAGAATATGTGCTTTCAAACTACGTTCGTATGAACAATTTTTATGTCTCCCACTGACATCACGGCATCGTGCTGCATCTTGAGTGGTGTAACGGCAGATCAAATTATGATGGTAAATGAAATCGTGTTGTGTTCTCTGATGAGTCCCGATTCTGTCTTTGGGTTAAAGATGATCGCAAAGGAGTAAGACGATTACATCTACGAGAACGTCAAAGTTTAGAACTTGCTGTAGAACGACGTACAGCTCTTTAACAGGGGGTGATGGTATGGGGTGCGGTAACATACGGTTGCAGGTCATCTCTAGTTTCAATTGAAAAAAGTTCAAATGCAAATGAAAAAAAATACGAAACGTAATACAGTCTGTTTCACTGCCATACGTACGAGGTTTAATTCAGCGCCTTTTCTAATAAGACAACGTACAAGAAAATAACGTGACTCTGCTTCCATAGCCTTGTCACTCCTCAGACCTGTCACCAATCGAGCATGTAAGGGATGTGATCGCCAATAGACTGGGTAATTTACCACAACCACGAAATAACCTTATTGACCTTCGACACCGAATTCAAAAATCCTGACATATTCCTCAGAATACCATAAATGATTTAATTTAAAGCATGCCTCGAGGAGTTATTGAATGCAAAATAAACTGCCGCAGACCCACTGATTATTAAATATTTTTTGGTATTTTCGTTCGAAAATGTAATCATTTTTTAAGTTTTGTTAAACACATATTATGCATAAATTGTATATATATATATATATATATATATATATATATATATATATATATATATATATATATTTGTTTGAATTGTTAATAAAAAAACTCTTACTGCGTCTTCGAATTTTTGGACAATCAATGTGAACCCGCTTATGGAATAGAATTCATTATTCAGCAAAAAATAGTTTGTGTGGAAAACAGGTTGTCCCAATGTTAGCAGAATTGTATCCAAATCTAATGGAACCTAATATTCCCAATGAAAGGATATGGTTTCAACAAGACGGTGCACCGCCTCACTTTGCTCTTCAAGTACGGGAGTATTTAAACGAAGTCTTTCCACAAAGATGAATTAGACAAAGAGGTTTCGTAGAATGGCCCGCTAGATCACCAGATCTTACACCTCTTGATTTCTTTTTATGGGGATACCTTAAAAACAGAGTGTATAAAACGCAGCCTGCTGATTAAGATGATTTGAAAATGAAAATAACAACAGAAATTAGGAACGTAACGCCAGACGTGTTGAAGAGTTGGGGAAGAATTCCAGAGCAGATTATTTCATTGTGTGCAAGTGAATGGAGAACATTTTGAACATTTATTAAAAGAAAGGGACGTTTTTATTAAGTTTATTTTCGAAATTTGAACTTCAGCGTAAACTGTTTAGTTTTAATATTCAGGTATTAGATTTTCACCCTGTATTGAAAAATGTAATATTAGACCATACATGGGGTATCCCCGCATTCAGAAAATTGTGATCCATCGAATTGTGATGAAAAAAATGTAGAGTTGCTGTTTAAAAAAATGGATAAAGTGGTGGGGGTGAAATAGTGGGACTTTATTTTTTTTTACTATGATTATAAGATAATGTTCAACAAAGTAAACTTCACGTGTCTCAGCGTTTTCCACAAAAACTATTTTTTGCTGAATAATGAATTTTATTCCAGTGTGTTTCACACTGTATATATATATATATATATATATATATATATATATATATATATATATATATATATATATATATATATATATATATATATATATATATATATATGAATTCAAACTATCCAAGCATGTTGGTACTGGGGGTTCTAGTTGTAAAAAAAAATAATTGAAACCGACCTTGGAAACTACTTCTAGGGGTAAGTAGTTTCGCGGTCATTTCATAAATGTTCTTTAAGGCTTGATCCCGTCGAAAGCTACCTTTTTCTATCACAATTCACTAAAACTTACTGTGACTGTAATGAAATTTTCTTCATGAAATACCAAGATGTAACGTTATGTTTAAGTATTTTTGTTTGTTTTAGCGAAATGAAAAATGTATGCGTGCCCACTGGTTTCGAAGCTGATATTTTACAAACTTTGAGTACTTATTTGAATTTTGCCTACGAGCTCATAATATTTGATGAAAAAATTTACAATAACACACGGTGGGATGCTACAATCATTGCTGTAAGTTACCAACAAATTTCTAATTTATCTGGATTCGATTACATAATGCATCACAAACTTGGTTAGGTGAATGTTTCGTTATTTTTTACGTTCTTGGGCCAAGTTAAGTATATTTTAACCATTAACGTATTTTAGGTGTCAGCTTTCGAAAGGTTTGGGAAATTTCGTTTTTTTTTCACGTTTTTGTCAAAATCTTAGATCTTTATCTGCACAATTAATCTCTTTTTTGACCGCGGTGCGCACTAATAGTTTACTTTTGACACGTAGAAAGTAACGAAATATTACAATATTATCTTTACGGGACTTCCATGATCATTCTGGTGCTATTTTATATAAACGTACTACTAATTTGTGAAAGATGTCGTCTTGAATTAAGCTATCAACAATGTTTGCTGAGGCCTTTAAACTACATGTCTATGATTTCTACTGGGTACTTCTGAAAAGAATGAAGAGCATGCCATTATTCAACTTTAAACTGTCTGATCCGAGTTTGTAAAAAAATCGTAGCGTAGTGCGTAACGTCAGGTTAAAATTACGATTTACCTTTATTGTCTGCTTACTTGCTGCAGTGTTGTAGTCTTGACATATATGCGTCACCCTCCCGTCCCTGCTAGCACCCGGTTCATTCATTTTGTTACGTACGTGGTGTCTTCATTCGGGCCAATACGAAAATTGGCCCGAATGAAGTCAAACATAGTATAAAAGCAATAATAAAATTTACTAGAGCGGGTGAGTTGTAATTTGATTGAAAATTATGAATCTAGACAAAACATGGATTTTCAAACTAGTCTGTGGTTCATATAGCCCCACGTAAAGAGAAAAAAGCCATCCAATGTCATTTATCATTCGTAGGGTATCGAGAGAGCAAAAAAAATCATGTGGATGATTGATGCTTTTGTATAGTGGATATAATAAATTTAAAAAACACAAGAAGGCGCCATGAAATATCGCAACCTCATATACAGTCATCAAGTGCTACAGCTTTACACCTCAACCAGTATTGTATTCCTTCACCATCTAAGAAAGATAAAAGTGGAACTACTGAATACGAATAAGAGTATAGTTCTGAGGAAGTTTTCATCCATTCCTCTTAAAAAGTAACTTACTAGCCACCCTTCCCTAACAAGTAAAAAACAAAGACTAATGCTGAACTTTTGTATTCAAGCTTAAAATAATGGAACCTCTTATACAGGGTGACAATTAACCCCCCCCCCCCCCAATACCGGAGTCAAAAAAATAAAAATGCCGAGACGCGTCTACTTTGTTTTCAAGGGGGACACATGATGACGTAAGTTATGGTGTCTTGGAACCTACTCCTTACGCAGGAACGTAAAGTACCCTTAAATTCTAAATAGCACCCTATGTTGAGTGACACCTCATTTTAAAATTTTCTCAATTCTGAACAAGACAACATACTACTGCTAAAAGCATCAATTAAAGAATAAGACAACATATCAATGAATGAAAGAAATGTTATTCAATTAAATGTTCAAATTGTTTTCCCTCTATTTTCTGATTATTCTCAAGTCGTTCCTCCTCAAGGAACAGTGGAGACTTCTTAGTTGATATGAGAATAAACCTTTTTTGCCTCAATCCTGACGTTTTCCTTCAGTATAACAGCATTTAGTGCCTCTTCCAAATACAACATTCATTTCTTATTTGGCTCTTTGTTAAGCAACAATATGGTTCTGGACCATAAAATAGAATTTCTAAATCCCTTCTTGCAAGGTTTTATGCTTTCTCATTTCCTTTAGTGCCTTGATGTCCTGGTACCCATATAATAATTACTTTGTTGTTTGCAGCCAATTGGTTTAATTTTTTTGCAGTCCCAGGTCAGTTTAGACTTGGTTTTAAACACTTTCAGAGTCTCAAGTACTGCCTAACTCTCTGAGGGCATATACATCTCTCTATTTGAGTTTTTTTTTTGTATGCACTCTGGTACACATAAATTTGTAACACACATTTCTGTTAGGAAGATGGTGGCAGTTTTTCCTAGGGAATTAGCGAGTCTAGGTCATCTTATTCCCAGTCCCTCTATTTGCTTAGACCCGTTGTCTACGATGTGTTCTTTGTCGGCATTTCACTGTCTCTGGCACTTGCTTGGTGGTCATGTCAAATGAAACTATAAAGTCCAGGCATTTGATCTGTTGGTTTGGCAAGTGACTCCAATATAATAATTTCCAGTATCTTTAAGTTGCCAACCAAGTGCCCTGGTTTGAACTTTCCTACTTAAAATGGTCTCGAGGCACTTAGTTCTACTTTCTGCAGTGGAGTCAGATTCAACATTGCCTCTATTGCAGCTGTAGAGCATGATGCCATTGCTCCACTAATTCTAGGACAGATCAGCCTATGCGATTTTTAAAATTTGCTTTTTGCTGAGGCCACCATACTCTAGATGCATATGCGGCCATTAGTTTAATCACAGTTTGGTATATCAAACCACCTCTAAATGTTCAACCACCAACAGTCCCCAATGTCGGGCATAAAATGACGGATATCATATTGAAAACTAAAAAGGTACGAAAGATGCTCTCTTCTCTTAATACCAGGAAAGCCTCTGGCCTTGACGAGATCCCAGCAATTGTTCTCAAAAAATGCGCACCAGAACATGCTCCTATCCTGACTCGTCTGTTTTAGATATCTTACAATAAAGGCATATTCCCTAGTAACTGGAAAACTGCTCGAGTACAACCCATCCCCAAGAAAGGATCCAAAGCGCTTCCTAGTAACTACATGCCTATTTCTCTCCTTTCAGTCGTCTCTAAAGTGATTGAAAAGTATATAAACACCAAATAACTAAAACTTCTTGAAAAACACAGTCTAATCCACGACAGGCAGTATGGATTCCGTCAGCGCAGATCGACTGCTGACCTTCTTTCCTTTGTCAGCCGTTCTATGGAACTACATGGTGAATCCCAGATTGTTGCTCTAGACATATCCAAAGCATTCGATCAGGTCTGGCACGCAGCGCTGCTTAATAAACTTCCGGCCTATGGCCTACCACTAACACTTTGTACCTAGACAGCAAATTCCCTCTCCAACAGGAGCATTCCTGTTGTTGTGGATGGCCATTCCTCTTAACTGTATCCAATTAATGCAGGAGTTCCTCAAAGTTCAGCTTTAGCCCCTACTTTGTTTCTTCTCCACATCAATGACCTCCTCTCTAGCACATCCAGCTCAGTTCACAGTTACGCGGACGACAGCACCCTCCACTCAAATATACAATATTCTAAGCCTGTCTTTAGCCCAATTAGATGAGGATCGCAGACTCATGGAGGGTTCTGTCTCCGTGGATCTCCAAAAAAATATTAGACTGGGGAAGTAGAAATGTTGTACAATTCAACCCCACCAAATCTCAGTCTTGCTTTCGTTCTCATAAGAGATACACCAGCCCTAGACCCATCACAATGAACAACCGAGTTATTCAAAGTAAAGAGTCCTTTTTTCTTGTTGGCATTTTTGTGGATCGAAATCTTAATTGGCACCAACATGTCAGATCAATTGCAGAAGCGGCTGCTAAGAAATTAGGTTGCCTCTTCCGGGCTCGCAAATACTTTTCACCAGCTAATCTCTATACCTTATATACTTCACAAATAAGGCCAAACCTCGAATACTTCTCTCACATCTGGGGTGCAGCTGCCGCTTCTATACTCGCTATCCTGGACTGCATTCAAAAGAGAGCTATACGTCTCATCGGTGACCCTCCTCTCACCAAAAGGCTGCCATCCCTTGCCCATCGACGCGCCGTTGGTGACATCTTTCTCTTTTATAGATATCTGCACGGGCACTGCTCAGAGGAGCTTTCCTCCATAGTTCCCCCACCTGCTGCCCCCAACAGATCTAACAGAGGAACAGAGCGAATGCACTTTTTTACTGTCCAGGTCACCAGAAATAGAACATCTTGTTATGCCCGCTCTTTTGTCCCGAGGACTTCCAAGTTGTGGAATTCCTTGCCGGCACATGTTTTTCCTTCTCCTCCGAACCTCCAAACCTTCAAGTCCAGAATTAACAAGTTGCCTCTTTCCTCCTTGTCAACACCCACGGTACGATAGTATTCAGGCTGTAAGCCCTCGTGGTGTGTTGTTGAAATTAAATATATATATATATATATATATATATATATATATATATATATATATATATATATATATATATATATATATATATATATATATATATATATATATATGTTCCATTCTGAGGTTCAACCACATGTCTTCCCTACGAGCCTACGGTTAGCCCACTTTGCCATCGTGGCTCTACAAATAGTGTTTCTTCAGGTGCATATTACAATTTACTTGTGATCTATGAAGATCCCTAGATATTTGACTTTATTGTAGAGTTTTAATTGTGTTCCATTCAGCGTGGGAGGTTTTTAAATTAGTTTTATTCTGCTCGTGAATGGGACAAGAACTGTCTAATAACGATCATTTAGAAGCTGTAACAGCTTTGGGAACGTGCGTTATAGCTAAGGGCAATTATGCAGAAAATTTAAAAGCATTTATTGGTGAAATTCGTTTATTATATGTGTTGGGGGCGCATCATAAAACCGTGTACTTGTAATATAACTCGAAATAACAAGCTTTGTAAAAAAAATGTGCGGAGTATGTTGCAGTTTGTAAATTATGTATTGCTTAAGTTTCCTATATGGCACCTGGATAAACAGTAGAGTGGATCGAAAAATAGACAATTTACTTTTTTTTTTTGAAATATAAAACGGGCTAATAACAAAAATTTTCCACTTATAAACATCGTTTACTGCACAAAAACTCGACTCTCTAGAGGTTCATCTTCAGGTGCCACAATACACATACATATATAATAAATTTAAAAAAAAATCATTTCTAAATGTTTTGCACGAACTTTCGCTAATTCATTATATGACTTCATAATGACAGTTACATAATAAACTACCCAGATTCATTATATGACTTCAAACAGTTACATAATAAACTACCCAGAACTCACCAAGAGGTACCCGTGCCTGTTTTGTACACCCCCCCCCCCCGCTCTTCCTATAAAATCTAATTGAAATCCCTTTTTGTATTAAATTTAGACATTTCAGACCTTGATTTTAGCTTTGCCATTACAAAACCGTCGCTTGCTTCTGTCCCTGTAGCACTTAACGATGCCTCTGCGACTAGTTTTACCATTCTCTCGACAGCCTGTGTGTGACATGGAAACCTTACTAAATTCACATCAGGTAGTGTTCTTATCAGTTCCCTCAATTCTGAATTTGGAGTTGTTGCTAACATGGGCGGTTCTGTTAACTTACAGGTTTGCCAGTCAACCAGGTCCTCGTAATTGGTTGCACTGAAATTCAGTTCCGGTATTGTAAATTGTCTTATAATTCCAGGAGTACTGTCTACTCTCGACTATAAAATCCGTTTTAGACCCAATTCTCGAATAGTCTTCATTTACCATGCAAAGTAACAGGTTTTCCGGATGAGCAAAATAATAATTTCTCTGAATCACTGGATCTATTATCTTTAAAATATTTTCAGGCAGATATGTTTACCGTTTAACCAAGTTTAATAAATGCTTTGGACTATCCAAGCAAGAAGACTTTATTTTTATGTCAAACCAAGTAGGCGCATATACTTTTATCACGAAGGTAGCTAAGATGTCTAGATTTTTTAAAGGCATTTCTGTGGCAGCATATACACGAAGGAATCTGTTGGCACAAGTACTCCATCTTGCATAAGCCAGCGGTCCTGGATATCAATGTGATAAATCAGTTGTAAAATTTCCAGAAGAAATTGCCAAACAAATCTCGTGTATATATTTCTGATCCCTGCTTAAAACATTGTAATCGACATTGGGTAATTCGACTTCAATAGGTTGAAAACGTACAATAGGAAGGCTCTCACAACCTTCTTAATTTTTTTCAATTTCCCTTGAAAAACCTCGAGGACCTGTGGTGGAACCATCTAAAAACTGAAGCAAATGTCTTAAAGGTAACTCATTTGCATAGAGCATACAGACAAACCAGTGCAGAGGTCTTCCTGGTGATCTTTCTAGGTGAGCAAAAACTCCATTCTTATATCCCATAATTACCACAGTACAATCGCACCCTATAGCAACTACAGTAGAAGTATCAATTTTTTTTCTAAAAATTCAAACAAACATGATTTTATGTCTTTTGCAGATCCTGTCACTGGAACAACATGGTTGAGATATTCAAATTCGGGTTCTTTAACTACTGTGATATGTTCTTCTAGGACTACTGTTCTATGCAATTTATTACCAAGGGAGATATATCGGACGGTTTTGTCCTTACGTTAATCAGAGTAAACACCTTGCACTTGCACGTCACTTTGTTCAAATGTAATTTTTTTAAATATTGTGGATATATTCTTTCTTCTGGCTCTTCTGATTTTGTTTCGATCAATTACTTTAGATTTGTCTTTTTCATTCACTATTCCCACATCCTGAAGAACTGCACTCACTATCATTGCAGCCGATCTGTCTGAAACGCCAGCCCGATCGCACACTAAAGCCAACTTATTTAAATTAACTCTCATTTATGATGTGCTGGGTTGGCTGAGTTCTAAATGTGCCGGGGAATATTATATTGTGGGACAAATTGCGGATCACCTGATTGAGAATCGCTGCTGGAACTTTCATTCCAGTCTTTCAACACCGTTGTAAAAGGTATTGTTTGAAACTCCAAAGACGAACTAGCTGCACTAGTTCGTTTTCCGGTGTTTATTATTCTCTCAATTTTCCTTTCTACTGCTTTTGTTGTCACTAGGTCCACTCCATTTTCTTTCTTTTCTTTGGTCTTTTAAAAAATCACGTTCTTTTGGCGGAACATTTTCTGCATACTTACAACTATTAAAATCAGTACATTTACAGTAACAAATATCAAAGAGTGTAATCTTTGCTTTAGCTGCAAATAAAATTGATTTTGAGTTTCCTCTTGATACTTTTTAATTTTTGTGAATTTAGCATGATAATCCTTAAGCATCTTAAAAATTCTATGATCGCTTAGAACCGGCAAACAGGCTTTAATCCATATGGTTTTAACATCACTTATCACTACATTGGCAATTTCAGCAAAATAGGGTTCTTTATTGCTTTTTTGTAACATTTCAAGCCAGATGAACAAATAATGTTTCATCACATCATCATATGTAGGTAAAACCGTTAAACACACTTGTTTTGGAGCCCCAAAAACAGGACAAGACCCGCTTTTCCGAGTTTTCGGGATTACTTGCAATTTTAGTCACACACTCACTGCTTAAGAAAACAACGAATACTGGCGTGTGACGTATCTTATGAATCCCCCTTCCGCCCCCACTCTAATGTAAACTCACAACCAACAAACGCAGCAGAAAGTCGCGCAAGCATGCAATGTTGCCAATGTTCGCATTGGAGTTTTCAATTGTTAGTAATGTATATGAAATTTTAAGTAAAAACAAATTTTGTTTGTGTTTCAATTATATTGTGGCACCTGAAGATGGTTTACAAGAAATTCGAAATTTTGGGAAATTAACACACTTAATAATATACGACTTTTGGTAACTAGCCGCAAGTGAAACTCAAAAGTTGATTTTTTCGATACACCCTAATAAACAGCTATTACTTGTTTATTTCAGGCACATGAGAGGCAAATAGATTGGGGTGGTGGAGGCATTTCAATAGTTCACGAAATGATGCACTTAGCAGACTTCGGCAGATTTATAATACACCACAGGCATTCGGCTTTGTACGTTCCACGAACAAATGCAATAGCTGGAGCTTTAGGAGTCATAATAACTTTATTTAACTGGATAAACCTTACCCTAATATTGGCAAGTATTTTGTTTGTCGGGTTGATCTCTAAGGCATCTAAAACTTTGTTGAATACTCGATCGTCGGAATCTACAGGTTTACATATGGCGGTAAGTCTTATCTCTTTTCGCATCAACTCTTTACATATTTTATCAGACACTATAACATTAGGACTAACACAGTGATTATCCAGAAGTGATTTTTTTCGATTTAGTATAAGTATAAGTTTCAATAAAGCATAGTTCATTGGCAATATCTTGAAATTGATTTTTTCCCTCATTATTATACCCATATTTACTAACGTACCAGATATAAATACTTGCATATTGAAACAAGCGTTAAAACAATATAAAGAAGCGGTCAATATTTATACAGATGGATCAAAAATTCAAGATTCAGTGGGATGCGCAGTGTACATTAAGCAATTAGATTATGTTGAGCTATTTAGTCTTCCAAAGTTCACTTCAATTTACACTGCTGAAGCTGTCGCCATATAAAAAGCGTTAGTACTAACCTGGAACCAAAATATGAGTAGCTTTGTTGTTTGGACCGATTCCCTTTCACTGTTAAGAACTCTATCGAATTTTTAAAATGCTATATATCGGTTCAGGGTAATATGTGATATTGCTTATCAATTAGAGGTCTTGGAACAACAGCACAAAAAAGTTACTTTCATATGGGTAAAAGGGCACTCAAAGCTTGAGGGCAATGAAAAGGCCGACTCTTTTGCTAAAAAAGCAACGATAACAGGTTATAAACATGACTTTCACAGCAACAGAGATCTACTTCCGCAAGTAAAACATGTGTGTAATATAAATAGGATAGCAGGATCATTGGAATAAGTTGAAAAGTAGCTGTAACAAGCACTTCAGTACTATCGTCCCTAATCTAAGAAAACAGCTCGTTTACGAAGAACTTTTGCTTCCTAGGTACTTGTCTACGACACTTAACAGAATTATCATAGGCCATGGTGCTTTTAAGTCTCATTTGTATAAAATAAAAGTTGAAGACAATCCATTTTGCTCATGCGACAATACCAGCCCAGCTGATTTATATCATTTGGTTTTTTCCTGTATTATGCATCATGAACAAAGAAAAATATTATTTTGTAATTTGATAGAATACAATGTTTTCTCTCCACTTGATCTGACATCACTTATGTATGAAGCTGTTTGTAATAAAAGTGTCATGGTAGCTTTCATGTGTTTTGTTTAAGACTCTAAGTTAGCTAGGTTTATATAGGTCTTAGTAAAAAGATGATATTCTGAAAATTGGACTGTTCCAATAAATATGGTACTAGTGGCAATATACTATATAGTCTTAAGGGATACTAAATAAACTTAGCAGATTAATGTATAGTCAGAGAGATAAAAGTAAATTCCTCGGTGTATTTCCTTGTGTTAACCTCTTTTGACCGCAGCCTCCCCAGTATGTGAAAAAGTCACCCAAGGCTCCATTGGTGTGAAAAGTGTCCCAGTGTTTCTCCTGCAACAATTTGTAGCGTAGATGTGTGCATGCATATACATGTGTGTGTATGTGCACATGATGAAATAATGTGCATTTTCTGTCCTGCACCTAGTGTTAAGTACTGGACGTATAAAGC
Organism: Tillus elongatus; assembly: GCA_964006375.1. NCBI lineage: Eukaryota > Metazoa > Arthropoda > Insecta > Coleoptera > Cleridae > Tillus > Tillus elongatus. The sequence continues at coordinate 90,364,438 of OZ023268.1, forward strand.
CTATTGACGTGAGTGCGTATACATGAGTGTATATGTATGTAAATTTTAATTTTAATATATATTTTTAGTAAACAGCAAGTGATAGGGAGATAAAAGAAGATAAAAGAGAAAAGTTAAAAAGCTTGTTAAATTAACATTTTTAATACAGGTTTTGCCATAATGATAAGCAAGCTCAGATGCATCTTTGTTCATTGGAAGATTGACAGTGACTGAATGAGCCAGTTCCCAATGTCAAAACTCTAATTTAAAAAAAAAGGATTTAATTTTTAAAATTCCCCACAACCCATGTACATTACTTTACAACTAAATAAAACCTCATTCTTTCCATATTTCTGGACTAAACTCAAACTGATATTAAATGCCATTTACTTATTGCCTTTTAGATTGCAATAAAGTCAGTGTGGGATCAACCGTCGTATGGATTCCATAAAATATCAAAATCTTTCTTGGCTATAAGATGTGTTTTCATTATATGGTCTTTAGGAACACTCTGCATTGCAACCATTATTAAAAGCACGTTAACCACATCTCTTTTTACTACACCGTATGATCAACCTGATTCCATGGAGGAACTAGTTGACCCGGGCTATAGATTTGTGGTATGTTTAGGTGTTTTAACAATGGTATTAACTTATTACTACAGAAACCATACTACATGAGTTTTCATTTTTCAGATCACTAGCAAACGTCTAAGAAGTTTGATGTTCAATTCTACCAATCCTAAGTACCGAAAAATGGTGGACCTTATAGAAAATAATCTTATTAACTGTGAAGCTATTGCTTATATAATGAATAAACAGGTTGCTTACATCGCAGACGAACCGATGACCCAGCATATGGTAACTATACGCCAGTTATCAAGTGATTTCCTATTTATTAACCAGCACTGGCAGCTCCTGCCTGTTCAAGCTTGCAAAAATGGCTAACATTCCTTGCTGCTGTTTAATAAAATCGCCGTTTTTATTAATTAGGTTTTGTTTGAAAATAAATTTCTGGCGAATTCAGATGTAGTGTAGCTGAACCTCTAGTGCAATAGATGAAGTTTATGCCTGTTGAACCTTTTGTATAGTTTCAGCTTCAATTTTCAAGAATTGAAAATTTTATGCCGTGAAGATGGCAACTTAGTAGGCCGAAACACGTTGGGAAGTTTAAATAAATTTGTTGTCTGGAGAGAAGCCTTTCATTGAATGTTTTAATCAAAAATATAAAGTTCTAATTAACACAAATTGACTGTCTCCAACTCCGCCTTTCGGTGGGGGCATAAGCCGTCGGTCCCGTATCCATGCGATGTTGGGCACGTTAAAGATCCCTACCCTCCTTACAGAAACGCAGAGGTTCGGCCAAATTTCCAGGATAGTGAGGTAAAACTGCTCCCTGGCGTCGGTGATTCGCCATAATCGCGGACATAGGCCGACGTTAAAGAAACAAAACCCACAAACACACATACATTAACGCAAAGTTAACACAATATTAACGCTTTCAGTACCAGTAATTTCACTTACTTTTTAATTATTTTATACGAAATCTGCGTTGCATATCGAGTTAGAGCAGTGTTTCCCAAACTTTTTAAAGCGCGACCCTCTTTTTGCAAGGATTTTCTTCGCGGTTGCTTTTTTCTCATATCAATCTTTTGTAGAAACTAAAATAACAGCAATACTAAGTGACATCTGGAAGCAAGGTACTTGGTTATGTACTCCTATTTAATTAATTTTATTGTCGTACGCAAGGTACTCGCTTAAGCCATCTTATTGAATTAGCGTTAATTCAATTAACATTATACAGGGTGCTTCACGGTGAGTGGCCTATTAGACGTTTTTGGAGAACTACATCTATTAAAATTCTGAAAATTTGTATCCGCACGTTTTTGATATTGATCTTTCTAACTAAAATATTTTCAATTAGCCTGCACTTCCGGTTATACCGGAAGTTGACACAAACTTGTTTTTTTAAAAATGAAACACCCTGTATATTATTAGCTTTTTGAATTACACGTTCAATTTAAGGGCCATTTTATGACAACATATTTGGGCTAGTTCGTACCGTTTCGGATTTATTCGCCATTTTGTAGAAAAAGTTACGATTGGAGCGCTTTAGAAAAATTCCGATATCTTTAAAGACATGCAAGACAGAAACATGCGGGTTTCACTATCCAATAGAGCATAAAAATTTCTACATATATTTATTATTATATTATATTATAAACACAATACGATTTTAAGATAACTGTTATTTATAAGATACATTTGAATTTGAAAATTTTCAATCAGAGATAAATTGATTTTTTTTTTAATGGAAGGGTACCCATATGTCCCAAGAATATGATTCGGCGTTAAATTCCCTGTCTTCTAAGTATACATTACCCTATACATATCTCTTATAGTTTTCTTTGAAAATTGATTTGAAAATATTAATGGTCAGCGGGGTAGCGCCAACCTTTGACTACTTCTGCCTTTAATGAGTGTCTTATTTTAAAAGGGACATACAGTAACTTGCAGTTCCAATCGATTCCTTTTTTGATAACTTTCCGACCTATATTTTGTATTTCCTATAGCTAAAAAGGACAGTTTTTGAGGTATTTAGAGACATTCAAAAACATAACACAGCATAATTTTTCCTTATACTATGGTTGAAGGTCAACGTTAAGGCAAGTGTGCCATGATGAACAATTTCTATTACATACTTGTCATTCTAAATTATTCGATAAATGTCAATGTACTAATTTTCACAGTTACGATGGAAAATCATTATTCCAATGCAGATTATTTGAATTTATTTTACATCCATGGAGAATGTAACCGAATTATTAGTAGAACATGTAGAAGGTTTAATGAGTTAAATCCTAATTTGCCACCCATGAGTGAAAAGAAGTTTAGAAGGATTGAGTCAAATTTTCTAGAATTTGGCACTTTTAAAACACCCAAAGTGAATCCCAGTCCAGTGACTAGAGATGAAGATAACGAGATAACTGTCCTGGCTTATTTCAAAGCATATCCACATGTCTCTATTTACACTACAGTGAACGACATAGGTATTCCTTACCCCTCTGTGGAAAGAATCTCGTGGAAGCACAAAATGCACAACTATAAGTTTACTTTAGTGCAAGCTCTGCATCCAGAAGATGCTAGTAAAAGGGTCCAGTTTTGTGAAACGATGTTGATTCATATTCAAGGAGAGGATGACTTAAAAAAAATATATGGGCTGATGAATCAAAATTTTCTCATGAAGGAGTTTTCAATAGACATAACAGTCATGTTTGGGTAAATCAAAACCCTCACGCTATTAGCGAAAGGGGATTTCAAGGAAAATTTTGTTTCGATGTGTTTTGCTTATTGAAAGGTAATAACTTTTATTATCATATTTATGATGGAACCTTTACTTCTAATCGTTACATAGAAATATTAAAAACAATAGTTACAGACTTTTTAGACAATTTACCATTATCAGAATATAGAACTTGTTGGTATCAACATGACGGAGCTCCTGCTCACTCTACACGAGAAATATCTAACACACTCGACGATATATTTGAAGATAGATGGATTGGAAAGTGCGCTCCCTGGATATGGCCCGCAAGAAGTCCAGATCTTACCCCGCTTGATTTCCATCTTTGGGGAAAGATAAAAACCAAAGCATATGAAACGCCTGTCAATTCACGCGAAGAATTAGAGATCAGAGTAAGAAGGGCGTTTGAAGAGTTAGATAGGAATGAGATTCTGTCAGCAACCACTAGCGGCATTACGACACGAATATTAAAATGTTTGAGTGTTAATGGACAACATTTTGAGCAGTTACTAGTTTAGGAGGTGTGAGTTGCTTTGTTACTCGTATTGTAATAATACTTACAGGATTTATAAGATTGTGTAAGGTAATAATATCACGGTTGTTATCCCTAGAATATTTTTTTTTTAAATATATTAAATACATAATTTTCAAACACAGTAACAATATTTCTTTATTATAAGTTTTTACTTGAACATGAAATATTTTTGTTTCTACTGTCTTTTTTTTTGTTACGTACAAAAAAAATGCCACCGCCCTGCTAACAATTACTATTTTTAAATCAATTTTCTAAGAAAACTATAAGAGATAGGTAGAGGGTAATGTATACTTGAAAGATAGGGAATTTAATGCTGAATCAGATGCGGGAGACATATAGATACCGTTCTATTACAAAAAAATCAAGTTATCTCTGATTGAAAAGTTTCAAATTCAAATGTATGTTATAAATAACAGTTATCTTAGAATCGTATTATGCTTATAACAGTATGTAGCAATTTTTACGCTCTATGGGATAGTGAAAACCGCATGTTTCTATCTTGCATGTCTTTAAAGATATCGGAATTTTTCTAAAGCGCTCCAATCGTAATTTTTTCTACAAAATGGCGAATAAATCCGAAACGGTTCGAACTAGCCCAAATGTGTTGTTATAAAGTGTCTCTTAAATTGAACGTTTAATTCAAAAAGCTAATAATATATAGGGTGTTCCATTTTAAAAAACAAAGTTTGTGTCGACTTCCGGTGTAACCGGAAGTGCAGGCTAATTTAAAATATTTTAGTTAGAAAGATCAATATCAAAAACGTACGGATACTAATTTTCACAGTTTAAATAGATGTAGTTCTCCAGAAACGTCTCGTGAAGCACCCTGTATTGTCTTATTATTGCCCGTGGGAAGCGTATCAGTAGGTTTCAATGAAGAATTACATTTATGGGTATAATTTTCCCGCCCCTAAATAATAATTTAGTTATAATGTATTAGGGTCACATAAATTTGTAACCAAGTGAATTAAATAAAAAACCACTTGATATTAAAAACAGAAAATCCAGTACGTCGCCAGCCAGAAAGGAATATATTTTTTTATATTTCAACAACACACCACGAAGGCACCCAACATCTGAGGCTTTTTACTCAGGTAGAAGAAGTTAATGCTGTAAGAAGTATCAGAAGAGCAGAAAATCTGGACTTGAACATATGGTAGGCAGATGAGCTGTGTACAATAAAACTTGCAATGTATCAGATACACAATCACTTTGCAAAAGTATGTTTTCACAACCAGAATATCCAGGCTGTTGGTGACAAACATCGGACATCGGGATATGTAAATAGCTTTAGAAGTCAAAATCAAGTCCGTGGGAGCAGAGCAGAGAGCAACCATACAAGGGAAAGGTCAACAGGTCTGATCGATGACTTTCAGTTGTAGTTTTTTGTTGAGTGCAAATGAGTGTGATTTTATGGCATATTCTGTCCAATTTAGTTGTATTCTATCAAGGTATAAGTACTATTATTATGTAATGCAATTCCTTTAATAGCACACTGCAAGGCTGTAGGATCAATAGTCTAGCCAAATTTCAAGTTACTTCAGTGGGGTAACCTCGAATATTCATCTTGGAAACTTTGTGTTTGGCTATTAAATTTTCTGACAACTCAAAGAACTGCATCTTTATTTATTTTATTTTTATGTTACTGAAATTTTAATTGTTTTATTAATGTTTTATTCACAAATATTTCTTTGCATTTGTTATATTAGTTAATCCAGATAAATGTGCAATACTCGAATTGTTGGCTTATTAAGTATCTGAACGTGAGTTTACAGGTGTGAGTAGCCACTATAATGATGAGTTTACTAACATCTTATGTAATTTTTCTCAACTATTTTAGAGATATTTGACTTTCTTTAAAAAATTATTAAAAAACATTGTCACATTTACACACTTGTATTTCTCTCATTTTTCAACCTGAAGATTTGAAATTTTAAAGTGCAAATTCCAAAATGCCACAAAATATTCGAAATTTACTAAAGCTAGTACAAGTTAGACAGGGTGTCCGAAATAGATCGGTCAATCGTGACAAATTTAAAACCTACTAACTCTCTTATTTTAAATAAAATACCCTACATTTTATAGCGTTAGTTCATGTACTTTTTATTGCTATTTTGATTGGTATCAGCATTCCCTATACCCAAGTCCCACCGATTTAAAGATATTTAAACACTTCTTTGCGATAAAAAATAATTATTAGTCAGTTTATTAGGTTGCCTATGAGATCAATATTTTAAAGGTCATCTTCCGAAGTAAGTAAAATATGCGACGACTTTTGAATATAACTTTTATTTAATAATAATCGAATTATTAACAGTTTACTACTAATGTTCTCAGATTTGTCGAATACAGAATGAAGTAAGATTTTAAAATTCCAAACATCCACTACATGTTAGATGAACATTTCTAGGAACACGGAGTACATATTTAGAATTTTAGAATCTTACTTTCGTTCGGTATTTGACAAAGCTGAGAACTTTAGCGAAATTGCAGCGATTCATTCAATATGAAACAGTCTAAATCAATTTGTTTGTTTATCTAAGTTAACAGTCGATTTACATGAAGTAGCTGCCTCCACAATGTCATCATATTATCATCACCTCACTTTTAAAGTAAGTGAAATAGCAATTAAACTTTTTAGGTCAACACAGAATGTTTGGATAAAAAATTTATAACAAAAGAACAGCATTCACTGCTGAGAATTACAAAAGAAGGTGTGTCTTCTGGTTATATAACGTGGTGTTTTCAACAATCCAGCCCTTTTGTAGCAAGATTTTCTCATCTTATAAGCAGATTTGATGCATTTGGCTTACTGCGTTATTGGTAAGTTAAACAAAGTAAACTTTTGCCGGCTTTACAGGAAACTGTTGCCGTTTTCTGAATGGCATGTTACATTAAAATATGATTTTAATTTAGCAGCAATTGCGGGTATCTGTAGTAGGCGTATATGTATCAAACTATGTCAAATCTTGTGTACAACACTGTTTCGTGTTGACTACAAACGCCAAGATAATCTTGTCATTTGAGGTCGCAAATGGCAAGTCATTAAAAAATAGATAAAACAGCAAAACAATAAATAAAGTAAAGAATATGAGCCGCAGATAAAAATGCTCAGAAATCTGGTTATTTTAAAACGATTCATACAAATTTTTTGTTTATCAGTTTCGGATATACACAAACACACACACACGCACACACATACATAAAATACTATTATAATACGGGAAAAAGTAATTGAAAACATAATTAGAATTTTATAAGATTGTCAGCTTACCTCTCTAATTGTGTATTTGTGATGGGAACCTATAATCAGCTATGAACCTTTACCTCTGCAGTTTCTCACTGGCTGGTCCAGTTTATTTGATTGTGGTGGACCGGAATAATCGTGTGCAAGGTAGCCCGATTTTATTATGAATTCCCGTAATCCCTCCTTAACTCCTTGTTGCATAGTGCATTACAGTTTAAACCACGAAATTCCAGGCTAATGCGCCATATTGAGCCCAATGAATGAAAATTTAGCAATTGCTTTTTCTTATAAAATCGAAGTAAATGCTTGAAAGGCAATGAATAAAAAAATTATGGACGCAGCAAGTGCGTTATGGTAGTGAATTTTGATAGAAATGATCTGGCACGAAATATATTTTATAGCTTTTTTTTCTTTTAACATAGCAATATAAATGTTGGTATACAGTTTCCTTTTAATATCGTTAACTTACGTACACAATTTGGTTACCATACCTTCTGTATTTTTTTGAGAGAATTTTTTCCAAAAGGAAACCCAAAATTTTCCCGGAAACCCTGGTTCGATTTGCCTGGCTAACGAACTTGTTCAAGCCACTTACAAAGGAAATGTACGTGCCAAATTTTATCAAAATTGGAATTTTATTTTTTGAGTTATCGGTGTGATACACACACACAAACACACATATAACCCCACACACACACACACACACACATATATATATATATATATATATATATATATATATATATATATATATATATATATATATATATATATATATATATATATATATATATATATATATATATATATATATATATATATATATATATATATATATATATATATATATATAAAGATATAAAAATTGAAACCGACCCCGGATATGAGTTCTAGGGGTCTTAGATCGCGCTCATTTGAAGAAAATTTTTCGAAATCCAAAGTCGGTATCTCCCCATTGGTGAATTTTTTCTAAGAAAATTCACTGAAACTGAAGTAGTTGCTTACAGGTGCAGAAATTGCTTCTTGTCAAAACTTTTTCTTAAAAAATAATGGCAAAAGCGTACTTATGCTTAAAATGTTGTGAATAAATTGAGGAATTGATTTTTCTAGTGTGGCAATTTCTTTCAAATTTGTAAGGTTGGTCGACCCCTGTATCGTTTGCTTGTACAGTCGACTTATTTGAGCCTTTTTCATTATATGGCTGAATATATAAATGTGCGTGAAAGAAAAATATGCACTGTACATAAAAATTATACAGTTATATCGGTTTGACCGCGAAAGTCTTGAGTGGTCAGCAAATTATTTTTTGACTGATACTGGTGAAAGTCGAGGTGCTACACTATTCCCTATAAATAAGGTGAAGCGTTTCTGTCGCAGTTGTCGGATCCGGGTTTTCAAAATTCTGTATCTGTGTGTGTGTGTGTGTTTTTAGTTATTTAACGACGTTCTGGTAACTATGGCCAATCACTGATGCAGTTTTACCTCACTATCACATAAGTTTTGCCGAACCCCTACTTTCTGTAAGGAAGATAGGGATCTTTAACGTGCTCAACATTGCATGGACACGAAATTGTCGGCTTAACGCCCTCTCCCAAGGGCGAAACGTGCAGACATTCAACTTGCTTGAATACAATGCCACAACCTCAGTTGATGTTAATGTTACAGTATGTACTGAAAAAGTGAAGACCCCCGGAATCGAACCCAGTACTTTTCGCTTCAGAGCCACACGTTCTTACCACTCAACCACCGAGGCTCCAATTATGTAGCTGAAGAGCTCGGTGTTCACCAGACTACTGCCTCTAAGACATACACGTCAGAATTCCAAAGTTTCATAAATTCGGTGACGAATATATAAACCGAGAAGGATACGTCAGCATTAACGTGCAGGCAACTTGTAATGCAGAAGAAATGTTTACTATTGTATAGTGCCAATGTCCCCAGGCTCTATGCACGATAGGAGAATTTTAAAAAATTATAACATACAGGCTGGTCCAACAGTGCGTTCAAGTATATCTTCTTTATTATTCGTTAATAAAAAATGTTGTAACAAAAGTGGCAGGTACTAACGTTTGCTACAAACTAAAATTCTTTTTGCATATACAGGCTGTTTCAAACTTCACCCTGTATAATGTTTCATTTTTTAATTCTTTGTTTTGCCGATTCATCCAGTGTATAATTGTTAGGGTATATGCAGGGTCGTTCAAAATTATGGCCACTTTTCTAAAACATCAAACACATATTTGACGATCTGTATCTTCATTAATATGTCAGTATGCAACACTCTATCATGCCAAAAATCTGAAAACGCATTCTTCTTCTAACTTCAATCAGTGCAGAAAGAATTCCTTGAAAACAGTATACAGGATGAGTAAAAACACTTGAGTCAAGTTCTCTCGAGAAATTCAATTGAAACATTCTGTATATTATAATCAATTTCGATACATCAACAAATATTCTTCCAGTTTCATGAAGTAGGTATTCCCTATACCTATAACCAGTATTTACAAAGGTATTGGGTGTTTTTAAAGAAAAAAGTAGATTTATACACAGGAACGAATTTGTGTTTTATTTTTGAAACACCTGTATACGGTTTCCTGTCTAGACTCCTCTCGATTTGATTATTAATCGCCTGTTAGGGCATATGAAGAATTTTATTAAGATTTACGGCCACTACTTCTCACAACCTAGTACTTATTCCGACCTCGTTTTATTATTTCAGAAAACTTGCAAATATCGGCTTGTTTCAACTGTGACATATTATGCCTTAAAGAATGTATTGTTACCAATATACAAAAGCACGAAGAAAAAATATTCCTGAAATAAAAATAATAACTGGAAAAGAAAATTTAAATGGATAAATTTAACAAGTATAAATTAAAGGCTATTTGATCAAAACATCATATTATATAATACACAGCAACAGATCTTTATTTGTAGTTGCCATGATTTCGTACTAATTCAATTTTAGTCTGTCTGAGAACGCTGTCAATCAGCGAAACTATAGTCACAGAAACATTGAAGAACATCCAGAATTCGAAGGGCCACTTGCTCCAGTTAGCTTACGCGCTGGCTACGTCCTTCACATACAAAAACCAACAGTGAAGCCAGAGAAGTAGTCTCCAAGTCTGTATGTAGTATGGACAAGTTTCACCAAGTAAGGGCAACAACAATCAATGAATTGATTCAGTGATATTGAAATAAAACTTAAAACCGAAATTAGAATATATCAAATCAAGGAAAATTGGGATAACAATAATATAACAACTACACATTCGAAACCTAGTAAATTAAGAATTCTGAATGACCACCATCTTGCTCAGCACATAAGTTAATGGAGTTTTAAAACAAAAGTTAGCGTCTCGTAATACACTTAAATTAATATTATCAAATACACCACGGAATCTTGCATTCATATCTTATATTGTCGACGGTTGTGATTGATAAACTAAATTTTTTACATAACCCCATAAAAATAAGTTCATTTTTCTTAGATCGGGTGACCTACGGGGCCATGCATTCGGCCCTCCTCTCCCAATCCAGCCTTCCGGAAAATGTCGTTTAAGAAAAGCATGAATGTTAACTATATGATGAACTGTGGCACATGCATAAACGACATATGATTACGTATTCTAACATGCATTTGGTGTAATAATTGTCCAAGGTCGTCTCCTAGAAACTGAAGATACCGCCGTGCAGTGAGCTGTTCCTCAAAAAATGCGGATTGATGAAAAAAAATTCAATAATTTCACCCCAGACGTTAAGAGACCACCTATTTTGACTAGTCGTGTCAGTAAAGTGATGGTTTTCAGCAGAATAGTAGTAACAGTTATGTCTGTTGACATGTCCCTTCTTATGAAATTTTGCTTCATCAGTGAACAACACAAAGTAGAATAATCTTGTATCTCTTTGGAATTGTTGCTGTGCTCAGTGACAAAATAAGAGTCTCTTTGATTATCATCATCGTGGAGTTCTTGGAGGAGTTGAATATGGTATGGGAGAAATTTGTTTTTACGTAAAATTCGTAATACAGACGTCTGATATCAATTTCCATTGCTATTTCTCTTGAGCTGATATGATGGTCTTCTATCACTGTCAAATTTACTAGCAACGCTTTCTCTACGTTCAAAACAGGCTTGGTTCTCTCAGTGATCTTGTATCCTGTTTCCCGTTTCGTTAAAATGTCGCATCAGTCTTGCAAAAGCGCTTCTGTGTTGTTGTCCTCTATTGGCATATTTCTCATGATAGATTCTTGGCGCGAACTAACAGTTTGGTTACTTGCTCCTAACACGTAAATGATATCAATCATTTCTTGTCGGGAGAAATTCGTTTGTGCGTCTTGTTATAATTCAAGTACGAGAAAATAACTACTTGATAGTTTAAGTTAATGTTTGACAGGTAGGCCATTACATTGGTTATTCTGCATAGTTACGATATAATACACTAATTTGTTCCTGTGTATAAATGTACATTCTCTTCTTAAAAAAACACCGAACATCTCACTAAATACTGGTTCTAGGTATGAGGAATACTTCATGAAATTTCATGTACATTTGTTCTTCATATATAAATTGATTATAATATACAGGGTTTCCGATTTGAATTTCTCGAAACCTGATTCTAGTGTTTTTATTCACCCTGCATACTGTTTTCGAGGAATTCTTTCTGTATTGATTGAAGTTAAAAGAACACTTTTTCAGATCTTTGGCATAGTGGAGCGTTGCGTGCTGACATAGGGTAATATGGGGTTAGGTGAACCACTTTTTAAGAAAATCCAATTTAAATGAGTTCTAGTAATAGTAGCTAAATACTTTTTTCGGAGATATTGGCTTGTAATATAGCTATATAAATAATAAAAATCTGTGGTAAAATTTAGAAAAATAAGCCTCATATTTTTCATTCTTGTCGAGCCTGACTTATGGTTCAGTTAACCGCATACGCAGGTTAGCTGAACCACATAAGCAGGTTAACAGAACATCTTATCAAATTATTGTTCTAAACTTAAAAGAATACAATCAAAGTTGCTAACAGAAAAAAGTCTGGACCTGCAAATCAAAATTTCATTATTATTGAACAAACCTGTAAGGAAGATAACAGATGAACTCTAAATACGTTTAGAAAACTGTGAAGTTAAATTCGCTAAAACAAACAGGAAAAGACATCATACTTGCAAATCTAGCGCTGCTAGTTTTTATTGGATGTGGTAATTTACAGACAACGTCATTTCTAGATACAAAGGCAGTGTCTCATCTTCTTCAGAAAATTTATTTGAGAAATATACTTCGTAACCAGTGAACAATTCTTCATAAACTTTAGCAACATAATGCCGTAAGTTTGAAGCAGCTTTTCCATACACTTTAACGATAATAAAATCTTCTTTGGACACTTCAAGAGAATAATTGAATTCTTCAAAATTCTCTGGCAAATTAGAACTTTCATGGTAACTTAATTTTCATCACCAGAGAAAGAACTGGAGTCTAAAATACGTTTCTTTACGACTTTATTTTTAGTTTCCTTTACTTTCGTTCTTTTACTTAGTTTTTCCTCTCAGATCTTAGCTTCTTCTTCTAAACCTTTTTTAACAGGGGTGGCTGTAAGTATTAAAGATTTTCCTCTTTTGCGCGTTGCTGAACCTTTTCTTGTAGCAGCTTTTGGGTACGGGCGAATTTTTTCAGGAGTTACTAATTTTGTATAAACACAAGGAGAGGCAAGTTGACCTCCTGCTGAAGGACCTGGTTTAGGTTCATCAGTGAGTGGAAAAAGTCCTGACACATTTCTCACTGGCTGCGGTAAAAACTCTCCTTAAGGGTTCAGTCTATCTGTTACGTAAGAAGATAAGAAATCCTCTTCAGAAAATATTTCTGGATTGAACGGTTCTATGTCAGTTGCTTTAAATCCACTGCAAATGTTTTTGGGGGTAAATGATTGTAGCAAAGCTTCTGCAATAAGACCGGAAGACCTCCAACGTCATATATTGTAATGATCTTTCCTGGATGATTCAGCGTCCATCTATCACAAGCAGCATAATCGAATTACTTAAACGGGCGAAAACTGCAACATTTAAGGGCTGTAATTTATGGCTACAGTGGGGAGGCAGAGTTAGAAGAATGATTCCATTTTCTTTGGCAAAATTTAAGGCGGCGATGCTCAGGTGACTTTCGTGATTGTCTAGTATTATCAGCTTTGGATGTTCTTTAGATGGTCTATCTTGTTGGGAAAAATGCTGGAAAACAGGTAGAAACAAACTGCTATTCATCCATCCAGATAGAGTAGCGGCGCCTTTCGCGTCAGCTGAAGCCCCATGCAGCATATTGTCTTTAAAATGGACGTGAGGTAATATTAAGAAAGGTGGCACATAACGTCCTATTGTGCCAATAATACCGACTAGGGTGACCAATGTCCCTCGTTCAGCAAACGTTATTTGACCCACACTCTTTTGACCGGTTGTGGCTAGTATCTTGAGAGGTTTGTGCACAGTGATAGCTGCAGTTTCATCCAATTTATATATCTCTTCGGCTTGTAATCTATATTTAGTTAAGAAATTTTTTGAAAAAAGCATCAACGTTTGATTTGTTGAAGCTTGTTGCTCTACTCATAGTTGTTTGTTCTGGGGTTCGTAATGAAAACTTGTATCTCTTCATAAAACCAAACATCCATTCTTTGCCGGCCATACTATCTCTAGACCAACTGTCTTTAACATTTTTACCATTGGGTGCTACGTATACGGGCTTGCTTATTCGATAAACCATAATGAATGTTACACGCATGTTGTAGATATTTATTCAGAAGAAGTTATTCGTCTTGAGAAAAAACATTCAGGTGTTCATTGCTTGGTCGTAAATTGACAGTATTTAAGTCTTTGCCAGGGCTTTTGTCAACATATATTTTCGAAGTAATCCTGGGTATGTTCAGTCCCATGGCAACACTTCTCACAGAACGATCTTTTTCCAGAACTTCCTGGACTGCTTGTTTTATCACTTCTACTGCATATGACCTATTATTGATCGTACGTGTTCTAATATGTGGCATATCTCTAAAAAAGAATGTTTTTCTAAGAAAGTAGAAATAATATTTATAAAAAAAATGGCAGGTTAACTGGACACCTGTACAAATAACCTGTTGTGTTTGTGTTCTATTGACCTGCCTTGGGTAAAAAATATAAACAGCATAATTAGCAAACAACATGTATCTATGAATAAATCTAATATGCCTAGTGAGTTGCCAATTACTTACCTCAAAATACTATAAGGCACAGTTTTAATTATATTTATTTTTTGAATGTTAAAAGCAAAATAAATGGCACCACAGAAATGTACATGTACACCATGGAAATATATTTCCTGTACTGGCAACTTTATACTTTCATATTACAGATTCCTACATAATCACAAACTGGCATCTAACGGTGATTGCCTGAATTACCTTATTGCTTTTGAAAATTTGTGTTTGAAAAATGTCAGTTTTGAGCAAGTGTTCAGTTAACCTACCTGTTCAATTAACCCCATCTTACCCAACTAATGCAGATAGAGACCGTCAAATGTGCCTCTGATATTTTAGAAAAGTCGCCATAACATTTGAACGACTCTGCATAGAAAGTAAAAAATGAAACTATATGAGAGTGTAATACTTAAAAAAATGAAGTTTGGGTTGTATTTAAATTATGCAACACCCTGTATATGCAAAAACAATTTTAGTTTGTAACTTAGTTAGTACCTGCAACTCTTGTTTCATTTTCTTTTATTGAATAATAAAGGCGATATAGAACTTGACCTTATTGTTAGACTACACTGTATACAACGTTCTTAAAAAGTGTATAGCAGAATGTGTATTATTAGAAGACGATGGCTACTCTATATCGCCTTGGATTATGACTCCTTGGAGTCCTGCAGCCCAAGAGCAGCAAAATTATAATAACATTTTCACAAAACACGTGTACTGAATAAATATGGAGGTTGTTGTATTAACGTCACATCTACTACAAATTGGCAACACAATAAATGTCTGTAAACTTAAAAAGTCTGGACGCGGCAAGTGGGTTATGGTAGTGAATTTTCATAGAAAATCATCTGGCCCCAAACAATTTTTTTCTTGTAACGTAGACATCTACGTAGCCTTGTTATTCTTGGAGATAAGAAAAGAAACTGACCCAGAATTTAAGGGGTCAGTTCACGCTCATTTGAGCAATTTTTTTCAAAATCCAAAAGTCGGGATCTCTCCATTAGTGATTTTTTATGAATATTCACTAAAATAGTAAAGTGAATTTACAGGTCGAGGTGGAGAACTGTTGAGTAAGCAATTGCCACAGAAATGTAGGAAAGCAGCATTTGCTTTATGTGAAGATTTAGCAACTGCCTTTACATATAGCTATTGCTAGTCAAGCTATTGATTTTCTGAACAGCAATTGCTTCAAGCTGCACATCGACAGGAAATGTAGTCCACCTATTCATACTTCTTTTTGATAGTTCCTACAAAAAACTGTAGAAGCGAAACCAATTGCAGAGAATATAAGCAGTTAGTATGAAGCTAAAGGAAAAGCAGCTATGACCGTATTTAATATGAAACGGTTTTACCAAGCTTGAACAATTACAACCTACGAACCCCATATTTAATTTAATATAGAAATCAGTGGCGGCTCGTCAGATGACGCAGGTGAAGCGCTGCTTCACCTATATTTTTCGGTTAAACTAAACTTTTTGTTCAAAATCCACCATAATTTTAATATTTTTCATTCTCTCAAGTTCATTTAGTACAACCACATAAAAATGTCTTGTTACGTCGCGCCGCAGTTGATAATCTATTTTTATAGTAATTTATGGTAAGATATAAGTTGCAAGCCCGTTCCTGATCACCGAATTGAATGTATACACGCCGCAACGCGCAGCGCTTACGTATTGCAAAACTGTAGAGAGTCAAGCAGCTGCGGACTGACTGAGCCAGATTTGTTTGTATCCAAATGCTGCGTCTGTTTCGAGACGCTTGCATGATACGGTTGCCATGGCAACGACACGCACACTAGTGGGTTGGGCCACAAAACTGATGCAGCCTTCTGAGCCTGCTTCAAATCTTAGTTTCTGTCGTTTGTTTAGATTGAGTCGGATCGTCAGAGACGTACTTTCATTTTTACTATGGTGTCGTTAAATAATCTGGTAGGTGTCACATTTACAGACTTTGAAAGCTGGGTTTTTCATGTTTATTTTTGGTAAGTGGAATCGATTTGTTTATTATCACCTCTAAAAGAATAATTTTAAAATAATAAAATATTAGATATAAAATTTTAAGTTGTAAGAAAATGAGAGGGGCCTTGAATTTGAAAAAAAATATGCTTGTAGCTCTTCCCTCTATAAACAGATTTTCATAGGTAATACACGCCGTATTATATTACCATATGCGTGCGTGTACAGTATGTGTACAGTGTCCTCTCATCGAATATTCCTGGTCATTATTCCGAAAATTATTCCTTGCGAAAGTCTATATTTTTGTACAAATGGATTTTTCATTTAAATACTGAAGTGCCAGGAGAAATCGTGACCTTGAAAATTAAAAAAAAAGCATTTGCGGCGCAGGGTGGGTCTCCGTTTCCCTGCACCCCCCTTTGGAGCCGCAGCGATTCTGCCTCACCCACTCCCAAAGTCACCAGCCGCCACTGATAAAAGTCCATTATATACTATTAGTGTAAATCTGACAACCTTATAAATCAGTAAAGACCAAGTCGCTACGAACAACACTAGGAAGCACAATTTAGAAACTACAACCCTAAACAAGTAAATTAAATGCTCAACAAACACTGTTACAAACATTGCATCATCATCAGGTTAATAATTCAACCACAATTAAATAAACATTGCAAACAGCATTTTTTAAATACACTTCAACAAATACCGATTTTTTTATCAATATCTGCTAAAAATTAAAACCTATTTACATTTCATCCAACTTAGATATCTCATTATAAATTTAAATAAATATTTGTTATTAATCTTGAATATTTTTATAAATTTTGTTTTTTATAGGTACGAGAAGGCTTTCAGATATAAGATTCCAAAGAGCCATTAAAAAAAAAACAATGATATTAGAAAGTGCTACCGGACAAACATTTACAGGTCCTCTATGTCTTTTACTAGGAGGTCTTGGCATATCAATAGCGGCTTTTTTTGGAGAGCTACTATATTTCAAAAAAAGCTAAATTTCTTAAGGAGCATAGATTATAAGCTAAAATCTTTTATTTATACATGTATAAATTTAAAAAAATATATGTAGCGACACTTTGCAGTAGCTTTTTAATAGAGTGACATCCTAGTGTAGCATGCTTATTGTAGAATATTCTCTTTACAAGTTATAAAGGGCACCTTGTTTTCTTTTGCCTAATTAAATGGTTAAATATATGCTGTGTGTAATTTATTTAAACCTATGTTCTGATATAGACTACGATAACGGAAGCATATTTCACTAAAAGTTTTGCTATGTTGGCGTAATGATGCAAGTAAAAACACGTATCAGAAAATTATAACTAGCAGAATAAAAAAAAGCATTTACCAAAAGCAATACACCCAGATGGACTACTCGTTTATGCATTTGGATATAACTGAAGCTTGTATGTAGATCACAGAGGATTTGAATACATTTTTTCCAATGTTAAACTAATTTCGGAAAATCCACTTTGCTTCTGTTTGGAAGGAAGGTTGACCGACTCAACTACTTCCAAATTGTTAAAGTACAAACATAGTTTGCAACTGGTAAAAGTTTGGGATTGCTGCTGGATAGCGGCATGCAATTGGGAATTTGTATATCAAGATGAATTATGCTTGTATTTTCAAGGCTTAAAAAACTACATTTCTGTTGGCACTATTTAAATCGGTAAAGTAAGCTCTTATTGTGTGATTCACTGGTATTATTTTTAACCATTGTCTTTCTGTCTACGATCTCTGTTTACGTTGCTGTGATGTTGCAACGTTTCAAAGAGTGCAAAACTCTTGTATTGGGTTGATCTATGGGATAAGAAAATATTACAGTACATCAAGTGCTTTTGGGTCTAGTGGATGGTTGAATATAAGTAAAAAAATACAAGCGTAAAGACTATTTATCCGGCTTCTCAGGGGTTTGTTGTTTTCTCTGTAACCGTTTTTGCTGTTTGACAGCATCATCAAACAGCAAAACCGGTTAATTTTAAGAAAACTCATAACTTTTAATTAAATAATTAATTTATTATCAAATAACAAAATACATATATAAATATATGGTAAAATATTTTCACCGTGTATTTCGTATTTATTATCTTATCGCTCTTGGTAAGACAGATAGAATTCCAATCTACGCGTAAATTTTTACCTGCTATCAAATCATATAAAAGGCGATACCGCACGAGGTAGAGCCAGTAGTAGTAGTTCTGCCGGCAAGGATGTAACATGGAACTGTCCCCAGTCTGTCCAAGTCCGTACCAATTCCGCACCGATTCCGCGTTACGTCAGATCGCACCAGGTTTAATCTATTTCGTTGTACACAAATATGTTTATATGTGAGAAATTGTCCGTTTTAGTTACTTAATATTTTGTAGCGAATTTTCATACTTTTAATTTTCCATATCTCTTTCAAATTTTAACAATCTGGATATTTCAGTATTGTGCTACCTATCGCTGTAGCTCTATAATGCTATTGTATCTTGTACTATTTTTATGGGAATGCTGAAGATTCACAGCTCACTTAAATAATCAAGATATTCTCATCTTGGATTGATCCTGATAGGGACGCTGAGAATTCACAGCCTATCTAGGTCACTCTAAGGAACACGTTCATTCCAAGTCAACTCCTCGAACCTTGTCTGGACCTGATGCACCTTGAATATACGTTAGAAATTATGTACATATAAGAAAATAACAAAAAACAAGGTACGGCAAAATAAAAACGAATAAAAATGTACTGGAAGCGTAAGAAAAGAAAGATGCTTGATAAAGGGGGAAGGGCAAACTTCGCTAGACATTTTCTAAGAGATAATTAGTTTGTAGCAACAATATTATTTGGAGAACACCTACTTAGAAAAGAGAAAGAGTTATACCAAGGGAAACAATTCTCAAAGACCACGAACAATTGGTTATTAAGCCCAAACATAAACCAATAGGTTAGTTTCGTTTGGGTTAATTGGCCTCGAAACATTAATTGGCCACAGACTTCTGAATTCTGGAATGGAACAGTAGTATACTAATTTCTACAATGGTGTCAGTAGATAATGGAAAACGAGGCTAACATGAATTTGATAATTAATTGTCTCAGGGAAGGCGATTGGTAACATAGTACAACATAAACTGTTAGTTCCATAAACTAAAATAAAAATTAAAAAATTAGAAAGAACGATTATAGTTGGAATATTTAAGATTATTAGGATAAACGGGGACACTCTCTTTTCGCCCAGGTGTCTTTCAGGGCACTTTTGTAATTGAAAAACCAGACTGGACAACTGATCACATAGGTTTAAAACGATGGGACCTTAACTAAAATTTCAACAATCTAAATACAATTCTTATAACTAAATCCTGAGCTTTAATTGATGAATAAAAGTAAATAATACATTGCGTATATTCAAGTCGTTCTGACAAATAAGGGTTGTCAATTTTGCAGGAAACTCTATTTCGAGATGTTTTGAGCCACGTCAGAGTTGCTCTCGGCAATCATCGTATTAAGAGCACTGAAATAATAAATGATCAAGATTTTTTATGGAGTTTTTGTCACATAAACAATACCGACTATAGTAAATATGCTAATCTTATACAAGTGGGATGGAAAACAGCCATGGTTAAATTTCATTCTGATAATGATTTTCGTCAATATGTAATATCATTTTAGATTGTTGGATGGATGAGGACATATATATTTAGTGATCTGTATCCAAAATTAAACCATTCTTTTTCCCAATTATCTATTGCCACTATTTTGACATGTCTGTTAATATCTTCTTTTCTCTACTATTTTACAGAAGTTCTCTGTAGACACTTTTTATCCACTATATCAATTTCCTGCAGTCCGTTTTGTCCTTTTACCCACATAAATAAAACTGTATTTCCGTTCCTCAGTATTTGTTGGTACAAACCCACAATTCCGCAAATAGAAGCATTTTTGCCATGTTTATAATAATTTTTCAGCGATAGTAGGACAGATTTGAATCTGAGAGAATGTTTGTTTTTCTAAATTATTATACTGTGAGCATTTATGAGCTTCCTGTATTGCAAACCCTTCTGCCGTATATATATATATATATATATATATATATATATATATATATATATATATATATATATATATATATATATATATAAGCCAGGTCATTTAGCTTAATTTTGCATTTTATGCTACCCCGTGTTGATTTTGAGCCATCCGTGTATATTTGATAGTAACCGTAAAATTTTCTAATTCAGTATTTACAATAGATCCCTTCAATGGACAAAAATTTGTTTAGTTCGACGAAACCATCTTAATCTGCAAACAATTTTTATATTTTAATGTAAAAAACAGAATTTTATTATGAAAATTACTATAAAACGTATATTTCTCATTATTCTGATAAGCATCCGCCAAGGGTTGATTGTTTTTTTTAGACAAGTACTTGTTTTTTTTTCTTTTCCATTTCAAGAACACACTACGAGGGCTTACCTAAATACTATCGTACTGTGGGTGTCGACCAGGAGGAAAGAGGCAACTTGTTAATTCTGGACTTGCAGGTTTAGAGGTTCGGGGGAGAAGGAAAAACATGTGCGGGCAAGGAATTCCACAACTTGGAAGTCCTCGGGACAAAAGAGCTGGCATAACAAGATGTTCTATGTCTGGTGACCTGGACAGTAAAAGGGTGCATTTGCTCTGTTCCCCTGGTAGATCTGTTGGGGGCAGCAGGTGGAGGAACTATGGAAGAAAGCTTCTCTGAGCAGTGCCCGTGCAGATATCTATAAAAGAGAGAAAGGTCACCAACGGCACGTCGGTGGACAAGGGATGGCAGCCTTTGGGTGAGGGTAGGGTCATCGATGAAACGTATAGCTCTCTTCTGAATGGAGTCCAGGATAGCGAGTATAGAAACGGCAGCAGCACCCCAGATGTGGGAGCAGTATTCGAGGTTTGGTCTTACTTGTGAAGTATATAAGGTATAGAGATTAGCTGGTGAAAAGTATTTCCGGGCCCAGAAGATGTACCTAATTTTTTTAGCAGCCACTTCTGCAATTGATGTGACATGTTGGTGCCAATTGAGATTTCGATCCACAGAAATGCCAACAAGTGAAAAGGACTCATTACTTTGAATAACTTGGTTATTTATTGTGATGGGTCTAGGGCTGGTGTATCTCTTATGAGAAAGACCGCATGACTGCGATTTGGTGAGGTTGAATTGCACAAGATTTCTACTTCCCTAGTCTAATATTTTTTGAAGATCCACGGAGACAGAAGCCTCCATAAGTCTGCGATCCTCATCTAATTGGGCTAAAGAGGCAGGCTTAGAATATTGTATATTTGAGTGGAGGGTGCTGTCGTCCGCGTAACTGTGAACTGGGTTGGATGTGCTAGAAAGGAGGTCATTGATGTGAAGAAGAAACAAAATAAGGGTTAAAGCTGAACCTTGAGGAACTCCTGCATTAATTGGATACAGTTTAGAGGAATGGCCATCCACGACAACAAAAATACTCCGGTTGGAGAGGAAATTTGCTGTCCACGTACAAAGTTTTGGCGGTATGCCATAGGCCGATAGTTAATAAAGCAGCGCTGCGTGCCAGATCTGGTCGAATGCTTTGGATATGTCTAGAGCGACAATCTGGGATTCACCGTGTAGTTCCTTAGACTTGTTCTAAGAATGGATGACAAAAGAAAGGAGGTCGGCAGTTGATCTGCGCTGACGGAATCCATACTGCCTGTCGTGGCTTAGACTGTGTTTTTCAAGAAATTTTAGCAAATCGGTGTTCATATACTTTTCCATTACTTTAGAGACGACTGAAAGAATATGCCTCTATTGTAAGATGTCTAAAACAGACCAGTCAGGCCAGGAGCATGTTCTGGTGCGCATTTTTTTTTAAGAAAAATTACTAGGATCTCGTCAAGGCCAGAGGCTTTCCTGGTATTAAGAGAAGAGAGCATATTTCGTACCTTTTTAGTTTTGAAAGTGATATCCGTCATTTTATGCACGACATTGGGGACTGTTGGTGGTTGAACATTTGGAGGTGGGTTGGGGGTAGAATTGCCGGCAAACAACGAGGCAAAAAGTTTAGCCTGGCCCAGGGCGGTAGAAACAATTTCATCCCCTGAGACAAGAGGTGGGAATGTGCTCTTGCAGAAATTATTCCCAATAAATGTAGCAAGAGTCCAGAAGAGTTTGCTGCCGCTGGAGCTTAAGAGAACCTTTTTGATGTGGTTATTAAACGAGTTTTTTGCCTCAGAAAGAATGCGGACATAGCGGTTCCTTGCGTCGTTAAATGCTTGACGGTTTTCTTGACTGGGTTTGTGTAGAAGCTTTTTGTGAGCTTTGACCTTTTCAAGTCTGACCTTGTCACAGGATTTAGAGAACCAGGGCTTTTTAGTAGCTGCAGAGGTTTTCTGTGTACGTGGAATAAGTAATTCCATGCCAGCTTGGATAATTTCGGTCACGTTTTGTGAGATATCAGAGGGGTCAGGATGAGGGAAGCATTTCGTTACAGTTTGCGGAGTTGTAGTGCCAAACGATACGTGGGTGTGATAAGTGTGTGACCTCGGGTTGCATTGCACAGGAATCAGTGAACATGCCGTGGTCTAAGCGACCCAGGGGGTGGTGACTGATATCTTATAGCAGTCAGGGGTTGTAGTAAGAAGGAGATCCAAGGGATTCGAGGTGTGTGTTGGGATGCGAGGAAAGTAAGTAGGTTGCTGAACCATATTGGCTAAAGAATTGCTGACTGCAAAAGCCTCCGCTGCTCTTCCTTGTGGATCGGTTTTTTAAGGTCCTAGCCATTCCTTATTATGGACATTGAAGTCACCAAGGATAGTGACCTTGGAGGAAGGATATTCAGAAATCAGATAATCGGTTTTTTCAGAAAGGTAGTTAAAGAGCTGGGCAAAGTTGTTGTCAGAAGGTGACCGGTAAATGCAACAGATGATTTGGTTGCAGCCCTGAGAGAAAGTTTTATCCATAGTATGTCTTTTCTTACAGCTTCTAAATTGGGGAGTCTGGTGCAGGGTAGATTGCTACGGACGTACGCGCACACGCCTCCATGCAATCTAAAGGAAGTAAGAAGAAATACATTAAATGTAAAGCGCCAATGGAGTATCTTTGACCTTGAACCATCATGGAAACGCAAATCAACAATTTGTTTGGTGCAAAAAATGCCCTCCCAGAACAAAATGGCTGCCACCGGCTTTGTGTCAGGACCGATTCAACCGGAGATGATGACATTACCCGAATACTTATATTAAAACTGAGGAAGTGCGGAAGGTACAATGAAATACAAGAAGATATTCGAGATATAGAGGCATAGTGGTAGCGACAAGGCAATACCAATTTCAGTTTGTAATTTTAGTTATTTAAAAATTAAAAGGAATCTAAGGTCAGCATAAAACAAGAAGTTTTAAGAACGCTTTTCAATTCACGTTAATGTGATTCTACTTTACATAAAAATCATTTTAAATAGCTTGTTTGGTTAATACGAAACTATGTTTTATGATTTATGAATTAGATCTAATTGCTTTTCCAATAATATTAGATGTAACTAAACAGTTTTGTTACAAAATAAACATACGAAAATGCGTGTTTTTTATTGTGTCAGAATTATAGACGTGAAAAAGTTGCTGCGACACCAGTTTAATCTGAAAACTTGTAGATAATTCTTTACTATATATCTGGTTCTTACTAAGACGATTTGTTTAATCAGAGAAATTAAGTAATAAATACGTTATCTAAAGCAGGTTAAAACCCAGCAAGAATGTATTTATTAATTTCTTAAGTATATTACTAATATTACTCATGCTTACCTGTATGTATTTTGAACCCTTATTATTTCAAAGGGTGTCTGTAATATCAATAGTCTTCTTCTAAGTTGTGATTTTTCTCAACAATCCGTTACTTTTGATCGACTTAAAAAAAGTAGGAGGTATCTCTATGTTCTCTGATTTATCGACAATCCCTAAACCGCTGTGAATGATTTTCACTCCGTTGCGTTCAGTGATGTCCGGCGGTAGTCTCGTTGGGTTTGCTTTGTACCTACTTTACTATTTTGTATAAATAATAATAGCACAGCATAATAAGTGATTATGCTGTGATAATAATATCTCTTTCTCTCTTGGGTATGTGCGTGGGGTTGGGTGGTATGCTGCAAGAGTGGTGACATGCCCTGGCCACGGTTGAGTAGGAGTAGTCATTGTGGCTAGACTTTGGCGAGGTTTTGGTATGGTGTCATCCATGCTTTGTGTTTGTTTTTTTAAACCTTAATAATTTAACAATTAATTATATTGTGTTCTGTGGGTGTACCTTTTTAAAAAAAAGACATTTTATTAATATTATTGTTATTATTATTATTATTATTATTATTATTATTATTATTATTATTATTATTATTATTATTAAACAGTAACAATGGCATTGTTCTCTTATAAAACTAGAGTGTATATTGTAATATACTATATGCATATCATCACAGTCTTAAGGCTATGTTGCCTTCGTGACTTTCTGTGTCCAGCAACTTTTTCATTTCCTTGTAGCCTTCGCATTTATCAACTTGTCCAGATTTCCACAAAAATGTTCCTCTTGATGTCTCCCTTTAGTATTGTTGCCAAGAAGTTATTATATTTTAAAACATGGCCAAGCAATTGTGCCTACTTTTAGCACTCATGGTCTTCTTTGCAATTCTTTATCCGTTTCAGTGAATTTTCTTTAGAAAAAATCACTAATGAGGGGACCCCGACTTTTAAATTTTGCAAAAATTTCTTAAAATGAGCTCGAAATAGGCCCCCTATAACCCATTAACCCATATCCAGGGTCAGTTTCAATATATATATATATATATATATATATATATATATATATATATATATATATATATATATATATATATATATATATATATATATACCTTCCTTTTGCAAGTTGCTTCGATAAGGTCGTTAGCTAGGATAATAGACACAGGTTTTCCGAAAATATTTTGTGTTTTCTTCCGGAAAAAAATTATATCTCCGAAAAAACAAAGTAAGGGCAATCAATAATATAATAATGGTACGCTTGTTTGTATTATAAAGGGTGAACCATGTAGCAAAATTTAGGTCTATAAGTTTAAAGACAAAAAATTTATGGGCATTTAAAAAAAAAGGGGGGTTTTAGTCAAAACGTCAAAGTCGAGATTTGAAACGTCAAAATTGGCAACATTTAGGCAAAGAATCGAAGACAAATACGGATGATGTAAGGGAAATGTTGCAAGAAGAGTGTTATGCAAACCCTTAAGTTTCAGCTCCAACCGTCATTGTCCTTCGTTTTACTAAAATATTTCCATAAATTTTATTTCAAATAGACCCTTTCTCTGATGCTTTGGCGGTAGTTTTAGTTAAGTGTCTAACGGTCTATAACATTTAGCTAATGTTCGTAGAAAAAATTCGTTAATGAGGCGACCGCGATTTTGTAATTTTTAAAAGTTGTCTTCAAATGAGTGCAAACCAGGCCCACTAGAATCCATATCCGTGATTAGTTTCAGTTGTTATGTGTTTACATATATACAGGGTGACACATTTTTAGGGTAAAGCTCAATATAATTGTTATTATACAAGATACGAGAAAAATTCTGTACGTTAATTATATGGTGTCTTAAGCTGCATCTTATAAAATTATTTTGACAAACGCAGGATGGCACATAAGTCGTTGGTGATAACCACAATTTTTTTTGAACACCCTTATATTATTGCATTTTTGCATTTTTTATTGAAATATGGTGCATGTTTGTAAACAAAAATCGAGACTCAGTAAGTGCATTTTGGTAACGAATTTTGATTAAATGCTTCAAATTTCAATAACTCAATTTGCTATTAACCTAAGGTTTGTTGGCTAGGAAACCAGTTTTCTCGAAAACATTAAGTTTGTTTTTGGAAAATTTTTATACATTTTCAAACGATAAGGTATTTTGATAAAATATGGTACATTGTTTCTACTATATGGGCCATACCGGTAACCAGATTGATGCCTGCTTGCATTAGAGATACATATTTGGTATTAAAAACATTTTTATGAAAATTCACTACAATAACGCACTTGCTGGGTTCATACTTTTCCTTTCATCATTATATTATAATAGAACCGTTATCATTTTTTAGATAATTTATTGTTTCTTTT
Organism: Tillus elongatus; assembly: GCA_964006375.1. NCBI lineage: Eukaryota > Metazoa > Arthropoda > Insecta > Coleoptera > Cleridae > Tillus > Tillus elongatus. The sequence continues at coordinate 90,390,802 of OZ023268.1, forward strand.
ATGAATCAATTGAACAGATATTGTGATAATGGGCCATCATAGCCGTACGCCTATTGTTTTTGTAGCTTCATTTTATATAAATTGATTTCTACTATGGAGACTCTAATTTTGCAAAAATTTGGAACAATGAATTTATTTTTTACATTATATTCCAGCTCTCTCAATATATGTAACAGTATTTCTGCACCCCTAATATCAAATGCTTTTTCAGGTCTACAAAAAATAAAGTTATATTTATTCTTCTCATTCTTCTATTGTTCTTTGTATCAGCACCGCTTACCTAGCTCCTGGCTGAGGTCTAAGTACAGACCGTGTTACATCTAGGTAGTTCAATTGAGCTCCCCAGTATATTTTTTAAAACGACTATTTGAGTATTCGCCACATGAGTCTGTACACTTACTGTCCTGGAGCTGTTGCATTTTTGGCAGTTTGTGGCGTACTAATGCTTTCATTTTTATAAACCGACTGGATCGTTCTCCCTATTTAAAACATTAGGCGTTCAGGAGAAAAAAGTTGTTCACTTTTGTACCAGTTTTTTCTATTTTGCTGTTCATTGGTCTGCGTCGACGAAGCCTCTTAGAAATTTTCCATATGTTTTTTTCCAAAAGTGCGGGTCCAAATCCTCTCAGTTTATATTCTCTGTCTGTTTTATATAATGTCCTTTACATTTAATGTCCTCTTTGCGATGAGACGTTTCTAGATATGATTTTGAATATTTGGTAATATCTTTTCTAGTAATAAGTTTTCGTTGTTGTCTTATATAACGTCAGTATTTGTTAATGGTTAGATGTGTGGTTTACTTATCTGACGAAAAACTGTACCTGACTTTTTCCTCCTTAAGTAATTTCTATTTCTTTACATGTAAAGCTATTTTGCTTTCCTTTATTTCTGTATAAATGTATTTTGCCTTGGTTCATATTAGCTGTATACTTTTTCAGGCCTCACCTTTTCTCACTTATTACGTTTTCATTATCTTTAATATTAGAACATTGTGAGATATACGACAGGGTCGCCATCTCAGTGCTGAACCAAGTAGTATGTTGTAACGACAGCTCCAATTAACACGAACTGTTATAAAATAAAGATTGTGTACAACCAACTAACAATTATACACAATTTAGAAAATGGTTAGTTAGTTGTACGCAGTCTCTATTTTATAATATTTTGTGTTATTTGGAGCTGTCGTGACAACATACTACCTGGTTGCGCACCGAGATGGCCACCCCGTCGTACATCTCACAATGTTCTAGGAGGCTGGCTACCATAGCCGTTTTACTTTATAGGTGGGTTCTCGTTATAATGAGTATATCGCACTTAGGATCTCTAATTATGGTGAGAATACATTTATCCTTTTTTTTCCCTCGGGGCTCGTCCGCGGCATTGTCACCCCGATAGCACTGCAAACTTGGGTTGATTATGCATACCCTTAGTCTTACTCTACCCATTCCAAAATCACTGTGCCTTGAACTGGTCTGCACAGCGATTGGTAGGGTGAAGTTTTATATTGCTCTGTCTCCAGTCTAGACTGACCGTAGATCAGTTGTCTTCTGCGATCCAGAGCTTTACACTCGCACAAGATATGCTGGGCTGATTCCTCCCCCTCGCCGCAGAGTCTGCATGCGAGGTCCTCTTCGAACAGCCCCATTTTATGAAGGTGTTTCTTGACGGCCATGTGTCCCGTCAAGAGATCTGTTGTGTTTCTGAGCTGTCATCTGCTAAGATTTAGCAGCTCCACAGCTCTCTTTGAACTGGGTCCGTCAATTATTGACTTCCCATGTCTGAGCCCTGGAAAGTCCGCCCAGTACAGCTGGCTCCCCTGGCAGTGCTCTTTGTCACGCCCAGAGCCGGTTCTGGTCCCATAAATGGTTCTGCTGACCCTCTCACGCGAGACTGTCAGTTTCTTCATTGCCTTTGACCCCGGAGTGATCCGGCACCCAGATGTGGGTCACCTCAATCTGCCCAGCCAGGTCGCTCGTCTCGTCTCGGCACTCACTCACCAGCCAGGAATTTACCCGTGGGCTACTTAGTGCCTTAAGGGCTGCCTAGCTCTCTGTGGCTATGAGGATCCGCTTGTTGGTGTAGCCCCTCCTCTTGTTCTCCCGCACACAGTGCAGGATGGCTTACATTTCGGCCTGACACACATTTAGCCTTACATATTTAATATTACCAGTTTTCCAGTATTTTTTTTCTCCGCTGACTTTGAAGCAGTTTTAACTTCTCTGCGTAGATATTTTACTCTTGAGGTTAACTTTATCGGTTTCCGCTGCAGCCTTTTTCAGTTTCTCCATATTTTAGGCTTAGATATTTTATTTTGTCCTTGTTTTTCTTATATTTTTTGCAAATGTGTTTTGCATACAAGGATGAAACTAGTTGATAGCAAAGTTACATCGAGTTTATATTACCTGAGTAATTTCTTACTTTAAGCATCAATTTCTGTGGATATGTATAATTTGGAGAACCCAATTCATCACAATACAGTTTTAAGATATGACGATCGTTTCGCTAACTCTGTTAGCGACACGATTGTCAGATCTAAAAATTGTATTGTGATGAATTGAGTTCTTAAAATTGTACTTATCAGCGCTCATCACAGCTTCCACTCTTCACTCATTCTGTGGATATAAGAAGTAGATAACGGCCATCCTCCCCTATACCCACCACCACCAAGTAGATACTTTTTACTGCAGTTTCTATTTATTATTTTATTTTAATAATGTTTTTAAATATTTTTGTGCTCTTGTTTGACACTTGTAACTTTTTCAGTTATATGGAAATCATACTTATACACGGTACCACAAGAATTCTATTCATTTTGTTATTATCACCAGGACTCTTTGCAGAAGACGGAAAAAGCAGAATGCTGGAAAAACCCACTGAATCAAAGGTTCCAAGACAATTTTTTCAACAGTACTCCGAATATATTTTTCTTTTCCATTACGATAATGAAACCTCTGAGAAAACTAATAATATTATTAAACAAAATATGACCGACATGAGGTCTAAACTTCTTATAAATTACAGCACTGCGACTAATTTAGATCGCCCAAAAGGCTACAAGATTATAAACGTAGTGCTATTATCTGATCTCTTCGAATTTTCAAATTTCACTAAAATTAATTATAATATTATTAACCAGGATGTTGTTATATTGCTTGTAGGAGATAATAGTCTTAAAGTAAAATATATTCATAAATACATGAAGACGAAAATCATCGGGCAATTTCCAGGTGTTGATAGAGCATCTGGTGTATTTCTCTTCAATTTTAAAAACAGAAAACTTTACTGGTATTGTTATTACTGCCGGAAAAATTATGGAATGATGCAATTGGTTGATACTAGTCAAACTTTTTTCAATTATATTGAATCTCCGAATAAACACATTAATTTTTATGGTCGCAAGTTCACAATTGGATACATTAATGCACCCCCATATTTTTCTTGTAGGTAAGTATAACTAACCAACCAGGAAGAAGGCAATTCTAATTGCGACAAGGTTAAATCAAGGTTGGGCCATCTGTTGGTTTATTTTTACGGTGCTTGCTATTTTGATATATGTCAACGCTGACGTGCTTAATCTGAAAAAAGTTCGGGACACAGCAAGTGCATTATAGTAGTGAATTTTGATAAGAATTGTACACTATACTGCAAGTCTCTTTAAAAAAATGTGTTACAAATTTCAGTGAAGTTGAAAAGTTTTCCAAAAAAAAATATTTATTATTTACAAGGGGAACGTACCTGCCAAATTATAAATCTGTTAGGTATTTTTCTCATTAATTGCTTGGATGGTTTTGTTTTAGTCAACCCAATCGAACTAGCTTCTGCAAACAAAACAACAACAAAAGTTTTTCAAAACAAAATTGTAGTTATTGGTGAATCATTATGTTATTTTTCTTCAATTTAGTACCTACGATGCGTTTACATGGGTTTTACTAAGGCTCAAGATTGATTCTAGCTTAATGGGAAATTCATTTATCGAATTTGAAACATTTTTGCGATTTGCGCTTGGATGATCCGTTTCAGTCAACTCAATCGAACCAGTTTCTGCAAACAAAATAACAGAAAAGGTTTTTTAAAACAAATTGTAGTTATCTTTTCAAGTTAGTACACACGCTGCCTTTATATGAGTTTTACTATGTATCAAAACTAAAGAATTTAATAGGAAATTGAGTTATCATCATTTGAGATATTTTTACGAAAATTCGCTACCGTAAGGCACTTGCTGCACCTAAACTCTTTTCAACACTTGTTTACGATTACTGTATTAATTCCTTTTGAAAATGAAATAAATATAAACAATACAAAATTTTGGAATTAAAATTTTACTAATTTACACTGAACATTTGATTATATAGTTTAAACTGCTATATGATATTATGTAGTTCCATTTACTTCAAATTTTCCATACACTACATAAAGAGTAAAACTAAGAGTAAAGAAAACCATAAGTACTCAGGTATTTTACTTACATTACTTTGAGGTAGGTAGGTATATGTCTTCTTCAATAATTTTGTTTCATTTTGGTAATACAGTACAGTACAGTAATACATGCATTGATTGAGAACCTGAATCTGATGCACACAACCACTTTCATATTTGTTTGATTGGATGTTAGAATCATTATATACTAAAGTTAGGTTAAAATTAAGAATTGTACTCCTATTTGTATTAACCTTAGAACATAGGTAGTTTTATATTCTAAGAGTCTAAGGTATTAGCAGAGTCGGCTTCGAGGTCATCTTCTTCTTATTTGTTAGTGTTAGTGGCGTCTGTTAACTTAGAGGTATGTTTAGAACGCAGACGTTTCTCTCATGACTCCTGTTAGTTAACAAATGACAGATAGAGGTGTTGTCAGATTTAACTAAGAGAGGGAGAAGCACAATAAAAAGTACATGAACTAACGTTATAAAATATAGGCTGTTCTATTTAAAATAAAAGAAGTATTAGGTTTTAAAGTTGTCACGACTGACCGGTCTATTTAGGACACCCTGCCTAACTTGTACTAGCTTTAGTAAATTCCAAATATTTTGTGGCATTTCAGAATTTGCATTTTACAATTTCAACTCTTCAGGTTGAAAAATAAGAGAGATACAGGTATGTAAATGTGACATTTTTGAAAAAATTCCAATATCTCGAAAATGGTTGAGACAAATGACATAACATGTTAGTAAAACCTACAATAGAATTTGACTAGCAATCTAGGTCCGTAAAAAATACCCGCTTCTAGTTGAAATAAGAAAGTTGACGTCTACTTCCGGTATAACCGGAAGTCCCATACTAACGTCAATATTTTCAGTGAACTGGAAATTTCGAGAAACCCAGGTGCGTGAATTTTCAGAGTTCAATTGTGAGCCGTACTCCAGAAACAGCTAATGAAATGTCTACGTGGGACATCCGGTATAGAGAAAGTAGACAAAATTATATAAACCAAAATTTAAAACTGTAACACGTATGTCAAATAAATTTAAAATATTAGAGTTTGTATATCTTTGCATATTATATATATATATATATATATATATATATATATATATATATATATATATATATATATATATATATATATATATATATTCATATATATATATATATATATATATATATATATATATATATATATATAAACATATAAAATTTCTATGAAACTCAAAACATATTTTTGATATGATCTCTAGGGGTCGTAGTTCGCGTTCGTTTCAAGATACCCTGATCTCGTCAAAAGCGAATCTTTTCTACGCAAATTCGTTAAAAATAGTCGCTGTAATAAAACTTTCTTTATGAAATCCTAAGACGTTACGTTATGTTTAACTATTTTTGTTTATTTTAGCGACATGAAAACTGGATGTGTGCCCAGCAGTTACGAAGGTCATATTTTAAGAACTTTGAGTAGTTATTTGAATTTTACTTACGAGCTCATAGAATTTGATGAAGAACATTACCAAGATAAACGGTGGCAAGATATAGTTCATGCTGTAAGTTACAAACAAATTTCTGATTTGACTAGTTTCGATTATCGACAGTTCGATATAAAAAATATCAAGTACTTACTCATATTACGAACCTGATGTAAAACTAGCTGCATTCTCACCATAATTAAAACCGCAGACCGGTTTCGCTCTATCTTTTCGCTCGTACTTATAGACCTGATATTAAGTTACTGTCAAAATTAGGTACAGAGAGTATCGGCACCAACCAGATCATGATCACTCGGTTATATCATAATCGAATTCCTGATTATGACTGTCTAAAATAATAAACATGATGACCTGGTCAACGCTAAAATCGCCTACTATGTTGTCTTTCTTAATTTCTCTGATTGTACAGTACAATTTAGGCAAACCTTAAGAACTGAGGGCATTCCATGTGTTGCAACTTTTGTTTAGGCTGCAAGCCCTCGTGGTGTCTTGTTGAAATAAATTAAAAAATGTCAAATGTCTCTTTATTTACTTTGTCACTAGAGAACATACAAATGCGGATTCTTATGTTCCGCCTAATGAACAAATTATATCTGTATTCCATTCAGAATGGGAGTTTTTTGAATTTAGTTTTCTTCTGCTCGTTTCTTTTTTTAACGTCGGTCTATTACCGCGACTATGGCCAATCACCACGCCAGGGAGCAGTTTCACCTCACTATCCTCGAAATTTTGCCAAAACCCTACCTCTCGGTAAGGAGGGTAGGGATCTTTAACGTGCCAACATCGCATGGACACGGGACCGACGAGTATACGCTCCCTCCCCGAAGGGCGAAATGTGCAGACATTCAGACTAGATGCATTCTCGCAACAATTAGAACCGTAGACCGGTTTCGACATTCAGCTTGCTCAAATACAATGCCAGAACTTCGGTTAATGTTAGTTTATGACAATTATGGAATCGAACCCAGTGCCCTTTGTTTCAGATGCTCACTTTCTTACCCCTAGACCACCGAGGCTCGAAAAACTGTTGTATGAGTCTTATTTAGAAGCCGCAACTTTGAAAACAACGTGTGTTATAGTTAAGTGCGATTTGAAACGTCAAAATTTGCAAACTTTAGACAAATACTCTGTAACAAATACGGATTCTGTAGAAGAAATGTCGTAATAAGTGTGTTTTATAAAGCAAATTTCAGTTTCAACCATCATTGTCCTTCATTTTACTAAAATATTTTCGGAAAATCCATTTCAAAGAGACCCTCTTTCTGGTGCCTTGGCAGTAGTTTCAGCTAGAGAGTGTATGGTTTAATAGTCTATATTTTAGAAAATTGTCGTGAAAAAAATCGTTACCAAGAAGACCGCGACTTTTGAATTTTAAAAAGATTTCTTCAAATGAGCGCGAACCAGAACCCCTTAAACCCATTTACGGGGTTAGTTTCAATTGTTGGCTATTTGCACATATACAGGGCGACGCATTTTTACGATAAAGCTCTCTCTCTCTCTCTCTCTCTCTATATATATATATATATATATATATATATATATATATATATATATATATATATATATATATACATATATATATATATATATATATATATATATATATATATATATATATATATATATATATATATATATATATATATATATATATATCCGTTACTATACAAGATACAAGAAAAAATTATATACGTTAATTATAGGGTGTCTCGAGCTGCATCTTACAAACCTATTTTGACAATCACAGGATGACTCATAAGTCGTTGGTGATACACACTTTCTTTCTTTTTAACAGAGCACCCCTTATGTTGTTGCATTTTTGCAGTCTCCATCAAATTTTAATGCATGTCTGTAAGAAAAAAAATTGATGACGTTCATCATTTTTGAGTTATTTCAATTGTTTTTCAACTTTTCACGTTTTTGGCACATATCACAAACACATTTCACAAATTGTGGAACGGCGTTTTTAATAATAGATAGCGGAGCCCCATGGAAATGACGGATTCAGAGATCTTTTGTTTGTATTACTCGTCGAAAAAATCCGACACTCTTAAATAGTGGCTGAATTTGAAAAAATTTCGCAGAAAATGTTTTTAGTGTGTCCGTAGAAATAATTTTTTGTAAAGTTTGTGATATGTTTGTAATTAATAATAAATGTTTTTAGTAAGTTATTGTAAAAAAAAAAGAATTTTTGTGAAATGTATAATTTAATGTAATATTACTGAAGGCAATTACTGTAAAAACAATGGTGAAAGAAGTTTGTGTCAAATTTCATAAAAAGTTTTTTTCAATTTTGGTCCTAAAGCTGCTTGTGAATAATTATATATTGGCAGGTGTGTAAATAGCTTGAAGAGGTTCGTTGGCTAGAAAAATCGGATCAGTTTGTATAGAACTTTTTACGTTTATTTTCGGATAATGTTTTTAGTTTTTGAAAAAACACAGCTATTTTAATGAAATATGGTATATTTTTATACTATATAGGTTATACTGCCGAACAAATGTCCTTCTTTTAAAAAGAAAACATATTTGCCATAGCATTTTTACAAAAATTCTTTTTTATTTATTTTAACAACACACCATGAGGGCTTACAGCCTAAATACTATGGTACCGTGGGTGTCGACAAGGAGGAAAGAGGCAACTTGTTAATTCTGGACTTGAAGGTTTGGAGGTTTGGAGAATGAGAAGAAAATTCGCTCCCATAACGCACTTGCTGCGTCCAGACTTTTATTATATACGCCAGGGGCGGATCATAAAGATGTGTCCTTGTAGTACCACCAGAAGTAGCAAATTTGTAAAAAAAACTTTGTTCAAAGATCAAAAATTATGTGCTGATAAGTTTTTGATGTGGCAGCTGTATAAATAATTTTTAATCATGCTGTTTTAGGTACATGACAGGCAAGTAGATTGGGCTGTTGGTGGCATTTCGATAGCATACGAAAAAATTTATTTAGCAGACTTTGGAAGATTTATAACAAACCACAGGCATTCAGGTATGTACGCTTTACACTCAAATGCAGTAGCTGGAGCTTTGGGCGTCATAATGACTTTTTTTAACTGGATAAACGTTACGTTAATATTGGCGAGTATTTTGTTGGTTGGACTAATATCTAAAGCATCTAAAACTTTGTTGAATATTACATCGTCGCAATCTACAGTTTTACATATGACGGTAAGTCTTATCTCTTCTTGCATTAGCTCTTTTAATATTCTGTAGGGCACTATAACATAAAGACTGGTACGGTGATTATCAAGAAGTGATTTTTATAGGTATAAGTTTAAACCAAAAATTGTTTAGGTAAAAGTTTACTTTTTGGACATGTGTTCGATTCTTATAAAATTTTGTATGCAGACGTGTTTTAGGGCGTAAGTGACAAAAATCACAATAAAAATAGTGCGGAAGCAAACTTTTGGAGTTATTTGGATTTTTTTTTTGTAGGAAAAAAGTTGTACTCATTTTTGCAACGTGTTTTTGTCATGTTTTACATATTTTCAGGGACCACTCGTTTTACATCAAGCTACTCTATTACAATTCATTTTCATATAGTTAGTGCACATCCTATACTGTTTACGTGTCTCTGTGGATTTCCCTTCTTTTCATCGATAATCGATCCTAAGTTGCCGTTGACATTTGATATATGAAACCAACTTCATGTCATACATTTGGAATTCTGACATTATTGCAAGAAGCAAAGGTTATTTAGTAATACAATTTATCAAAAACGAAGCTTGAGAACCATGAAAAGTAAATATGTTCGGGGAAATAAGGTACTAAAGCATTACATCAGTATGTCTAAATTGGTCATGTGAAGCGAGATATGCTCCAAAATGTGTCTTTTTTTATTATTTCAACAACACACCACGACGGCTTAAAGCCTAAATACTATCGTACCGTGGGTTTCGACAAGGAGGAAAGAGGCAACTTGTTAATTCTGGACTTGAAGGTTTGGAGGTTAGGAGGAGAAGGAAAACCATGTGCCGGCAAGGAATTCCACAACTTGGAAGTCCTCGGGACAGAAGAGCGGGCATAACAGGATGTTCTATGTCTGGTGACCTGGACAGTAAAAGGGTGCATTTGCTCTGTTCACCTGGGAGATCTGTTGGAGGCAGCAGTTGCAGGAACTATGGAAGAAAGCTCCTCTGAGCACTGCCCGTGCAGATATATTTAACAGAGAGAGAGGTCACCAACGGCACGTCGGTGGGCAAGGGATGGCAGCCTTTTAGGAGGGTAGGGTCAACAATGAGACGTATAGCTCTCTTCTGAATGGAGTCCAGGATAGCGAGTATAGAAGCGGCAGCAGCACCCCAGATGTGGGAGCAGTATTCGAGGTCTGGCCTTATTTGTGAAGTATATAAGGTATAGAGATTAGCTGGTGAAAAGTATTTGCGAGCCCGGAAGAGGAAACCTAATTTCTTAGTAGACGCTCCTGCAATTGATGTGACATGTTGGTGCCAATTCAGATTTCGATCCACAGAAATGCCAACAAGTGAAAAGGATTCATTACTTTGAATAATTTGGTTGTTCATTGTAATGGTTCTAGGGCTGGTGTATCTTTTATGAGAAAGAAAGCAAGACTGAGATTTGGTGGGGTTGAATTATACAAGATTTCTACTTCCTCAGTCTAATATTTTTTGGAGATCCACGGAGACAGAAACCTCCATGTGTCTGCGATCCTCATCTAGTTGGGCCAAAGAGACAGGCGTAGAATATTGTATGTTTGAGTGGACGGTGCTGTCTTCCGCGTAACTGTGAACCGGGTTGGATGTGCTAGAGAGGAGGTCATTGATGTGGAGAGGAAACAAAGTAGGGGCTAAAGCTGAACCTTGAGAAGCTCCTGCATTAATTGGATATAGTTTAGAGGAATATCCATCCACAACAACAGAAATGTTCCGGTTGGAGAGGAAATTTGCTGTCCAGGTACAGAGTTTTGGTGGTAGGCCATAGGCCAGAAGTTTATTAAGCAGCGCTGTGTGCCAGACCTGGTCGAAGGCTTTGGATATGTCTAGAACGGCAATCTGGGATTCACCGTGCAGTTCCATAGACTTGTTCCAAGAATGGGTGACAAAGGAAAGGAGGTCGGCAGTTGATCTGCGCTGACGGAATCCATACTGCCTGTCGTGGATTAGACTGTGTTTTTCAAGAAATTTTAGTGATTCGGTGTCTATATACTTTTCCATCACGTTAGATATGACTTAAGGGAGAGAAATAGGCCTGTAGTTGCTAGGAAGTGCTTTGGATCCTTTCTTGGGGACGGGTTGTACTCGAGCAGTTTTCCAGTTACTAGGGAATATGCCTCTATTGTAAGATGTCTGAAACAGGCGAGTCAGGACAGGAGCAAGTTCTGGTGCGCATTTTTTGAGAACAATTGCTGGGATCTCGTCAAGGCCAGAGGCTTTCCTGGTATTAAGAGAAGAGAGCATCTTTCCTACCTTTTTAGTTTTGAAAATAATGGCCGTCATTTTATGCGCGACATTAGGGACTGTTGGCTGTTGAACATTTGGAGGTGGGTTGGGAGTAGAATTGCCGGCGAACAACGAGGCAAAAAGTTCAGCCTTGCCCAGGGCGATAGAAACAATTTCATCCCCTGAGACAAGAGGTGGGAACGTGCTCTTGCAGAAATTATTCCCAATAGATTTAGCAAGAGTCCAGAAGGGTTTGCTGCCCTTAGAGCTTAAGAGGACTTTGTTTTTGATGTGGTTATTAAACGAGTTTTTTTGCCTCAGAAAGAATGCGGACATATCGGTTTCTTGCGTCGTTAAATGCTTGACGGTTTTCTTGACTAGGATTGTGTAGAAGTGTTTTGTGAGCTTTGACCTTTTCAAGTCTGGCCTTGTCACAATATTTAGAGAACCAGGGCTTTTGAGTGGCTGCAGAGGTTTTCTGTGTACGTGGAATAAATAATTTCATACCAGCTTCGATAATTTCGGTGACGTTTTGTGAGATATTTGGGGGGTCAGGATGAGAGAAGTAGACAGACTCCCATCGAAATGAGGAAAAGTAATATCGCATTTCTTCGCAGTTCGCGGAGTTGTAGTGCCAAACGATACGTGGGTGTGATATCTGTGTGACCTCAGGTTGCATTGCGCAGGAAGCGGTGACCATGCCATGGTCTGAGCGACTGAGGGGGGCGGTGACCGATATTTTATAGCATTCAGGATTTGTGGTAAGAAGGAGATCCAAGGGAATTGACCTGTGTGTTGGGATGCGAGGAAAGTAAGTAGGTTGCTGAACCATATTGGCTAAAGAGTTGCTGACTGCAAAGGCCTCCGCTGCTCTCCCTTGTGGATCGGTTTTTGAATATCCTAGCGAGTTTTATCCATAGTATGTCTTTTCGTCCAGCTTCTAAATTGGGGAGTGTGGTGCAGGGTAGATTGCTACGGACGTATGCGCACACGCCTCCATGCAATCTAAAGGAAGTAAAGAGCTCATAGTGAGTGCTTTTCAAAAGTGAGTACTTTTCTTACAAAAAAGAATTCCAAATGACTCATAAAGTTTGCTTCAGCCATCATTTTTTTTGTGATTTTCGTCATCTACACCCTAAAACACGTCTGTATACAAAATTTCATAAGAATCAAACACATGTGCGGAAAGTAAACTTTTACCAAGTTTCTTAATAATATTTGTAATTTAATTTGAAAAATTTACCGCAACCCCTCTATATTACTTTACGAACTACACAAAGTCACTTTTATCCATATTCCCGGACTCAACTTAACGTGATACTAAAACGAAATTTTTTCACTTCTGCATTTTAGATTGCACTGAAATCGGTGTGGGATCAACCATCCGAAGAATTTCATAGAATATCAAAATCTTTCTTAGCTATAAGATGTGTTTTCATTATATGGTCTCTAGGGGCACTCTGCATTGCATCCATTATTAAAAGCACGTTAACAACATCTCTTATTGCTACAACTTATGATGAACCTGATTCTATTGATGAACTGGTTGACCCAGGCTATAGATTTCTGGTATGTTTAATGAGTTTTAACCATGATATAAATCTAATACTACTGAAACTAAACTACATACATTTTGATTTTTTAGATCAACGGCTTTCGCATTAAAGCAATGATGTTTAACTCTACCAATCCTAAGTACCGAAAAATGGTGGATCTTATAGAAAATAATCTTACTGACTGTGAAGCTGTTGCTTATATAATCGATAAACAAGTTGCTTACATAGCAGACGAACCGATAGCCGAGCATTTGGTAACTATACGCCAGTTAGCAAGTGATTTATTTGGTATATGTTGTTATCATAACGACGTTAAAACTTGTATTTTAAATTGTTATCGCTCACCTTCAAGTAATGTTGGTGTCTTTATTAACCAGCTCTTTGATCTTCTTCTTCTTTGGGTTCCATCTCGACTAATGGAGGTTAGCGACTACAACAGCAAACTCCTCTCTATCCTTCGCCGCTCTCATCAAGTCCTCAAAGCCCAGACCCGTCCAATATCTTATGTTTCCCAGCCATGACAGTTTCTTTCTGCCCACACTTCTTTTCCCCTCTAGTTTACCTTTAATTATGAGCTGGGGGATATAATATTTGGGATTGCGCAATAAGTGGCCCAGATATGCTGTCTTTCTCCGCTTGTTAACCTGGAGAAGCTCTCTATCTCTGTTCACTCTGCGTAAGACCTCTCCATTTCGCACTCTTGCTGTCCATGGTATTTTTAGTATGCGCCGATAGACCCACATCTCGAAAGCTTACAGTTTATTCATGTTCGTTATTTTTAAGGTCCATGTATCTACTCCATACAGAAGGACTGACCATATGTAGCAGTTTGCTAACCTTAACCTTAGGTTTATGTCGAGATGCGAATAGCAAAGAAGGCTCCGTATTTTTGTAAAGTTGCTTTTGGCTTGTGCAATTCTGGAATTTATTTCTTTTTCTGGATTTAATTGGATGTCTATCCAGCATCCCAAGTATTTATAATGGTTGAGCGGTTGTAATATGTTAAGCTCTTTGATATGCTGAATTATTTAGTCAGGCCCGGTGTACGTTTTGTTCTTACTGGTGATTTCAACTTAGATTGCTATGAAATTGTAAGTAAAGGGTTTTATATGTTGCCTAACATGCTAAGATGTTTTAATATGACTCATGTAGTCGGGTGGCCTACCAGAGTAGTTCTTTTCCTAACTTTTCTAGCAAGGGTGCCTGCCTTGCGACTGGAAATAATATTTCTGACCACATGACAGTGTTGTTGGAGCTCGACGCAGCTTTAGTTGGATCGAATCATAGCGCTGTTTCTTTGACGCAAGTCTTTGATGGAGAATCTATTTTTGACTCTGAGAGTGCCCTTATTGGTGAAAATTGGGAAAGTGTTTCTGCTGCCACCAACATTGATGAGGTGTATAAGAATTTTCATGAGTTGTTTCTTTATTAATTTCATTTATATTTTCCACTACGTAAGATATATAGGAAACAATCAAAGTGCCGTGAGTGGGTTTCTTCTGAGATCAGAGCCTCTAGTTCAAGACTTAAAGACTTATTTTTATTGAGAAGTGTTTCACCTGAAGTGGATGATTCTAACAGGGCTGCAAAGTCTGCTAATAAAAAACTTGTAAAATGTACTAAAAAGAATTTCTACCAACATAGGATTCTGGATTCTGATAATCCGACTAAAGACGCATGGCATCTGATTTCGGAACTAAATGGCAAGCAGGTCAATGAACATAACAATATTGTAATACCACACAAAGAGAGGCTAGTTACGGATCCACGGGAAATCGCTAACTTATTCAATTCGTTTTCTGTAGAAGCACCTAAAAATATTATTAAAAACATTCCTAAGGACTCAACTCCTTTAAATGTTTCGACAAACCCAATAACAAAACAATGTATTTACTGCCTTTTAGTGAGGACGAGTTGTAAATTTTGTTAATAAAAAAATAGAAAATTAATCTTCGTGCAGTCGAGACGAAATTCCACATTTTCTGGTTAAGAAAGTTTTAAGGCATATTATAAAGCCCTTTACCTGCTTAGTAAGTTTTTCATTTGAGTCGGGTATATTTCCTAGTGACCTAAAGGTTAGTACGGGCTTTCCTTTAATAAAAAAGAATGATCAACTATTTTGAACAACTATCGGCTGATTACATTATCTATGACTTTTTCAAAAGCATTTGAATATAGCTATCTAAATCTTTTGAAACAATTTTTGCGGTCGTGTAGTATATTGCCTGCCTGTCAGCACGGCTTTAGACAGGCTCACTCCACTGCAACAGCTCTCATTGACTTCTATCAAAACTTAGTCACTTTTTTGGAGGCTGGCGAGTGCCCTGTTGGGATTTTTTTGTGATCTCAGCAGTGCCTTCGATTGTGTTGACCACAGGGTGCTGTGTGACAGACTTTATTGTTATGGTTTGAGGGGTAATGCATTTGGCTGGATTGACTCTTACCTGACGGACAGAGAATAGTATACTGAGATAAAGTTCAAGACATCAGAACGAATGAGTAGGGTATTTCGGAGCGTGTTGTTGTTCCTACTGGTGTGCCTCAAGGCTCTATTCTTTTTACCCTTTACATCAGTGAGCTTGATAAAGTATCTCCTGATGCGCATTTTACTCTATATGCGGATGATACGTCTCTAATAATTTCTGAAATGACAGATTATGCTTTGAGTAATAAGTGTCATCATGTTTTTAATAACTTAAAGAGTTGGTTCTCTCGGTGTCTGATATATTTTAATTCGTCGAAGACAGAGATGGTGAGATTTCATCCGTGTCAAAAGGAGGTTGATATACTTGGTGTGGGTGTTGACGGTACTTATCTAACGTGTGTCAATGACTACAAGTTCTTTGGAGTACACGTTGATGAACATCTCAACTGGAAGTTCCACTGTACGACGTTTGTTTCAAGGCTTGCATCTCTTAGTTTTTTATTTATAAATATAAGAAATGTTTTGACTGAAAAGCAATTAATATCTTTATACTACAGTAATATTGATTCTAGACTGAGGTACGGTATATGTCTGTAGGGTAATTCTACATTGCTGCATGATGTCTTTATTGCTCAAAAAAGAATAATAGGCTCTATTTTCCACATAGGAAAGATGACGTCATGCCGGGTCTACTTTACTAGTCATAAAATTTTAACTGTGATATGTTTGTATGTTTTAGAGTTGTGTATATATGTTTTTTAAAATGGTGATAAACTTAGACTAAACAGTGATGTTCATACCTTTAGTACCAGACAGGCTTGTAACTTTCATGTTCCGTATGCTAGAACTAAGATGATAAAAGACTTTTTTAACATACCACTTTTTTTTTAAATAAAACAACAGCAATACTATATGACATCTAATAATCATGTAATAACAATACTAAAACAAAGTTAGATTTTTTTTTGCTCGCGCTATCTATCACCAAGTAACGCAATTAAATTCAAAGTCAAAATGTGTTGGTTACATGCGCTATCTATGATAAAATAGAATAAGTTAAACGTTCTTTATTTTCTGGAACTTCCAACATGGTCAAGAAAGGATTCTACAATACTAAATCTTTCAGGGATCATCCGTTTGCCTTTATACAGAATGATTCTTAAGACAATAAAATGAACAATATTTTCCAAAAAGCTTTTTTCAAAAAACTAAAAAATAAGAGTGTTAATACTTTTTTAACTATGTATGTGAAGGACGTAGCCAGCGCGTAATCTAACTAGAGCAAGTGGCCCTTGCGAATTCTGGATGTTCTAGGATGTTCTTCAACGTTTCTGTGATTTAAGAATGCTGTCAAGCAGCGAAACTATGACGCCGCCGCACTTTTATACCAGATGTCAAATACTCAAATAATTCCTAATCTATTCACAAATCTTATTTGTCATTGGCATAAGCTAAGTTACCGGGAAGTTAGAGGGCCGCCAACTTTTATACAGTGGAGATGGGCGTGGGTTAAAATAAGATGTTAATTAGGGGCGCCACTTGATTGTTTAACCTCCACTCCCGGATATTCTAATAAGATGTTCACTAAGATGCTTCCTTGCCCAGATCCAACACAACCAAGAATTCTTGGATCACACTGGCAACTATAGCCAACCACAATCGAGCACAGGAAGCTACAAGGGAGATATAATTATAACACAAACTAAATTTCGGAACGGTATGGTCTCATAGACCCACAAGTAAAGATCACAGTAATGATCTAATTACCAACAGCCCTGAAAACAAAACACAAACACAAAACCAAAACACACCTAAAATATGATAAAATAAGGGCTTTTATTAAGCTTCTTTGGCATACAAGAATTCATTAAAAGCTGTTCTAAAATTCTGATCTAAAATAAAAAGTCTCTATAATATAACCAAAATGGCTTACTACCAAATAATCAAGATCTTTACTGAGTATGTATGAATGTACTACAAATACAATTGTTCTACGGAAAATTCCACTTTTTGTGCACGCAAAGCTCACAACTTATGTCCCCAAATATTACTTAATTACACGTTAATTACGGTAAGTGGCCTGATTAAAGATCAAGTCCCAAAGAATAATCAATAAGCCTGACTAATGCTAACAATATATGATAACTGATGGTACTATCAAAAGTGAAGCAATTATATTAACAACGGTTTCGTAAAAATCTGTACCACATTTATTGAAGTTTAAATAAAATAAACTCAGTTTGATTTTAGCAAATTTAACAGAGATGAATATTTAAAATTTAGCTTATCAAGATTGTCTCTCTTATCACTCTATTCTTTATCACAAAACGGAAAATTCTTACTTGAAATTCCTGGACTTCTAGGCCATCAAATTACCAACAATTTCCATACCAACTAAGGCCTTTAGGGGTACGGGACTGCAACCACGGGAATAATGCAACAACGGAACGGCAATGCGACAACGGAAAGCGAAGACCTCCTCACTGAGATCCTAATTCATAAATTCCAGATTCCACAGCTGACGGGAATCATCATTGCTCTTGACTAGCACATAAAACTCCATTTAATTCCATAGCCATACTCCATTCGGTACATGAAAATTCGCTATTCCATGCGAGACTTATTCCACTCAAAATTATGATACGTGAATTTGCCAAAGGTACTGCCCAATACAAAAACTCTCTATCCAGTACTAAAATCGCCCAACACAAGAATATCTGGTACAAAAAGTATCCGGCACAAGGATTTCGTTGTCCAGCCGGTACAAGGACTTTCCACCCGCTACTAGAATTTCTCTATCCAATACTAGAAACCTTCCATCCACTACTAGAATCGCTCTAGCCGCTACTAGAATCGCTCTATCCGCTACTAGAACCCTAAAAACAACAAGTAACGGAATGCTAGAGGTGTTATAGTTACGAGAGAGGATGATTTCTTACCTCCAAAGAGGGAAACGAAACTCCAACAACGGGACACGATCAATGTGGTCCTTAAATCCCCTCAACCGGGTATCTCTACAGTCTTCAGCACTAAATCCGTACATTACGACATCACCAAAAAGACTGCAGATTATGTTCTGAGGGCAATTAAATCCACAAAGGGGGATAATTAATATCCAACTTGCTCCTCAGAACGAACCACGTGTTAACTCCAACAATTGCCAACGAAATCTCTCTCTCGAAACTTCCGGAGCATTCACATTTCCTACCTGAAAACAGGCACGCCACTCCCCCGCTCTCACTCGTATCCCATACGTCCCCAGCCATCTATCCTTCTCAACATGCGGACCATTCTCGAACCACCGACAATCTGCAACGCAAGCGTGGCAGCCGACACGATATACCAGGGGTAGTACAAATAGAAATGATTTAACAAAAGATCTCAATTTTATTTCGTATACGAGGGATAGCCAGAAGAAATAACCACGATTGTCGCCAATAATTCTCTGTTCCGAGCAGAGGAGGAACCACAAATACGTCCAAACTAGCTTAGTTGTTTAGCTATTCAATTTATACTGTTACAAAACTATAGTCACAGAAACGTTCGTTGAAGAACATCCTAGAACATCCAGAATTCGTAAGGGCCACTTGCTCCAGTTAGATTACGTGCTGGCTACGTCCTTCACATACACAAATGAAAACCAACAGTGAAGCCAGAGAAGTAGTCTCCAAGTCTGTATGTATTAGGAAACTTTCAATTTCACCAAACATCTGGCGCTCTGTGATGAAATTAAGTTATTGGTTGAATGTGTGAAAGTGGAATATCGATGACAGAAATGACGAAATTTTTTTGTGCTAAAATGGCGTAAAAGGTCTCAAAACTTGATTCTGGAACGAAAATTCTTTTTGTCTGTCGGTCGGTTGGTCTGTCAGCCTGTACGTTGGTCTGTTAGTAGGCGCAATAACTTTCGAACGAATTGGGATATCATCTTAAAATTTGATATACAATTAGCACCTGACAAAAAAACAATTCGAATTGTTTTCGGGTAACATCGCTTTAGGTAGTAGGGGATAAATTAGGGGTGATTTGGTGAAAATTATCATTTTTCGTTAAAACTCGAATAATGTATCGTTTCAGAAGTTTATGGGTACAGGAGTACGAATATGTTTTTTTGGTAATCAAGTCATGGACTCTTAAGTCATTTCATGATAATGTCTTTCTGAAAAGAGTAGATTATCATTCCTCTGTGGAAGTTATGGTTCAATTTGCAGCACTATGTTTTTGATGAAACCTACTATTTTAAATACTCATAAAACCAAACATTTTAATACTAGAAACTTTCTGTTCCTAGTAAATAATAGAACACCTTCTAATAACTCCATTATGTGCTTTAAGTTTCTTTATTGGACTCAATTTATCCTATGTTTGTCAGCTCACATTTAAAATAAGTTCTATAATTGTGGTCAATTATACTTTTTAGGTGAACACAGTGTGTTTGGATAAAAAATTTATAACAAAAAAACAGCATTCACTGCTGAGGTGGACAAAAGAAGGTGTGTCTTCTGGTTATATATCGTGGTGTTTTCAACAATCCAGCCCTTTGGTGGCAAGATTTTCATATCTTATGAGCAGATTTGATGACTTTGGCTTATTGGATTATTGGTAAGTTCAACCAGGTATACTTTTGCTGGTTTTACAAAAGACTGAAAAGGTCTCCTAAATGACACATTACATTAAGATAGGATTTTTATTCACCAGCATTGGCGATTATCTGTAATCTGTAATCTATACCATGTGGTAGGCTAATATGTGACAAACTGAGTCACACATGGGTCAAACATATACAAAGAGTAATTTTAAACTCTTTTAAGCTTTTGTTATTTAACCTTTCACTTTTAACGAAAATTTAATAAACTTCAAGCAAAATAATAATTTTATAAATTACTACCCCAATTTATATTTCCTTGACAACAACAAACAAGTCTAGATGCAGCAAGTATGTAATGAAGGTGAATTTTCATAAAAATATTTTTAATAGCAAATATGTCACTTTAATGTAAGCAGGCATCAATTTGGTTACCGGTATAACGTATATAGTAGAAACAATGTGCCATATTTTATTAAAATAACTTATTATTTGAAAATGTACACACATTTTTCGAAAACACACTTAAAATGTTTCCGAGAAAACTGGTTTCCTAGCAAACGAACCTTAAGTTAATAGGAAATTGAGTTATTGAAATTTGAAGCATTTAATAAAAATTCGCTACCGAAACGCACTTACTGCGTCTCGATTTTTTCTTACGAACATACGTCATATTTTGAAGTAAAATGCAAAAACGCGAGGATCTAAAGGAGGTGCAAAAAACTGTGGGTATCACCAATGACTTATGCGCCATCTTGTGATTGTCAAAATAATTTTATAAGATGCAGCTCAAGACACACTATAATTAATTACCGTATACAATTTTTTCTCGTATCTTGTATAATAACAATTATATTGAGCTTTACCGTAGAAATGAGACACCCTGTATATATGTAAGCAAATAAAAACTGACACTAAACCCGGATATGGATTCAAGGGGGCCTAGTTTGAACTCATTTGAAGAAATGTTATTAAAATGTAAAAGTTGCGGTCCCCCCAAATAACGAATTATTTCTACGAAAATTAGCTACAAATTATAGATCGTTCAACCATAATCTTAACTAAAAATACTGCCAAAGCATCGGAGAAAGAGTCTATTTGAAATGAAATTTCTGGAAACATTTTAGTATAATGTACGACAATGACGGTTGAAGCTGAAACATAAGGGTTTGTAGAACATTTTTCTTGCAACAGTTTATTTACATAACCTATATTTGTTTCAGGTTACTGCCTAAATGTTGCGAATTTTGACGTTTCAAATCGCGACTTTGACGGTAAACCTCATTTTTTTATTGCCTATAACTTTTTTGTTTTTAAACTTACAGACCTAAATCTTTGTACTATGTGGTTTACACTTTATAACACAAACATGCATACCAAATTTAGTTGTCCTTGCTTTAATATTTCCGAAGATATAATTTTTTCCGAAAGAAAAGACAACATTTTCCGGGAAAACCTGCGCCGATTTTCTTGGGTAACGAACTTGTCCAAGCCACTTGTAAAAGGAAGGTACTCAGCAAATTTGATGGACAGCAGCCAATTATTTTTTGAGTTATCGGTGTGGCACATATATATATATATATATATATATATATATATATATATATATATATATATATATATATATATATATATATATATATATATATATATATATATATATATATATATATATATATATATATATATATATATATATATATATATATATAGTGTATTTCACTTTCAGTGGCGACAATTCATTATTTCATCAAGCGACTTTGACGGTAAACCTCATTTTTTTATTGCCTATAACTTTTTTGTTTTTAAACTTACAGACCTAAATCTTTGTACTATGTGGTTTACACTTTATAACACAAACATGCATACCAAATTTAGTTGTCCTTGCTTTAATATTTCCGAAGATATAATTTTTTCCGAAAGAAAAGACAACATTTTCCGGGAAAACCTGCGCCGATTTTCTTGGGTAACGAACTTGTCCAAGCCACTTGTAAAAGGAAGGTACTCAGCAAATTTGATGGACAGCAGCCAATTATTTTTTGAGTTATCGGTGTGGCACATATATATATATATATATATATATATATATATATATATATATATATATATATATATATATATATATATATATATATTATATATATATATATATACATCCTACAACCTTTTAGGCGACCGTACATTGTATTATTACATATGATTCTGCGTCTACCGCCTTTGTGCGTCTTTATACGGACGCAGAAAATGTTTGCCTTGTTTTCTATGGGTTATAGTAACAAATGCGTCCTCACACGGCTTGTGGTTGAAGTGTTAGTCCTACTTTATGGATATTGCAAATAAAAAAGTAATTTATTTTAACTACAAAGACGTACCGATTTTTTGTATTGTGTGCAGAATGGTCGTGTTATGTACTTTTTAGCCAAACGTCTAGTTCAGCTGTTTGCTACTAGAGGCGCTTCTCACTCACAGTATATCTTAGAGAGTATGTGTCGTTTAGACAAATGCAATGATTGTGCGTCTGGAGAAGTGGCAACGTTTAAAATACAGTTAACTGAATTTAAGGCCGTGGCCGTGCTAATAAACATTGCTCGTAGATAAATAACAAGAATTCAGATTCCAGGAACCTGTTTCGGATTTAGGTGTTTATTGATTTTAAGAAAATATTATATTTTCCCCTGTGGTGATATTTTTATGCCAACGAAGTATTAGTGTGTGCTATTAAGGTGTTCAGTTGTTTGTGAAAACATATAGTGAAAACAAAAGGGTAGGTAAGTACCTATAATTATTCAATTCTACCATTGTGTATTTATGTATACTTAATACAGTCCCCACATGTTTTCATTCTGAATTTATGTAGTTTCTTACACACTTTTTGTACTTATTACTTTATAAAAAATATTTTTATTAATTGTTTGGCCTTTAAAATATAAATTACCATTTACACAATCGGTCCTTAAATGTATTACATACACATAAACCACCATATAAGAATATAAACTGCATATTTATCAACTAGTGAGAACGTTTATAGAAAATAGTACATTGATTTAAAACATTTCACTTGTAAATATAATCAAATGAACAGTTAATTCAACTCCCTACCTACTTTATTAATTTATAATTTTCTACGAAAAATATATGCCTAGTCATCATTATTAATGTTATATACACAAAGTGAAAATTTTGCAGTATGTGCGACGACTAATCTACATATAGGTAAAACCTACCTCAACATAACGGTTTTTTTACACCCGATAATCGTTTCACTAACAAAGTTAGCTTCATCAGGGGATGTTAAGTGTACTTGTTAATATTATATTAACATGTCTTGGAAACTACACGTAGCATCACAGTCTAAATGCGGTGTCGCAATGTCGTCTCAACTATGACTATGTTACCAGCAGCAGCTATTTATTTCATTGTAGCTATCGCACTTTATCAATTGGGCTAGATTTATCAGTAGTTTTTCTGTTGGTCTACCTTTTCTCTTTTTCCATGCATATGTGTGCTTAAAATAATGTTATTATGTCTCAGAATATGTCTAACAAATTAAGCGTTTCTCCTCTTAATGTCTTTCAGCAAGCATCTTTCTTCTCTCACCTCTTCTAGCACCCTTTTATTCGTCTTTATATCTGTATGGTTCGTCTTTGTAATGCTTTTCTATGCTTACATTTCAAAAGCTTATATTCCCTTAATGCTCTATTTATAAAAAATTTAGCCTTCCGCACCATACATTACAACACTCCATACGTATGATTTGATGAACCTATTCCCTTGGTCCAAGTTTTAATATTTATTATTGAGTATTTTGTCTCTTATTATGCATGCTTTGCCATTGCGATACACCTTTGCAGCTCCTTGCTACATTTACCATTATCCACAAGAATACTCAACCTTTCTACTGCTTAAATGTTGGCTGTTTAGCTTTATAACGACCTTTGTAGTACTGTTCCCATTTACTCTCATTGTTTTCGTCATATTAATTTATAGTTTAATTTTTCTTAACACCACATCTAGTACACTGCGCATCCTTTGTTAGTTTTTTTTCGTTTTCCCCCATCAGGTCCTTGTCATTTGCGTACCGTTAATGATACATTTGTCTGTTTAATTTTATTCGTAGTGTATTCTCCAATAGTCGGCTATATTTTCTTAAAATAAATTGAAAAAATATGGCGAACACCTTTTTTTATTTTATCTTTAATTTCATATCCGTTAGTATGTATTATATTACTTTGAATTATATACAGATTAAGAATCTTTCCAGTCCAATACAGCAGAATCTTTCGTCCTCTCATGACGCTAACTTTGTTGATGAAACATCGTCAGGTCTTTAAAAAAATGTGTTATGGTGATTTGGGTTCCCCAAGTGTACTTATGCGCAACAATGTTATGAAACAATATATAGGTTATAATACTCATATAATATTGTCCCACTATACAATTTTTGTAATTTGACTTATTAAATACACAGCAACGAAACACAAATTGATAAAGATTTAGGGTTGAATGCAATTTTTTTCTTATCGTCTATTTGTTTACTTCAGGTCTGTGGAACAACTTAGCTTAACATTTTTGACACAATTGTAATTGTCCCTACATAATATTTACTTACATACTGGTTTTTATTAATTTTTTACTCGCACTAATAGTTACTAGGTAAATTATCATATTACTGTTTTTAAAGTTTACGTTGGTTCTATCATACAGTGTTTGGTTGCTAATGGAGACTGAAGTCAAAAGTTTAAATGTTTTATTTTTAATGAAGTTAGTATTCAAGATATTAGTTTTATATTAATAACATTTAACAGACAAAATACTATCCTCACTAATAAACACTGTAACTTGCACTGAAGAAAGAGGTTCGCCAAATCATAGCTATGGAGTTTTATAATGTATGGAGCGGAAAGCTGGACCGTGCATAAGCAGGATACGAAGATAATAACAGTTTTTGAAATGTGCGCAGGAAGTATAATCATAAGGACAAGGTAAACGGATAAAAATATTAATCAAAATGTGCTAGAAGAGTCGAGAGAAGAAATACGTTTACCGAAAGAAATTTAGACGAAGCGAAAATTTGTTAGACATATTCTGAGACATAATAATTTTATAAAACATTATTTGAAGGACGCATACTTGTAAAAAATGGAAGAGGTAGACTAAGAAAAAAACTTTTGGAAAACCCGCCCCAATTGGTGAAGTGGCGAAGCTACAACGAAACGAAAAGAGCTGCTGGGGGCAGAGATTCGTGGTTACACCGATGTGTCATATCGAAGATGAAAGTGACAGCAGTAATTGTGGGGATTAAAAAAACTTGTATCATCCAGCTCGAAACTCAAATATCGAGGTTTAAAATTTTCTTGCCCTCACTAATCTCGAACCGAAACTAGTACCTGAATATTAGATAGCTTAAGCTATAAATAATTACATTTTAAAATTATCGGATATTTGAGTTAGTACGTTAAAATTATTTTGTGTAATTTTTTTTTTCTAAACAGCTACTAATTTTGGGTTATTTTTAGACCATGGTGTGAGGTCTTTAACAGCGCATCTATCTGAACTGTGAAGTAGGCTGGCTTATCGTATGTGGTATTTAATATATTTACCAAATTCAAATATAGGTTAAATAACTAATGCTGTAAAAGTAGTGGGCTACCAAAGGTTTCTTTATTAATAATGATACTTTTGACCGGCGACGGTGAATAAAGCAGAACGTTTTTAATAAACGTAAATAGTTGTAGAAAAAGACATCCTGCTTTACCCATAATATATTATTTATAAAGGAAGCCTTGTTTGGCCATGATAAATGTACATGTGATAAAATCTGAGTCCTCTATTATAAATAAATGCCTGCAGATAAATAATAAGTAAAAAATATGTCTATATGCCAATGCCTAATTACAGGGAATTCCCCCTCTTCGGCTAGAGATTTTTTCACCGTTTCATCCACGCATTTAATGTCACCAACATCTAAAATTTATGAATTGTTGTTGCCCTTACTTTGTGAAACTGTAAAGTATTTTCTTTCTGTTAATTATTATAATGTAACATAAACACTAATAGCACTTGTAAAGCTAGAGAAGTAGTCTCTACCTCTGGATTTAGTATGAAACGGTAAACAGAGTATTCTTATAACAGACATTTAAATAACACTGTTAAAAAATTGTACCAAAGTTTTAATCAACTGGAATTATTTGCAGTCATTATGGTGAACCTATAACAATTTCCTTATGTTTCATAGATGGCAAAAAAAGTTGATTGATAAAAATCGTCAAGGACATGCTTAAGATTTTTCTATTTATTATAAACCTTAATATAAGATTTATATTAATTTTACCTATTTTTATAATATGATTTTATATTTAATTATTTATTTAGAATGAATCGGACTCAGAAGATTCTGGAAAATGCTAGGAGATTGAATGCTTTATCAGGAGACGTAGCTAGACAAATAGATGTTCGTTCTGAAGGTAATTAAGTTAATGGTTTTAGTGCCTATGTATTTTAAGTTCTTAAGTTTTCTTATAAAAACGTGATGTTTGGAAAACCCTTCATCAAGCAAAACCAATTTGTAAATAGTGACACATAGTTAATTGACATAAAGACTTGTTTTGTTAAAGTTGAAAAAATAAATTTTTATATATAATCTTAGTAAAAACTTACGCATGTTACATAGTTGTTTTAAAAAAATATGCGGTAAAGCATGGAAAGTCAAGAAATGAAAAGGAAATGTTGACAATCGCTTATTCACAATATGGCAGATTAGTCATTTATTTAGCACTATCTTGAAAAATTAATGTATATATTAATAAAAATTATTGTTTTTAGATTCTGAAAATGAAGATTCAGTACAATCTCCAAAAATAAATTCCGCTTTGGATATAAACGAACCTGTTTTCCTTCACGACGGTGGTATATGTTCATCATTGCAAAATCAACGTCATAATGAAGTTACTGAATCTTACAAGGCTATACAGTCTCCAGAAATTAACTCAGCTACAGAAGCAGAACAGGATGCTTTGCTATTACACCATGATGAATATATATCTTCAACGTTAGACGAAGAGGAATATATACCTACACCAACGGATGAAGACGATTATGTACCTTTATCGTCAGATGAGGAATACATGCCACCATCAGATGAAGACAAAAATGTGTCATCGTCATCAGACGATAATGGAGATGTCTCTTTGCCATCTAAAACTACAAATCCATTATCTGAGTCTGTGCATCAACCGTCGAGAAGACATCAGGATGGCGACCAATCAGTGAGCAAGGTAAATCATATGCTAATGGCCTAGTTTTAAAAAAATCCAGATACCTACGATATTTAGTAGTCAATATTCCCTTGTCACAATTTAATAGAAGGAAAGTGAATAGCGTATGAATACCAACTGAGTGTCTTTAAGATTTTAAGGATGAACAATGGAAATATGTTCTTTGAGTCATGAAAACGAAATTTAATGTTTTTCAAATCTTATTTGTGTTTTATTCATAAAACTTAATGCTTCTCACATACAGACTTATAATTACAATTTGGAGAACCCAATTTATCACAATATAGTTTTTAGACCTGACCATCGTTTCGCTAATACAGTTAGCGTTATCAAAGGGATGAATAAACTCGTCGTTTATTTATCCCTCTGATGACGCTAACTTTCTTAGCAAAATGATCGTCAGGTCCAAAACTGTATTGTGATGAATTAGGTTCTCCAAATTGTAATTATCCCTGCTCATCATAAGTTCCAATCTTCACTGATTGTACATACAGCCTTGTTAAAATTCTTTAAAAATTGTTTTTATCTTCCACAAATTATTTAAAAAATCCATTGATCATTCAACACCTTTTTTTTTCTGTTTTAGAAAAAAAATAATGTTAAACATAAGGCTGCAAGAAAACCAGACTTTTGTTTTTACTGTGAAAATGATGTCCAAAATTTTGCAAGACACATAATAAGAAATCATGGAACAGAAATCGAGGTGCAGCGAATTACTACATTACCCATAAAATCGTTGAATAGAAAAAGAGAGATTTCTGCTTTAAGGAAAAAGGGAAACTTCATAAAAAATGCCGATGCTTTGTTTAAACCAGTACATCAAAGTATGAACCATACGGAGGAGAATTATGCCATTTGTCCCTATTGTTTTGGCCTTTACTCAAAAAAATTGTTATGGAAACACAAGCGGATTTGTACCAAAAACAGAAACCCACTCTCTAAGGTACCTCTTAGCGAAGGACAAAATCTACTCATTCCAAATAATAATGGAGATCTTAACTTACGGTCCAAAGTTTTTCCGAAGATGCGAGCGGACAAAGTATCTTTGACTGCAAAGAGAGATGCCCTAATATGCGCTTTTGGGAACAGGTATTTAAACACACACCGAGAACAGCATCATTTAAATATCTGTTCACGAAAAATGAGAGAGCTGTCCAAAGTTTTAATGCATTCACAGTCAATAAATTCTTCAATCAAGAATCTATTTGATCTTCTACAGCCGCAGTTTTTTGATATAGTTGTTCAAAGCGTAAAAGTAATTGCTAAGTATGATCCAGTGACAGAGGTTTATCATTCCCCTACATTCGCTATGAACATAAGTCGTACTTTAAAAGACTGTTGTGACATAGCTACATTGCACATAATTAAGAAAAAATACAATTACATGACCATGTCTGCTGCAGAAGCCGAAGCAAATATAAATACATTTAGACGACTACTGGATAGTTTGTGGAGATACGAAGTTTCCAGTCAAGCAGCTAGTGACTTGAACACCAAAACATGGAACAAAATAACCATAGTTCCATTAGCTGCTGATCTGAAAAAATTTCGCACTTACCTTATTCAATTGGGTGAGAAATCAGCTAAAAACTTAACAGGAGCTACAAAAGATTTAAAAGATTTTAAAACTTTGTTGGAGACAGTGTTTTGCCGGCTGTTGCTCCTGAATCGTAAAAGGGTTGGGGAGCTACAACGTCTAAAGCTTTCGACTTATCTTGTGTGTGAAAATAATGAAAATGAAAACTATGAAGAGTTTGCATCGGCAGTCACACCTGTCGAAAAAATTTTGCTTCAAAATTTCAAGCGCGTTGTGACAAGAGGAAAGAGGGGAAGGGGTGTACCCATTTTATTTAGTAAGGATATACAAGAACATACTAAATTAATTTTGGATGTCCGGGCTGATTTTGTTTCATCTGATAATCTGTTTTTGTTTGCCAACTGCAAATCAAATCAACCGATCGTTGGATATAAGGTTATGCAAAAACACGCACGTGCATCTGGTGCAAAGAACCCTGAAGCTCTGTCATCCACAAGACTGAGAAAACATTTGGCTACATTAACACAAATGTTTAACATGAACACAAATGATATTGAACAGCTGGCGACTTTCATGGGCCACACAATGAATGTTCACACTCATGTTTATCGGCTTCCCGATGATGTCTATCAAACTGCAAAAATAGCAAAGCTACTGCTTTTAATGGAACAGGGCGAAGCAGCAAAATACAAAGGGAAAAGTCTTGAGGAGATTGATCTCAATATGGAGGAGGAAATGGTTACAGATGAATACGATGGTAATATAAAGCACATAAATAACACACCTAAGCCCACAGAAAATGACGAAAATAAAGGTCTTGATGCAGATGTTCACGAGGCCTTATATGGAGAAAAAGTGGAATTGCTCATGCCAAATAATAATTTAATAAATAAAATAAACAAAAGAACGGTAATACCTTGGTCAAATGAAGAAAAATCGTTAGTTGCCTATTTCTTTAAAGACAACATTACTGCCAAGAAGGCACCGAAAAAGGAGGACTGTGAAAATCTTTTAAAGGCCAATCCAGACTTGTTAAAAAATAAAACATGGACCAAGATAAAAGTACTGGTGCAAAATATTTATACTGGTAAAATAAAATGTAAGTTAAATGGCTAAAGACAAATAAAAATGAAGTATACTTATAGATTCACTTTTTTTAACTCCTTTATTCCTTCAATCCTTTTATCATTTAGAATGAACAACATTATATAATATCAGTAGAAAAAAATTTGGCATTTCTCGTTTAAGAGTCTGGTTAATAATTAGTTTTATATTTTTTATTTGTTTTATGGAGACATAAATAGCAGATAAAGTTAGTTCTATCTCTTTTTGTAAACTATAAAATGTAGCGCCAAATTAATTTATTCATAGTTTTTTAAACTGGAACTCTTATATTAAAACAATGTTGTACAGTATTAACTTTGTATGTTAACATATGATAAAATCCTATCATTGTAAGAAAATGTTTAGCTTGTAACACTTCTTTCAAACATACAAAAAAAAAGTTGGAAGTGGGCATTTTAAGGTTTTTAAGATGAATTTTTTACCCATACATTTTATTACATATGCTATGTTACTGAAAACTACTGTGTCTTAGTATACTTTGTTTGAAGAATTACATCGATAATGATGACGCAGCCCTAAAAATTGTGGAAAAATATTTTTTTTTGTCGAAAATAATAATTGTTAGTACTACTATAGAACAAGCAAATGTTATACAAACTCTAATAGCCAGAGGAAATTTGTAAAGCTTAATTTATATTTGTATCTTTTACGGCATTTTTCACGATGTTTCATAACTTAAGAAAACGTGTGTTGCTAACCGCGCGCGCGGGGTGTGTGTGTGTGTGTTTGTGCGCGCGCGTGCGGGTGCGAGTGTGTATGTGTGTGAGCGCGGGTAAGTGTTGCGAACCAGCGAGATAAAATATTTTTAAATGATTTTTTGTTCTCAAAATCGAAATAATCGCTTTGTTATTAGTCGAGTAAATATTTTTTGAAATCTTGTAATTTTTTTCTAAGCATACTCACTTTTAAATGGCAATCGTTGTCCTTTAAAAAATATTTAACGTCATTATTATTTAACCAAATTTCAAGAATAAAAGTATTCTGAAGGGGACTTCAGAGATACCAAATTTCTATTTTCAATTCATTTTTCGCTAAACTTAAAGATTTTAAAAGGGAACTTAACGTGTTCGTAAGTGGAAAAATATTGTAAACATGACAATTTAATAAAATCGTGAGCTAATGACTTCTGTTTAGGTACATACATTTCCTATAGACGTAAAATATATTGGTTAAACAACTAACCAGATCAATTGACTTTCAAGATGCACTTTTGTTTTTGTTTCTTCGTAATTTTTTAAAAATAAAATAGTATCATTGTTACTTGGTTAAAATCATTATATGAGGTATGTTGCACATAGAAGACCAAAAAGCCTAAATATAACCTTTCTTTGTTAAACCAAAACATTTTCAAATGGCGGCCCCTTTTAAAAATCGGTTTATTCGTGTCACAACTGATTGACCATGTTTAAAGTATGAATTTATTTTTGTTTTAAGCACAGTAAACTCGTTAATCGTAGTATTCTAAGAGTCTCGGTGGTCCAGTGGTACGAATGTGTGCCCCTGAAGGTCAGGGTACTGATTTCGATTCCCAGGGTTCCCCTTTCACTTTTTCAATACACACTGTAAGATTAACATCAACCAAGGTTCTGGAATTGTATTTGAGCAAGTTGAATATCTGCACGTTCCGCCCTTCGGAGGGGGCGTAAAGCCGCCAGTCCCATGTTCCAGGAGATGTTGGGCACGTTAAAGATCCCCACTCTTCTTATAGAAAGGCAGAGATCCGGCAAAATTTCCAGAATGGTGAGGTAAAAACCTGCTACCTGGCGTCGGTGATTAGCCATAGTCACGAAAATAGACAGCCTGTAAGAAATTAAAACACGCACGCAAGTATTCTTATATATAAAACCAAAAAAAAAAAAAAACCTAAATAATAAAATTGCTACTTCTCTATATAACATCATGTGACGTTTGTTTGATTCGCGATGTAAAACCTTGCCGCCAACATAACGTTAGTCGTATGTAGTAAAATGTAGTTACCAGAGCATAATTATTAAATATGTAGATGTAGATGCTTTAGCGGTAGCGCGGCAACACTGCCTGGACGCAGAATTATCGACAAACTGGAAAGAAATATTCACGCGGTCGTCAAAAAAGCTGTATAGTTGACGATATTTTCAACTATACACTGGATGCACAAGCAGATTGAATTTGGTTCCGCGCCGAAAAGTAGGGTAATGTAAACCTTTAATTTTTCTGAAAAATAATAGAGTATAATTCTCAGTTTCTCCATGTACCCTGTCAGACTAACTTGCTTTGCATTATTCTTATCTAAAAACGTCATATACTTGACCAGACGCAGAAGCAGAATGGTTTTGTAAAGACGCCGAAACAGTATTGGGATGTATATATATATATATATATATATATATATATATATATATATATATATATATATATATATATATATATATATATATATATATATATATATATATATATATATATAGTGTATTTCACTTTCAGTGGCGACAATTCATTATTTCATCAAGGGTCGGCCGATTTAAAAAAAATGTGCTGCAAATTGAATCATAACTTCCACATAGCTGTGATAATTTATTCTCTGCACAAAGACACTCTCGTTGAATAAATTTAAGACCCATGACTTGACCACAAAAAATATTTGTATTCCTGTACCCATAAACTTCTGACACGTTATGTTACTCGAGTTTTATTGAAAAAATGTCAATGGTCATTAAATCACCCCTTATTTGTGCCCTACTCCCTAAAGCGATCTTACCCAAAAACAATTCGAAGCGTTCCTTTGTCGGGTGCTAACTGGATACCAAATTTGAAAATGATACCTCAATTCGTTCGAAAAGTATTGCGCCTATTAACAGACAGACGTACATGCCGACATACCGACAGACCGATAGACAAAAAATTTTCGTTACAAAATCAAGTTTTCTATGTTTTGAGGCTTTCTACGCCGTTTCAGCAAAACAAAAATTGTCGAAATTTTTGTCAACCATATTCCATCCCCACACATTCAAGCCCTGATCTAATTTCAGCAGAGAATACCAAATGTTAGGTGCAATTAAAAGTTTTCTAATCAATAAGCCTTAACACGTTATGTTACTCGAGTTTTAACGAAAAAATGTCAATTTTACCCAAATCACCCCTCGATCATCCCCTACCCCCTGGAGCGATTTTTCCCAAAAACCACCCGAACCGTTCGTTTATCGGGTGCCAACTGTATACCAAATTTGAAGACAATATGTCAATTCGTTCTAAAATTATCGTGGCTTCAAGCAGACGGACACACATACCGACAGACCGACAGACTGGCAGACCGACAGACCTGCAAACCGACAGACCAAAAAAAATTCGTTCGCAAATCATGTTTTCTATGTGTTTTGACACCTTTAATGACGTTTGAGCGAAAAAACTTTTTTGAAAATTTTGTCGCCGATGCGATACTTCCACGTGACGATGTGGAAGTAACTCTTCAACTAAAGTACTCCGAAAGCTCCACATCATGGTTTGCATTTTTATTATCGATTTAGGCACATCTATAAGCCACAAATCCGAAGATTCAATATCGTAACTTATACAGCTGGGTGTTCACAATTTGAGTGCAAAAATGAAAAAATCAATTTTTTTGTGCCCTGTGTAAACGCTACTGTGTGTCTTTCAAATATTAGAATGCCAATGGATTAAGAGTCACCTAGTGTATCAATTCACACAATATCATCCGCATATCTTATACAGAGTGTTCATAATAAATACGGAAACATGCCCTTTTGCAGTGTATTACCCAATTTGGACTTTCATCGGCCAGCATCTTAAATTTTGGGAAGACACCACTTCATTATTTCTGGAAGTAGCTAAGTTCCAGATTCTGGATTATTCATCGTCTGATGACGCTAACTTGGTTAGTGAAACGATCGTCAGCTCTTTAAATATATGTGTTGTGATTATTTGGATTCTCTAAGTGTACTTATCAGTCTTCGTCACAGGTTTAAATCTTCACTTAGCTTTTCGTTGCTAAACGGGAACTAATAATGATTTGACCGGACCATCTTATTTTGTAAGATATTTCAGGGTGGTGGTGCGCACTGAATTAGATTTATACCTAATTGCTTGGAACATTCATTTTTCTTTACAGATATATTCTAAATGCAGACGTGGAAGCTCTTCGACAAGCTCCATGGTAGCGTCTCGTCTTCTCTGCAGCCGGCTTCGTCTGATGATACCGTCAAAGCGAAACCAGTTGCAAAGAACATAAGCAGTAAATTTGAAGCCAGAAAAAAACGCATCTGCAGCTACGAGTATATTTAATGTGGAACAGTTTTACCAAGCATGGACAACTACCACCAGCAAACTCTATACTACAATTTACATATAGAATTTTTTTTCATATTTCAACAACACACCACGAGGGCTTACAGCCTAAATACTATCATACCGTGGGCATCGACAAGGCGGAAAGGGGCAACTTGTTAATTCTGGACTTGAAGGTTTGGAGGTTCAGAGAAGAAAAACCTAAGGAAAAATATGTGCCGGCAAGGAATTCCACAACTTCGAAGTCCTCGGGACAAAAGAGCGGGAATAACAAGATATTCTATGTCTGGTGACCTGGAGAGTAAAAGGGTGCATTCGCTCCGTTCCCCTGGTAGATCTATTGGGGGCAACAGGTGGAGGTACTATGGAAGAAAGCTCCTCTGAGCAGTGCCCGTGCAGAGATCCATAAAAGAGAGAGAGAGGTCACCAACGGTTGGCAAGGGACGGCTGCCTTTGGGTGAGGGTAAGTTCACCGATTAGACGAATAGCTTTCTTCTAAATGGAGTCCAGGATAGAGAGTGTAGAAGCAGCAGCATCCCAGATGTGGGAGCAGTATTCGAGGTTTGGCCTTATTTGTGAAGTATATAAGGTATAGAGATTAGCTGGTGAAGAGTATTTGCGAGCCTGGAGGAGAAAACCCAATTTCTTAGCAGCTGCTTCTGCAATTGATGTGACATGTTGGTGCTAATTGATATTTCGATCCACAGAAATGCCAATAAGTGAAAATGACTCATTACTTTGAATTGGTTGTTCATTGTGATGGATCTAGGGCTGGTGTGTCTCTTATGAGATAGAAAGCAAAACTGAGATTTGGCGGAGTTGAATTGTACAATATTTCTACTTTCCCAGTCTAATATTTTTTGGAGATTCACAGAGACAGAACCCTCCATGAGTCTGCGCTCCCCTTATAATTGGGCTAAAGAGACAGGCTTAGAATATTATATATTTTAGTGGAGGGTGCTGTCGTCCATTGGATGTGTTGTTGGATGTGCCAGAGAGGAGGTCATTGATGTGGAGAAGAAACAAATTAGGGGCTAAACTCAACCTTGAGGGACTCTTGTATTAATTGGATACAGTTTAGAGGAATGGCCATCCACGATCTGGGAGGTGCTCCGGTTTGAGAGGAAATTTGTTATGCAGGTACAGAGTTTTGGTGGTAGGCCATGGGCCTCAAGTTTATTAAGCAGCGCTGCGTGCCAGACCTGGTCGAATGCTTTGGATATGTCTAGAGCGACAATCTGGGATTCACCGTGTGGTTCCATAGACTTGTTCCAAGAATGGGGGACAAAGGAAAGTAGGTCGGCAGTTGATCTGCGCTGACGGAATCCATACTGCTTGTCGTGGATTAGACGGTGTTTTTCAAGAAATTTTTGTAATTCCGTGTTTATATGCTTTTCCATCACTTTAGACACAACTGAAATGAGAGAAATAGGCCTGTAGTTGCTATGAAGCGCTTTGGAACCTTTCTTGGGGAAGGGTTGTACTCTAGCAGTTTTCCAATTACTACGGAATGTGCCTCTATTGTAAGATGTCCGAAACAGACGAGCCAGGACAGGGGGAAGTTCTGGTGCGCATTTTTTTAAATCACTTGCTGAAATCTCGTCAAGATCAGAGGCTTTTCTGGTATTAAGAGAAGAGAGCATCTTTCTTACCTTTTTAGTTTTACAAATGATATCAGTCATTTTATGCGCGACATGGGGGACTGTTGGTGGTTGTACATTTGGAAGTAGGTTGAGAGTAGAATTGCCGGCGAACAACGAGGCAAAAAGTTCAGCCTTTCACAGGGCGGTAGAAACAATTTCATCCCCTGAGACAAGAGGTGGGAACGTGCTCTTGCAGAAATAATTCCCAATAGATTTACCAAGAGTCCAAAAGGGTTTGCTGCCGTTAGAGCTTGAGAGGACTTTGTTTTTGATGTGGTTATTAAACGAGTTTTTTGCCTCAGAAAGAAATCTGACATAGCGTTTTCTTGCGTTGTTAATATATAATTTTATATAGAAGTGAATTATATACATATAATGTAAGTCTGGCAACCTTGCATATAAGCCAAGGCTGAGGCTCTGCGAACAGCACTAAGCAAATGTAGAACCTAAACCCTCGAATTAGTCAATTAGAGGCTCGGCACAGCTAAAAACACCTTAATAATTCATAATCAGCCACAGTTAAATAAACTTTACAAAAAGCAATTTTTGAAAGCAATCACGTTACTAAATTACGATTTTTCTTTTGTGAAAATCTGCTAACAATAAAAATCTAATTACATTTCGTGCAACTTAGACATTCTGCTTTCAATTTTAATGAATTCTTGTTATTAACCTTGAATATTAAGTTAAATCTTGTTTCTTACAGGTACAAGAAGGCTTTTAATTATAAAATTCCAAGAAGCATTGAAAAAACGATTAAGATAGTAGACAATGAAACAGGACAGACATTTACAGGTCCTCTATGCCTTTTATTAGGAGGCCTGGGCATATCAGTAGTGGCTTTTGTTGGAGAACTTCTATTTTTCAAAAAAACAAAATATCGAAACAGACGTAGTCCATAAGCTAAAACATTTTATTTATACCTTTCAAAAATTTAAACAAAAAAAAAAACATATGTAGCGATACTTTGTAGTAGCTTCTTAATACACTGGCATTGGTTTATTTTTAGTAGTGTAGCATGCTTATTATAGAATATTTTCCCCACAATATCTATGCGCACTCCGTTTTCTTTTTCGTAATTAAATTATCAAATATACAGTGCATGTATTTATTTTAAATTTAAGTTTTCATTTTGCCTGCGAATTACGAAAATAAACTTTATTAAAAATCTTGTTATCTTTGAATAAATAATGTAAGTAAAACATTTAATAGGTAATTATAATTGGTTGAATAAAAAAAAAGTCTGGACGCAGCAAATGTGCTATTGTAGTGAATTTTTATAAAAATATTTTTAATAGCAAATTTGTCCTTTTAGTGAACCCTAAATAGTAGCAGCAATGTACCATATTTAATCAAATGAGCTTTTCGACAAAGTGCCCAAAAAGCTTTTTACATGAAATTTTGCAAACCATTTTTTCACTAAAATCCGAAAACACTTCTTCACAAAATACAGGCTGTTCTATTTGAAACAATTAAGTTGCAACAGTTCGATTTTTTTTTAATCAGTGACTATTCGAAAGCTCCCCGTATACGGCATCCCGATTTTTCCATGAAATAATATAAACGAAAACCTCTTTAAATGTGTCATTTGCATGGGGCTCCGATTTCTATTGGTAAAAACGCCGTATCATATTTTTGATATGTTCCAAAAATATGAAAAGTTGTAAAACAATTGAAATATCTCGAAAACAAGCTTGCATTAAAACTCGATCGAAAAAGTGAAAATACAATAACATAAAGAGTATTCGATTTAAAAAAAAGTCTGAACGCATCAAGTGCGTTATGGGAGTGACTTTTCATAAAAACGTTTTTAACAGCAAATATGACTTTTAAAATACAAGCAGACATCAAATTTGGTTACCGGTATAACCTATATAGTAGAAACAATGTACTACATTTTATCGAAATAACTTTATTGTTTGGAAATGTATACAAATTTTCTGAAAATAAACCTAAAATGTTTCGGAGAAAACTGGCTTCCTAGCCAACGAACCCAAGATTAATAGCAAATTAAGTTATTGAAATTTGAAGCGCGTAATGAAAATTCGCTACCAAAATGCACTTACCGCGTCTCGAATTTGTTACAAACTTTCTTACAAACATGCGTTAAATTTCGATAAAAATGCAAAAATGCTATATCCATCCTGTGATTGTCAAAATAATTTTACCAGGTGCAACTCACGACACTCTAGAATTAACGTATATATTTATTTGCATGTTTTGGCATTACTTCCATATTTCTTTAAATAATGAATCCAAAACCGGTATATGGGGACCCTTCGGCGCTGAACTTGAGTTCGTTACTTATTTTTTGGGGATTTGTAAAGGGCGTCATATAGAAAAGTATAACTTTTGCGCTACAGTATATGCGATTTTGATATAAACAATTACAAGCCGTGACTCTTTCTTAATAAAAAATTGCTTTACAAATGTCGTTAACTTTGACGGTTTTCGAGATATTTGCCATTTAGTTTTCAGATGCAGCAAAGTTTTCATATATTTTCTATTCAATTATTGTACATAGTAGCCTTTGATAAAATAATGACATCTGAGTTTACGTTATTGTCAAATACATTTATTATTCTTATCATACTATTTAAGTAAGATTATTAAAAATACTACTTTGAAATAAGGGGACATGACTTGTTTTTTAATGAAGAAATCAGAGATACAGTGTGTATGTACGCTCAAGTAAATAGAAAAGACAGCCAGACCGTAATTTATTTGAAAGAGCTTACGGTCGATTAGGTGAAACTGGTCCATTTCGTCCCAAATGCGACAACTCCCTGAGGGAGTCGATCTTTTCTTGAGGGTGAAAGCTTGTTTGGCAGGTGTACTGCCATCTGAGTGAAGTCGCTTGCCCATGTCGAAGCTCAAAGAGAGATAGTTTTAGGCTCAAGGCAACATTCCATAGAATCCCGCTCCCGAGCATCACCCCAGCGAGGCCGTTCGTCCGTTTCGTAGCACAAAGTATGGGCTCCAAACTCCGGGTGTCTACCACTCGTCAGAGATCAGAGCCCCCCGGGACGTCTGGACACACGACACATGCCAGTGCTAAATCCAGGGCGGTATCATCTGGAACCCCGCTCCCGAGTAACAACCAAGCGAGGCCAACTGTCAGTCTCTGAGGCCACAGTGGAGGTGTAAAACTCCGGGTGCATATCACTCCCCAGTGATATCCGCCTCCCCCCAGCCTTACCTGTACCAGACTCCCGCCAGTGTTTCATTGACTCGAGGCGGTATCATAAACTCCCGCCCTCGAGCAGCATCCAGGCGGGATCGTTAGCCTGTATCGATGCCCACAGAGTAGGCCTAAGTCTCCAGGTGTAATCCACCCCTAGAGACCCCAGCCACCTCCGGGTTCGTCCAGACCCAACACTTGCCAGCGTTAACTTAAATTTCACTCAACAAATCGAGCTTTCGACAGGAGACGACGCCTGCGAGGTGAAACATTGTTTGACAGATGTACTGCCATCTGAGCGAAGTCGCTTGCCTGTCTCAAAGCTTAAAGAGAGCTAATCTCTCTCCGAGTTCGTCTGGCCCAGACATCCGTCAGTGTTTGACTCGGGGTAGTATCATGAAGTCCCGCATCCGAGCAGCATCCAAGTGAGGTCGTTTGTCCGGGTTCGTCTAGACCCGACACCTACCAGTGCTAGACTCAAGGTGGTTCGTGTAACAACATCAGAAATTAAGTTTCAGGTATACAGGGTGATTCGTGAGGGTGAGGATATCATGTTGAGGAAACCAAAGCAAACAAAAGTGTAATAAACGCATGGTCAAATATCAACCAAATATCAACCATTAAGATATTATTGAAAGTTATGTTTAATCAAGAAAAATAATTGTAATGCATTAAAGGGGAAAAGTCTATATTTCGTAACATTAAATAGAAACTAATTAATTAATTTCTCTAAAATTACACCGTTTACCCCGTCAACCCGTTTATGGATTGCACAGGTAGCATGCTGAAGTGCACGGTGACTATCTCCGATGAGTGCTGTGCAGTTAGTTATTCGATCGACTAAGTGGCTCTCTTGTTTTCACTTTTGTTTTATAAACCACTGACTTCAGCCACCCCCAAAGGCAATAATCTAGGGGAATGAGGTCCGGTAACTTTGGTGGTCGATTCTGAAAACCCCACCGCCTATCCAAGGTCCAGCAATGCGATTATTTAGATCACTGATCACATCACGAGTAAAATGAACAGGGACGCCATCGTGTTGACGGTACATGTTTTGCCTTAGACGAATGGTGTGTTGTAGAGTAGTTGCTGAAGTGCACGCTGACTATCTCTGATGAATGCTACGCATTTAGTTATTCGATCGACTAGTGGCTCTCTTGTTTTCACTTTTATTTTATAAGCCACTGACTCTAGCCACCCCCAAAGGCAACAATCAAGTGGAGTGAGGTCCGGTAACTTTGGT
This sequence comes from Tillus elongatus, assembly GCA_964006375.1. NCBI lineage: Eukaryota > Metazoa > Arthropoda > Insecta > Coleoptera > Cleridae > Tillus > Tillus elongatus. Next base: position 90,430,968 of record OZ023268.1, read on the forward strand.
GGTCAATTCTGAAAACCTCACCGCCTATCCAACGTCCAGGAATGCGATTATTTAGATCAATGATCACATCACGAGCAAAATGAACAGGGACGCCATCGTGTTGACAGTTAATGTTTTGCCTTACACGAATGGTGGGTGGTCCAGTAGTTCTGTCAAATCATTTTCTAAAAATTTACTAAAACGCTCTTGCAGCAAAAACGGGCCGAGTAATTTATTATTAAGCATGCCACACCACACGTTAACGCTGATTCTATATTGAAACTTGCTTTCCACCGTGGAATAGATTCACATCCAACCAGCAATGTTCGTTGTGACAGTTATTTACTTCATCACGAGTGAACTGAACCTCATCAGTAAACAAAATGTTTTTGTAAAATATACGATTTCTACTTACCCGATGATAAAATTGCAAATGCTGAGGATGATCTGCTTCGTGAAGATTTTAAACGGGTTGGATATGGAACGGATTTAAACCATTTCGGAGAAAAGTCTTCATGTGGTGGTTTGATTAATTTGAAGACGAGTTGCAATGTACTCACATCAGGACTACGCTCTGCCCTGTAATAAATTACTTCTTCTACGGCCACATCAGGACCAGATTGCCGTTCAGATACAATTCTTGCACCGGGAAATATTTATGTTACGCCTGTATGGTTTAAGACTGTCTAGAATATATTTAGTTCCGGCGATCTTCTGCCGCGAAACGACGTCGATACTCAGCCACTACACGAGTAGCGTTACTATTGCATAATCCATAAATAAAAATAATATCTGCATATTGCTGATGGGTAAATGTGGCAGGCATTGATATTCAGAATATGGATAGAAAACAATCGTTTTACTTTATGAACGTCAAAATTAATGTAACAATTACAAATCTAACAATTGCATGCAAGCCGTGCATACCCAAAATAAAATTGCAACTCTTAATAGAAGCAATCGAGTTTTCTTGATTAAAATTGGACAATATCTCAGTAACGTTTGACATTTGTCCATATGTTTATTCGATTTTTCTGTTTGATTTGGTTCCTTGAACAGGCTATCCAAATAAGGGGGTTCCTCACGAATCACCTTGTATGTCTGCAGGTACTGAAATTGTCAAATCTACAATTCTCAGAATAAGGAAATGTTCTGTATAATTTTATGCCGATTTAGAGTTTATTAGTAATCGCTTTTCCAGCAAGGTTACAATTGAAGACCCTGCTGCAAAAAAGGGGACAACTCCACAAAAGTAGTTTTCGAGTAATTTGAAAAAAAAAACGTTTAATTCCGATAATTGGATCGCCATCTTGGTGCGGAACCAGGTAGTATATTGTCACGACAGCTCCAGTTAACACAAAATGTTATAAACAGAGACTGTGTACAACCAACTAAAAATTTTGTAAATTGTCAGCCCTGGCCCAATTTCTTCCCAAATGCCGAGATATATGGTAGTATAGCACACTGACCAGCTCTAATTAGAAGGAAACTGGTCTGCGTTTCTAATTATGATGAGAATACATCTAGCCTTACATACATTGTCCCGGTATTAGGGGAGGAAATGAACCAGGGCTGATAATTTACATAATTGTTGGTTGGTTTTACACAGTCCCTATTTATAACATTTTGTGTTAATTTGAGCTATCGTTACAACATACTACTTGATTCCGGACCGAGATGGCGACTCTGTCGTACATCTTACAATGTTAATGAAATGTTTGTTTAACATATTAATGAAAGATACAATCTCTAGGCTAAAAATAAAAATAACACGTATCAACATAGATGGACAATGTTATATTTCATAAGGTACGCAGGTGATATGGAGCTGATGAGAGATACAGAAAAATAATTGCAAAAGATGTTTGATATGCCGTGATGATGTGTTAAAAAAGTTTAAACAAAAAGTAATGTGACGAAAATAAAATTAATTAGAAAGATAAGTAAAGATAGAACTCCAAAAATGGATATAAAAGTAATCAGCCAACAACAGGTAAAAATATTTACGTAACTTGGGGGTATTATTAAGGATTGTAATAAATGTAACAAACAACTGAAAACAAGAATCGTTACTGTAAAGCAAGCATTTAATATTCAAATACTCTTCTCAGTAATAAACATGTTAACTTGGACCTGAAAAACAGTTTGCTAGTATCAACTATGTTTTATAATTTATGCATTAGATCTAATGCTTTTCCAATAGAACTAGACGGAAATCAACAAAGATAAATATTTGGTTACAAAATAAATATACGATTTGCTCCAAATCTCCGTTTTTATTCCGTAAGTTATTAATATGAAAGAGTTGCCCACTTTAATTTGAAAAATTGTAGAACATTTCTCTAATATATCCAGTTCTAAGTAAGACGAATTAATAAATTTAAAAGGTAAGATGAAAAATAGGTGACGTAAAGTAGCTCAAAAATCAGAAAGAATGTTTGACTATTTATTAATTATATCACTGAGTTGACTCATGGTTACATATATTTATTTTAGAGTTATTACCCCAAAGGGTGTTTGAAACATCAACAGTAATGGTCATCCACTAGGTCGTGATTAACCTCAACAATCCGTTATTTTTGATCCACTTAAAGAAAAAATATATGGTCGCTGATTTTTTGGCAATGCCTGAATTGATGTACGTTCGATGCTACGTTCAGTAATTTCCAAAGATAGTCCCGTTGGGATTGTTTTGTATCCAGTTTACTATTTTAGATAACTAAAAAAAAATAGTATTAAACAGCAGCAATTTTGAAAATTTGACTGGTAATGATACTCCTCTTTATATTAAAATAGACAATCTATTATAATATACAGTGTGGACCCCAGTTACGTAATACGTATTGCTCGAATACGTTAACTAAATTCTTCTGTTTCACACCTTGTAGTATTAGTTTATAAATTTCGCCCCTCACCATTTTACCCCCACCCCTTGGTGATTTTTTTTTCAAAATTCCACCCCATCATTTTTAGACGGAAATTCACAAAGAATATTTTTATTTTATGATGGCACCAAGAGTTTGGGTCCAAAAGTCATAGACCGCTACACAGGGTGAAAATTTACCGACTCACTTTAAAATTTAAACGGTTTATCCATAAATTCACAGCTATTAAATAGTCCATGACAACGGCTGATTTTTGCGTACAACTTGCCGCGAAAATAATGTTGTATATTAATTATAAATCAACAAAAAAAAACAGATACATTTTCATGTGCAGAATCAGGTTTCCTGTATAATGATTTGACTTGTACACGAAAGTTGCATTTTTATTTTTATTTTATTTAATAGCATTGAATGGGTATTATAGTGAGTAGAAATTATGGTTTTGTTATCTTCTATCAAAAAACATTACATGCAGGGCTCGAGAATTTGTTTATCTAAAACCTGTTACCTTCTTCACTGGTGTTTATCAGTTCTTGCAGGTTCGAAAATAATTTTTAATTATTTCACCTTCATTCAGTCAGCTGTTAGAGATCTATGATAGTGAGATCAAACTTTGTGAAAAAAATTTCAGTTAGGTGTAAAAACCTATTACGCCTTAAGTCACAAAAATGCGTTATTTACTGAAACCCTTCGAATTGAATGATGATTGGTTACGGAACTTAATGTCAATCCCAAGCAATAATTATTTCAGCAAAGTTTCATCTCACTAACGTGCACTTTTAACAGCTGGCTGAAGGAAGGTGAAGAATTACAAAATAATTTTCCAGCCTGCAAGGACTGATAAACATCGGCAAAGAAAATAACAGGTTTCAGATAAACAAATTCTCTGACCTTGCATGCAATGTTTTCTGATAGGAGACAACAGAACCAAAATTTGTACTTAATAACTGTGAATTTCAAACGATTTAAGTTTTATAATCAGTCATTAAATTTCCACCCTGTGTATCGGTCTATGAATTTTGGACCCAAATTTTTGGTAGCATCATAAAAAAATATGCTCTTAAAATTTCCGTCTAAAATGATGGAGATACTATTTGAACACAAAATCAACAAGGTGTGGGGCTGAAATGGTTAGAAGTGAAAATGACTAATAATACAAGGTATGAAACAAAAATAGTGCTACAAATTGAATCATTACTTCCACATAAATGTGATAATTTATTCTCTTTAGAAAGACATTCTCATGGAACGAATTTAGGGCCAATGATTGACCGCAAAGAAAATATTTGTATTCCTGTACCCATAAACTTTTGAAACGTTATATCTTTTCCCCCAGGGCTCTGCATGCGACGACCCCCTCGAACCGCCCCATTTTATGCAGGTGATTCTTGACGGCCATGTGTCCCGTCAAGAGACATGTTGTGTTTTTGAGCTGTCCTCTGCTAAGATTTAGCAGCTCCACAGCTCTCTTTGAACTGGGTCCGTCGATTATTGACTTCCCATGTCTGAGCCCTGGACAGTCTTCCCAGTACACCTTGTGTTGGTTTCTGACCCAGGACTTAATGGCTCCCCTAGCAGTGCTCTTTGTCACGCCCAGTGCCAGTTCTGGTCCCATAAATGGTTCTGATGACCCTCTCTTCGCGTGACTGTCAGCTTCTTCATTGCCTTTGACGCCCGAGTGACCCGGCTCCCAGATGAAATTTACCCGTGGGCTACTTAGGGCCTTAAGGGCTGCCTGGCTGTCTGTGGCTATGAAGATCCGCTTGTTGGTGTAGCCCCTCCTCTTGTTCTCCCGCACACAGTGCAGTATGGCGTACATTTTGGCCTGAAAGACCGTTACATGGACTCTGAGGGAAATACTATGCCTGACCCTCGATCCGATACCCTTCCGAATAAACACCCGCACCCGTCGCACGCTGAACCAGACGAGCGCGTCCCGTGGTATGCCCGGCGTCTCCTCTACCATGCCACGCGGTCGGGGATTTCCACTGTAAAATTGTTTTCCTTGCAGATTCGCGGGCTCGCGAAGTCTGACCTCATTTCAAGCATGGGCTCCTTCACGATTTCCTGAGTTTTGCAGTGGCCCCTGAAGCCTGGGTTGATCTTCAGTCTACCATTGCAGGCTAATCTGTATAGTCCTAGCCTGGCCTCCCCATAATAACTAAGTGTAGGGAGGGGCGGGCAGATCCAGCAACACCTCCATGGCGGCTGTTGGAGTTGAAAACATGGCCCCTGTGATGCCTAGGCAAGCCATCCTCTGGATCTTGTCTAGTTTTTGTGTGGCACTGGATTGTGTCACCTTAAGCCACCAGACTAGTGCCGCGTATGTTAACGATGGTCTGACCATCCTTGTGTACAGCCAGTGGACCATACTAGGTCTTAGTCCCCACGTTTTTCCATCTAGCCGCCTAGTGACGGCTAAGGTCATGACTGCCTTACGCAGTATTTTTTCAACGTGACCATTCCAGTTTAGCTTAGAGTCCAATACGACCCCAAGATATTTTACCTCCCTGGCCATTGGAATGTTCTTACCATATAGAGTGAGAGTTCTGTATCTCCACCACTTCCTCCTCATCGTAAACGTTATAACGGTTGCTTTCTCGGGGCTCACCCCGAGCGCTTGACCAACCGTCCACTTTCAGTGCTGTCTGCATGCGCTCCCACACTGACTGTCTAACCTTTCCTCGGACTACGATGATAATGTCGTCCGCATAGCCCTGTACCTCTTATCCCCCTCCCGAGAGCCTCACCAGCAGGCCGTTTACAACTAGGCACCAGAGCAGGGGAGACAGAACGCTCCCCTGCGGACATCCCACTGCGACCTCCGCCAGCAGAGTCCCTCCTGCGAGTGAGGTGAACACCGCCCTGTCCCTGAGCATGGAGCCGATCCACCTGCAGCAGGGCTCCTCTATTCCACGCTTCCTGACAGCTGCCAGAACCGATCCGAATGAGGTGTTGCTGAAGGCTCCCTCTATGTCTAGGAAGGCTCCCCAGCGCCACCTCCCTGTTCTCCAGCGTATTCTCCAGTTTCAGCACCAGTTGGTGCAGTGCTATTTCTGTTGAGAATACTGCTCTGTATGCATATTGTCCGCGGTGTAGAGGATATGCGTCCAGTACACCGCCCCCAATGTGCCGTTGGAGCAGTTTTTTCCACTGTTCTTAGTAAGAAGGACATGAAACTTATTGGCCTCAGGGACTTTGACTGATCTATCGGACGCCAAGGTTCAGTTAGGAATGAATGCAACCCTTGCCAGTCTCCATGCCCAGGGAATGTTATATCACTCGAGTTTTATTGAAAAAAATTTCAATTTTAATCAAATTACCCCGTATTTATCTCCTACCCCAATCTTACCCTAAAACAATAGGAAGCGTTCCTTTATCGGGTGTTAACTGTATACCAAATTTCAAGATGATAGCTTAATTCGTTAGAAAGTTATTGCGCCTATTAACAGACAGACGTACATGCCGCCAGACCGACAGACGGACCGACCGACAGACGGACAGACAAAAAAAGTTTCGTTCCAGAATCAAGTAGCTATATGTTTAAATACTTAGTTTAGAGACGCCGTTTTAACAAAAGAAAATTCGAAATTTTAGTCAACAATATTCCACCCCCGCACATTCTTCCCCTAATTTAATTTATGCACAGAATATCAGATGTTTGATGAAAGGCTTTTTAATAAATAAACCTTAAAACGTTATACTACTCAAGTTTTAACGAAACAGTTTCAATTTTCACAAAATCACCCCCTGTTCATCCCCTACCGCCTAAAGCGATTTGACCCAAAAACAATCCGAACCGTTAGTTTGTCTTTTTTTTTTTAATTTCAACAACACACAACGAGGACTTACAGCCTAAATACTATCGTACCGTGGGTGTTGACAAGGAGGAAAGAGGCAGCTTGTTAATTCTGGACTTGAAGGTTTGGAGGTTCGGAGGAGAAGGAAAAACATGTGCCGGCAAGGAATTCCACAACTTGGAAGTCCTGACAAAAGAGCGGGCATAACAAGATGTTCTAAGTCTGGTGACCTGGACAGTGAAAGGTTGCATGTGGAAGTAAAATTTAGTTGATGTATCCGAGGGTTTTTCATGAAAAACATTTCTCTTCGAATTATGAATTTTATTCTATAACTGTATTACTCTAGGCAGAGTAATACAGGATATAAATCAATTATAAAGATTTACTCTGACTTCAAAAATAGAATGGCATTGACGTTGTAAGTCGACAGTGGCATTTCTTATTCATATAAATAATAAAGGCTTAAAAAATTAATTGTACTGTGTGCCTGTAATAAAGTTACTCAAAAAATAACGATGCTGCCGTTTTTACTATATAGGTAATAAAAGTATAACTAGGATCTTATTTTTTGAAACAGCATATATGAATTGATCCATATACTAAAAAAATTCATACAGAGTGTTTATTATTTCAGTAGTTTTTGACCATATTCATCAACTGGTGTGGATATCAGAAGAGCATAACAGCAGAAGATGATTAATATTTTTATTTTCAGTTTTTATGCAGTTTTATGTTGCTATTGTAGTTTAATAATTTCTTTAAATAATTTAATTATCTTTTGTGACAATTGTTACTTTTGCAGTTCAATGGAAACCATACTTAAACACGTAACCTTGAGAATTAAACTTATCTTGTTGTTACCATCACTAGCGTTGTTAGCAGAAGATGGAAAAAGCAAAATGCTGGAAAAACTCACTGAATCAAAAGTTCCAAGACGATTTTTCCAACAGTACTCTGAACATATTTTTCTTTTCCATTACGATAACGGGACCGCTGAGAGGACCAGCGCTGTTATTAAACAAAATCTGATTAGCATTAGGTCTAAACTTCTTATAAATTACAGCACTGCAACTAATTTTGATCGTCCAAAGGGTCATAAAACTATAAATGTGGTACTATTATCTGATCCCTTCGAATTTGCAAATTTCAGCAAAATCAGTTATAATATTATAAACCGGGATATAATAATATTATTTGTAGAAGAGGATGACCTTGAAGGGCACTATATGCAAAAATACGTCAACATCAAAACCATCTGGCAATTGCCAAGTATTGATAGAGCATCTGGCGTATTTCTCTTTAATTTTAAAAACATGAAACTTTACTGGTATTGCTATTACTGCCGGGGACATTCTGGAATGCTGAAATTGATTGTTGCTAGCCAACCTGTTTTAAATTATATTGAATATTATAATAAACACAATAGGTTCAATGGCCGTAAGTTTACAATTGGATACGTTGATGCACCGCCCTATTTTTCTTGTAGGTAAGTATAAACAACAAACCCAAAAGACGGCAGGTCTATTTTTGACATACGGCAACACTGACGCGCTTTATGTTAACTTATGTGTAGGATTGGAAAATTATTTCCAAAATTAGTGCTTTGACGCAGACACTGTGCGAAATTTGAAAAGAACTTTAGGTCGAAATAAATCTTTTTCAGCTCCGGGTGTACGCGACATAAAAAAATCTACATGACTGTCGTTCAAAAGCTAGCCGCGGGATCCTCAAGCGCCTACAAAAAAATCGATGCTGCTGTCTAAAGTGTGAGTGAAAACCTAAGAACTTCAACATGTCACAGAACTTAGCAACTGAGTAGTCGTCGCACTTCTTTGAGAAAAATGTTGGACTTCTTTGATCATTTGCTTACAAGATAAAAATCACTACATAATTAAAGGAAAATGATTACTAGATTTATTCTCGCTCCTTTGTGTGGGCTTTAAATTATCTGGAAAGTGACAAACAATCAGGAATATATATATATATATATATATATATATATATATATATATATATATATATATATATATATATATATATATATATATATATATATATATATATATATATATATATATATATATATATATATATATATATATATACTGCGGAATTGGCCAAGAAGAATGGGGTGCCCCAAATAAACCAAACTTTTTGATTCTTTTTATTAAAGTTTTGACCTTGAGAACTGGCTCATTCAATCACTGTCAATCTTCAAAATGAACAAAGATGCATTTGACCTTGCTTTTCACAATGGCAAAACCTGTCTTAAGAATGTTAATCTAACAAGCTTTTAAACTTTTTTCTTTTATCTCCCTATACACTTGCTGTTTACTAAAAATATATATTAAAATTAAAACTTACATACATATCCACTCACACACATACGCGAACGCATATACACTCATGTATACGCATCCACAGGATTTATACGTCCAGTACTTAACACTAGGTGCAGGACAGAAAATGCACATTATTTCTTTATTTGCACATACACACCCATACATATGCATGCACACATCTACGCTACAAGTTGCTACAGGAGAAACACTGGGACACTTTTAACACCAATGTAGCCAGTCATGGTGACTTTTTAACATACTGGGGAGGCTGCGGTCAAAAGAGGTTAACACAACGAAAGACACGAAGGAACTTACTTTTATCTCTCTGACTATACATTAATCTGCTAAGTTTATTTAGTATTCCTCAAAACTATACAGTATAGTGCCACAAGTACAATATTTATTGGAATAGTCCAATTTTCAGAATATCATCTTTTTACTAAGAGCTATATATACCTAGCTAACTTAGAGTCTTTAACAAAACACATGAAAGCAACCATGACACTTTTATTACAAACAGCTTCACACATAAGTGATGTCACATCAAGTGGAAAGGAAACATTGTATTCTATTAAATTACAAAATAATATTTTTCTATGTTCATGATGCATAATACAGGAAAAAATCAAATGGTTTAAATCAACTGGGCACATATTGTCGCATGAGCAAAATGGATTGTCTTGAGCTTTTATTTTATACAAATGAGACTTAAAAGCACCATGGCCTATGATAATTCTGTTAAGTGTCGTAGACAAGTACCTAGGAAGCAACAGTTCTTTGTAAATCGGCTGTTTTCTTAGATTAGGGATGATACTACTGAAGTGCTTGTTACAGCTACTTTTCAACTTATTCCAATGATCCTGCCATCTTATATTACACACATGTTTTACTTGCGGAAGTAGATCTCTGTTACTGTAAAAGTCATGTTTACAGCCTGTTTTCGTTGCTTTTTTAGCAAAATACCCTCAAGCTTGGGTGCCCTTTTACCCATAAGTAACTCTTTTGTGCTGTTGTTTCAAGAGCTCTAATTGATAAGTAATATCACATATTACCCTGGACCGATATATAGCACTTTGAAGATTCGTTTTTAAAATTTATTTATTTTAATTTTAAACAAAAAACCTTAAATACTTTTAAAGTACTCTCCACTGGCACTGGTACACTTTTCCAATCTTTTCTTTTATTATACAAAACATTTTCAATATTCTGTGATGCCCGACAGCGCCTCCGTCTTTTGGTGAATTTTCATAGAAAAAAATCGCTATTGGGGAGATCAATTTTTTGCAATTGAGCTCAAACTAGGACCCCTAGAACCCATATCTGGGCTCAGTTTCAATTTTTATACATACATATACATACATATATATATATATATATATATATATATATATATATATATATATATATATATATATATATATGTATATATATATATATATATATATATATATATATATATATATATATATATATATATATATATATATATATATATATATATATATACATATATAGGTATCACACCGACCTCAAAAAATCATGGGACAATTTCGACCAAATTTGGCACAAACCTTCCTTTTATAAGTGGCTTGGATAAGTTTGTTAGCCAGGAAAACCGGACAAGTTTTCCGGGAAAATTTTGAGTTTTCTTTCGAAAAAATTTTTTATCTCAGAAAATAAAAAAGATATGATAAGCAAATTTGGTAGGTAGGTTTACGATATAAAAAGCAAACTTCACACCAAAATTGAGATTTTTATGTTACAAGAAAAAAAATATAATAGAATATTTGGTACCAGATTATTTCTATGAAAATTCGCTACTATAACGCACTTGCTGCGTCCAGACTTTTTCTCTTTACGAACGCTATCCTTTCATATCTATTTTCATTCAGGGAGACAAAAAAAGTACCAGGGGGCAAGGCCGGGTAAATATAGTGTACTAGGCAAAGATGTCAGCCATTTTTGGTCAAAAATAGACATACAGACAGGGCTATGTGAACAGGGGCGTTATCGTGCTGGAAGAAACCAGTCGCCCGATTGCCACAAATCTTGCCTCTTTCGCTGTTAACTGTTGGGCGATCTCTTCGAAACTTCCAGGTAGCATGTGGAACAACCTCTGAATGGACAATTCCTCTCATATTGAAAAAACAAATTGTTTTGACGTTTGACTTCAATTGGCGAGCTTTTTTGTGGAGAGGAGAACTTAGAGTCTTTCACTGGCTTGATTGTTGTTTCGCTCCAGGGGGGTAACCATAGCACTATTATTCGTCACTTGTGATAACTATTCCAAAAATTTGATCATTTAGAAACTTTTCTTGCAAACCACAACATGTCATCACTCAATCTTGCTTTTGTTCTTTTTTTTTAATTTCAACAACACACCACAAGGGCTTACAGCCTAAATACTATCGTACCGTGGGTGTTGACAGGGAGGAAAGTGGCAACTTGTTAATTTTGGACTTGAAGGTTTGGAGGCTCGGAGGAGAAGGAAACACATGTGCCGGCAAGGAATTCCACGGGACAAAAGAGCGGGCATAACAAGAAGTTCTATGTCTGGTTACTTGGACAGTAAAAGGGTGCATTCGCTCTGTATCCCTGGTAGATCTGTTGGAGGCAGCAGGTGGGGGAACTATGGAGGAAAACTCCTCTGATCAGTGCCCGTGCAGATATCTATAAAATAGAGAGAGGTCACCAACGGCACGTCGGTGGGCAAGGGATGGCAGCCTTTGGGTGAGGGTAGGGTCACCGATGAGACGTAGCAGCTCTCTTTTGAATGGAGTCCAGGATAGCGAGCAGCTGCACCCCAGGTGTGGGAGAAGTATTCGAGGTTTGGCCTTATTTGTGAAGTATATAAGGTATAGAGATTAGCTGGTGAAAAGTATTTGCGAGCACGGAAGAGGAAACCTAATTTCTTAGCAGCCGCTTCTGCAATTGATGTGACATGTTGGTGCCAATTAAGATTTCTATCCACAGAAATGCCAACAAGAGAAAAGAACTCATTACATTGAATAACTTGGTTATTCATTGTAATGGGTCTAGGGCTGGTGTATCTCTTATGAGAAAGAAAGCAAGACTGAGATTTGGTGGGGTTGAATTGTACAAGATTTCTACTTCCCCAGTCTACTATTTTTTGGAGATCCACGGAGACAGAACTCTCCATGAGTCTGCGATCCTCATCTAATTGGGCTAAAGAGACAGGCTTGGAATATTGTATATTTGAGTGGAGGGTGCTGTCGTCCGCGTAACTGTGAAGTGGGTTGGATGTGCTAGAGAGGAGGTCATTTATGTGGAGAAGAAACAAAGTAGGGGCTAAAGCTGAACCTTGAGGAACTCACGCATTAATTAGATACAGTTTAGAGGAATGGCCATCCACAACAACAGAAATGATCCTGTTGGAGAGAAAATTTGCTGTTCAGGTACAAAGTTTTGGTGGTAGGCCATAGGCCGGAAGTTTATTAACCAGCGCTGCGTGCCTGACCTGGTCGAATGCTTTGGATATGTCTAGAGCGATAATCTGGGATTCACCGTGTAGTTCCATAGGCTTGTTCCAAGAATGGGTGACAAAAGAAAGGAGTCCGGCAGTCGATCTGCGCTGACGGAATCCATACTTCCTGTCGTGGATTAGACTGTGTTTTTCCAGAAATTTCAGTAATTAGGTGTTTATATACTTTTCTATCACTTTAGAGACGACTGAAAGGAGAGAAATAGGCCTGTAGTTGCTAGGAAGCGCTTTGGATCCTTTCTTGGGGATGAGTTGTACTCGGGCAGTTTTCCAGTTACTAGGGAATATGCCTTTATTGTAAGATATCTGAAATAGACGAGTCAGGACAGGAGCAAGTTCTGGTGCGCATTTTTTGAGAACAATTTCTGGGATCTCGTCAAGGCCAGAGGCTTTACTGGTATTAAGAGAAGAGAGCATGTTTCGTACCTTTTTAGCTTTGAAAATGATATCCGTCATTTTATGCGCGACATTGGGGACTGTTGGTGATTGAACATTTGGAGGTGCGTTGAGAGTAGAATTGCTAGCGAACAACGAAGCAAAAAGTTCAGCCTTGCCCAGGGCGGTAGAAACAATTTGATCCCCTGAGACAAGAGGTGGGAACGTGCTTTAGCAGAAATTATTCCCAATAGATTTAACAAGAATCCAGAAGGGTTTGCCGCCGTTGGAACTTAATAGGACTTTGTTTTTGATGTGGTTATTAAACGAGTTTTTTGCATTAGAAAGAATGCTGACATAGCGGTTTCTTACGTCGTTAAATGATGACGGTTTTCTTGTCTGGGATTGTGTAGAAGCGTTTTGTGAGCTTTGACCTTTTCAAGTCTGGCCTTGTCACAGGATTTAGAGAATCGGGGCTTTTGAGTGGATGAAGAGGTTTTTTGTGTACGTGGAATAAATAACTCCATGCCAGCTTGGATAATTTCTGTGACGTTTTGTGAGATATCAGAGGGGTCAGGATGAGAGAAGCAGACAGACGCCCATGGAAATGAGGAAAAGTAATCCCGCATTTCGTCCCAGTTTGCGGAGTTGTAGTGCCAAACGATACGTGGGTGTGATGACTGTGTAACCTCGGGTTGCATTGCGCAGGAATCAGTGACCATGCCGTGGTCTGAGCGGCCAAGGGGTGCGGTGACTGATATCTTATAGCATTCAGGTTTTGTAGTAAGAAGGAGATCCAAGGGATTTGAGCTGTGTGTTGGGATACGAGGAAAGTAATTAGGTTGCTGAACCATATTGGCTAAATAAATGCTGACTGCAAAAGCCTCTGCTGCTCTCCCTTGTGGATCGGTTTTTGAATATCCTAGCCATTCCTTATTATGGATATTGAAGTCACCAAGAATAGTGACTTCGGAGGAAGGATATTCAGAAATCAGATAGTCGGTTTTTTCAGAAAGGTAATCAAAGAGCTGGACAAAGTTGTTGTCAGAAGGTGACCAGTAAATGCAACAGATGAATTTAGTTGCAATCCTGAGAGAGAGTTTTATCCATAGTATGTCCTTTCTTCCAGCTTCTAAATTGGGGAGTCTGGTGCAGGGTAGATTGTTACGGACGTATGCGCCACCCATTTAATCCTCAAATATTTCGTTAAAGTTCGCTGAACTGAACTCCTGAGTCACTCCATACACCTCCATAAGTAGGTAATGCGGCACTTTGAGCAGACAGTGACGTCACAGGAAGTGACGTCACGGCGCCGGCGCCACGCCCTGGCGCCACGCCCTGGCGCCTGCCCTGGCGCCGGCGCCACGCCCTGGCGCCTAGCCACGCCCTGGCGCCGGCGCCACGCCCTGGCGCCTGCCCTGGCGCCTGCCCTGGCGCCTGCCCTGGCGCCTGCCCCGGCGCCTGCCCCGGGCCCGGCGCCTAGCCACGCCCCGGGCGCCAAGCCCCGGCGCCGGCGCCCAGCCACGCCCTGGGCCAGACAGTCACATCCGTGTTATTCCTAAGGTCATTGACCTGTCTAGGAAACTGTGACGTCACACGACTTGTGCCAGACAATCACATCCAGACAGTCACATTTACATTTAGCCGTGTTATTCCTAAGGCCATTGACCTGTCTAGGAAACTGTGACGTCACACGACTTGGGCCAGACAGTCACATGCAAACATTCCAAAGTGTCTAACCTATTACTTCAAATTATTATATTTTGAAAAAAACCATTTGGAGCAGGTGAGTTTCGAACCCGGGGCATTCAGATGGGAGGCAACGATGCTACCCGTTGAGCTAAGCAGACGCTTATTAATTTATTGTTTTAGGTTGGTATATATATATACGACTACAAACAAACAATACATGTAACATAATTAAAGTTTATTATTAGACAAATGGATGATTTACAAAATAATGTTTAATATTAGAGGCTGCTGAACCAAAACGGAGGAAAATGGCGGAATGAAAGATGGAAGCCTGTGATACCTTACAAACCATACATGTAACATAATTAAAGTTTATTATTAGACAAATGGATGATTTACAAAATAATGTTTAATATTAGAGGCGGAACCAAAACGGAGGAACCAAAATGGCGGAAAATGGCGGAATGAAAGATGGAAGCCTGTGATACCTTAAGCTGACATCCCTGACATTATAAAAATGGCGGCTTTCGCTGATAAAGAATGGCGGCTTTCGTTCTTAAAGATGGTGCGCTGATGAAGATGGTTGAAGACTCCATTATTTAAAGATACGTCACCCCAACCTAGCCGACAAATGAGAGTGAGGTTGATAAGCGAGAATAATGGTATTGCCGACAAATGAGAGTGAAGGTTGATAAGCGAGAATAATGGTATTGGTCGAAGACTCGGAAGATCCGTGAGATGTACGCTGGAACCAACACATGCACGGTGTTAAGGAGGCCAAATCAAATTGGAATATACAATAAAATGGCCACTTCCGGTCTAAACTTTAAATCCTTGTATCTTTTCAACGACAAGTGATAGAAATGAACCGACTTTAAAAATATATCGTTTCGTAACAAGGTCTACAAGAAAATGAGATAAAAAACTTTAAACCCTTATCGCGGAAGATCCGTGAGATGTACGCTGGAACCAACACATGCACGGTGTTAAGGAGGCCAAATCAAATTGGAATATACAATAAAATGGCCACTTCCGGTCTAAACTTTAAATCCTTGTATCTTTTCAACGACAAGTGATAGAAATGAACTGACTTCAAAAATGTATGTTTCATAACAAGCTCTACAAGAAACTGAGATAAAAAACTTTAAACCCTTATCGCGGAAGATCCGTGAGATGTACGATAGAACCAACACATGCACGGTGTTAAGGAGGCCAAATCAAATTGGAATATACAATTTTAGTACACCCTCTTAGACTTATTGAAGTTGACGGTACAGGCAGTTGTCAAGCGTAGGCAACGTCCACAAACTATAATGAGTTTAATCTAAAGTGAATAGATATTTTTATTATTTGAATCCATTGGAGGCTAGGGTCTTATAAAACGTATATAAAATTAGTAGATATCATGGGTTATTACAAATGGAAAGTTTATTCTGAATGATCATCAGGTAATAGCTTATATTTGTTAAACGTAAAAATTAAAAACTCTAATATAAAAAACTAAACACAACCTAACCAAACCCAGTTGAAAAGCTTAGATATTAACCTGAGATACCAGTGATATACACTTAACCTGAAGCTAAACAAATACGACATAACATTTAGACAAGTCTGTTAATAATATATATCCGAGTAAAAGAAGGAAAAATATGTCAACATTGCTCAAGCTAAGATAAACGGTTTTAACCCCAAACTGACAACGCTGTCTCGCATAGAACGGATGTCGGATTGATAATCAGAATTTACTGGCCTAGTTCAGGATACAAAGTTAGTTTTACAATTATTCTGGGCGCTGTCAACAAAATTTTAACGGGGTTATTTCAAAGTAGTAAGCAGTTAATTCATAATTTTTCTCCATATTCGTATGTAGACTCCTTTGATAAATTAAATGAGACTAAGCTTCCATCACAGTCTGGATTTTATGATAATCTAAGAGGTGAACACATCATGCAGTCTAATTATGAGCGTGCGTGTAAGGTGTGTGCAAACGTCTGTTTTTTTAGTGCAATACGTCAAGAAAAATGTATAGCTATAAACAAACCAGAGAGGACCGTTTTAAGACAAATCTTAAAATATATCTTGTAGCAAATTTTCTTATACAAACTCCTTAACTAATTTTAAAAATAGACAACAATAACATCTTTAATATTGACAAGACGTTCGACAGTGAGAAAAATCTGTGTAATCCCATAAATATTTATTTAACATTCGGTGTCTATATAACGATTTCAACAATTTATGATATTACACGCTGATATGGACGAATTAAAAAAATTAGCCTTTATGATTGCTGGTTAAATATATATTTATTACAGCTGTGTTACCTAGAATTTTAAATAGCAGTAAGCGTATAGAAACACCAGTATTGGCCTTATTTAAATCGTCTTAGCATCTAGAATTTTTAAAATATTGTGGGGGATGCAGGCGCCCAATAAATTTTTTTCTTTAATGACTCAATCTCCACGTGATCTTACTTAAAACGTCTTGATGCCTACAATTTAAATATATTGTGAGGCGCATGCTCTTAATCAGTTTTTATTTTTTTTTTTTTTGTTGGTTAAAGTCCTACATGTTTGGTGTCATATCACTGGTCTAGGTAAGCAGAAACCAAATTTAACAAATGTACATGCGTACAATAAAATATCTATATTCTTAAGTCTTATTGAAATCGGTTTAATTTAAAGAATCTGTTGAAAGTAGAGCTGGCAACAATACCTCTAGTGGTAACAGCGATATCGCTTCCAACTACGGCTATACTTAGCACTTCCCGAAATTAACCTTGTTAGCCAACATATTTTGCTCACAGCTGTTGAAATAACCTTGTGAGTTGGTCTCAATGCTCCGTTAGCGGTTTTATTTTCCGTTGAATGACCTTAAAGTCATACGAAAAAAGATACAAACATCGCAAACAAAGCTTTGATTACACATGCTATATTTTATTTTGTATAAAATGATGTGAAAAATATTTCATAGGAAAAGGGTGATATTAGAAACTTAAGGGTACAATGAAAACATCGTTAATGCCAAAATAATATTTATTAATAGGTTATACTTATTGTGCTCTATATATAATCATAATCTTCAACATCTGATTGTTGATCGTTCTCTGTATAGTTGACAATCTTCTGTAATAGGAGTCTCAGTTGTTCGTACAGACTACGGCTCGGGCATTGGATACCAAATATCGATAAATCCTTTTGGCCTATGCTAACTACCTGATTGGAAAACTCATCAAATTCGTAATATTTATTTTTCCGAAACACATACAATCTACCATTTGTATACCTAAATACTCCATCTATTTTAGTAGGGAATTCGGGAGAAAAGGAGTGTATATAGCCTTCTTCTTGCCTATAAAACAGAGCTCTAGACTCACTAACGATTTCGTACATGTTATCCGAGTGAAATATTATGGTTTTTCCTGTATACGTATTTACGATCGCATTTATCTTGTCAAACTGTAAAGCACCTAAATAGTTGACATTACGGAACTTGGCAATGTGTTTTGTTTGTATGCTGGGAAAATCAACAAGGGCGAAGGTTCCATCGTTGGTAAACATAACCACTTCTCCACTA
This sequence comes from Tillus elongatus, assembly GCA_964006375.1. Lineage (NCBI taxonomy): Eukaryota > Metazoa > Arthropoda > Insecta > Coleoptera > Cleridae > Tillus > Tillus elongatus. The sequence goes on from OZ023268.1 coordinate 90,449,119, forward strand.
GGTCGTTGGTAAACATGTCTAATTTCTTTAAAAGAACCCTTCAAATATGGAAACCAATCTGTAAGAAGTTTTGGCTCTGTATAGGGACCTTTCATATTATCTAATGGTACAACCCAGACCCATTTCTTATAAAACAGATACATGTTATGGTTAATAATAACTAAAGGCCTGATCTTGTCTATATAATCGCACAAGTCCATATTTGATTTGGTTATTGTTTTAGGTACTGTTGTGGTCGTCTTTGGTGTCGACCTTGTGGTAGTCTTTGCCACCCTCGTTGTAGACTCTGTTGTCTTCGCTGGTGTGGGCGTCTTTGGTGTCGACCTTGTGGTAGTCTTTGCCACCCTCGTTGTAGTCTCTGTTGTCTTCGCTGTAGTTGTAGTAGAACGTTGTCCATATAATTCTTGAATCCGTTGAATATCGTCATTAGACATGCTGTTTCCATAATAAGCGAACATAAGAGAGTTTGTGTCGTAAGCATGGGTGAGTCCTAAACCGTGTCCTAGTTCATGTAAAAGCACTAAATAGTACGACGTGTCATTGCCTTCCGATGTATATGTTTGATAGTTCCATGATTTATTACTACTTAGATGGATTTCAATTGGAGTGTTGGCAGCGTTCGGAAAATAAGTATGTCCTAAAACGGAATCACCAAATGGATATCCACATGGTTGATCTTTTAACAAGTAACGATGGTTGTTGTCGCAAAAACTTATCCCTATATCAGCTTCAGAATAAATGTTTGTTCTTACAAAATTCAAATCAATATACTGCTCCCATTGTTTAAATGCTTTTTGTGTTATCAGACGTATCAAAGGATCTGAATGATGTATGTACCACTTTAATGTTTTCTTTTTCCATATAGGTTGTGAAGTTATGAAAATGTTGCCTATATCTTTTTCACCACATCGATTACGTTTCATCAGGTTAATGTCTGAAATAGTCAGGTTCTCACTTTCGGTTAAATTGTAAAGCACGCGAAACATGTTCAAAGCATCCTTGAAAGGCTGTGTATTTTGCAACATTGATGATTGACTATTGTTAAAGGCACCATTTCTTAAGTACCCATATCTGACGAGATACTTGAGAGCCAATTCTCTGTCTTTTTCACTTATATGTTCCCCAAAGGAGACACTTAGCACACATATAATTAACAGTAACTTGAACATAACTGATTGGCTATTGTCTCTATCAAGAACTTCTATAGGATTCTCCACAACTACTGTCGCAAAACTGATCACTTCCCCTGTATTTATACCAGCCACGTCTGTATCTAGATGACTACTGTCGCAAAACCGTCCACCCCTCTTTTATACGGTAAGTAAATTTTTCCTGTTGTCTAGATTAAGTTTGCTAAAGGGCAATGCGATATCTATTTCGAAAAACATCCTCAGTGGTTAGATTATCAAAAGTGCACAATTGCTTGCGGTTTAAATTTTCGAAAACAGCCTGTCAAAGTTTATTCTCAGTGGTCAGACTATCATTTATTTTTGTCGTTTCCAAGATCTTATTTTTCAGTGGTTATCTTGCTCGTATCCTCAGGGTTATCGTTTTGAAAAGGCACAATATTTTGCTTGCGGTCTACATTCGAAGCTCCATTTGAAACCTCAGAAATATCATATCTAAAGTCATAACTTCTTAAGTTGTTTTTAATTTGGCCAGGATATTTAATTAAAACAATTGAATTATAGTGGGGCAGTCGACAGGCCCCAAAGCGTTAGTAAACAGTTTACATTGGAATTGGATCTGGATTCTACAGCTCTTATCTTTTGAACGTTATAGACGTTATAAGTGTGTTTTATAAGTATCTTTTGTTTTGTATTATTTAAGGAAAAATTTTCCTTAATTGTTATGCTTATTGTGTGTGCTATTGTCGTTCTTATTGGTAATTTTTTTGACGTACATGAACATCCCTGTGTCATTCAGGTGACATTGGCCTGTTTCATTGTTAATATATACATTATACATTATACAATGAGAATATAGTTTTTAGGGAAATAAATGAAAAAAAACAATAGGAAAAAACTGGTAAATTCCGAGCTTATATGCACAAACAAGATTTTTTCTTACATAAAATGCTTAACTTACATGAAGGTAACGCTACTGCGCACCATCCTGTATTTTTTATTTTTAGTGACTTTATTTTTATTTTGACTTTGGAGCACATACAAACCAAACAATTCTAGATTCATTTTAACTGTATCGTGTTTGACTAAAGCAGCTTCCATCAAATGAAACAATTTATGCTTTACACTTTCCATGGCAAGACGTATATCACTACCATCCATACTAATACGATAGGTAGCCATTCTGTTTTTAAAAGCTTGAGTTAACATATAAACTTGTTCAACTTCCCACGGTTCACACACTTTAGATTTGTGAATTTCACTACGTAAAGCACTCTTTTTTCACTTGTAACGAGCACGATTCACTGTATCTCATCTTACAACGAGAATACAGTTTAGGGGGGAAAGAATGAAATCAATAGGAAAAACTGGTAAATTCCGAGCTTATATACGCAAACACGGATTTTTTTTTCTTACATAAAATGGTTAAGTTACATGTAGAGTGGAGCCACTGCTGAACGTAGTGAAATTATCTAAAAACTTAATATAACAGGGTTTTTGATATGTGTACATTTAAAGAATTTTTCATATTTGGATTTTAAATGTACACCTGTAGATAAATATGAAAAACAATTCGATAGAAATTAGGAAAACATATACTTTTTCATACCTGGTACAATCTTAGAAAATCAGTGTTTTAAAGTTAAATGACTTGATAATTAACACGCACTTAGAAGCTTTATAAGATATCATTTGTATAGTTTGAGACTTTGTGTTGAGATTTATTATATTTGGACATGCTAAAAGTATATAAGTTTAAATTGGGAGTTTATAAGGTGCCAGATCTATTTTTAATTGCTAAACAAAATAATTTTTGTCCATGTTTATCAACACGTAAAGTTACGACATCTATTGCAACACAATTTAACTGTAGCGTTTTTGGTGAACTTTCTTAGAAAAACTCACTAATAGGAGATCCTGACTTTTGGTTTAAAAAAAAAATCTCAAATGAGCGCGAGGTTGGTTTTATATATGAACCATAATGAATCGATTGTGTGTTAGCCAGAAAATTAATTTAGGAAAATCTATGATAAACAAATTTGGTAAGTTTATGATATTAAGAGGAGACTATAGAGCAAAAATGTATATTTACTCCTTAAAATAAAAATGTTTTTATGTCATATTATTTCTATAAAAATTCGCTACCAGTATTACCTTTATCTGCTTTAGTTTTGTTTACTATTTACGTCCGGACGATCTAACAATAGCTTATCTCGACTTTAACAGCTGCCGCGGTTTATATAAGTAATTGTGTGTGTGTGTGTGTGACGTCAGATTCCACTGGCTGCGGTATGGCATATAAGTAGTTAAAAGCAAACAATTAAATCTCCACATATTAAGTTATTCATAATGATTAAGTATAATAAAAATTAAAGACATGTGTTCCCTTTAAATATCTGTACGTCAACGAACCACTACTATTCAAAGAAATAAACCTATTATTTAAGATATCCTATGAGCAACACTTTAATTTCAATTGTCTGATAATGCATATATTGGCGAATTTTCATAAAGTTTTTCATTATATTAAGGTATATAATGTAAAAAGCCATACTTTAACCTAATTTAATTTTTTATTTACTATTACCTATGAAGACTAATTTCGCGCCGTCAATATCACTATATTTTAAAAACCGACAGACACAAACTTCAATGTGAAAGTGGTGTCTTGTTAAAAATGTAATAATATAAAAGTAATAGTTTAGCAAAAGACCTCATAAGGTTTATGACATACTTAATAATAACGTCATTTTATTTGCATATAAGCAGAACTTTTAGCCTAGTTTAAAAATTACTTACCTTATTCATGGCAAGCTCTTTTTTTTTTTTTTTTTTTTTTTTTTTACAGCTTCTAGCTGTATTCCTTCTTATCTTTTTATTTTGATTACAGTAAAAAAATCCAAAACTACTTATGAAAAAATAATTCATTTGTAATACAGTATGGTTTAACTTTGTTCATCAAGTTAGAACTCTAATATTAAATAGTAAAAGTGATTGCAAACGTTTCTTTAATGATATAAATTACACCAAGCATTTAAGGATTCTTCAACGAAGCTTTTATACTTTTTTCACCATTAACACTACACTTTTTTAGTTTATAATTTCCAACTGTTTAAATAAAACACTATTATTCCATATATAGCAATTTATTACCAACATTGTAATACATATATTTTGAGAACATACTATATTTTTTTTTAATAAAATTTATCAGTAATATTTTTTTTACAATACATATATTTTGACTAGGATTACACCAGTTCTTATACATACTATAATTCATCTTAACAACTAGTTACTACACAAGGTAGTTTATATTAATGTTGACAAGTGATAATAAGCTATCAACAAGTGACCTGTCTACATAGATAACTAAAACAGGTGTTATACCATGAGAGTAGGTATGAGAATAAAAACAATTACCCATAAAAAAGTGACAAGTAATTGTAAAAAAAAAACATCTGACCGATGTTACTAACACAGGTTCATCAGGTTGTTACAAAAGGTACCAAAATAATATAGAGTTTACTCATTTTGGGCTGTGGTAAATAGCTATTTTCATTTTAGCACAGAACTTCTTCAGTTATTACAAGTGGGGTACCAAATAACATAGAGTTTAATACTTTTGATTGTGATAAATGGTTATTTTCACTTTATTCACAACACTGAACATCCTAAGCTTAATTTAGCTATGAAAAATGGTTATTTTCAATCACATAACTTCTTCAGGCTGTTATATGATAACTCTACCCCAATATTTAACCTACTCATTTTGGCTGTGGTTTTTTTCAAACACAGAGCTTCTGATTATTAGGCAAAACTCTGTTTTATATATAATTTTTGAGACCAGCAATTAGGTGCCACTTCTTATGAGTTTGTTAGTACAATTACAAAACTAAAAACTGTTTAAATTTATATTTATATTAGACATTAAAATTAGTTTTTAAATGCTGAAGGCTTTTTACAAAATCTTATTATGTATCAACTTTAAATAATGACATTATATTGAACAACTCATATAAACATTTAGAGGCTTAAAGATAGTAAGGTACATGGTTTCACTATGATGATTGATATGTGATGAAGGCTTACCGGTTTTTCACCTGAGTCATTGTCATTCGAAATGTATCAGAACGAAAACCGGATCCTTTGCTCTGGTATATCTTGCTCAGTAGGTGCCAGACGTCTTCGAAAACAACATTCTTTGCTTTACGAAATGGGAGATGGGCAGCCCCCTTGTCGAAACCTTCCGAGTTAAAGGTAAAACCTACCTTGTCTTCGGGGTCGACATTCTCAACTATATGGCTCACAACATCTTTAATACGATCTTTGACCCAGTTCTCTGGATCGTTGACATCGTCAGGTATATCTTGTAGTCTAAAGCAAACACTACGTCTATCAAATTTAAACTTCTTATTGGAATTCACTGTGTCTTCAAGTATTTGGAATGCCATTGTTTCCAAGAGTTCACTTTCACAACCGAAGTTTTTCGTGTTCACTTCACGATTAAGAGACTAAAGTTTAACGGTATTTTCACTGTCTGAAGACTGAAAACCAAAACGGGTGCTTTTTTAGTCTTAATGTTCACCTTTCACTGTTACAAGAATTGAAGTTTAACCTCGTCCTATATTCAGTGGGAGTTTCTCGTGCTAATATAGTGTGTTCACCTAGGCTGTTCACCTACCTCATAGCCTTCTGCCTTATTACATATTTGACAAACAGGGTTTTTTAGCGTCTGATTGACATTCTGAACAGGAGTAGGGACCTCCGAAGAAACAACTAGGCATGTTGACTGTTTGACGGTTGGTGGTTGGCTTTGAGACCCTTTTTTTCTGCATTGAAAAGAAACGGAAACATGTGTGGATGTTACGATAAATCTTTATATCGTCAAAGCTATTGAAAGGTTGATGAAGAGGAAGCATCGGCGTTATCGTAGAGTTTACGTTTTTCTTGAAAACCATAGGGTTGCGAGCAGTATGATTCATCAAACTTACGCTTCTCAGACTTTGACCTATATATTTTAGTTTCCTCCCTTGTTACTACTTGGTGGTCTTTTGTCCTTCGTATATTCATACTGATTATCGGAATAGATTCTATCGATTCAATAGCCATAATCATGTCACTCATGCTAAATACATTCACAAGCTTCAGGGTATTATAGTTTAACCGTATACCTTTTACTTTACAAACCATAAAGTATGTGTGGTACCTGGGGCTGAATACAATATAGCTGTAGTTTTTTGGCCCTCCGGAAGCAAATACAACTATATAACTTCCAGGCCCATATTCTTCGAGTTCGTCTGTCATTTCACCCAAAGAATTTCCTGTTGGTACATCCCACTCAGCAGATCTAGAAACATATATTATGGAATCTGTATCGTAGTATAAAACCCTGTCTCCAAGCTTCTCTAGATAACTATAGAGTTTTAAGCGAGCATGTGTTGTAACGTAGGCTGCTATACAAACATTAACAGTGTTTAGAATGTCGGCGGCTTCATCCTTATAAATGTAGCTAGCGATGAGGGTATCCTCGGTGACCCCATGTATATTTGTGACTTCAATCGCTGGATTTGAGAGCAATTCTTCAAGTTGATGTGGTTGTCTAATGATGTCAACTTTTGATTGATTCTCTCTCTGTCCAAACTTGCCCCTGAAATCATACAATCATGAGTACCTACGTTACAAATTTAATTCTTAATGTATGTGTGGTTACAGGTTAAAATCTCTTAATGTGTCTGTGGTTACAAGTTCAAATCTTAATGTGTGTATTTAGATGTTCAGAAAACTGGAAATTTAAGTCGATCTGATTAAATCAATTTAAATTTAATTAATAAGTAATAAATATATACCACTCGTCAAAGGTAGCTAATCTGCGTATTAAATTTGATCAATATAATTAATATAAATCATTTGTATGTATAATGAAAAATTAGGTTGATCTGATTAAATCAATTTAAATTTAATTAATAAGTAATAAATATATACCACTCGTCAAAGGTAGCTAATCTGCGTATTAAATTTGATCAATATAATTAATATAAACCACTTGTATGTATAATGAAAAAATTAGGTTGATCTGATTAAATCAATTTAAATTTAATTAATAAGTAATAAATATATACCACTTGTCAAAGGTAGCTAATATGTGTATTAAATTTGATCAATATAATTAATATAAATCACTTGTATGTAGAATGAAAAATTAGGTCGATTTTACACCACATGTAAACAAAACGTGTTTTTATTTCTAGCGTTTAATATTACATAAAGTGATATCGCCGGGCTTCCGGTTGATATGGAAGGTGAACGGCCAGATCAGCTGGTGGTTTTTAGTTTACAGATGGAACTCCGTGAAATATACGTGTTCTTGCACAGTAGCAAACAATTAATAATATGCAATTTTTCGAATCTTACCTACTATATTTACAGATGCTGGTGATTTTTTGTGTGTGTGTGTTTATGTTTGTGTATGTATATGTGCTACTGCTGTAAGTTGAAATCTTACATGTTAAAATTTAAAAGTGTGTGGCTACAAGTTAAAATCTTAATGTGTATGTGTGTGTGTGTGTGTGTTGAAAAGAAACATGGTACATACCAAAAACTGTTGAGCATCAGTTTAGCTAAAGCTCTTAACCCAGGATTCTTCACGATTTCTCCAAACTCCATCCTAATCCCCTCCTTGTCGAAAAATTCGTCAATATATGCCTCCTTTTCTTCTGATGTTATGCAGTTTGAAGGCCAACCACTTGCTTGTTGCTTCATTTTAATGAACTTGTTCATCATTTTAGTGAACAAACCACCAGTCTTCTCGGTCACATCGTACTGCTCTATTTGATACTGCCAAACCTCATACACTTCAAGCATAACATACCCTTTTTCTAAAGCCTTCTTTACCTCGTCCATCACCCACGTACCAACCAACGCTCTTTGTTCAGTGGTATGTTCGCAGGCACCTTGGTTCATACACACACCACATGTACGACACAGTACAAACATTAATTTACCATTCATCTTAGTTGGTAGTACAGGGTGATATAAATTTTCAGGAGGCAAAATCTTGCATTTGATGACGCCATTCATATTGGAGAGGTCTAGATGTTTGCATTCATCACCTATGTGAACTTTTGGATGACCTACTGGGTACCCCTTGTATTTGCATACATAGGGGTACAATGAACACACATCAACGTATTTAATTTTTTCTCCGGGTTTTGCTTGATAGTAAGTCTTGCAGTTGCCCGTACGGCCTCCGTAGAAAGCATCACGTGGTTCAAGAGCTGTGGCGGCTAACAGGGGACTTGTCTCTAACGTCATTTTCAAAGGTGCGTTCTTTTCAAGCATTTCTCGAAACGTACACTCCCACATCTCAACAACTTCATAACCCCTCTGTCTCAAACGATTTGTTTTTGCCTGAGTACGCTCATAGCGGTTGTTTAGAGTGTCGGAAGGGTCGTCGTGAAGAGGATCGTCTCTTTTGTTACTTAGGCATGTGTGCCCATGGTAGTAACACCCATGGAACTCAAATATTTGTTGTGTCTCTGCACAGAAACCATCAACTTTAACACCTGCTACCAAAGCCTCTGGCTTCTTTACAGCATGCTCGATATTTATACCACGCTGTGCTTCCTCGTATATCAGCCAGAGAGTGGCTATCTTTGACTGCTTATCACAGTCTCGATAGCCTCCTTGGGGTATAATGCCTATGGTCTCAGGTTGTAAGAAGTTGCGCCTGAAGACCAGATTGCAGGCAGAGGCTATGGTGCATGCTTCTGTGAATGGACACACCTTACATTCATCCAGAAACATCTTTCGAAATTTTAAACAGGCTTTCCGTAAGATCTCGACGTCACTGACACAATAGTCGATCAAATCTCTTTGCATGTTAAAGTTGTCATTTTGATGTTCTTTGTGCCATTCAATAAGTTTTAGACGGTTATCTTCACTCATGTGGTCTGGGTCGTAGTATTTTATTTCTGGCAGAGGCCCGTTGTAATTAGCGTTCGCCAGGGTGTTGAAAAGGTGAGGGAAGTAACCTTTCTTTAGCTCTGGCCCCAAATCGAACGCTTTAGGCAGTACAGCTAACGGCATCGGAAAATAAGTGAGTGAGTCTAAAAATATTACGTTACCTATTTTCATTTTAATAATGCTGGTACCTCGCATAATCAAATCAACCTTGAGATTTGTCTTTTCCAGCACATGTTTTAGAATAAATTGGTGATCATAAGCCTTTCCATTGTGCGCCATTACCACTAACCTTTTGAAAGCCGGTGCAACACCCAGAACGTATTCTGCAAACCTCTCCAAAGGTTTTATTTTTAAAACTTGACGTCTCGCACAACATCTATAACATATGAGCACGTCATCATCTTGCTCCATGCAGAGGTCGCAGCGTTGTTGAAACACACATAGGTTGGGTAAATGTATCCTTTCACCATTGGGCCCCACTTCATCCTGCCGCGTCTCTAGATCGTAAAATACAAACAACGTACCCTCTGTTATTGGCTCTCGCTCGTCAGGTTTCATGTAACAATAATGGCCAGCAGGTTGATGTTTGGAACACACTCTACAATAGACTTCGTTACACACATGGTCGCGGCCGGCTTTAATTGTCTTGAGACATGATTCACACCTTTTCACTGTGTCACACATACTCTTACCATTTTTATCAATTCTTTTATGATTGGTGAAGCAGTTGTGACCTCTAAATTTTCTATTGCAATCGACACAAGTTATTTCCTCACGCGTCTTTTCACAAGGTGGGCTCTGCTGACAGCATGGACAAGAGGCCGAACATCGATGATCCTTTTTATGATCATAAGGCACATGGCACCACTCGCAATAATAACTGCAGCAAAAGGCTGCTTTTAAATTTGTAATAACGTTAAAGTGATTGTTGTGATGAAGTAAGTTTATTTTTAGGGGAGCATCGGGCCCCTCAAACATCACAGTCCGACCTTTAGAACCATATTCGTAAACCGTGATCCTGTATTGAGTCAGATATTGTTGAAATTTCTGAAGTTCAATAATACCTGCGCCTTCAGTCGGTATTTCTATACCTGTTTCTCTCATTAACTTCTCGACCTCTTGATCCTGCATTTTCTGACGATTTCTTCTAATTTGCATTATATAAGGACTGTTTATGGCATAAGCTATGGCTACAACTAGAGCTCTTACGAGACAGAGATTATCGGAATTATTAATGGTTACAATCCCTTTTCTCTGCGAACACTCCTCTTCAAACTTAGTATATTTATTTGTTCTGCCAGCCCCTGTGAGCGGTTTCACCATCGTCATCGTCATTCTGAATGTGTTTGAATGAAAACCCTCCGAATTGCTTTGATATATTTGTCCTAGCAGGTCCCAAATATTTTCAAATGTCACACTTGATGCTTTTCTGAATGCCAAGTGCGCAGCTCCCTTATCGAACCCCTCCGAGCTAAAAGTAAATCCCACTCGGTCATTAGGTTCAATATCCTTGACTATGCGGGCTACAATGTCTTGAATGCCGTTTTTCACCCACTTCTCTGGGTCATTAACATGATCGGGGATGTCATTAAGTTTAAAGGTAACACTACGCCTTGTCAACTTATATTTTTGGTTGGTTTTGCACGTATCGGCAACGATTTGGTAAGCCATTTTAGAAAAACTGCGCGAAACACTTAAAAAGTTTATAAATTAGTGAATGTTTTCAAAACTATGATTGTTTTTTACACTATCTTACAAAAAGTACAGTTAAAATCACTAAACGATACCTGATGATGCTAAAGGTGCTCTAACTAGGTACTACAATCAAAGCGTGGCACAACACGGACGATGGCAATTTTAACTGGCACAAAACTAGGCAGTATTAACAATAACGGTCGAAGGTGGACTGAATTTTTCTAGGATCGAGCTTATATAAGTACATTGTTACGAGTACCGACGCTGGAACAAAATAGCTTTGTTTTAATTTGAGGACCCCACTATTAGCTTAATATGTAACTTGTTTTGCATGTATTTATATGGCTTGGTGTGTCATATCTCTGTATTTGCTTAAATATGCATGTGGTCTTATGGTAAACAAGCACAGATTTTTATGGTTTTCTACTGGCGTTGTCCGCACTACACCGGAAACCGTAATAAGCTTACAACTTGAGAACGGCAGGAAACGATATCACTCTCCGATACTGGGGAAATTATGTTGGTAAATCAGCAATCATTTACAGGAAATGATATGTTTACAAAAACATTCTGCTATAAAATCGTTAACGGATATTTTTAAGAATAGAAAAACATTTCTAAAGGTTATATTTTAAATATACTTACGTTTATATAGGTGTTAAAGCCTTGTTGCCAACTTTTGTTATACCATACACAAAAATATATACAACATGTAAATTTTAAGTTCAGTCTTTGTTTAAACCTAATTCAGGTTTGTTTAACGATCATTCAGAATAAACTTTCCATTTGTAATAACCCATGATATCTACTAAATTTATATACGTTTTATAAGACCCTAGCCTCCAATGGATTCAAATAATAAAATTATCTATTCACTTTAGATTAAACTCATTATAGTTTGTGGACGTTGCCTACGCTTGACAGCTGCCTGTACCGTCAACTTCAATAAGTCTAAGAGGGTGTACTAAAATTTGTCTGTAGCACGCATCACTTGATGAACAATACGCTATTGAATACTGTTCTTTATGGTATGGTTGAAATTTTCTCTGAAAGTAACTTCATTAAGTCTAAGAGAGAGTGTGTTGTTTTTAGGTGTTAACACAGCTTGTTCTGACTTACTTAAATATTATATTTCTTCTGTTAGACGATGATTTTGAGGTGTCACACATGTATGTAGCTCTACGGCTATACCGAAAGTGTCTACCGGAAGTAACATTTTTATTGTATATTCCAATTTGATTTGGCCTCCTTAACACCGTGCATGTGTTGGTTCCAGCGTACATCTCACGGATCTTCCGCGATAAGGGTTTAAAGTTTTTTATCTCATTTTCTTGTAGACCTTGTTATGAAACATACATTTTTGAAGTTAGTTCATTTCTATCACTTGTCATTGAAAAGATATAACGATTTAAAGTTTAGACCGGAAGTGGCCATTTTATTGTATATTCCAATTTGATTTGGCCTCCTTAACACCGTGCATGTGTTGGTTCCAGCGTACATCTCACGGATCTTCCGCGATAAGGGTTTAAAGTTTTTTATCTCATTTTCTTGTAGAGCTTGTTACGAAACGATACATTTTTGAAGTCAGTTCATTTCTATCACTTGTCGTTGAAAAGATACAAGGATTTAAAGTTTAGACCGGAAGTGGCCATTTTATTGTATATTCCAATTTGATTTGGCCTCCTTAACACCGTGCATGTGTTGGTTCTCTCGTACATCTCACGGATCTTCCGCGATAAGGGTTTAAAGTTTTTTATCTCATTTTCTTGTAGACCTTGTTACGAAACGATATATTTTTAAAGTCGGTTCATTTCTATCACTTGTCGTTGAAAAGATACAAGGATTTAAAGTTTAGACCGGAAGTGGCCATTTTATTGTATATTCCAATTTGATTTGGCCTCCTTAACACCGTGCATGTGTTGGTTCTCTCGTACATCTCACGGATCTTCCGCGATAAGGGTTTAAAGTTTTTTATCTCATTTTCTTGTAGACCTTGTTACGAAACGATATATTTTTAAAGTCAGTTCATTTCTATCACTTGTCGTTGAAAAGATACAAGGATTTAAAGTTTAGACCGGAAGTGGCCATTTTATTGTATATTCCAATTTGATTTGGCCTCCTTAACACCGTGCATGTGTTGGTTCTCTCGTACATCTCACGGATCTTCCGCGATAAGGGTTTAAAGTTTTTTATCTCATTTTCTTGTAGACCTTGTTATGAAACATACATTTTTGAAGTTAGTTCATTTCTATCACTTGTCGTTGAAAAGATACAAGGATTTAAAGTTTAGACCGGAAGTGGCCATTTTATTGTATATTCCAATTTGATTTGGCCTCCTTAACACCGTGCATGTGTTGGTTCCAGCGTACATCTCACGGATCTTCCGCGATAAGGGTTTAAAGTTTTTTATCTCATTTTCTTGTAGACCTTGTTATGAAACGATATATTTTTAAAGTCGGTTCATTTCTATCACTTGTCGTTGAAAAGATACAAGGATTTAAAGTTTAGACCGGAAGTGGCCATTTTATTGTATATTCCAATTTGATTTGGCCTCCTTAACACCGTGCATGTGTTGGTTCCAGCGTACATCTCACGGATCTTCCGAGTCTTCGACCAATACCATTATTCTCGCTTATCAACCTTCACTCTCATTTGTCGGCAATACCATTATTCTCGCTTATCAACCTCACTCTCATTTGTCGGCTAGGTTGGGGTGACGTATCTTTAAATAATGGAGTCTTCAACCATCTTTATCAGCGCACCATCTTTAAGAACGAAAGCCGCCATTCTTTATCAGCGAAAGCCGCCATTTTTATAATGTCAGGGATGTCAGCTTAAGGTATCACAGGCTTCCATCTTTCATTCCGCCATTTTCCGCCATTTTGGTTCCTCCGTTTTGGTTCAGCAGCCTCTAATATTAAACATTATTTTGTAAATCATCCATTTGTCTAATAATAAACTTTAATTATGTTACATGTATTGTTTGTTTGTAGTCGTATATATATATACCAACCTAAAACAATAAATTAATAAGCGTCTGCTTAGCTCAACGGGTAGCATCGTTGCCTCCCATCTGAATGCCCCGGGTTCGAAACTCACCTGCTCCAAATGGTTTTTTTCAAAATATAATAATTTGAAGTAATAGGTTAGACACTTTGGAATGTTTGCATGTGACTGTCTGGCCCAAGTCGTGTGACGTCACAGTTTCCTAGACAGGTCAATGGCCTTAGGAATAACACGGCTAAATGTAAATGTGACTGTCTGGATGTGATTGTCTGGCACAAGTCATGTGACGTCACTGTCTGGCCAAAGACAGGTCAATGACCTTAGGAATAACACGGATGTGACTGTCTGGCCCAGGGCGTGGCTGGGCGCCGGCGCCGGGGCTTGGCGCCCGGGGCGTGGCTAGGCGCCGGGCCCGGGGCAGGCGCCGGGGCAGGCGCCAGGGCAGGCGCCAGGGCAGGCGCCAGGGCAGGCGCCAGGGCGTGGCTAGGCGCCAGGGCGTGGCTAGGCGCCAGGGCGTGGCGCCGGCGCCAGGGCAGGCGCCAGGGCGTGGCGCCGGCGCCAGGGCGTGGCGCCGGCGCCGTGACGTCACTTCCTGTGACGTCACTGTCTGCTCAAAGTGCCGCATTACCTACTTCCATAGCTTGGTCAATTCTCCGTCGTCGATCTTCCAGAATGATTTCGTGAATTTTTTCAACATTCTCATTGGTTCAAGCCACGAGAGGACGATCAGAGTGAGGTTGGTCATCAATTGACATTTCACCTCCCTTTAAACGAAACCATCTAAATACTTGATTTTTCTCATCCCTGTAGGGCGTTTTTAACATTTCAAGAGTTCCTGTGCCAGTTTTTCCTAATAAGAAGCAAAACTTACGACGCGCGCTATTCACGAGAGTTAGCCATTGCCAAAACGACGAGCACATATGACGCTCCAATTATTGACTCGAGAATGGTAGCTCTATACGCTCCTAGCGGCAGACCGCCGTACTACCAAAAACTTCGCTTACCATATCAGACCGGTTTCTTTTGGACACTCCTAGCTGAAGAAAAACTAGTGTACCATCAAAGAGTTGGGTTGTAATTTAGAATTCCAGCTTTATTAACGGAAGGAGACATTTTACGCAGAACAAAGTGCTGTAAAGAAACATGATAGCTATCTTTTTATGACAGCAGCTGGCCGATTAGAATTTGGACCTAATCTAGTTTAAGCAGGTAAGCACACAGTGCGATGCCAACCGTCAAAGAACCGATCGTGTGCGCACTAGGTTTTATAACTGTGCTGCCGGCCTTTTGCATATATTACATTACTTTTGCGCAAGAGAAATGTGACGCTGAGAATATGCTAAAGATCGTTGTTAGTTCAACAATCAACAAGCAATTAAAATGCTTATAAAAACAACTGTCAAAGTGTTCACCAACAATCGGTAATGTACTATGAAATTGGGTATGGAGAATCGGCTACAGCCAAGGCAGGCACGAAAGTTTTTTGAACAATATTACCTTTAGTGAAAAATGGGAAGGTATACAGGGCGTCCCGCCGGGGACTTACACGATACATATTTCAGGAACTACTCAACATTATTTTCTGAAACTTTGCACACAAACAGAATGCGACCTATTCAAGCAAAATATTTTGACAAGCCTGCCACTTGACACAATCTTCGTTATTTTAAATGGAATACCCACTTTTTTATCATTGCTATCGATAGCTTATGAGTTTTTTTGTTATGCTTCATTAGCAATCAGAACTATACACACAATTATATTAACCTTTACAACATATTTAAAGTTCTATAAGCCAATCTGCTGTCGCCTGTCATTATGGAATCACACCCATTGGTGCTATCCGAATAGTGCGTTGAAATGTTTGTAGATTATTTCTTTAAATCTTTAGGCTATTTTCTTCTTTGTGTTGGATCATCTAAAAAAACTTTTGTAATATCATTAGCATGTGTGTCGTCTTGATAAATGTTTCTGTGCACGCTGTGTTATTACATCAATAATAATAATAATAATAATAATAATAATAATAATAATAATAATAATAATATTAATAATAATAATAATAATAATAATAATAATAATAATAATAATAATAATAATAATAATAATAATAATAATAATAATAATAATAATAATAATAATAATAATAATAATAATAATAATAATAATAATAATAATAATAATAATAATAATAATAATAATAATAACACTGTTTATTCAGAACATCCAATAATGGCAATGAATACGTCACAATATAAAACACAAAAATCAGCCAAATTTCTGGCACACTCTTTCTTAAGCAAAGTATCCCAAAATTTAATAAATTCACAGTTTAAAAGCTTTTTACAAATATACATACATATATTAATAATAAAATCACGGTTCGTCATGGTAAATAAAACACAAAAAACAACATGCATCAATTAGACAAACACACATTGATAAAATCAATAGTGCCAACGGAAACACAAATCAAAGCAGCCAATAAGTTTCACTTATTCTATAAACATGGAACAATCAAAAAATCAGATAGAGTATAGAAAGACTGCAATTCAAAAAACTGTTTAGGTTTTATCTTTAAAACAGAAACATCACAGTATCTAAGATTCTTTGGAAGATGATTATATATCCTTATTATGGATGGTGTTACATTTTTTTTGCAACACTATTAATCTTGTTTGATCTTCCAATAAAACCGTATCTCTTCTGGTGTAAGCATGATTGTGTTCTCTGCACGAAAACATTGAATAGTTGTTTCTTAAAAACAATACACATTCTAAAATATAAACTCTTATAAGTGTTAACATTCTATATTTTATAAAATACGGTTTGCAACTCTCCGCCTGTCGAAGACCAAATTATTTTTTATACATTTTTTTGCAGCCTAAATATTCTAATTGCGTCAACAGAGTTTCCCCAGAAAATTATGCCATACTTGATTATGGAATGTATATATGCATGATATACCCCTATGCAGGTTTCAATTGAAACATTGTTCCTTAAGACTTTTAATTGGTAGCATAGTGTGCTCACTCTAGGTGCACTCTAGGTTTAACCCATGAGACGTTCAGATCGTTGTGCAGAGTGTGGTTTGATACATAAAATGGAGCATTATAATTCTTAAAGCTTTGGACTGAAATCATTGAATAATGTTGATGTTTGATTGACTGGAACAACCCTAATGTTCTACGCCGTACGTCCAAATAGGAACAATTATAGACTTCTAAATTGGCAGCTTGTTGTAGAGGCTTAAATGAGATTTATTTCCGATCAGCCAATACTTTTTTTTTATCTTGAAATACATTTCTTTCCTTTTCTTAATGATGTGTGTTTTTCACGTCAGTCGTTTATCTTAATGCATACCCAGATATCTTGCCTCACTAGCTTGGGACAATTGTTGACTATTATTACAGACAGGTGGACACTATTTATGCTTCGTAGTAAAAATAACAGGGATGGACTTTGTCTCATTGACTTTAATGTTCCAGCTCTCAGCCAGTCTTCTAATTTGGTAAGGTAATTTTGAAGATAATTTGAAGCAACTTGGGGATCTTCGTGTATTGCCATGAATGCTGAATTATCTGCAAATGTACTTATTTCCGTGTTATTAGTGGTGGGTAAGTCTGAAGTAAACACAAGATATAGGTATGACCCAGCACGCTGCCCTGTGGAACTCCAGCTGCTACTAGATGGATATCAGAAAGTTATTCTCTGTGCCTAACTTGAAATTACGTCAGGTATGACTTGAATAGCTGGAAGTAGTGATCTGGTAACACTTTCTTAATTTTGTAAAGGCCATGATGCCAAATTTTGTCAAATGCTTGACTTACATCAAGGACTACTGCTGAACAATATTGTTTAGTTACGATGGCTTCTTGAATTTTATAAACTATTCGATAGCACTGTTGAATTGTGGAGTGGTTGGTTCGAAATCTAAACTGATGTTTCGGTAACCATCTTTCACTGTATCCACTGCCGTTGGGTCTTTTTAAAACAGTTTTTCTAGGACATTCGACGAGACTGAGGCTAATTGGTCTGTAGGACTTTAAAGCAGTAATAAGTTTTCCTGGCTTAAGTTACATAATGATTCTAGCAAATTTTAGTTGGCCGGGGCCAGTAATTTAATTCAGTAGTGAGTTGAAGATTATTGTGAGAAATCTAATACCTTTGGGTGGTATTTCTAGAAGTATTTGTACCGTAATTAAATCATAGCCTGCTGTTTGTTTTTTTCTTGTTGAGATGTTTAACTGTTTCTTTAGCTTCGTTTTGCGTAAACTTTTAAATAAAAGTATGCTTTTTGCATGGTTCTTTCAGAAGATTTTCCACATCTAAGTAACGGATGTTGTGCAAATAACTCAGCTTTATCTTTATCAGTTCTTGTCCAGGAACCGTCGGCTTTTTTGATGGTACGAACTGAAGAGTTTGGTGGTCTTCTAATCCCTGCCTTCCACAGAGTGTGGTCCTTTATAGGCAAGCTCTCCACATAACGTTTAAATGTTTCCTTTTTTTTTTAATGTAACATCTTTTCTAATTTATTTGACACCTTATTGAACAATGTCTTATCACTTTATTTCTTAATCTTCTCCCTTCTTCCACTAGTTCCCTTACTTCTTTTGAAATTTTCTGTATGTCTCTATTATTTTTTTCGAGATGGGGTCTTGACAGCCACGAAGCTTTTTGGTGTTGTTATAAAATTATTTGTAGCTTCCTCTAGTTCTTCGTTGATTTTTATACTAATGTGATCGTTAAGTTAATTATTAACTACTTCTTCGAAATATTTCCAGTCAGTAAATTTGTTAGTCAATGTCGTTTTAATTGTCATAATTGATGTACTTACAGTCATCAGTACTGGCGTGTGGTCAGATGCTAAGTCAAAACAAGATTCCACTTCGTAAAAATTTAAGGATAAACCATTTACAATAAAATAATCCAGAAGGTCTGGTACTTTACTTAAATCTGTTGGTCGGTATGAAGATTCACTGATGGAAAGGCATTTAAAATTTTCCGTCTCTATTAATTTATGAAATTCTCTTCCTCTAGGTATAGATAATCTACATCCAAAATTAGTATACTTTGCGTTGAAATCACCACCTGCAATACATCTGTGTTCCAGACCGCTGAAGAATGGTTTTAAATCTTGAACTGTAATTTTATGTTTCGGAAATATGTTGAACTGCACAGTTGCTGCCTGTAAGAAATCACTTTCATGCCTTGTCAGTTAGTTATGAATAATTGTTGACCGAATAAAGACTGCAGTTCCTCCATGTGCAGTGCCATCAGGATGTGTACTGTATGCTGTACACTGTGAAATTTTCAAGAATGTATTTACAGTAAAGTGAATCTGCGCAACTGAGAGAATATTAAGTTTGTGAAGCTTAAAAAAAAGTCCAAATTCTTGTTTTTTTTTTCACTGGAACCCATTGGCGTTCCATACTGCAATGCGTAAAAATTTGAATTTTACTCTAATTGCCCAGTTTATTGATGACCGCTGATAACAGTTCATTATCATGCTATTTTTTCCACAAGCTGCCTGAACATATCTTGAAGTTATCTAAATTTTTTCCACATTCGTAAATGATTGCTCCTGTCTATTGTTGCTTCCTGTTGTTGCTACATAGCTTATCTGCTCATATACAGAACATCCTGTTGGTCTGGGTTTTATTACTGTTCATCTGGGGGTGCTTGTTTTGTATTTGAGACGAAGTTATTTTGCTTTTGTTTTGAAGGTCTTTATACAACCTACAGCATTTATAGTTAGATGGGTGATGGCTTTCACATAGAAAACATTTAGCAGGGATAATTTAAGGTATTGTGCAGGTTCGAGTATCATGAGCCTCTCCATAATCAACACAGCCATACGATCAATTACAGTATTTCTTTGTATGGCCATAGGTTTGGCATATAGTGCAATGTACAATGTCATTATTTTTCCGGGACTCTTCTATTTTCTTCTATATTCTTCTTTTTTCCTTAATCATTTTTCCCTTAATCTTCTAGTAATTCGAACTTATTGTGGAGGTATCCAACTATATCTTGGTTATTCGGTGCTGGCTCAAGATCAACAAAGAACATATTAAGTGGTTGTTTTGTTATTCTGGATATAATATTACTTGTATTTCTAACATTGAACCAGAGTTCCTGAAGTTCTTCTTTTAATTCATCAAGTGATATCGTGTAATGTAAGTATTTAATGTCCACCCTGTATGGTCGATCTTCTTTCATTTGGTAAGTATAAGAAATTATATTGTTATCTTTCATATATGAAATCAATTTTGCATTTACTTTGATCAAATTATCCTGAAGAGTTCGTGTCAAATACTGTTCTTTCTCAGTCACATCGTGAATTTCTGAACCACTGCTTGATAATTAATTACACCTTGAACAAAAATTGGCGGAGGTTTAGGTATTTTAATTTGCCTTTGTGGAATGTTATCTCGAGGGTCTTCTAAAGTCGATAACAGTGTAAATTGATTATAATCCATTATCTCTAGATTGCTGGAAGAACTACTGCCCTGTCTCTTATACCTCTTTCTTTTATTTTTCCGCATTGTTGCTGTTGTTCATTATTTTTGGTTTGGGTTGCGTCTTGACTGGGACTATCTAGGTCCATATTACGTGGTTGAGGTTGATTAATCTAAGCATTGATTGTTATGTTGGTCTACATATTATTTTTCTGTTCGGTGTTAGAAAATGTAACTTAACCTATATCGCCCTCTGGTATATTAGTTGTCTTTGTCCATTATAAAAATAAATATTGCATATACGTGAATACAAATATGCAGGGTATATCTTATATTACATTAACGAATATGCAGGATGAAGTTAATAATTATTTACAATAACTTCATTGCACTTATCACACTATATCGTACTCCCATTCACTTCGACAGTTGATAAACGACTTCTTACAAAATTTAGATGTGACTGTATGAAGCATACCATATGCCTAAATATTATGGTTTTCTAGATATCCAAATTTTATGGAAGAAATGACAGTTGCAAACTTCTAAAATGATTGTATACACCTGTAAGACTATGCTTGCATTCAATTGGCTATAATTTTTTGACACCCAATAATATCAACCTACCGTATAGCTACATTGTAGCCCTTATCAATTGTAAGCAAAAAATGTATATTCATCCAAATCTCTCAGACACACCATTTTCGAGATATTTCAATTTGTGTATGTCGATGTCGATTTTTCTCAAGTAATTAATTGTATTGTTTGCAAATTTTAACAACAAATAAAACAACAATAAAAATGTTTATAACATTTTATGATACCTAACCACAATAAATGTTCAAAATGGCCACCCTCCACTTCAATACACCTTCGTATTCTGCGGAGCATACAACATCGTACTCTGTGAAATATTTCCGGTGTATTTCTAATTTGTTCGCATCCAAGTACAATTCTTTGCTGCAGATCATCAACATTTTCAACATTTGCTTCATAAGCAATACTTTTGAGATACCCCCCATTAATAAAAGTCCATAGGATTTAAATCAGGAGATCGAGCCGGCCATGGCTGACGTCCACCGCGTCCGATCCATCTGCGTCCAAAAGTATTGCTTAGGTAATTTCTGACATTTAGGGCGAAATGTGGAGGGGGGTCTCCGTCATGCATAAACCACAGGTTATGTCTTATGTCAAGAGATACATTTTCTAATAACCCATTTAGTTGGTTTTGCAGGAATTCAAGACAAGTTGTAGCATTAAGTCTGTGAGGTAAAATAATTATCCTATCAAATTACACTCTACCATTCCAGCCCATAGATTTAATGAAATTTGCTGTTGGTGGTGCCTTTCAAAAACTGCGTGGGGATTTTCGTCAGCCCAAATATGGCTGTTACGAAAATTGACGATCCCGTCGCGCCTAAATCCAGACTCGTCAGTGAACAATACACAATTCAACAAGTTCTCTACATTATTATGTTGAAGAAACCATTGACAACATTGTAGGCGAGGTATAAAATCTCTTTCAGGCGATAGTGCCTGCACACGTTGGATGTGATATGGACGCAATTGTTGCTCGTGAAGAACTCGTCATATCGTTGCATTGGATGCTCTCAGATGACTGGCCATTTCCCTAGTACTTATTTTTTGATTTTGTTCAATTTCGTCCAGAACAGCGTCTTCAAAATCAGGATTTCCTACACTTCGTGATCTGCCTCGATCAGCAGTAACTTTATTAAGGGTACCTTGTAAAAAAATATATACTATATTCTAAAGAGACAGATCGATGTATTAGATAATGTAAGTATGTACCTGTTTCTCTCAGACGGATGTCAATCCGTTGAAACATCCTTCTGTCTGAAATTCTCCGATTTGGGAAGGCTTATTCATACAGTCGTTTCGCCTCATAACACTTATCAAAAGTCCGTGAATACATAACATGCATGTCTGTTAGTTCATTGTTGATAAAGACTTCCATATTTAATTAGAAAAATTACGGACAATACAATTAATTACTTAAAAATAGTGAGTAGTATCAAACGTAAAAGTCAAATGTAGTATATGTCACGACGAAAACGCAAAAGTCTAGTCCCGTAACGATGGAAACCACTTTGTTAAATGGTTTCTTCAAAGTTTGTTATCATGGCTTTTTATTTTATCTTCATGATTGTGTCTCGCCAGTTCTTTTTTCTGGTAAGATTAATATTTAACTAGAGAATAAGAAAATTAAGTTTATAGATGCTGATAGCAATTAAAAGGTGAAAAATGTATTCCTATGATTTGTCGCAGAATTAATTTTTGAGCGACATCGACATACAAAAATTGAAATATCTCGAAAATGGTGTTTCTGGGAGATTTGAATCAAGTATACGTTTTTTGCTTACAATTGACAAGGGCTGCAATGTAGCTATATGGTAGGTCAATATTACTGGCTGTCAAAAAATTATAGCCAATTGAATGCAAGCATAGTCTTACAGGTGGCGCCCTGTATATATATATATATATATATATATATATATATATATATATATATATATATATATATATATATATATATATATATATATATGTCACACCGATAACTCAAAAAATAATGGCCTGATCTTGATCAAATTTGGTGAGTACGTTCCTTTTGCAAGTGGCTTGGATGAGTTCGTTATCCAGGAAAATCGGCACAGGTTTTCCCGGAAAATTTAGTGTTGTCTTTCTAAAACAATTTACATCTCCGGAAATAGAAAAGTAAGGGCAACCAAATTTGGTACGCTTGTTTGTATTATAAAGAGTGAAACATGTACAAAAATGTAGGTCTACAAGTTTAAATGGGCAGTAAAAAAAAATTGGAGTTTTCTCCAATACGTCAAAGTCGCAATTTGAAACGTCAAAATTGGCAATGTTTAGGCAAAGAACGTGAAACAAATACGGATTGTGAAAAGAAGATATTGCAAGAAGAGTGTACTACGAACCCTTAAGTTTTAGCTTCAACCGTCATTGACCTTCATTTTACTAAAATATTTACAGAAAACTCATTTTAAATAGACCCTTTCTCTGATGCTTTGGCTATCAGTTTAGTTAAGTTGATGATTGTAGGTTTAGTGAAGTTTATAGTTTAGCGGTCTATAATTTTTAGCTAATTTTCGTAGAACAAGTTCGTTAATGCATTTTTGCATTTTTTATGGAAATATGCTGCATGTTTTTAAAAAAAAAAATCTGGACGCAGTAATTGGGTTTTGGTAGCGAATTTAATTGAGTCCTTCAAATTTCAATAATTCAATTTGCTATTAACGTGAGGTGTGTTGGCTAGGAAACCAACATTTAAGTTTATTTCAAAAAATTTTTGTTAATTTTCAATCAATAAGTAATTTTGATAAAACATAGTACATTGTTTCTACTACTTAGGCTATACCGGTAATCAGATTGATGCCTGCTCGCATTTGCTATTAAAAACATTTTTATGAAAATTCACTTCCATAAGGCACTTGCTGCGTCTAGACTTTTTTTCATTTATTTTACAGTCATGGAAAATGTTACCTTGGATTTAATTCGTTTTATTTATTTTAGCGAAATAACAACCGAATGTGTGCCCAGCAGTTACGAAGGTCATATTTTACAAATTTTGAGTACATATTTGAATTTTACTTACGAGCTAATTTTCTTCGATGAAGCCTATTACAAAACAAGACGTTGGGATGCAATAATTGACGCTGTAAGTGATCAACAAATTTCTGGATAAACTAGGTTCAGTTATCAGACAAATATTTACAGTGTATACTTGATCTAAAGATGCTTACTGACAATTAGGCCATTGCTGGCCCTTTTTGCTCATCTAAACTAACCTACCCTCCACCTTGAGCTCGATCTCAACGACGATAGTGATTTGAAAAATGATCCGCCGCCGGTGTGTCTCAAACTGTCGACCCGCGAGTCCGTATCGGAAAGTCATCGACTTTCCCGCACGGCCACGGAGACGCTATACTTGATCTGAGTCTCTACTTGTAGTAATAATTACTTATAAAAGGTTGCCCCAGGGTTCTCCAGAAACTGCTAATAATTTCGAAAAACCCTAAAACCCGTCGATTTTGCTTGCGTGGAGGACATTTTTCTGAACCCTAACAGAATTAGTAGCACTCAGCCCCCTAGCGGGGGTGACTTTCATCCCCTTAATTTGAATAGAGAAGGTAGGTCGAGTGGTACATTTTTGGCAAGCTATTTTGTAGTGTTAAAAAAATAGAGACTGTATACAACCAACTAACAATTTTAGTAAATTGTTAGCGCTGGCCCATTTCTACCCTAATATAGGGACAAAGTATGCAAGGCTAGATACATTCTCACAACAATTAGAACCGTAAAACGGTTTCGTTCTCATTAGAGCTCGTCGCAGCAATTAGTATGCCGTACTGACGAGCTCTAATGAGAGCGAAACCAGTCTACGGTTCTAATTGTTGTGATAATGCATCTAGCCTTGCATACTTTGTCCCTATATTAGGATATAAATGGGCCATGGCTAACAATTTACTAAAATTGTTAGTTGATTGTATACACTCTCTATTTTTCTAACACTTTGTGTTATTTGGAGCTGGCGTGACAACATACTACTTGGTTCCGCAACTAGGTGGCGGCACGTCCACCACTCACTTAGTGTTGAAAGGCTGGCTACTATTGCCGTATTACTTTATAGGTGTATTTCCGCAGCAATTATTATGCCGTACTGACGAACTCTAATGAGAGCGAAACCGGCCTACGGTTCTAATTGTTGTGAGAATGCATTTGGCCATGCATACTTTGTCCCTATATTAGGGTAGAAATGGGGCAGGGCTAATAATTTACTAAAATTGTTAGTTGGTTGTATACAGTCTCTATTTTTTTAACACTTTGTGTTACATGGAGCTGGCGTGACAACATACCACTTGGTTCCACAACTAGGTGGCGGCACGTCCACCACTCACTTAGTGTTGAAAGGCTGGCTACTATAGCTGTATTACTTTATGAATTTATTTTCGCAGCAGTTAGTATGCCGTACTGACAAGCTCTAAGGAGAGCGAAACCGGTCTGCGGTTCTAATTGTGGTGAGAATGCATCTAGCCTTGCAACTGTTTTAGATCACTCGCTTCGTTGGATATTATGTTTTTAACTCCATAACACAAGTCACTGTTGTACGACATGTTTCTAGTTTAACACAACGCTACAAAATGATTTTTCGATTGCTTCTGTTGAAACTCGCTCGTGAATTTTTCTCAAAACTAAATCTAAGGTAAAACATCCGATGTTTGTTTACTCGAGTTCGTGCTGGCAGCCATCGAAAGTTGTTTACACCACAATTTTTCTCAAGGCTAAATCTAAAGTAAAACCGCAAACATCCTGTAGTTGTTTACTTCATCAAGATGTGTAACGTGTTGCCAAACTTGAGCGGTCTAGATCGAAAACTAAGAAAGTTGGTTTTGCGCATGCGTGTATACTATTTTTGAATTATACTCATCGAGACGATTAGCATGACACCAAACGTCATACCTCTACACGTACTAATAACAAAGTTGGTTTGCGCATGCGATAGCAGCCATATTCTAAATCTTAATGTTATTCTTGAACTAGATCTAGATCTAGACTAGAACGCAGTCCCCGCACAATACAGGAGCGCAGCCTCCGCCGCCGCCTCCGGCGGCGGAATTATCTTCTACTCGTCACGACGAGTTAAATGATACCAAACACTACACGTCTACACCTACTAATAACAAAGTTGGGTTTACACACGTCACTCTACTATGAATCAAAATGGCGGGCCCTCCTACTTTGACAGGTGGTGCCACCTGTCGCTGAAAAATTGAAATTCCCCGGGTTTTTTACTTCCGGTCGGCCATCTGCGACGCCATTTTCGATGGCGTCACCCCAGGTCAGCCCCCTATTGGCCCACCGTCTAGTGACGTCACCATGACGTCGGTCTGACGGCGCTGCGCACCGGCGCAGTTCTGGTGGTGCTGGCTGTATGCCCAGAACCGGCTATCTATACCTATATATATATATATATATATATATATATATATATATATATATATATATATATATATATATATATATATATATATATATATATATATATATATATATATATGTATGTATGTTTCCGAGCAATAATTCCACATATTTTATATGTTTATGTGGGGTAAAAATAAATATTATATTTTATGTAGACCTCTAAATGAAGGTCGCAGCCAGCACGCAAGTTAACTGGTGCAAGTAACCCTTCTGAATTTTAGGTGTTCTTTAACGTTTCTGTAACCGGTTTCACTGTTTTACAACCTCCTCAAAAATAATCTACAATCATAAGAGACGACTTTAATAGATGCCAGTCTGTATCTCCAATCATACACATTTGTAGAGCATTTTACCGGTATATGTTTGGGAGGTTATGCGCCTCGTTGGTAGGGGGCGGTAGAACACGTTTTGAAGTATCCACTGGCAAAGAGTACGCGAATAAAGTGTACGCACACATACTCTTTACCTGCATGAGTACTCTGTGTCAGTCACTTGAATTCCTATGTAATTTTCGGTTCCTTTCTCCTAGCATTGAAGTCGTGAACCATGGGGAAGTATACAAGAAAATCTGAAAGAAAATTAATGTTCACGCAAAAAGTTTTTTGTGAAGTTAGAGAGAGATTAGGCCGTGGTGAAAGCAAACGCAAACGCCCAAGTGCTTGCGGGAAGTGGTTTTTCAATTTGCTGAACGAAATGGTATAGAACACTGGTTATATAATAGAATTAATAGAATAGCTGGGAAGAGCGGCCTTCTTTTTGTACGCGCAACAAAGTAGGTGTACGTTCTGCTGAGAAAATTAGCTTGACACGTGCCTCTGGATTTAATGGTCCAAGTGAAAAGGTTCTTTAGCAATATAAAGTATTTAATAGAAACATCGATTGCTGCTCATCGCATATATAATACGGACGAGTCGGGTGGTCTTACTGTGCCACAAAAATTGGCTAAAGTAATTGCTTCCAAGGATAAGAAGAACGTTGGAAAAGTGGTGTCTTGGGAAAGGGGACAGTTAGTAACTGCGGTCAGCTATATGAGTGCTGTTGTTAAATACGTTCCCCCAACATTGATATTTCCACGAAAGCGCAAGCGAGAAGAATTGATCAACGGGGCTCCTATAGGATCACTACTGATAGTCTCTGATTCGACCTTCATATATAGCGATCTCTTCGTAGAATGACTTGACCATATGCATATATATGAGAGATACAGCAAATATGACCCTATCCTGCTAATCCTAGAGAACCATTCCATTCACATAACAGTGGATACTGTAAATAAATGCCGCAACCCTGAAATACATCTGCTAAGTCTTCTGCCCCACATCAACCATAAATTTCAGCCTCTCGACAAGGAATTCTTTCGGCCATTAAAATCTGCATACGTGCAGGTATGTGACAAGTGGCACGTGTCTCGTACTGTGCGAGCTATTACGCAATACCAAATATTTGGTTTTGCCGATGCAAGAGTGGCATCAATGGAAAAAGCTAGCAACGCTTTTAAGGGCTGAGGAATTTGGCCCTATAATCCCGATATTTTCTCCCCCGAAGATTCTGTACCAGCTTCTGTAATCGACAGACCAGCTACAGTAGTCGGTAAAAACAAAACCCTCAATCTTGCTCCAATTGAAGAAGATGATGATGAAGACAACCTTCCTTACCTGAAATTCAGAGCTCTACTGAATCAACAACCGTGGTGCCTTCTACGTTTTGCAAACTACCACAAGAGTGGGATTCTCCATGAGTTTATTTCAGTCAGGAAATGACACAAGCTGAAGGGTGTCCTATAGATCTAGATATGCAACAATCTTCTTCTTCCCAACTGTTTGTAGCAACAGAGTCACCCGTTCGATCAACATACACTTGGTGTTTCCTGTGGACATCAAACCACTCTTTAAAGCTGTACGATGCCCAGGTACCAAAAGGAAAGGGAAAAATCTGAAGTTTTGACTGATTCCTCATTTAAAGAGAAATAGGAAGCAACAGTAACAGCAACGGCCACAAAAACAACAAAAGCAAGAAGACCAAAAACTATTAAACCCACTATGGCTAAAACTTCGAATCCATCATCATCTAATTAAATTCGGTGCTCCGACTGCCACCAACTGTATAGAAAACTGCCTGATTCCGACTGTGCCCAGTGCAACTTTTGTTCCAGCTGGTACCGTGAAGATTGTACTAACAATTCAGTTTTTCTCTGAAAATATTGTGCTCTGACACGTGTTACTCAATCCGTGCGTACTCTTAGAAGTGGTTGTGCGTACTCTTTGCGACTACTGCGGCTAAGAGGACGCACATGTAATATAGTTTTCTTTTTTCTATCGCTTATTTTTCAATGCAGAAAGGCAAGTTTTTGTTATGGTCGTAGTTGGCTAATACTTTAAGGTTTTTGTCTTAAATATATTTTCTAATATTGTTTCGTGAGTTTTTCTACTAAGTTCGTACTCTCACCCTTGTCTCCCTTATGTTACACTTAATTTTAACATTATGTATTGTTTTGGTTTCTGATTGGACACCTCTATAAATGGCTATTATTGGTTTATTTTAGGTACATAACAAACAACTAGATTGGGCTATTGGAGGAATTTCAATAGCCATTGAAAAGATACACCTAGTAGATTTTGGAAGATTTGAAACAAACCATCAGCATTCGGGTATGTACGTTCTACACTCAAATGAAGTAGCTGGAGCTTTGGGCGTCATGCTGACTTGTTTTAACTGGATAAACGTTACCCTAATATCAGGCAGTATTTTGTTTGTCGGATTAATATCTAAGGCGTCTAAAACTTTGTTGAAGATTAAATCGTCGCAATCTCCAGTTTTACATATGGTGGTAAGTCTGATATCTTCTTTGCATTAGCTTTTTTCGTATTTTATGGGGTGTTTAAGGAACTACGAGATATGTGGGTAAAGCTAGGAAGATTATAAACATAATGTATTTAAAATGTGAAAGAAATGCCTGTTAACAAACATAACTTTAATAAATGCTAATAACGATCGTAATAACAAAGTCTATATACACCATTTTTAAGGTTTTTTAATGTACTTTATCGTCGGTTTATTTGCGCGACTATGGCCAATCACCGACGCCAGGGCACAGTTTCACCTCACTATCCTGGAAATTTTGCTGCATCCTCGTCTTTCTGTTAGGAGGGTATGGATCTTTAACGTGCCCAACATCGATGGACACCGGATCGAAACATTTACACCCCCTACGAAAAGCGGAACGTGCAGACATTTAACTTTCTGAAATACAATGCCACAACCTCGGTTGATGTTAATTGTAGCATATGTACTGAGAAAGTGAAAGGAGAACTCTGGGATCGAACCCAGTACACCTCGGTTCAGAGGCACACGTTCTTACCACTGAACCAACGAAGCTCTTGCTCGATATCTTAATTCACGTGTTTTTTTTTCTGTGAATCGAATTCACTTTGAATCTATAGTGGCTAGCTTTAAAATGAACGCACTGTACAAATGGCTGCATTTTTTTAATTTATAATTTAAGTGGCTTAACAACTAAGGTCACTGACACTAACGCAACTCTAAACAACTACATAACAAAATTGTTTATAAAATTAAGAACTATGAAATACATTTAAATAATATTATATAAATTAGACTGTCTTAAAAATCTAGGTAAACAGTTACACTAGTAAAATTTTGGTTTCAAATTTCAGACGAGTTTCTTTCACCAAAATATTCAATTCGTGGACAGGCAGATAAGAGACATTCTAATAGAACGAGAAAAACTGAAATAGGTCGGTCACAAAGTTCACAATAAGGACGCTGATTTTGATTTAAGAAATAAACGTGGTCAGTAGAAAACGGCCAATGAGATAAAATGAAAACACACTTTTAAACCTCCGGTTAAATTCAAAGCTAATGTCATTCGATAGGTTATGAAAAACTAAGATAGGGATATGCGAACCGTTTTCTTTGATCTCGTGCAGTTTAGATTTTATAGCCTGTTAAAATGCCCGACTTTCACCTGTCAATATACACAGAATGTTTTTAGATTTCTCTATAGAGTCCAAAAGTGTAGTAATATATGAACAGTGCGTCCAAGATAAGGAGGGCCACTATAGGGATCTCCAAAATGGTAGCAGATACAGATTTGGTTCAATGGCAGAAAAGTTGCGCACTACAAAGCCCAACAAATAGGCTGTTAGACATCTCCGAAAAAAAATTTTGCTTTTTGAGATTTTTCTAAAATTTTGGATTTTTCGATTTTACATATTTGTTTTCTGGCGTTAATGGTGCACGTACATCAATACCGATGACACTTTTACTTTTCTTTAACGTAGCATTGCTAATTTTTGATTCCGACGTTTCGTCTTTGCGGGACCATCATCAACTTTTTTAAATGCGGCCCTCATTTTCTGATACATTCTGAAAGCCCTTTTTATTCCAAATTCAGCGATCTGTCACACTTTGTGATTTAGTACCATTTTAGTATTTTTTTCGACCTTAATCAAGAAAATTCATATTACGGATCTGTGCGTAGCTTTTAAACCGGACTGATGTACCGGGATCCTCAGTAACTGATAACAAAACATTATGTACTGCTTCCTTATTGCTGGACTTTTGCCGAGACACTACAGGTTTTTAAAAGAACCATATGCTTTAAGGTTGTCACTTATTTGCTATAAGTTGGCTGTCTTCTTTCCGGATATTGCTCCAAATACATACGCTCCGCAACAGAACACAATGGATGAAATGAAACATACCAACATGTCAAATTTTTCTTCGTTAGATAACACATTTACTAGAAACAGTTACTAATTATTTATTACACAATAAATTAAACAAGAAACTAATGTGTCAAAAATTAATGTTACTGTCAATCCATATATGGCTATTGTAACATCCATTTATTTTTCGAAGCATACTTTT
Organism: Tillus elongatus; assembly: GCA_964006375.1. Taxonomy (NCBI): domain Eukaryota; kingdom Metazoa; phylum Arthropoda; class Insecta; order Coleoptera; family Cleridae; genus Tillus; species Tillus elongatus. The sequence goes on from OZ023268.1 coordinate 90,480,287, forward strand.
CTCTTTTTAATTTAAGTTTGTTAGTGAATTTTCTTTAAAAATTCCCTAAGGAGGAGATCCCGACTTTTGAATTTTGAAAAAAATGTCTTTAAATGAGCGCTAATTGGGCCACCTAGAACACATATCCGGGGCCGATGTTGATTAAATTTGGTGAATACCTTCCTTTTGCAAGTGGCTTGGATAAGTTCGTTATGCAGGCAAATCGGCCCAGGTTTTCCCCGGAAGATTTTGTGTTTTCTTTTGAAAAAAAAAATCATATATCCGGAAATAACAAAGTAAGCGTCATTATCCTTCATTTCACTCAAACATCTCCAGAAAATTCATATCAAATAGACCCTTTCTCTGATGCTTTAGCAGTAGTCTTAGCTATAGAGTTAGCGCCTCCGTGGCCGTGCGGGAAAGTCGATTCAGACTTTCCAATACGGACTCGGGGGTCGACGGTTCGATCCTCACCGGCGGCGGATGATTTTTCAAAAATCACTGTCGTCGTTGAGATCGAGCTCAAGGTGGAGGGTAGGTTAGTTTAGATGAGCAAAAAGGGTCAGCAATGGCCTAATTGCCAGTAAGCATCTTACCTTTACCTTTAGCTATAGAGTTTATCGTTTAATGGTATAAGTAATTTTTGTCGGAGTTTCGTAAAAAATTAATAAAGCTGAATATATCCGTTATTATGCAACATATGAAAAAAATGTATACATTGATTATAGGGTGTCTTGAGCTACATTTTAAACAATATTTCTACAACCACAGGCTGGACCATAAGTCGTTGGTGATACAAATTTTCCTTTTTTTTTTTAATCGAACACGCCTTATGTTATTGCATTTTTGCATTTTCCATCGAAATATAATGCATGTTTGTAATAAAAGAAATTCGGAACGCAGCAAGTGCGTTATGGTAGCGATTTTTTTAAATCGAACACGCCTTATGTTATTGCATTTTTGCATTTTCCATCGACATAAAATGCATGTTTGCAAGAACAGAAATTCGGGACGCAGCTAGTGCGTTATGGTAGCGAATTTTCATTAAATGCTTCAAATTTGGATAGCGCAATTCGCTATTAACCTATAAGGTTGACCAAGAAATCAGTTTTTACGTGAACACTTTAAGTTTACTTTCAAAAATTTTTGTACATTTTCAAACAATAAAGTTATTTTGATGAAACATGTTACATTGTTTCTACTACCTATATAGGTTATACCGGTAACCTAATTTTATGCCTGCTTTCTTTAAAAAAACACACACACATATTTGCTATTAAAAACATTTTTATGAAAATTTACTACCATAACGCACTTTTTGTTCTGTGTTATTCTATTAAATTATTGCCTCATTTCATCCATTGGATTATTATTTAACGGTTAAATGACATAAAGTGTTAATTGATATAGCTAGTTGCTTAGTATTTAAGTTTAAAAGCTTTGTGCAGGTCCGTAATAAGAATTTTCTTGATTAAGGTAAAAAAAAAAGACTAAAATGATACTAAACCACAAAGTGTGACACATCGCTGAATTTGGAATGAAAAGGGCTTTTAGAATATGATATCAGAAAATGAGAGTCGTCTTTGAAAAAAAAAGTATATGATGATCCCGCCAAGACGAAACGTCGGATTGGAAAATTGGCAATGCTACGTTAAAGACAATGAAAAGTTACTGCGGAAAAGTGTCATATATATTGGTGTAAGTCTGCCATTAAGTCCATAAGAAAATCATATGTAAAATCAAAAAATCCAAATTTTTCACAATATCTCAAAAACCAAAAAGACTACCTAGTAGCAATTATCACAGCCAAATTATTAGAATACATACTAAAAAAAATTGTAGAGTTCAACGATAAACTAAATACCAAAATGTTTCCTTTGATAAAAAACAAATTAGTTTAACTCCCTTATATTTTTTACCGTTATTGTTTTATTTTTTATAACGTTTCATTGTTTAAAATACGTTTGTTAAATTCTAACCTAACTGTCAGTTAGAAGTCAGATATCAAGTACTTACCTCAATTACATCCTCAGACCTAAATTTTGTTCCCAATGTATTTTGTATTCATATATATATATATATATATATATATATATATATATATATATATATATATATATATATATATATATATATATATACAAACTAGGTTACCCGAAGGTGTCAAATATTGTCTCTAGTTGTTCATAAGTAACTTTTACCCACTCTTTCCTCTTTCCTATTTCTTGCCCTTGCCTTTGCTTCTTCCCATGTTATGTTCTTTTCTTTGACTGTCTCTGCTATTACGTTGTCCCGGGTCTTCTTTAGTCTCCCCCTCTTATTCTTTGCCACTACTCGAGTTTGCCACACTTTCTTAATGGGTCTCTTATCACCCATTCTCACAACCACTTGAGCTCTTGTCTCTTAAAAGATTTTATCACTGGTTACTCTTGTAGTTCTTCTCTTACACTATTGTTTCTTATCCTGTCCGATCTTGTAATCCTTTTCACCCTGCGTAAGAACTTTATTTCCACTGCTTGTACTCGGCTTTCCATGGCTTTAGTCAGCACTCAACTTTCAATTCGGTAAGTCAGCACCGGGCAAAATACTGATTTGTATACACAAATTTTCATTTTCGTCGATATTTTTCTTCTTCCTATAAATGAATGAGTAAATGCTTGGTATAGCCTTACTACTGACTATGTTCTTTCGTTAATTTCCGCATCTTGTCTACTATTTGAACTTCCAGGTAGTTAACCTGTTGTAGCTCTTTACCTTGCAGTGTCACCTTAGCGTGCTTGTCATCGTTTCCGATCACCATGACCTTAGTGTTTCTGTGTTGATCTTCATATTCCTCTTCTCTAAAGCCTTCTTCCATACCTCCAAAAATTTTTTGCAGATCGTCCTCACTTTTCGCATAGATCACTAGATCGTCAGCAAACGCGCACTCTGTAATACTCATTGCCTGTAAATTTCGGTGTCCTATCTGCAATTGTTTTTTTTTCTGACCTTACTTCCTTGATGACGTCGTCCATAATCATTATGAATATTAAGGGGCTGAGCACTCCACCTTGTCTTAAATCTTATTTTGTTATGAATTATTTTAATTCTAAATTTCCTGTTCCGACCCTATTCCTTGTTGTCGTATATAAGGCTTTTATGTTACCTATCAGTTCTTTGTCAACTTTTCTATTTTTCATACTACTCCAGACTCTACTCCTTGAAATACTGTCCAATGCAATCTAAATATCTATAAAGCCAAATATGCAGCTCTACTTTGTTTCGGGATTTTCTCTGTCAGCTGTTTAAACGTAAATATGTCGTCCTTTTCTAAAGCCGCTTAGAGATCTATCACGTTGTGTTTCTAATATAGTTCTTAATTTATTTTCTAAAATCCTTTCGTAGACTTTGAGGATCACACTTAATATTGTGATGCCTCTATAGCTATTACAGTCACTCCTATCTCCTTTTTTATACACTGACACTAATATCCCAATTCCCCAGTCGTTTAATATGTGTTGGTGTTTCCATATTTTGCTGAAAAGAGTTTTTAGCAATTTTAACCCTTTTTGTCCTAAGTTTTTAATCATATCTGTTGTTATCTCGTCATATCCTGCAGATTTTTCTCGTTTTAGCATCTTCACAGCTCTTATTACTTCTCCTATTTCTATATCTTCTGTCGTGTTCGTATCCTTTGAAACAACGTCTTGTTCTTGCTCCTCTTTGGTTTTTACTTGGTTGCTTTCTTGTGTATGTAGCAGCTCTTCAAAATATTCTTTCCAGCATTCCATTATTGCCTGGTTTTGTCGTCGCATGGCTCCTTTCTTGTCTTTTATTTCTTTTTTGGGATTATTTTTACATTTTCTGTGAGTTTTAATTACTTTAAAGAACAACTTCTTGTTACCTACACGGTTGGTTTCTGTCTTTTCACCAAATTCCTCCCAAACTTGTGTTTTCTCCATCTTCACCATATCTCTTTAACTTTTATTGTTTGGATCTTGTATCGTTGGTAACTTTCATCAGATCTTTGTTTCAAATATTAGATCATTTCTGTTTTTTTTTTTTTATTTTGACCTTGAAAAAACTTTAATGTCCTTTGTCCGCCATTTTGTTTGTTTTTTACTCTGGTCTAGATTTGTAGTTTTACATGCTTCCCTTGCTGTATCAAGCATTATGTTTTTGGTCATATCCTACTGTTCTTCTATTGTCATATCTAACTTTTCGTTTTCTATTTGGCTAAATTTTTTGGCTAAATCTTCTTCTTATACAATTCTACTGTTATGGTTTCATTCAATTTATAAATCTTTATCTTCTATTTTATCTTAAATGGTTGATTTAATTTTTCGTAGTTGTCTTGCTGGTGTACTTGTCTGGCTTTACTCTCATCTTTATTTCTACTAGGAGAAGAAACTGGTCGCTATTTATTTAAGCCCCCCTCCTGACTCTTACATCTTTTACATCTTTGTCTATTCTGTATTTATCGACACATATCCTATAATAGATTCTTCTCCTCTACTTTTTACTTCTTGCGTATATTTATGTATCTCTTTGTGTTGAAAAAAGTATTTGTCACTAGCAAGTCATTTTCCATGCAGAAGCCTATCAGGCTCCTACCATTATTGTTTCTAATATTTTGTCCTTGTTTACCTATGACTTCGCCTGTTTCCTCGTCTTTTTTACCGACCCTTCCATTCATATCACCCACTATTATCATGTTTCCATCAAGTGTCTAAGTACACTTGGGGAACCCAAATCACCACAACACATTTAGAAAGACGTGACCATCGTTTTACCTTATACACCGGATATTAGATAAAGAAACGGAACCGAGAGAGGAACTAGTCGCGGGCAAATTCTGCAATATATTGTATCTTTTAGCGCCGGACGAGGTCTTTAAACTGTCTTTATTAACTTATCTAAAAGGTGTCGAGCTCTAATAATTTTGGGAAGGTTCAACGACAACTAAATTACAATAGTTTTGTTTGTAGGAAATATCTGTATTCTTATATTATCGCTAGGACGTGTTGAAACGTGGGAAGTTATTGTACATAGCAATCGATCAGATGGCTCGTAATCGGCGGTAGAGAAACGTTCATACATTTTTAGTGAATTTTCTTAAAAAAAATTCACTAATGAGGAGATCCTGACTTTTGAATTTTGAAAAAATTTCTTCAAATGAGCGCTAATTAGGCCCCCCAGAAAACATATCCGGGGTCAGTTTCAATTTTTATATATATATATATATATATATATATATATATATATATATATATATATATATATATATATATATATATATATATATATATATATATATATATATATATATATATATATATATATATATATCACACCGATAACTCAAAAAATAATGGGCAGATTTTGATCAAATTTAGTGAAAAAATTCCTTTTGCAAATGGCTTTGATGAGTTTGTTAGCCAGGAAAATCTGCGCCGGTTTTCCCGGAAAATTTTGTGTTTTCTTTTGAAAAAAATTTATATCTCCGGAATTAACAAAGTAAGGGCAACAAAATTTGGTAAGCAGGTTTACATCCTTATAGGTAAGTTACCTACCAAAATTTAGCTATGTAGGTCAAAGCACAAAAAAGTTATAGGCATTTAAAGAAAAATAAATTGAGGTTTTCCTCAAAACGTCAAAGTGGCGCTTTAAAATGTCAAAATTGGCATTATTTAGGCAAATAACTTAAATCTAATACGGGCTATAGAAATAAAATGTCTCAAGAAGGATGTTTTGCAAACCCTAAAGTCTTAGTTTCAACCGTCATTGTCCTTCATTTTACTAAAATATTTGCAGCAAATTCATTTCAAATGCACCTTTTCTCTGATGCTTGGCAGTAGCCTTAGCTATAGAGTTTATCATTTAATGGTATATAATTTTTGTCGAATTTTCGTAAAAAATCAATAAAGCTCAATATTCCGTTATTATATAAGATATGAAGAAAATTTGTATATATTAATTATACGGTGTCTTGAACTACATCTTAAAATAATATTTCTACAATCACAGGCTGGCCTATTAGTCGTTGGTGATACAAATTTCCTTTTTTTTTTTATCAAACACGCCTTATGTTATTGCATTTTTGCATTTTCCATCGAAATATAATACATGTTTGTACGAAAAGAAATTCTGGACGCAGCAAGTGCGTTATGGTAGCGAATTTTGATCAAATGTTTCATATTTGAACAGCTCAATTTGCTATTAACCTATAAGGTTGACCAAGAAACGTGTTTTTCGGGAACATTTTAAGTTAACTTTTGGAAATTTTTGTACATTTTCACACAATAAAGTTATTTTAATGGAACATGGCACATTGTTTTTACTATATAGGTTATACTGGTAACCAAATTTGATGCCTGCTTTCTTAAAAAACACACATATTTGTTATTAAAAAGATTTTTATGAAAATTCACTACCATAATGCACTTGCTGCGTCCAGAATTTTTTTGTTATAACTATATTTCGCAATATATATATATATATATATATATATATATATATATATATATATATATATATATATATATATATATATATATATATATATATATATATATATATATATATATATATAAATGAAATTTTATTAAATGTGACAACCCGGCTCCTTTATATTTCAAAAAATATTGCGTTTTCAACGTTTTATTTCATTTTTTTCTAAGAAAAATTAGACGCACGGCGCCCATCTACGAACTCATCCAAGCCATTAACTAAATCAAGTTAATTCCCAAATTTGGTCGAAATCGGTCAAGTATTTTTTGAGTTAGCGGTTGGATATATATATATATATATATATATATATATATATATATATATATATATATATATATATATATATATATATATATATATATATATATACTCTCGAACGCGTTTAGCTGTTTTGATTGCCTAACATTTTTTATTAATTTTAAATTATCTTCATTAACGTGATGATTATTATCCCAAATATGTCGGGCGACGGAAGATCTATCTATAGTGCCGTGTCGTAATTGGGCTAAGTGTTCTTTAATTCCAATCGATCTTTTTGTTTGTCCGACGTACTTAAAATTACAATCTTTACAATTTTTTTAATAAATTCCCGGTATTTTGGCCGTGCTATCCTTGTCTTTTGGATTACCTAGCAAGTTTTTTAAGGTGTTTTTTGTCGAAAATGTTAGCTGCAAGCTGTATTTTTAAAAATGCTATCTAGACCCCTCGTGAATCGTGGTTCAAATGGTAATCAAACACAGTTTTTTTTCGGATTTCTCTCTTCTAAACGTCGTTGATTACGTCAATATTTTCTTTGTTTTCTGTTTGTTAATTATTTTTTCCACTAGGCAAGCAGTGTATCCGTTATATTCGGCCACGTTCTTAATATAATTTAATTCTTTGGTATATCTACTTTTGTTTAAAGGAAAATTAATTAACCGGTTTACTACAAAATTCAATTTTTTTTGCGTACGTATGATGTGAGTCGTTCGGAATGTAGCTTAGAGTGGTGGTTTTCTTTCTATAGACATCGAATTTTAAAGTTTCTTTATTCTTGATAACTAGTACATCTACAAGGGCTAATTTATTATTAATTTCTAATTCGTGGGTAGATTTTATAAAATCAAATTTGTTGTTTAATTTGGCAAACAAATCTTCTATTCTGCAAATGTTTGTGATAAACACTTCGAAAATATCATCCACGTAACGAAACCACACTCTTGGAAAATAACTACTTTTACTTTCAGGATCTGTTTCAAACCTGCTCATGAAAGGTCTGCAATAAATGGCGATAGCGGATTGCCCATTGTCGTGCCTTGGGTTTGTTCAAAAAATTTATTGTTGAATTGAAAAACATTGTGTTCGATACAAAGGTTTGCTAAAGTTAAATATTCTTTGCAGACATTTTCATTTATGTTATTCATTTTTAACCACTGCTCTAAGTACGTCAACGTTTGCTCTGTGGGAACGCTAGGAAACAATGAGGTTACATTGAATGAAATTAAAACATCGCCTTCAGTCAATTTAACGTCTTTAATCTTAGTAATAAATTCAAGCGAATTTGTTACTGAAAAACATTTCCATTTGACGGGCAAGCCCTTAAACTCATTTGTCAACCACTTTGCTAAATGATATGACGGGGAATCTATAGCCGAAATAATAGGTCTAATTGATTTTCCCGGTTTATGAATTTTTGGGTGACCGTACTTCTTGGGGACTTTCGGATTAGCAACTTGTAACTGTCATCCTAAATTTTTTGATATGAGGTTGTGACAACTTTTTGGACTATTTTTAACCTCCGAAATTATTTTTCGTAGCGGGTTTTTATTTAGTTTTTTATACGGTCCTGTCGCTATGGCGTTATAAACTCTATCTTTATACTCGTTTTTGGACAAAATTATTATTATTTATTAAACAATCAACCCCTTCCTTGGCTCAACTTCTTTCATCAACTTCACTTTAAATAAGTAGGTGCCCATTTCCAGTATCTTCTTACTCACTTCGTTTCTATTTGTCTTTGTGACTCCTAAAATGTTTAAGCTTCTCTTCTTTTCCTGTTAAGCCTCTGACATTCCATGTTGCAATCTTCCAACGGCTTATCTGGCAGCTTTTCACATTCTTATTAGCTTTTTCAACCCCAAATATCATATAATTTTCCTTTGCATGCGTCGTCATATTCCCTTCATCATTCATCATTCAGCGACAATAGGCAATCATGTTATGTATCCCCCCTACTATGTCGAAAAGCATAACTATTGGACAATTGATAGTCCCTTTATTAATCTTATTTTTAAAGGGGTAGACATTGATCCAATCCAATCCATAGCAGGTGGTAGTGGAATTTTCCTTTACGTAATAGTAAAGGATTATTTTCACGCCCGAGGAGGTACCACCCCATACATCAAGGGGCCGGTGAAGTCCCAACGGACGTTTCCGGTTCTGGTGTATGAGTCGGTTTCCTTTATAAACAAAAATGATGATGGCTCCTCCTTGTACAAAATATTCCGGAGGCAAAATACCCCTCCATTCGGATCTCCGGGAGAGGGGTGTACAGGGGGCGCCAACATCGAAATTTAACATATCCTTTTCGAATATATGTGGCCTAAATTCTAACCTGAACTCCGTCCACCATTTCCTCCAGGCTAACAGGCCCCAACTCCTCTTCCTCACCGAAACCCAAATCAGTGCCAAAACAGCCACTAATCACCTTAATTTCCCGGGGTATGAGCTCCTTACTTCCTTTAGATTGCATGGAGGCGTGTGCGCATACGTCCGTAGCAATCTACCCTACACCAGACTCCCCAATTTAGAAGCTAGAACAAAAGACATACTATGGATAAAACTCTCTCTCAGGGCTGCAACTAAATTCATCTGTTGCATTTACCGGTCACCTTCTGACAACAACTTTGTCCAGCCCTTTGACTACCTTTCTGAAAAAACCGACTATCTGATTTCTGAATATCCTTCCTCCGAGGTCACTATTCTTGGTGACTTCAATGTCCATAATAAGGAATGGCTAGGATTTTCAAAAACCGATCCACAAGGGAGAGCAGCGGAGGCCTTTGCAATCAGCAATTCTTTAGCCAATATGGTTCAGCAACCTACTTACTTTCCTCGTATCCCAACACACAGCTCAAATCCCTTGGATCTCCTTCTTACTACAAAACCTGAGTGCTATAACATATCAGTCACCGCCCCCCTTGGTCGCTCAGACCACGGCATGGTCACTGCTTCCTGCGCAATGCAACCTGAGGTCACACAGTCATCACACCCACGTATCGTTTGGCACTACAACTCCGCAAACTGGGACGAAATGCGGGATTACTTTTCCTCATTTCCATGGGCGTCTGTCTGCTTCTCTCGTCCTGACCCCTCTGATATCTCACAAAACGTCACCGAAATTATCCAAGCTGGCATGGAATTATTTATTCCACGTACACAGAAAACCTCTTCAGCCACTCAAAATCCCTGGTTCTCTAAATCCTGTGACAAGGCCAGACTTGAAAAGATCAAAGCTCACAAAACGCTTCTACACAATCCCAGTCAAGAAAATCGTCAAGCATTTAATGACGCAAGAGACCGCTATGTCCGCATTCTTTCTGAGGCAAAAAACTCGTTTAATAACCACATCAAAAACAAAGTCCTCTCAAGCTCCAACGGCAGCAAACCCTTCTGGACTCTTGCTAAATCTATTGGGAATAATTTCTACAAAAGCACGTTCCCACCTCTTGTCTCAGGGGATGAAATTGTTTCTACCGCCCTGGGCAAGGCTGAACTTTTTGCTTCGTTGTTCGCCAGGAATTCTACTCTCAACCCACCTCCAAATGTTCAACCACCAACAGTCACCAATGTCGCACATAAAATGACGGATATCATTTTCAAAACTAAAAAGGTACCAAAGATGCTCTTTTCTCTTAATACCAGAAAAGCCTCTGGCTTTGACGAGATCCCAGCAATTGTTCTCAAAAATTGCGCACCAGAACTTGCTCCTGTCCTGACTCGTCTGTTTCAGACATCTTACAATAAAGGCATATTCCCTAGTAACTGGAAAACTGCTCGAGTACAACCCATCCCCAAAAAAGGATCCAAAGCGCTTCCCAGCAACTACAGGCCCATTTCTCTCCTTTCAGTCGTCTCTAAAGTGATGGAAAAGTATATAAACACCGAACTACTGAAATTTCTTGAAAAACACAGTCTAATCCACGACAGGCAGTATGGATTCCGTCAGCGCAGATCGACTGCCGACCTCCTTTCCTTTGTCACCCATTTTTGGAACAAGTCTATGGAACTACACGGTGAATCTCAGATTGTTGCTCTAGACATATCCAAAGCATTCGACCAGGTCTGGCACGCAACTTTCTTTCTCCTCCACATCAATGACCTCCTCTCTAGCACATTCAACCCAGTTCACAGTTACGCAGGCGACAGCACCCTCCACTCAAATATACAATATTCTAAGCCTGTCTCTTTAGCCCAATTAGATGAGGATCGCAGACTCATGGAGGGTTCTGTCTCCGTGGATCTCCAAAAAATATTAGACTGGCGAAGTAGAAATCTTGTACAATTCAACCCCACCAAATCTCAGTCTTGCTTTCTTTCTCATAAGAGATACACCAGCCCCAGACCCATCACAATGAACAACCAAGTTATTCAAAGTAATGAGTCCTTTTCTTTTGTTGGCATTTCTGTGGATCGAAATCTTAACTGGCACCAACATGTCACATCAGTTGCAGAAGCGGCTGCTAAGAAATTAGGTTTCCTCTTCCGGGCTCGCAAATACTTTTTACCAGCTAATCTCTATACCTTATATACTTCACAAATAAGGCCAAACCTCGAATACTGCTCCCACATCTGGGGTGCAGCTACCGCTTCTACACTCGCTATCCTGGACTCCATTCAAAAGAGAGCTATACGTCTCATCGGTGACCCTACCCTCATCCAAAGGCTGCCATCCCTTGCCCACCGACGTGCCGTTGGTGACCCCTCTCTCTTTTATAGATATCTACACGGGCACTGCTCAGATGAGCTTTCCTCCATAGTTCCCCCACCTGTTGCCCCCAACAGATCTACCAGGGGAACAGAGCGAATGCACCCTTTCACTGTCCAGGTCACCAGACATAGAACATCTTGTTATGCCCGCTCTTTTGTCCCGAGGACTTCCAAGTTGTGGAATTCTTTGCCGGCACATGTTTTTCCTTCTGCTGCGAACCTCCAAACCTTCAAGTCCAGAATTAACAAGTTGCCTTTTTCCTCCTTGTCAACACCCACGGTACGATAGTATTTAGGCTGTAAGCCCTCTTGGTGTGTTGTTAAAATTAAAAAAAATCATTCTCTGTTTCATATGCTGTTTTTTTTTATCCATCTCTGGTAACGTTGCTAAGTTTGTTCTGTTCTTGGTACCATTTTCACGCCTTTCCATCTATAACTACTTTCCCGTAGCCTGCCTATTTTTGTCTGTTTTCCTCTCCTGCTTTCTCCCTAGCGACACTTCTTATTTTAAATTGAATTTCCTTTTCTCTTTTGATCAAGGCTGTGTCAATGTATATGCGATCTTTGTATTTACTTAACTTATTATTATTTTTTAGTATCGTTATTTTGTCAGTCATACCCTCTGTGTCCATCATAAATGTTTTTGTACCTATCTTTCCTACACTTATTAGCTTTAAATCTAAATTTAGCTCTTGCTCAATGAAGTTCTCCACATTTTCCTTAATATTTACATCATCCTCAGCTATGGCAAGTCCAGATAATATCAATTTTCTCTTTTTCTGTTATTTCTCTAATTTTTCCACTTTTTCGTTCTTTCTTTATAACTGCATTTTCTTGTTTAACTTGTTTAATTTGTTTTAGTTGTTCGTGGTATTATCTCTGTGCAATTCTAATCTATTTTATTTCGTTTATCATTTCTGTGATTTGTTGATGAGCTTCCTCATAATTACCATCATCTCATATTCTCTCTGTGCAATTCTAATCTGTTTGATTTCCTTAATCATTTCTGTGATTTGTTGATGAGCTCTCTCATAATTACCATCATCTCATTATCTGTATCCCCCATTATATCTCTACTATGGAGATCTCTTTGTGAGTTTACTTCTTCCAAAATATTCTTCGCTGTCTTCTCTCTTACGCTTATTTTCTATACCGTTACCTGAAGCTGAAATTTTACATGTCAGTTTGTATTACATACATCTGGGGATAAATATCCATTGTGCAAACCCAATTAATTGTAATATACATTTCACAACTTAATAAACAAAACTAAACAGGTCTGAAGAATTTTATCATGTATTAACTATTATCGGACGCGCAAGAATGAACTTACAAATACGAATCCGTGCGTCTTTTACACGTCTCCAATCGGCTCAGTTCGGTAGCTTTCGACTTTCCGATACGCTACGTCCGATTCGAATATTATGCTAAATATAACAGGTTGAAAATAACAGTATGAACTATGAATTATTAAGAATTCGACGTAGACGTAGTAACAGTAGCTGAACCCGTCCGGTGGTGTAGTTGGGTAATGTTTAAAATAAAAAATATTCTTGTATTATGTTTAAAACAATTAATAAATTTTTTATTAAAAAAATGATGGAGGTTTTTTTTTGGGTATTCATCACTAATAATAATTTGGTAAAAAATTCAACAATGCAGAATTTCTTTTAAATTTTATTTACTAATTAAGTATTAGTTAAGCATTGAGCTTGAAAACCTCTATAGCCATATTTTCCTTGAAAATGAGAGCTATATGAAATAAATGAATTATTGTAAGCAAAAAATAAAATAAATATTTTTTTTTAAATTAAAACTAATTTTTTTCTCTTTACCTATAGGGCGAAGTGTGTCTGGTTTCAACTATACCGGGTACAGGGAATATTTTTATAATTTCATTAAAATTGGTACTGTTTCTGAGATTTTTTAAGCTTCAGCGATTCTTTATTTTGCAGTAGTAATAAAAAAAGATGTTTAAAATCGGACCTATTTCTTAGATTTCCAAAGTGAAAAGTAAAAAGGAATATTGATTTATTAGTTACATAAGGCAAAGAAGAATGAGCAAAAAACTACCTAATATAATATAATACCTAAGGACTCATGTTAAAGCATAACTACATTTGTATACATATCAGTTTTTTCTTAAAACAAAAATGCCATCTGCATATCGAGTTATCTAATGAAGATTGAGTTTACGTCAACGACTATGTGATTATTTTTTTATATAAGCGGTGACCTGATTTTATTTTTACAGTGATATAGTTCATTTTTAATAATTTTCACTTGATACATATACAGCCTTTCACATATTGAAAAATTAAGAACGAATTTTTTAGCGTCAATAAATGTCAGAAGTGAAGGAAACTTAGCTTACTTTTTACAAGCATTACTTGTAATATTAATAAAATGAGGTAATATAAAAGGTGTTCCATTTGAATAATGAAAGTTGATGGAGTTTCCGCAAAACCGGAAGCTCCAACATGCTGCACTTCTCATAAAATTTCGGTAAAGAAATTTGCCTTTATTCTGCAGATATGGTTCTTTATTACATTACGCTTTTATTTTTTGCCAGAAGGATCTCTAGTTACATTTTCGATTCTCGGTTCACCGCGGGTGAATCTCGGGTCATCTTAATCAGTACGCTTCTAAAAACTGTGCAAACAACGAACCGCTTTTGCCTAGAAATGGAGATCCACTTAAATGGTGAAAAATTCATTCTTATGAATATCCACTTTTCAGTAAAATGGTGAAGGAGAAGTTTGGGACTGTCGCTACGTCTGTTGATTCAACGTAGCTAGTTTCAGTGCAACAGAAACAGATGCGACAACAGAAACAGATACGACTCCGAGTTCTAGTGTAAAGCGCAACAGCATCCCCTCCCCTGTACCTGTTATTTGTATATATCCATAACAGATTGTTACTGTTGCGGCTCGACAACAGTTAAAAAATAACAGACTGTTAAATAACAACCCATCACTAAATTTTACAGTATGTACTGAAGAAGTGAACGAAGAACCCTGGGAGTCAAACCCAGTACCCTTCGGTTCAGAGGCACGCGGTCTTACCACTAGACCACCGAGGCTCTCTCTTTCTCTCTCTCTCTCTCTCTCTCTCTCTCTCTCTCTCTCTAAGCCTAAATCCAATTTTACGGATAAATAAATAAATACAATTACTCTTGGCGATTGTTCAGTTTCCACAATAATAATAAATCTGCTCTTGACACTGGTGGTGTCACTAACTATTATAAATGACAGTAAATAGCTTTTGCATTTCAGATTTCACTGAAGTCGGTATGGGACCAACCATCAGAAGAATTTCATAGGATATCAAAATCATTCTTGGCTTTAAGATGTGTTTTTATTATATGGGCTTTAGGGGCACTCTGCATTGGCACCATTATTAAGACTACCTTAACAATATCTCTTATTGCTACAACTTATGATGAAGCTGATTCTATTGCAGAACTGGTTGACTGGGGATATACCTTTATGGTAGGTTAAATGAGTTTTAACCATGATATAATTATAATACTGCAGACTATATACTTTTTCGTTTTTTAGATCCATGACTTTCGCATTGAAGAAATGCTGCTCAATTCTAGCAATTATAAGCACCGTAAGGTGGTCATGGAACTTATGGAAAATGATCTTGGTGACTGTGATGCTATTGCTTATATATTTAATGGTCACTATGCTTACATCTCAGATGAACCGATGACACAGCATTTGGTAACTATGCGCTAGTTAACACATGGTTTCCTATTTCTTAACCAGCATTCACATAAAGGTTCTACATTGAGGCTAAGCTGGAACAATATTAATTGTTCATTGATTGTTGTTGCCCTTACTTGGTGAAACTTGTCCATACTACATACAGACTTGGAGACTACTTCTCTGGCTTCACAGTGAAGCCAGATAAGTAGCCTCCAAGTCTGTATGTAATATTAAATGTAAAAATACAAAATTTTCTACTTAAGTGTTACACACGAAAAGGCCGTGCATAGCTATTTAGAGTATATATATATATATATATATATATATATATATATATATATATATATATATATATATATATATATATATATATATTCATTAAGAAAATTCACTAATAAGGTCGCCGCCTATAATGGCAACTGGTCCAAGCTGTTTCATTAGATTGGCATAATATCTACTACAAAGAGAAATTCAAGGGGGTCTGTACACCGTATTTTTACCATCTTTACTGATAGAGATAGCACAGCATTATAAATTTTCATCGAAATTAAAATTAAGGTTTATATTGCTAAATGAAATTTTATCTGATATTATTATTGCTGCACCACCCGCTGCGAGTGTGCGGTCTCTTCTAACTATATTATAACCTGGAATGCATACCAGCTGATGCGGTTTGTACCACGTTTTGCTAATAAGAGCAACATCATATTTAGTTGGTTCACTTAGTTTCTTAAGGAACAAATCATTATTAATCGCTGACCTAGAATTCCATTGTACTATCCGTAAATTTACCATTAGGTTGCGTAACTGAATTATTTAATAGCGTATCGTCAATGATCTTATTTATATATTTCCCCCTGTGGGTCCGGGGACTAACTAAAAGAATCGGCCCATGGTAATTCCTGCCTGTCGTACGAGGCGACTAATCGGGGTCAAGCAGGTGGTAGTGGAATTTTCCTTTACGTGATAGTAAAGAATTTTTTCACGCTGGAGGAGGTACCACCCCCTACATCAAGGGGCCTGTGAAGTCCCAACGGATGTTTCCGGTTCTGGTGTATGAGTCGGTTTCCCTTATAAGCAAAAATGATGATGGCTCCTTCTTGTACAAAAAATTCCGGAGGTAAAATACCCCTCCATTCGGATCTCAGGGAGAGGGGTGTACAGGGGGTACCAACATCAAGATTTAACCTACCTTTCTCGAATATATTTGGCCTGAGCTCCGGCTACCATTTTCTCTAGGTTAATAGGCCCCAACTCCTCTTTCTCACGGAAACCCAACTCAGTGCCAAAACCGCCACTAGTCACCTTAATTTCCCGGGGTATTAGCTCCTTGCTTCCTTCAGATTGCATGGAGGCGTGTGCGCATACGTCCGTAGTAATTTACCCTGCACCAGACTTCCCAATTTAGAAGCCGGAAGAAAAGACATATTATGGATAAAACTCTCTCTCAGGGCTGCAACTAAATTCATCTGTTGCATTTACCGGTCACCTTCTGACAACAACTTTGTCCAGCTCTTCGACTACCTTTCTGAAAAAAACCGACGATCTGATTTCTGAATATCCTTCCTCCGAGGTCACCGTTCTTGGTGACTTCAATGTCCATAATAAGCAATGGCTAGGATCTTCAAAAACTGATCCAAAAGGGAGAGCAGCGGAGGCCTTTCTAGTCAGCAATTCTTTAGCCAATATGGTTCAGCAACCTACCTACTTTCCTTGGATCCCAACACACAGCTCAAATCCCTCAAAATCTTACTACAAAACCTGAATGCTATAATATATCAGTCACCGCTCAGATCACGGCATGGTCACTGCTTCCTGCGCAATGCAGCCCAAGGTCACACAGTCATCACACCCACGTATCGTTTGGCACTACAACTCCGCGAACTAGGACAAAATGCGGGATTAATTTTCCTCATTTTCATGGACGTCTGTCTGCTTCTCTCATCCTGACCCCTCTGATATCTCACAAAACGTCACCGAAATTATCCAAGCTGGCATGGAATTATTTATTCCACGTACACAGAAAACCTCTTCAGCCACTCAAAAGCCCTCGTTCTCTAAATCCTGCGAAAAGGCCAGACTTGAAAAGGTCAAAGTTCATAAAACGCTTCTACACAATCCCAGTCAAGAAAATCGTCAAGCATTTAACGACGCAAAAAACCGCTATGTCCGCATTCTTTCTGAGGCAAAAAACTCGTTTAATAATCACATCAAAAACAAAGTCCTCTCAAGCTCCAAGGGCAGTAAACCATTCTGGACTCTTGCTAAATCTATTGGAAATACTTTCTGCAAGAGCATGTTGCCACCTCTTGTTTCAGGGGATGAAATTGTTTCTACCGCCCTGGGCAAGGCTGAACTTTTTGCCTCGTTGTTCGTAGGCAATTATACTCTCAACCCACCTCCAAATGTTCAACCACCAACAGTCCCCAATGTCGCGCATAAAATGACGGATATCATTTTCGAAACTAGAATGGTAATAAATATGCTCTCTTCTCTTAATACCAGGAAAGCCTTTGGCCTTTGGCCTTGACGAGATCCCAGCAATTATTCTCAAAAAATGCGCACCAGAACTTGCTCCTGTCCTGACTCGTCTGTTTCAGACATCTTACAATAGAGGAATATTCCTAGTAACTGGAAAACTGCTCGAGTACAACCCGTCCCCAAGAGAGAATCCAAAGCGCATCTTAGCAACTACAGGCCTATTTCTCTCCTTTCAGTCGTCTCTAAAGTGATGGAAAAGTATAAACCAAATTACTAGAATTTCTTGAAAAACACAGTCTAATCCACGAGAGACAGTATGGATTCCGTCAGCGCAAATCAACTGCCGACCCCCTTTCCTTTGTCACCCATTCTTGGAACAAGTCTGTGGAACTACACAGTGAATCCCAGATTGTCGCTCTAGACCTATCCAAAGCATTCGACCAGGTCTGGCGCGCAGTGTCGCCAGGGATTTCTAGCATAACTATGTTAATTCACCAAAGTTAAATTGAATGTAATACCAAATACTATATAATGACAATACGGGACACTCCTATGCTTAATCATTGGTGATATTTGTAACAAGTATACTAGCGCCACCTCGCGTGAAGTACTGACAACTGAGCGGGTAATGTGAATTGTATATTGACCTGCATATTCTTAATTTATACATTTGGTTTATTATAGATGAATATGTATAAAATCTTGTACATGACAAAACAGTGAACATTTTCTGATTATATAGTTATAAATCGAATTTGTATCAACAATCAGCTTTAAACCTAAATGAATTTAGCATGATTAATTTTGCAAATTTCTCTTACCCATAATCTTATTTCATCATAATTTAAAGTACTATCTTGAAACCGTCGTTAAACTACTCTTTCAAGGGTATGTATAGGAATATACTGAAAGCTGTTTCTGAGAATATTAAGTTACAATCTGTACTTACCTATAAATAATTGTTCTAGGAATAAATGGTAGCACAGTACTCAATTTGATATATATCTACATTAAAACTGTCTTATTAATCTAATATTTTTAAATATGTAACTGATATACTTAGTACATAATTAAGAAATTGTGCAGATGAAAGGTGATACTAACTCTTATTTCCGTGAATAAATTATTATAGGGCTGAATCTGCTAATTCTACTTGTCTCTTTAAAAACTTGTCTTGGGAAGATAATTTAAAGCCTTTACCAAGTAAAATAATTTTAAATGTGAAAAAATGTGACAAGGTATGCCATACTGAAATAAAAAAGGACACAGAAGGAGATAGAAAAACAGTTTCCTTATATCAGTTATTATTAATGCAAAAGTTTTTTCGCCTTCATATTTCTTTTTTTTTTTAGGAGGACAAGTTATGATTAAACCCTTTTAACCATCCGTTTACGAAGTTTATCTATAAATAGGTACATGTTGGTAAATATTACACAATAAATTATCTTCTGCGAACTGTACATATTGGCATAAAAGTGTCAACGGTCAAAACGGGTCTAGGCAGCGAGTTTTCATTTTTGTTTTATTGGTATTAATGAATAAAACTCTCGCTAAGTGAAGATTGTAACCTGCGATGAGCACTGATAAGCACACTTGGAAAACCCAAATCACAACAACACATTAAAAAAAAACTGAATATCGTTTCACTAACCAAGTTAGCGTCATCAGAGGATAAATATTTCCTAAGAATAATTATAACAATTATTCATTCTCTGATGACGCTAACTTGGTTAGTTAACGCATCGTCAGGTTTTCTAAAATGTGCTGTAATGATTTCGCTGTATACAAATGTAAATATTACACATTAATTAGAAAGTTTGAAATAACTAACTTTGCCTCACTTGTACCAGTAGTATATAGACGCAGTTATGCATGTGTGGTAATCCTAAACACTTAGACTTGTTAAAATTCACTAAAATAGAGACTTGTCACATATCTGCTTACATCTTATTAACTTAGAAAAACAGCCATTATCCGGGAGTAAGTAATTAAGGCCTACTTAGCTTCCGAAACCTCTACGGAAAATATAAGCAATTAACCCCTTGCTTATAGTTTTCTCCACTAAGTTACCCTAGGACCCGGCTGTTATTTAACAGTACTTTTTGATATGCTACGAGGGCCTTTGCAGTAGCCTTCACAGGGATCTCACCTCGTCCTGTTTATAGGGAACAAAGGTGGCGTCCGAGGAAAAGTAATCAAACAATATCTCAGAGTCTGTTTGTGAGTGGCAGTTTAAGTCACGCCCGAAAGGCAGATTGTTAGCAACCGTCGGGTATCTGCTTAGCAAAAATTCGTCATAACCTTCTTAATGCCGACACACTAAAACACTTACAAAAGTCGATTTACTGTGAACCAGCTGCCACAATAAAGGCTCTAATCATTTTAAGATTTCTGGTCTAGGAGCCAATCATAGAGCTTCGCGTCGGAGTGCTACCGCAGGAAAACAGCTTGATAACACAATATTAGCTAGAAGGGATATATTTTAAGGAGACTTGATAACTCCACTGCGATTATATCTCGGAGTGAACCCATTATCACACTCATCTGCTTTATATTTTTGATCTTAACCTAATGACATGTGCAAAGAACCATCTACAACAAATTCTTTAAATCATCGAAGTGTTTGTCTTTATTATTATTGACATGCCATTAGGGCCTAACAAACTTCGCACCTTATCAAAAAAGAGATACAACCAGGAGTATATAAAAACTCTAGACGCAGCAAGTACGTTATGGTAGTGAATTTTCATAAGAATTGTACACTATTAGTAAGATATATTATTAAAACTAATTCTTTAAATTTAAATGGACCTTGGAGATCGGTTTTAGAATCCCAGTTAGCGATTATTTGCAAAAAAATGTATTTTATATAGAGCTACTAAATTAAAATTTGGTCTTAGATATAATATGTAAGTACTGCAAGTGCCTTCAAAAATTGTGTTAATGATTTCATTAAAGTGACAAACGCTTTTCAGAAAAAAATAATTATTTGCAAAGGGAATGTACCTGTCGAATTATAAATATGACAGGTATTTTTCCATATTGATTGCTTGGATGGTTTTGTTTTAGTCAACCCATCGGTTTTTTCAAACAATAAACAACAAAAAAGGTTTTTTTATGTTATGGTAGAAAATTTTCGTAAAAATATTTCAAATCCGATAGCTCAATAAATTTCCCATTAAGCCAGAATCTTCAATCTTGAACCTTAGTAACACCTATGTAAACGCACGTGGGTAATAAATTAAAGAAAAATAACATATTGCGCTTCGTTTTGTTTTGAAAAACCTTTTTTGTTGTTTATTGTTTGTAAAGCTGGATGGGTTGACTAAAACAAAACCATCCAAATAATTAACAAGGAAAATACCTGTCATATTTATAATTTGACAGGTACATTCCCTTTGTAAATAATTAATTGTTTTCTGAAAAACTTTTGTAACTTTAATGAAATTTGTAACACAATTTTTTAAAGTCACTTGCAGTATTTACATATTATATCTAAGACCAAATTTGAATTTAGTAGCTCCATATAGAACATAATTTTTTCAAATAATCCCTAACTAGGACCCTAAAACTGATCTCAAAGGTCCATTTAAATTTAAAGAATTAGTTTTAATAGTATATCTTACTAACAATGTACAATTCTTATGAAAATTCACTACTATAACGCACTTGCTGCGTCCCGAAATTTTCGTGATACTGGAACCAATAAGTATAAGTTAGTATTTGTTTCACTTGTCAGGTTATTAAAAATATTGAGAACTATAAAAGCTTAACCGATTTCCGTTTCACGGGAATACGGGGAAAAGCAGAAAAGTAGTTTCTAGGGTTAACACGTTTAATACAACTATTTTAAACTTAACCACAAGTGCACAGTGATGCAATAACAACTAAAATGAATGGTACTCCCATTTGTAAGGGGGTCATTACTACTGGAGTTTATTAAGTGCTTCCGGGGTCACGGCACGGACGGCGAGGCGCGCACTTCTCCGGGGCGGCGTTCGTTGTACCACTACTTCTGACTGCCAGCGGGGTGGTTCCAAGCAGGCGTTGGGAGAAGCGTAGTTGCCACGTCTATGTTGGGATGTTACAGAACACAAATAACGATAAGCATGTGCTACTTGCATTTGATCAACAATTGTGTTAAAACTTTAGGACCAAATCAAAAGAACACTTTTTAATAACAACTCTAGCATAATATGTAGAGATATAACAATAAAGAGCTTTATAACAACAAACGTGGCTAGTCGCTAACACTTCATGTAAGGATGCTTTGCAAAATAAAACCATAAACAATAATACGAATCTTCGAATGTTTTGAGGTTAGATTGATATTTAAAAGTGAATATATTTCTGGATTATGGATTATAATGCTACTGGCGCTGAAGCGTCGGAAATTAGTACTGAACTTATAGTTTTAAACTATTTCATTGACGCGAAACTTCTATTTGGTTACCTATTCTGTAATATACCAAAACATGTCAGTTTTAATAAACGTAAAAACACGGTGAGTGTCTCGCGTTTCGGCGTCGGCAATCGGCGCTCCCGTTTCGCGATGACAATTGGCCTACCATGCAGCGGTGTCAGATTAAGTAAATTAGAAATTATTGGTAACTCAATATTTATTAATATTAAGCCAAATTTATTGGATGGATTAATTTTTTGACGAACTTTTATTTGTCATAAATAAGTACCAATATGTGTTATTAGTATATGTTTTAGATTTTAAGATTCAAATGAAATTTTATTAAATGTGACAACCCGGCTCCTTTATATTTCAAAAAATATTGCGTTTTCAACGTTTTATTTCATTTTTTTCTAAGAAAAATTAGACGCACGGCGCCCATCTACGAACTCATCCAAGCCATTAACTAAATCAAGTTAATTCCCAAATTTGGTCGAAATCGGTCAAGTATTTTTTGAATTAGCGGTTGGATATATATATATATATATATATATATATATATATATATATATATATATATATATATATATATATATATATATATATATATATATATATATATATATATACAGGGTAGCCCATTATTCTGGGATTCCTCGATATCTCCTAAGCTATTCAAGTTACTAAAAAAATTTAAAAACAAAGGTTGCTTTGTTTTAGAAGCTGTATAACCTAAAATTATTTTAAACTATACAGCATGTCCCATAAGTCACCGGCAGCATACAACTTTGATATTTTAAATGGAACACCGTATATATTATTACATATTTAGATCCTACGTAATTTCAATCTTACTTTATGTAAGGTACTATATGTTATAAATCAATAGTTTTTGAGTTATTCAATTTTTTCAAAAAATTTTAACACTTGCACAGGTTTGCAAAAAACCTAATTCTTCCTCTGCAAACAAAGATATCAATATGTTTCTTGTTGTAAGCTTAAGCTCAATATTCCTTAACTACGGGTAAAATGTTATATTTTGATTTGCAATATACATGGTGTTTATCTAGACTGTTCACTTTGCCATATTTCACACGCTAAAAACTAATTTTTTTCAAATGAAACACCCTATATATTTTTTCTGAATCTTATAAAGAATTCAATTCTGCATCGATCTATGGTGCATACTATACACCTATTACGTATAGTTTTAAGGTTAAAATCAACTCTTTATTTTATTGGGTCGAATTAAATAGAGTCTCTAATTAATTAGTCAATTTGGCAAACAAATACTATCAAAATATATTCTTATAGATAGTTGAACCTGTAATAACTTACTCTTTCAGGTCAAACAGGTTTTAATAATAATCTATAACAGCAAAGAAGATCTTAAGATATTGTATGTGTCTTATAGGAGTTGCTTTAAATTTAACAAAAAATTAAGATTATAATGTGAATAGTTTATTTACTAGAATTTCCGTCGTTTTATTGGATAACAAAATGCTTCGAAGGCCTATTATTTTTGATTAAGGTAAGGTCAACTGAAAAAGATAGATGGGTTGTAAATGAATTAATAAATCATAATACGTAGGCTATGACACTTGAGAAATTAAAATATTCTGACAGAAACAATAAACTGACAAAAAGTTCTTGTGTTGTTAATTGTACTTAAGTACGCGTGCATATTAGAATCAATTTCAGTAAAGAAGAGCTTGCAGATATGGTGTTTATATTAGGAGAGTGCCATATGAACTGTTTTCTGACTTCAAGGGTTTACAGAAAGCGGTATCCAGAAATTAGATCGCCGAAAAAACTGCATTTCAATAATGGAAGCAAGTATTTGAGGAAACCAATAACTTTTGTTACAATAAACATAAAGGAACTAACTCTGTATTAACTGAAGCTGTACAGGAATATGTATTGCTGGCTGTAATAGAAGAACCTCAAAGAAACGCCAACGATGTGAGTGAGTACTTAGAAATTCCTAGAACATCAGTACAAAGAATAATTAAAACGAACAAGTATCATCCCTACTGTATATGTGTCACCCAATATTTAAGTGATCAGGACCACCTGCTAAAGGTTACATTTGCTTTATGGGCACTCAAAAAGCGAATACAAATGTCAGTTTCTTTGATAAAGTATTATTCACTGACGAATGTACATTTCATAGCAATGGTTTGTTAAATAGACACAACTATCATCATTATGCGGTAGAAAATCCCCACGTAACACTGGCAATTGATAACCAGCATAGATGGACCATAAATGTATGGGCTGGTATTTTTTAGCACTACCTTATTAGACCACACTTCTTTGAGGAACGTTTTACTTGTGCCCAGTATTTAGAATTATTAAGAACTATTCTTCCCGATCTGGTAGAAGACATTCCTTTGGAAATAAGGCGAGACATGTGGTTTCAGCATGATGGGGCTCCAGTGCATTTCACTCGACTTATTATTCAATTCCTAAATGAAAAGTACCAAAATAAATGGATTGGCTGAGGAGGTATGACTCTGTGGCCGGCGAGATCACCTGATATTAGTAAATTAGACTTTTTTCTTTGGGGTTTTCTGAAAAATTCAGTTTATAATATACCTGTAACAACACGAGAAGACATGTACCAGCGCATAAGCAATGCCTTTTTGCTAGTGACTGCAGAAATGTTGTCGAATGTAGGATGCAATTTCATTAAGAGATTAAATCTTTGTGTACAGCATAATGGAAATGCATTTGAGCCTTTTGTTAATAAATTTTTTGTTGAATATTACATTATTATATTGACTATTATTTAATTATTAGTGTTTACTAGTTTAAATAATTTAATTATGAGTGATATTTTCCCATAAACTCCATATTTAATTGTTTAACATATTTAATAGAATACTTGAAGACAATCTAATATAGTAGTTTTATATAACATATATTACTCCGAGAATACGATCTTTTATACCATCTTTTTCCTTAATAAAAGGTAAGTTCATAAGCTTGTTTACTAAAATAGGCCTTCGAGGCATTGAGTTATCTAATAATAATAATAATAATAATAATAATAATAATAATAATAATAATAATAATAATAATAATAATAATAATAATAATAATAATAATAATAATAATAATAATAATAATAATAATAATAATAATAATAATAATAATAATAAATTTACTAAATAATGTCAAAGCCTACTAATTAATTATATATATAATAATTCGACCCAATAAAATAAATAGTTGCTTCTAACCTTAAAACTATATGTAATAGGTGTATAGTATGCACCATACATCGATGCAGAATTGAATTCTCTATAAGATTCAGAAAAAATATACAGGGTGTTTCATTTGAAAAAAATAAGTTTTTAGCGTCTGAAATATGACAAAACGAACAGTCTAGATAAACACCCTGTATATTGCAAATCAAAATATAACATTTTACCCGTAGTTAAGGAATATTGAGCTTAAGCTTACAATAAGAAACATATTGATATCTTTGTTTGCAGAGGAAGAATTAGGTTTTTTGCAAACCTGTGCAAGTGTTAAAATTTTTTGAAAAAATTGAATAACTCAAAAACTATTGATTTATAACATATAGTACCTTATATAAAGTAAGATTGAAATTACGTAGGATCTAAATATGTAATAATATATAGGGTGTTCCATTTAAAATATCAAAGTTGCATGCTGGCGGTGACTTATGGGACATGCTGTATAGTTTAAAATAATTTTAGGTCATACAGATTCTAAAACAAAGCAACCTTTGTTTTTAATTTTTTTTGATAACTTGAATAGCTTAGGAGATATCGAGGAATCCCAGAATAATGGGCTACCCTGTATATATATATATATATATATATATATATATATATATATATATATATATATATATATATATATAAACATATAAAAATTGAAACTGAGCCAGGATATGGGTTCTAGAGGCCCTAATTCGCTCTCATTTGAAATTTTTTTCCAAAAGTCTTACCATCGATACCTCTCTATTAGTGAATGAAAATTCACTAAAAGCAGAATGGTCAGCTACCTTAATGAATGTAAAACTATGTTATCAATACTTGCCAATAACAGAATGCGAGGAAAAGAAACCATCCAGTAACGAAAACCGAACTGACAAATTCATTTACCTACTGAGTAAAATAGGTGGTTTGAACACATCTAAACAGCAAAAACCTGACTAAAGCTCTTAATACACAATGCATGTTCTGCACTCAATAATTGTTCATTTGGAATAGTGGATTGGAGTAAAACAAAAATCAAAAGTTTACGACAAAAGTTACAAACACACCTAGCCAAATCCAAAAACGTTACCTCTGTATTGCACATGTAGTCCTACCTAGACACTGAGGGATTGTTGGATATGATTTAACAATTTTTCTTTAATCAAAAAGAGATTATGGCTGCGGCAATGTATCATTCGCACAATAGCATATTTAACGATTGGACCAAACAATATTTAACCTGCTTATATATTTATTTCGCCAGGCGCTTACTTCTGAGCTGCACCGTAAGTAAATCGACTTTACCTTGGTTCATCACTATACAAAATACCCCGAACAACCCGAGAACCACAGCAAAATAATAAGAATAATAATAAAAACTATGCAGAAAGCAGCGATTCTTTCGTCATCGTACATTGTCAAGAAAATCCTATCCTTGTAATAATACAAAAAGACAAGGTTATACTTATCACTGCGATCTCCAATTAGATATGTAAGAACGTGCTGCAAATCCCTTGTTCTACGTCAAACCCTTTCAATTGATACCCATATCAAGAAGGTTGTGAATAAAAACGTAATTCGACATCTTGGAGCGTCCGCTATATTGGGTTTAGAATCATATTACATAGTATATCGCATTTCACTCGTCAAACCATCACATTGGATCTTTTTTTGCCAGGTGAGGAAACTTATGTTCTTACCTCTGCGCTCGGATTCCATCGCGACAGAGTACTATAGGTGTAAGTATCTGCCTACCCACCAAACCTCACCTCATATCTCTACCGGACCCAATTTGCGTAAGTAGGCTGTTTTTACAATTTGCCTCTTTTTAATCCGCTCGTTGTCTCTCCTCTACTTCTTCAGTTCTTAGGACATTTTGGACGTCGCTGTGGATCTTTTTCCATTTTTCATAATCTTCCATCGTGATTTCAAGGATGTTATACATGGTCAGGTCAGTCTTCATCTCATCTTGCGCAGTCAAATATTGTATGTGTTGCCGTTTCTGCCATCCCACCGTACAAACAAGCATCTGTTTCTGTTTTTCCTATCCGGCTTATATATTCTTTGGGGAGAGAAGTCCTGTGAGCATTTGCGTCAGGGAATAATCAGTTTTTCTGTGCTTGCATTCAACCCATTTCTTCAGATCTGTAAGAAGCTGCTTGGTCCATTAAGTGACGTTGGTTGTGTTATCTCACATCGACTGCCATTTTTGCACAGTGCTGGGCCTCTCCTCTGATTTAGCTTTCGGTGTGTTTCCGTCTATTCTGTGATATAGTCTTCATCTTTCCTCTACCGTTAGCTCGATTGATGCAATTCCTGCAACCACTTGTACTGCCCTTACGGACAGAGTGCAGTATGCGCTTGTAACTCTTACCAACATTCTACGTTAGACTTTTGTAACTTGTCTTTAATATGTCTCTTTTTTCAGATGTTCGGACCAGATAGGTGATCAATATGGAAGAATTGATTGGACCACGTTATACATCATCTCCCTCTTTTTGAATCCGGGGCCTCTTATATTTGCTGTTATTTTAATCAATGCGGCCACCTTTCTTCTGCTCTTTGTATTGCTGTTTTTATGTGTCGTCCAAAGTTAAGATTTTATCCTATGGTTATACCCGAATATGCAAGATTTTATTAGGGTGCTCTCTCTACTCCCACACATAAACCTGACTTTGTTCTTTGCTCTTCCTCCACCAAGTATAACTGGTTCAGTTTCTTGAGGGGCTAACTCTAATTCGTTGTTGTTCAGCCACTTGTGGATCTGCAGTAGTGCTTCATTTTCATTCCATTCCAGCTCTTCCTTGGTTTTCGCCGTGATGATAACTGCCAGGTCACCCGCATAGGCAGCGTGGTCACTCCTTCTGGTGTTATTACGTTTAGCATCATATATATTCCAGAGGCTGGGTCCCAGGACCAACCCCTGCGGCACTTCCGTTGTAATTTCCAGACGGACATTTTTATACATCTGTAAGGATCCATCTTCTAAGTAGTTGTCAATGGTATGTTACAGATAATTTTCTATGCCTCTTGTTTCGAGGTTTAGGATTATTTTATCCCATGAAGTTGTGTTAAATGAGTTTTTATATCGAGAGTTATAAGCGTCACTCATTTGTCATTTGTTTGTTCTCTAACTATATCTACCATTCTACCCAGTGCCTGGATGGTTAATTTGCCTTTACGGAATCAGAGTTGGCGATCTGAGAAGCTTTTTCTCAAGCCTGTCACTTAGTAAGCTCTCATAAACTTTACTAATTGAGTTCAATAAACAGGGGGGTCTGAACTTTATTCCCTTTATTTTGCATTTCCGTATTTAGACCAAGTAAGCTTTTTCCATTCTTTAGGAAATCTTCTTTCTCTAAGAAGGGCGTTTAGTCGATGCAGTATCACCGCTGGCTTGATTTCGCCAAACACTTAGATGACATCCATTGGGATGCCGTCAAGGCCCGGTGCCTATCTATTCTTTATCTTTGCTAGTACGTTCTCTAGGTCTTCTCTTGTAAACGGTATTCTGCAGATGGAGAGGGTTTTTTCCAGGCCTGAATTTTCATTGGAAATAAATCCTTCGATATTCTGATTTTTTGCTCCATAGCCAGTTTAAACGGTGCACTCCCAACCAGCCTCTTTGTTACTATCATATACCCCTTTCCCCAGATATCATCCTCGAGCTTTTACATAAGCTATTTCAGTGCTGTCTTGTCAGTTTATTTGTTAGAAGTTGTAGCTCATTTTTACATTTTTCAAATTCATGGAGAGTTTAGTCTGCCTCCATATCACTTCTTAGGATTCCCCCACCTATCCTTGTAGCAATTTCTCGTAGTCTGGGGCATCCGTTTATCTTTCTCGCAAGATCGTCGGTCCACCAGAAGTGTGTTTGTAATTTTTCGATTTTTGTTTGGATGGCTCTTTATATCTCACTCATAGCTTGGTGTAATTTCGCCATGGACTCCACGCCGGCAAAATTTTTTTAAGTTGCCAGTTATTTAAGCAGTTTCCAGTTGCGGGTCCAGCCTTTGTCGCTTTTGTCCTTAGCCTTATGTCCCTGCGTTGCTATATCAAAACCAACGTATCGTATCTATATTCAGTAAGTCTCATCGTCCAGCAACTCCCAAGTTCTAATTGTCCTTTGTATCTTATTTGTCGAACATGTGACGTTGATGAAAGATTCAGTTTGACCTCTGACAAAAGTTTCTTTCCTGCTATCGTTCAAAACAATTAAGTTCGGAGTGGATAACCAGTCTGACCAATACCCTTCTCTCTTTTCCTGAAAAGGTGATCCACAGATAAAAGATTTGGCATTTATATCGCCTATGACTATTTTTTTCTCCTGCTTTTCTTCTGACATCGTTCATGATGGCGTCTCCTATCCTTCTATATTCTTTGAATTGTATAGTTGGGGAGATATATAGACAATATAGTTGGAAACTGCTCAACCTGACCCCTATATCGCCATCCTCTAGACTTACTTCTGCTACTTCTTCCTTCCTATTTATGGGTAGAATCGCCACATCTACTCTTTTGTCCTTGATCCACCGTTGATTTTCTACGATTCTTCTATTTGGCTCGCCCACTACGAGGATATCCAGGTTTTGTTCTATAGCGGTTGCTTAGGCTACGTCGTGTGAAACACTTGCTCTTCTCAGGTTTCTTTGTAGTATATTAATTGACATAATTAGTTATGTGATCCACAGTTGATTAGTCTTCTGTATTAAGGATACTTTGTCTGATCCCTTCTATGACTTTCCTTCTTGCATAAAATGCAGAAAGGAAAGTTATTACACTTCCTAGCCTAATATCCAGCCTTTTGGTACTTTTTTTATGTAACCATAATGGTGACATCTAAAGCACCATTGCAGGTTGATCCTCTTTCTAACCCTACATTGGATGAATCCGTTCCTCATTTTCCCTCTTTTCACTATCTGGGTGGCATGTTCCGTCACACAATATTAGATATACTATAGGTATAGTATACCGTATTGTCAGCGGACTTCTAACCTCAATGTCAAAAGTTTTAGCTTAATTAGAACTAGTCTAAATTTTGATTGCACAATTTTTCCGCAGCAGAAAACGTAGGCAAATAAAATCCTTATAACAAAAAAGGGCACCACTTATAACCCAACCAAAACCGGTTCCTTTACATTCACCGACAATGGGCATGGATGCAAAATGATAATGTTTTGTATCCTCCTACTATGTCGAAGAGCATAACTATTGGACAATTGATAGTCTCTTTATTAATCTTATTTTTAAAGGGGTAGACATTGATCCAATCAAATCCATAGCAGGTGGTAGTGGAATTTTCCTTTACGTAATAGTAAAGGATTTTTTCACGCCCGAGGAGGTACCACCCCATACATCAAGGGGCCGGTGAAGTCCCAACGGACGTTTCCGGTTCTGGTGTATGAGTCGGTTTCCCTTATAAACAAAGTGATAAAGGCTCCTCTTTGTACAAAATATTCCGGAGGCAAAATACCCCTCCATTCGGATCTCCGGGAGAGGGGTGTACAGGGGGCGCCAACATCAAGATTTAACATATCCTTTTCGAATATATGTGGCTTAAATTCTAACCTGAGCTCCGTCCACCATTTCCTCCAGGCTAACAGGCCCCAACTCCTCTTCCTCACCGAAACCCAAATCAGTGCCAAAACAGCCACTAATCACCTTAATTTCCCGGGGTATGAGCTCCTTACTTCCTTTAGATTGCATGGAGGCGTGTGCGCATACGTCCGTAGCAATCTACCCTGCACCAGACTCCCCAATTTAGAAGCTGGAAGAAAAGATATACTATGAATAAAACTTTCTCTCAGATCTGCAACTAAATTCATCTGTTGCATTTACCGGTCACCTTCTGACAACAACTTTGTCCAGCTCTTTGACTACCTTTCTGAAAAAACCGACTATCTGATTTCTGAATATCCTTCCTCCGAGGTCACTATTCTTGGTGATTTCAATGTCCATAATAAGGAATGGCTAGGATCTTCAAAAACCGATCCACAAGGGAGAGCAGCGGAGGCCTTTGCAGTCAGCAATTCTTTAGCCAATATGGTTCAACAACCTACTTACTTTCCTCGTATCCCAACACACAGCTCAAATCCCTTGGATCTCCTTCTTACTACCCAACCTGAATGCTATAAGATATCAGTCACCCCCCCCCCTGGACGCTCAGACCACGGCATGGTCACTGCTTCCTGCGCAATGCAACCCGAGGTCACACAGTCATCACACCCACGTATCGTTTGGCACTACAACTCCGCAAACTGGGACGAAATGCGGGATTACTTTTCCTCATTTCCATGGGCGTCTGTCTGCTTCTCTCATCCTGACCCCTCTGATATCTCACAAAACGTCACCGAAATTATCCAAGCTGGCATGGAATTATTTATCCCACGTACACAGAAAACTTCTTCAGCCACTCAAAAGCCCTGGTTCTCTAAATTGAAAAGGTCAAAGCTCACAAAACGCTTCTACACAATCCCAGTCAAGAAAATCGTCAAGCATTTAACGACGCAAGAAACCGCTATGTCCGCATTCTTTCTGAGGCAAAAAACACTCGTTTAATAACCACATCAAAAACAAAGTCCTCTTAAGCTCCAACGGCGGCAAACCCTTCTAGACTCTTGCTAAATCTATTGGGAATAATTTCTGCAAAAGCACGTTCCCACCTCTTGTCCCAGGGGATGAAATTGTTTCTACCGCCCTGGGCAAGGCTGAACTTTTTGCTTCTTTGTTCGCCGGCAATTCTACTCTCAACCCACCTCCAAATGTTCAACCACCAACAATCCCCAATGTCGCGCATAAAATGACGGATATCATTTTCAAAACTAAAAAGGTACGAAAGATGCTCTCTTCTCTTAATACCAGGAAAGCATCTGGCCTTGACGAGATCCCAGCAATTGTTCTCAAAAAATGCGCACCAGAGCTTGCTCCTGTCCTGACTCGTCTGTTTCAGATATCTTATAATAAAGGCATATTCCCTAGTAACTGGAAAACTGCTCGAGTACAACCCATCCCCAAGAAAGGATCCAAAGCGCTTCCCAGCAACAACAGGCCCATTTTTCTTCTTTCAGTCGTCTCTAAAGTGATGGAAAAGTATATAAACACCAAATTACTAAAATTTCTTGAAAAACACAGTCTAATCAACGACAGGCAGTATGGATTCCGTCAGCGCAGATCGACTGCCGACCTCCTTTCCTTTGTCACCTATTCTTGGAACAAGTCTATGGAACAACACGGTGAATCCCAAATTGTTGCTCTAGACATATCCAAAGCATTCGACCAGGTCTGGCACGCAGCGCTGCTTTATAAACTTCCGGCCTATGGCCTACCACCAAAACTCTGTATGTGGACAGCAAATTTCCTTTCCAACAGGAGCATATCTGTTGTTGTGGATGGCCATTCCTCTAAACTGTATCCAATTAATGCAGGAGTTCCTCAAGGTTCAGCTTTAGCCCCTACTTTGTTTCTTCTCCACATCAATTACCTCCTCTCTAGCACATCCAACCCAGTTCACAACCTCGAATACTGCTCCCAAATCTGGGGTGCCGCTGCCGCTTCTACACTCGCTATCCTGGACTCCATTCAAAAGAGATCTATACGTCTCATCGGTGACTCTACCCTCACCCAAAGGCTGCCATCCCTTGCCCACCGACGTGCCGTTGGTGACCTCTCTCTCTTTTATAGATATCTGCACGGGAACTGCTCAGAGGAGCTTTCCTCCATAGTTCCCCAACCTGCTGCCCCCAACAGATCCACCAGGGGAACAGAGCGAATGTACCCTTTTACTGTCCAGGTCACCAGACATAGAACATCTTGTTATGCCCGCTCTTTTGTCCCGAGGACTTCCAAGTTGTGGAATTCCTTGCCGGGAGATGTTTTTCCTTCTCCTTCGAACCTTCAAACCTTCAAGTCCAGAATTAACAAGCTGCCTCTTTCCTCCTTGTCAACACCCACGGTACGATAGTATTTAGACTGTAAGCCCTCGTGGTGTGTTGTTGAAATTAAAAAAAAAAAAATTCGAGTGAAAAATCGACTTACAGCATAGCGTACTCAAATCTGAAACTTAAAACCGAATCCTGCATGTGACTCATCTGATAAACTCAGCTATCCGTAGTGTCTGTTATATAATGTATTATTATATGGTAATACAGTAAATTTTTCATTGGGGTTCTTATAACACAAATAAATCATATCTTATAATTTTTAGGTCAGCTCAGTGTGTGTGGATAAAAAATTTATAACAAAGAAACAGCAGTCACTGCTGAGACTGACGAAAGAAAGTATGTCTTCTGGCTCCATATCGTGGTGTTTTCAACAAGCTAGCCCTTTTGTAGGCAAATTTTCTAGCCTTATAGGCAGACTTCATGACTACGGCTTATTGAGTTATTGGTAAGTTTGACCATACTTTTCACATATCCCCATTAAAAGAAGTCTAATGACGCAAATATTAAACCGAGGTACTGCCGGACATTGATTTGGTAATGTGATGGTGCTCCCTCCTGCTGAAACCATATTCACATTCGCTGGAACTTGTGGGTTTGATCGATAAGGATCTAAGTTGGCACGACATTATTTTGGAGCAGTACTAAATAATTATTTTTACTCAAATTGCCATCGATTAAAAAGGGGCCAATGATATGGTTTCCAACTATTTTTTCCCAAACCTTAGCCTTTCCAGGGTATTGCGTATGTTCTTTTTTATCCAGTATTAATTTTCCTTAGACTAGTAGCGACATTTTGACGATTTGCATGGTTGTGAAGTGTAAAACTGCACTCATCAGAAGAAAAATCTTGTTCTTTTTAGATAACATTGTTATCTAATATTTCCATTCTTTCTTGAGAAAAAGAAGTTCTTCTATCAAAATCACCTTCCATGTCCTCCGGACTTTGTATCAATTTATAGGAATCCATTTTATTTGCTTTTAGTTCTCAAATAATCGATTAATGGCTAACATTCAATGTTGTGGCTGTTTGTCGACCAATATATGTGGGTTTTCCTCAAACTCAAGCATTACATTGCATTAAAATTTTGTATCAATACTCAGTGCAATAGAAGGTCTTTTTTGTATCTGCCTTACATGTCCAAGCTCGCAAAATTGCCTTTTAATTTTACTAATTGTCCCATGGGATATAGGCGGGAAATCAAGAAATTTGTCTTGTAATAAGCGGGCAACTATGATCTGTAATCGTGTTTTATCTACGTAACTAATTACCTGTAGAATTGTTATTTTATCCATGTATGTTAAATAAACCATGTTTTTCGATTGCAGTTATCAACTGACAAGTGCTGGCATGCGGTTACATTTACACGGCAAATTGCTAAGGCGCACAGTGGGTCAGAACCGGCATTTCGGAAAAAATCCTGTATCACAGAATGTTCGAATATTTCATTTATATGTGGTTGGTTTTTGCAAATGGTAATGGTAGTACGTATATTTCGGCATAATATATATTTTAAATCTACCATCTAAAAATATTAAGAAAAGACAAATACTGAGTACTAGACATCCTTTATTCAGATCTTCTTATACAAGCTCTAAATGGACACCTACAGATTTTATCAATTGTTTTTTTCTTGGAAAACAATTACTTGATCCTTCTCTCAATTATGGTTTTGTTATAACGCTCGCTGCCACAGCAACAAGAAGCACCGCCAACTGAGTATTTATCCGCAGATATCCGCAATTGATTTCTGCATTATCACTTAGGTCAAAGTAGAGATAAAATAATTAAACTGGTCAGAAGATGTATCTAGCTAACTTTGTAGCTAGTAGTTAAAATTCTAAGACTTTATGAGACCTAAAAAAAGTCTCATAGTAGAACCTTGCAAAATTTGGCATGACTATAATTACTTTGTATAATTTATTATATATGTGAAGTAAAGTCCCTACTTACCCAGTAAAAATACTGAAACCCATTAAGCCGCTTCTTATACAAAAATTAAAACTATGAACTTGAAAGCACTTTTCCCGATTTTTTTAAGTACGATTTTTAGGTAACTTTAAAAGCATAAAGTTATGTCAACTGAAAGAGAATTCGAATATATAAGCCAAAATAAATCACATTCACTCTCTAAGAACACAAAAAGAAAATGAAATATAGAAAAAATATATTTTTTTTTCCGCCTCTAACCCACTGTGAGGCATTTTAAATGAAACTAACATTGCCGACTATCAAGAATGTTGATAAATTTTATGTCTTCTTTTTAACTGATACCGTCCGAAAAAGAAATTGAAATTGTTGTTGCTTGCTTTTTCATTACCAAGAATGAAACGCGATAAGTTATTAATTTGTGTGTCGTAGCGAAGTTCGTCAATCAGATGAATATCTTTTTTTTTACTAATCATTTTCCCCATAAATTTTAAACCATAGCATTTTTGAATATAGAGTGGCGTGAGCGTTCTAATAAGGTATCACAAGCCCCTACTTTCTATTTAAAAATGTGGGGATGCCAAGTGTCACTCGAAGGTGATGAATATAGGGGTGAGCACGATGTCATTTTTCATCTAAAATTTACGTACGTATTTTGGTATTTTGTACAAATATGCACAATAATTCAGATACTGAATTTATTCCATTTGGCTGTTCCACTCTGTATACATTTCGTACAACTTAGATAATAATAATCTTTATTGGTCATTTTTTTTTCTCCCTCAGGGCTCGTCCGCATCTTTGCCGCCCCTAAAGTACCGCAGCCTTTGACTTATTGTGAATGCCCTTTGTCTTTTGTACTCCACCCATTCCAAAATCAACCTTGAACTAGTCTGCACAGCGATTGGTAGGGTGAAGTTTTATATTGCTCTGTCTCCGGTCTAGGCTAACCGTAGATCAGTTGTCTTTTGCACTCCAGAGCTTTACACTCGCAGAAGATCCCCTCGCCGCAGAGCTTGCATGTCCCACCCCATTTTATGCAGGTGTTTCTTGACGGCCATGTGTCCCGTCAAGTGTCCTGTTATTTTTTTGAGCTGTCCTGTGCTAAGATTTAGCAGCTCCACAGCTCTCTTTGAACTGAAATCCTCAATTACTGACTTCCCATGTGTGAGGCCTGGACAGTCTGCCCAGTACACCTTGTGTTCGTTTCTGTTCTGACTTAATGGCTCCCCTTGTAGTGCTCTTTGTCATGCCCAGAACCGGTTCTGGTCCCATAAATGGTTCTGCTGACCCTGACCCTGACCCTCTCTTCGCGAGACTGTCAGCTTCTTCATTGCCTTTGACCCCCGAGTGACCCGGCACTCAGATGAGGGTAACCTCATTCTGCCCAGTCAGATCGCTCGTCTCGTCTCGGCATTCACTTAGCAGCCTGGAATTCACCCGTGGGCTACTTAGGGCCTTAAGGGCTGTCTGTGCCTATGAGAATCCGCTTGTTGGTGTAGGCCCTCCTCTTGTTCTCCCGCACACAGTGCGGGATGGCGTACATTTTGGCCTGAAAGATCGTTGCATGGGCTCCGAAGGAAATACTATGACTTACCCTCGGTACTTCCGAATAAACACCTCCCACGTCCCACGCTCCCCGCCGGATCCGTCCGTGAACCAGACCAGCGCGTCCCACAGTAAGCCCGGCGTCTCCTCCCGCCATGCCTCATGGTCGGGGATTTCCGCTGTAAAATTGTTTTCGCTGCAGATTCGCGGTCTCGCGAAGTCTGACCTCATTTCAAGCATGGGCTACTTCAGGATCTCCTGAATTTTGCAATGGCCACTGAAGCCTGTACTGATCTTCAGCCTACCAATGCAGGCTAATCTGTATAATCCTAGCCTGGCCTCCCCATGGTAACTAAGTGTAGGGGAGGCAGACCCAGCAACACCTCTATGGTGGCTGTTGGGGTTAAAGTCATAGCTCCTGTGATGCCCAGGCAAGATTATTGGCCATAATCATACATCGTGTCTGTACAGATAAGCCTTTGTGATAATTTAGTTAACCGTCGTCCTAAAAAAGGCTTGACAAACGACTATTATAAATATTCATAAATGCTTATTACTATTCTTTATTATTAAAATACATTTTATTTTTTTATAGGTACGGGAAGGCTTTCAGCTTTAAAATTCCTAGGAGCCATGAAAAAAGACTAAAGCTAGGAGACAATGTTACAACACAAACAATTACAGGCCCTGTATGTCTTTTATTAGGAGGTCTCGGTTTGTCAATAGCGGTTTTTGTAGGAGAATTTCTGTTTTTTCAGCACAATTGCTAAAAAGGCACATAATATATAAAATCATATATACACCTTATTTATATAAGTAAAAAATTCAAATAGGAATATAATGTAACAATTCTAGAATGTAATACACTGACACTAGCTTATCTTTGGTAATGTAGCGTGCTTACTATAGAATATTTTCCACATTTTAAGGGGGCTTTATTTTCCTCTTTCTAATTAAATGATTAAATATATATTGTGTGTTTCATTTACATGTAAGTTCAGCCTATAGATTACGGTAGTAAATTTTATTGAAAATTTTGTCTTTTTAGTGATGATTTGATGAAATTTGGCAGATACCTTCCGTTTATAAGTGGATAGGTTCGTTATTCAGGAAAATCGTACTAGGTTTTCCGTGAACATTTTGGGTTTTATTTCGGACAATTTTTTTATCGCCGAAAATAACAAAGCTATACTAGCCAAATTAGGAACATAGGTTAACGTTATAAAGCGTAAATGATGCAGCAAAATTTAAATATCTATTTTGCAAGACAAAAAAGTTATAAGCATTTAACTTCCAAACATGTTGGTGCCAGATCATTTCTATGAAAATACACCACCATAACGCACTTTCTGAGTCCTGACTTTTTTTAATCAATGATGCGAGTGAAAAGCATTAATATAAAATTATAATTGGCAGCATAACCAAAGGCTTTTCCAAAATAACAAAAAAACTATCATTATATTTGCATTTTGGAAAATTATAACACATTCGTCATTAAATTATGGCGCTTACGATTTTATAACCAAAAAAAATTAGCAAATAGTCCATGCTATACCAGCTTGTCTTATTTTTAGGTTGGTTGAGATAAGATATCATTACTTTGACTTTTATAGCTTATAGTATGACAATTCAATGCAATCAATTCTTTATTCAATTTACATCAATTCAAGTTAACAATCAACCTTTCTGAAAAATGATTTCTGATTTCTAAATATCCTTCCTACGAGGTCACTATTCTTGCTGACTTCAATGTCCATAATAAGGAATGGCTAGGATCTTCAGAAACCGATCCACAAGGGAGAGCAGCGGAGGCCTTCGCAGTCAGCAATTCTTTAGCCAATATGGTTCAGCAACCTACTTACTTTCCACGTATCTCAACACACAGCTCAAATCCCTTGGATCTCCTTCTTACTACAAAACCCAAATGCTATAAGATATCACTCACCGCCCCCCTTGGTCGCTCAGACCACGGCATGGTCACTGCTTCCTGCGCAATGAACCCGAGGTCACACAGTCATCACACCCACGTATCGTTTGGCACTACAACTCCGCAAACTGGGACGAAATGCGGGATCACTTTTCCTCATTTCCATGGGCGTCTGTCTGCTTCTCTCATCCTGACCCCTCTGATATCTCACAAAACGTCAACGAAATTATCCAAGCTGGCATGGAATTATTTATTCCTTGCACACAGAAAACCTCTTCAGCCACTCAAAAGCCCTGGTTCTGAAAATCCTGTGACAAGGCCAGACTTGAAAAGGTCAAAGTTCACAAAACGCTTCTACACAATCCTAGTCAAGAAAATCGTCAAGCATTTAACGACGCAAGAAACCGCTATGTCCGCATTCTTTCTGGGGGCAAAAACTCCTTTAATAACCACACCAAAAACAAAATCCTCTTAAGCTCCAACGGCGGCAAACCCTTCTGTACTCTTGCTGTATCTATTGGGAATAATTTCTGCGAAAGCACGTTCCCACCTCTTGTCTCAGGGGATGAAATTGTTTCTACCGCCCTGGGCAAGGCTGAACTTTTTGCTTCGTTGTTCGCCGGCAATTCTACTCCCAACCCACCTCCAAATGTTCAACCACAAACAGTCCCCAATGTCGCGCATAAAATGACGGATATCATTTTTAAAACTAAAAAGGTACGAAAGATGCTCTCTCCTCTTAATACCAGGAAAGCCTCTTGTCTTGACAAGATCCCAGCAATTGTTCTCAAAAATGTGCACCAGAACTTGCACCTGTCCTGACTCGTCTGTTTCAGATATCTTACAATAAAGGCATATTCCCTAGTAACTGGAAAACTGCTTGAGTACAACCCATCCCCAAAAAAGGATCCAAAGCGCTTCCCAGCAACTACAGGCCTATTTCTCTCCTTTCAGTCGTCTCTAAAGTGATGAAAAAGTATATAAACACAGAATTACTAAAATTTCTTGAAAAACACAGTCTAATACAGGGCAGGCAGTATGGATTCCGTCAGCGCAGATCGACTGCCGACCAGGTCTGGCACGGAGCGCTGCTTAATAAACTTCCGGCCTATGGCCTAACACCAAAACTTTGTATCCTCTCCAACAGGAGCATTTCTGTTGTTGTGGATGGCCATTCCTCTAAACTGTATCCAATTAATGCAGGAGTTCCTCAAGGTTCAGCTTTAGCCCCTACTTTGTTTCTTTTCCACATCAATGAACTCCTCTCTAGCACATCCAGCCCAGTTCACAGTTACGCGGACGACAGCACCCTCCACTCAAATATACAATATTCTAAGCCAGTCTCTTTAGCCCAATTAGATGAGGATCGCAGACTCATGGAGGGTTCTGTTTCCGTGGATCTCCAAAAAATATTATACTGGGGACGTAGAAACCTTGTAGAATTCAACCAAATCTCAGTCTTGCTTTCTTTCTCATAAGAGATACACCAGCCCTAGACCCATCACAATGAACAACCAAGTTATTCAAAGTAATGAGTCATTTTCTCTTGTTGGCATTTCTGTGGATCAAAATCTTAATTGGCACCAACATGTCACATGAATTGCAGAAGCGGTTGCTAAAAAATTAGGTTTCCTCTTCCGGGTTCGCAAATACTTTTCACCAGCTAATCTCTATACCTTATATACTTCACAAATAGGGCCAAACCTCGAATACTGCTCCCACATCTGGGGTGCAGCTGCCGCTTCTACACTCGCTATCCTTGACTCAAAAGAGAGCTACACGTCTCATCGCTGGCCCTACCCTCACCCAAAAGCTTCCATCCCTTGCCTACCGACGTGCCGTTGGTGACCTCTCTCTCTCTCTCTCTCTCTCTCTCTCTCTCTCTCTCTCTCTCTCTCTCTCTCTCTCTCTCTCTCTCTCTCTCTCTCTCTCTCTCTCTCTCTCTCTCTCTTATATATATCTACACGGGCACTGCTCAGTGGAGCTTTCCTCCATAGTTCCTCCACCTGCTGCCCCAACAGATCTACCAGGGAAACAGAGCTAATGCACCCTTTTGCTGTCCAGGTCACCAGACATAGAACATCTTGTTATGCCCGCTCTTTTGTCCCGAGGACTTCCGAGTTGTGGAATTCCTTGCCATCACATATTTTTTCTTCCCCTCCGAACCTCAAAACCTTCAAGTCCAGAATTAACAAGTTGCCTCTTTCCTCCTTGTCAACACCCACGGTACGATAGTATTTAGGCTGTAAGCACTCGTGGTATGTTGTTTAAATTTTAAAAAAATCAGCTATGCAAATATAGATACACACAAATATACCAACAAAAATATTACCAATTTACAAACATTAAAAAAATATTTTTAAATTATCAAATATAAAGGAAACTGTTTAATAACTTGTATGATTAATCTTTGCACATGGCTAGCATTAATTTTATTTGGAGTGTTGTGCCAATGTAACTATGTTAACCAAAAGCCCTCATTAATATCTTTAATTTTTTCATCAGCTTCTTAGCTATTTTAACAGTTGCTTCGGCTTTTCCGTTTGCCTTTCGATGATAAAGAGAACTGACGACATGCTTGAATTGCTATTTTCTGAAAATTCGCCCATGGCCTTATTAACAAACTTGGTACCGTTATGATTACAAAAAATTTCAGGAATGCCATACCTGCTAACATTTTGTTTCATGGCTGATATATTGGGTGTAAGATCTTTAGAGAAAAATAATTTAAAACAGTTAGAGTAATGGTCAGCAATGACAAGACCTTTTTTTTGTTTGTCTTTATAATTACAAAACAAAACGTCAATTTAAATAATTTCCCAAGGGTACTCTGCAATTTTATGCCACTTCATTGGTAATGGAGCTTGTAAAGGCAAGTATTTGGCACCTGTTTAGCAATTCTGCACTTTGTTTGTAATTTGTGATACCATATCAGGCCAAATGATATTCATTTTGGCAAATTTTATAGTATTTTCTATACCACTATGGCATGGCCTAACTGTACTCTCTCGATCATAGAACTTCTTAAAATAGTAAGGTATCAAAATTATGTTATCATTAAATATTGAACTATGTTGCACAATTAAACCATTTCGATACTTACAATAAATTGTAATATTTTTACGAATATCTATAACATATTTTGGCCAACCTTGATTGATCATAACCATTATATGCTGTAATACAAAGTCTCTACTAGTCTCATTATTTATAGTTTGCAATCGTCATTCTGAGACGTTAATTGCATTGACGAATTTCAAATTTTTTACCATTTTAAATATGTTCGTTTTTTTCGATTTGATTTGATATATATTGTACTTGTTTACATCACTTTCAAAATCTTTGTCCAAATCATAAACTATCTGCTTTGACAAAAACATTTATTCTGTAACTTTGTAAGATTATTAACAAAAACTGCAATCTTTTGGGTGCTCTGAATAAAAGCTTTTGAAATATGCTGATCAAAGCTGTATGATTTGTTTTGACTGTGACATTTCCTGCTATTAACTGGTCAAATCTGGTACAACCAAAAACGATAGCTAGCATTTATTTCCCGCACATTGCATAATTTTGCTCAGATTTTGTGAGAACGCGGGAAGCACATGCAACAATTTGGTTATTCGGATAAGTAACTGCACCTAAACCTGTTCAACTAGAATAACATTCCATTATCAATGTAGTATTTTAAAGTTGGAATATTTGATAACTACGTTTTTTTTAATTTGACAATCCTGCGTCTTCAATCTTAGCCCACTTTCTATCTAATTTGTCCAACGATAACTACCTCAAATGTTTTAAACAGATTTTTCAGAAATTTACCCAAGCATGTAAGATTAAGAATTTTCTTAGACTCTCTTTCGAATGTTGCATCTTAACAATTGCATCTACTTTTGAATCATCTGGTTTTAGACCCTCATCAGTAAGATTAAAATCACTAAGTGAAGATTGGAACCTGTGATGAGCACTGATAAGTACACTTGGAGAACCCAAGTGTACTTATAAGATTAAAATCATAAAAACGTACCGAAATCTTGCATAATTTTAGTTTCCATTCATTCAACTTGCAATTAAATTGCCGCAACATTTGTAATACATTTTAAAGGTTATCATTGTGATCTTTTAATGCTTTCGTTTTCGAATCTCCCGACCAACGGTGAAGCCAGAGAAGTAGTCTTCAAATCTGTTTCTGTTATGGAACAGTTTCTCCAAGTAAGGCAACAACACTTAGTAAATAAAGACTATTTAATAGATATAATTATAAAGAAAGCGAATCCTGATGGTGAGACAGTTGTGAAATAGTTCGCAGGTATATAGAAAACCACGATAATGACGGGAAACATAAGTTTTATGATGTTGTTGCTGGTATGAGTCTAACCAACCTCTATAATGACGAACTGAGCTGGGTTAGGCTCAGAGACTTATAGTCTAACAGATAAGATCAATTAACAATCAACAAACGTTAATTGATATTTTTAATTTCGTAATTCTTCAAAGACATCTAGTTCAAAATGCCATATTGCCGATGTGAAATTTGGATCTCAAAATATGATACATATTTCCAAACTGGAAACTACTGGTGACACACCTGAGACCTGATGCGTTAATGAAATCATGATTCTGGGTCACAAGATCGACATGTACGCCAGCTACGCAAGGTCATCAAGCACCAAAGACCGACAAACGAACAGGCAGACTCGGGTGGGAAATAAAATCAAGGA
This sequence comes from Tillus elongatus, assembly GCA_964006375.1. Lineage (NCBI taxonomy): Eukaryota > Metazoa > Arthropoda > Insecta > Coleoptera > Cleridae > Tillus > Tillus elongatus. The sequence goes on from OZ023268.1 coordinate 90,523,612, forward strand.
TTACAACGATATGAACTTTGCGCGAGCTGTGCGAAAAGTATGAATATCTAATATTAAATTTTATTTGAATAATAAGTTTCAAAGGAGGAATTCATAGTGGAGGAATTACCCAAACGTGATGAAGCCCACAGTCTTGCTTTTAAAGTCAGTGCCTATATTTTATTCATTGATTGTTGTTGCCCTTACTTGGTGAAACGGGTCCATACAGACTTGGAAACTACTTCTCTGGCTTCACTGTTGGTTTTCGTTTTTGTAGGTAAAGGACGTAGCCAGCGCGTAAGCTAACTGGAGCAAGTGGCCCTTGTGAATTCTGGATGTTCTAGGAAGTTCTTCAACGTTTCTGTGACTAGTTTCGCTGCTTGACAGCATTCTCAGACAGATAAAAATTGAATTAGTACGAAATCATAACAACTACAAATAAGATCTGTTGCTATGTTATGATATAATGTTTTGATCAAAAAATTTATGAAATTGAAAATAAAATGAAACACAGATGACAGATGAGGCTTTCAAAATGTCTACGTGATGTATGTCAATATTTAACATGAAAATAGAACTAGACTATAATAACTATGATAACAGTTACAACAATAAAATAACTAAACAATAACAGTATAAAAGCAGTCTCTATACAACGAAATTATTGACATACATCAACTCATTATCGTATCACGACTTTTTTGAAAGAATAGTTAAATTTATTTTCTTTGACTTATTTAATTAGAAAGAAGAATATCCAAGAGAGGGGAATTCATTAAATCAGTTTGCCTGTTTAAAACAAGGTAGTTATTGTCGTGTGTGTGCTTTTTGACGTCTAAAGCTTCAGAAAAGTCTACTTTACGTTTGTCATTATAAAAATGTAGTGGTTGTATGCGGTTATTTACTGTAGGTCTATGATCGGTATCAATAATATGTTTTGCAAATGTAGATTTGTTAGGGTGGTTATTTCTAAATGCAGAAATATGTTCTTTGTATCGGGTGTTAAAATTTCTAGAAGTTTGACCTATGTAGATTGCGTTACAATGTGTACAAGCTAATTTATAAACTCCAGCTTTTGTCAGGAAACAAGATTTTTTTTCGCGTTAAATAGTAAATCACGCGTAGTGTTTATAAATTAGCTTGTACACATTGTAACGCAATCTACATAGGTCAAACTTCTAGAAATTTTAACACCCGATAATAAGAACATATTTATGTATTTAGAAATAACCACCCTGACAAATCTACACTTGCAAAACATATTATTGATACCGAACATAGACCTACAGTAAATAACCGCATACAACCACTATATTTTTATAATGACAAACGTAAACTAGACTTTTTTGAAGCTTTAGAAGTCAAAAAGCACACACACGACAATAGCTACCTTGTTTTAAACGAGTAAACTGATTTAATAAATTCCCCTTTCTTGGATATTCTTCTTTCTAATTAAATATGTCAAAGAAAATAAAGTTAAATATTCTTTCAAAAAAGTTGTAATAAGATAATGAGTTGATGTATGTCAATAATTTCGTTGTATAGAGACTGCTTTTATACTGTTATTGTTTAGTTATTTTATTGTTGTAACTGTTATCATAATTATTATAGGCTAGTTCTATTTTTATGTTAAATATTGACATACATCACGTAGATATTTTGAAAGCCTCATCTGTCATCTGTGTTTCATTTTATTTTCAATTTGATAAATTTTTTGATAAAAACATCATATAATAACATAGCAAGAGATCCTTATTTGTAGTTGTCATCATTTTGTACTAATTCAATTTTTATCTGTCTGAGAATGCTGTCAAACAGCGAAAATAGTCACAGAAACGTTGAGGAACATCCTAGAACATCCAGAATTCATAAGGGCCACTTGCTCCAGTTATCCTACGCGCTGGCTACGTCCTTCACCTACAAAAACGAAAACCAACAATGAAGCCAGAGAAGTAGTCTCCAAGTCTGTATGTAGCCTATATTCTACTCCAAGATATGCTTAATGATTCCATTTGGCCGGCTGGTGTACTAGAACGCAGATTGCGTTTTTTTTTCTACGTCGGCAGGCCAAGGACGCTGGAACCTTCTGATCTGCCCTTTGGGCTGCGACAAGACGAACAAAGTATCAAACAAGGGTTAGGGCAATCTATAAAAACATTGTTCATTTAAATGTTTAAAGTATAAAAAATAAATTTCACCTTTTAGAAATTATTTTGTTAAGATGTGGTGAGCCACCTCTTGTTTTTTTGACTGAGCACTGGATCGTATGTGAGCAAAACAATGTTATTTTTCAGAATAACTATTGCAAGATTTCTTCATTTTGCATAAAGCAACAAATACACGAAGGTACAGCCATGTTTGCACACCATAGTCTATCGTTTAGGTATAAGGAACTTATGCTGGTAGATACATTCTCTTTCGAGATGTCGTGTGAGTGCTGTGGGCTGGAGTTTGCCAGAAACGTTTACAGGTCCCTGTATTTTGGGAGCGGATGGCGGGCTTACTTGTAGAGATTTGCAATCGTTATGAGGTTGTTTTTGCTTGTGGTGATTACAACATTGATGAGTTCTGTAATGACAAAGACGGGTTTTTATTTGGTTATCGCCTCGCCTCGCCGAGGGACGTACCCTCGCGAGTAACCATTAACAGTTCTAAATGTAGCTCTAGTGCAATTAACAATTGCATAATGAATCTACCTAACTATGTAAAATACCGAAATTTTCAACATGACTTATGTTCAGAGAACAAGCTGGCATGGAAATATGTTTGTTAAGATTATTCAATTTATAATTAAAATTCAGTTATAAGAAAATTTGCTACAACAATTAATGTAAATTTTCATGTAGTAGTAGCTCACAGATGTATCAATATCATTGGCATTGAAAAACTATTACATATTTATCTAAATAATAAACAAGTTGAAATTGCAGCGTACAGCACAAGGAATGCTGACTGCTGAGGTGTGCAATTATGTATGATGTAAACCAAGTAAAAGCTATAACTAGTATTGTTGATAAACATTAGCGAGACTTTTGATTAGATTCTTAAGATGTAATGAAGCAAGACTTGTGATTTTAATTATGTAGAGAGAAGTAGAGACTTTTCAATTAAGATTCAGTATGTAAAGATTTCGGCTTTAAAATTCTTTCAGTTAAATTAGTTGTAAGCATTGTTAAAGTTTAGTTATTTTATTAAAGTTTATTACCTCGTTACTAAGTTTAAATTCGCCTAGTTCGACAAGTTATCCCCGAAATATCCTCCGCTCCTTAACAATTTATCTGCTTATTATGCACAGATTATAAGCTGGAAGATGAGTGATATGCATATTAGGCTAGATGTATTCTCACCATAATTAGAACCGCAAGCCGGTTTCGCTCTAATCAGAGCTCATCAGTACGGTATACTAATTGCAGCGAGAACTCACATATAAGGTATAACGGCTATGGTAGCTAGCCTCCTAGAACATTGTGATATGTACGACATATGGGTATGGAACCAGGTAGTATGTTGTCACGACAGCTCCAAATAACACAAAATGTTATAAAATAGAGATTGTGTACAACCAACTAACAAATTTGTAAATCGTCAGCCCGGGTCCATGTATCCCTTAATATAGGGAAAATGTATGTAAGGCTAGATGTATTCTCACCATAATTAGAACCGTAGACCGGTTTTGAAGTAATTAGGGTAATACGGCTATGGTAGCCAGCTTCCTAGAACATTGTGAGATGTACGACAGGGTCGCCATATCGGTGCGGAACCAGGTAGTATGTTGTCACGACCGCTCCAAATAAGACAGGATTTTATAAAATAGAGACTGTGTACAACCAACTATCAATTTTGTAAATTGTCAGCCCTGCCTCATTTATTCCCTAATATAGGGACAATTTATGTAAGGCTAGATATATTCTCACCATAATCAGGACTGCAGGTCGGTTTCGCTCTGATTAGAGCTCATCAGTACGGTATACTAATTACAGCGAGAACACACCTACAAGTAATACGGCTATGGTATTCAGCCTCCCAGAACATTGTAAGATTCTGTTCTGTGTTATCATTTTTCACATGGTATTGAAAAAAATATTAAAGCGTATTTTAATAATCCATCTAAGCATTGCACTGTATCAATAAAACTTAGTAGGCATGTTTCGATATTTTTTGTTCCGGTTTCGTCGTGTGAAATGTTCAATATTATAACTACTATACCTTGGAAAGGATGCGCTGGCTTGGACGAAGTTTTTAGTTTGGTGTTAAAGGGTGTTGGCGAAGTGATAGCCGCACCTCTTGCAAAGATTGTGAACAGGTCAGGTATACAGGGTGATTTTCCGAAATTTTTAAAGTTGGGTAAAAGTGTATCTAGAGATTAATTGTTAATTTACAACTACAGGGTGGTCATGAATCTAAGTCTTTTTTTATATGTTCAGGAGTAATGTACAACCATATTGTTCATTTTTGAAACAACATGACCACGTAAGTCATTCACAATCTCCGGATATTCAACTGAGGATGCTGCGATTTATCTTGCGCAATACGTTTGCCATAATGTGAGATTCGTGTTAGATATCTTTTTTTTTATTTATGTAAGATATTTGATTCGCTAAACTTAAATTTTGTCTGTACTAAACTTAAACATCTGGGTATTGGTGGGTGCGTTAATCGATGGATAAGATAAGATTTTTTTGACTAACAGAAGGCTTTATGTTGAACTAAATGGGGAGAAATCGTAACTTTGTTATACACCTATGGGCGCTCCCCAAGCCAGTGTGCTGTGCCCACTTATTTTTGTTTTGTATATCAATGATCTCCCTGACTTTACTGACGAAGGAAAAGTACTTATGTATGCAGACAACAGTACGGTAATTGCTAGTAATGAGTCTTATGAAGGGCTACTTTTTGATATTAATGTAATTCTGTTGCGATTTAAAGAGTGGTGCGATACTAATAGGCTTATAGTCAACTCAGAGAAGACGGTTTGTATGGAGTATAGTATAGTATAGAGTTCCATCACAAATTATGCCCAGTACAGAAGCCACCAATATCAGTCGTGGGGGTACTGTTGAATTAAAGTGAGAGTAGCAGTTTCCTTGGTATCGCCATTAAGGAACATGTATCTTGGTCGAGCCATGTTTGACTGGGCGCGGGTATCTATTTGCCAAAAGGGATTTATCAGCTTACTTTTTGACGTACCATTATTTCGATTTTCGTGCAGAGAACATGTTTTTCTGAAAACAAGATCATTACCGTTGTTTCAATATATTTATTTAAAATACTGATATATGTACAAGACTACGCTAAAAATACCGAAATGACGGGCCTGGAACTTAGCTAATAAGGTTATCAATTAAACAAAAATTAAGTGGGTGATAGAAGGCTTTCAACCATTTAAATCTCCACGGACGAGTCTTGCTCTAGGGTGCGTGCCCAGGATGTGGAGGGAAATTAAAGTCTTATTCATTTCCAAGTCGGGAAAGGAAACATATGTCCGGCCAAAATCCTTTATGGCGCTAAACATAACTTCATTTCTTCTAAAATTGCTGGAGAGACTCATTGAGAAGCACATTAGGGATACGGTGCTGAGCATATATCCGCTTAGCACGAATCAGTGTGCCTACCAAGAGGGCAAATTGTGTTAACTGGCTTTACATAAGATGGTTAGTAAGATATAAAAGACACTCAGGGATAAATAAATTGCACTGGGTGCCTTCCTAGACATAGTGGGGGCGTTCAGCAGCACATCTCTTCTATCTATTAAAAGAGCATTGGAAAACAGGGGGATTCACTCGGTATTTTGCCGATGGATCTTCAACACGTTAGAACACAGGGACATATACGCCTCAGTCAACGAAAAAAACCGCTGAAGTGCGGGCTACGCGGGGATACCCGCAGGAGGGTGAACTTTCTCCTTTCTCGTAGTGCCTAGTGGCGGACGAACTCCTGCGGGATCTAAACGGGGCAGGTTACATGGCTGTAGGCTACGCATATGACATAACCATTATAACATCTGGAAAGTTTGGAGAAACCGGGTCAGAGACGATGCAGAGAGCTCTAAAATATGTATAAAAATAGTGCGACAGAGAGGGTCTGACGGTAAATCCGCTGAAAACCTCTGTCGTACCATTCACATAGAAAATAAACCAGGGAGGGCTCAAACAGGTGTACCTACATGACACCTCCATCCCAAACGTCACGAGGGTCAGGTATCTATTTATACCGCACTTGAAACGGATAACTGATAAAGCCACGAAGGCCTTATGGATCTGTCGGAAAACTTTTTCTAAATAATGGGGACTATCACCACGCATAACGGGTTGGATATGCCTTAGAATGCTTAGACCCATCACCGCGTATGCATTATTAGTGTGGTGGGATAAAACCTAGACGCAGCATTGCAGGAAAAAACTAAGCAATGCACAACCAATGGCCTGCCAAGCATTACTGGGGCGATGACAACGACACCCACAGAGGCTATGAAAACTATGCTGAAGCTGCCGCCACTACACCTAGCTCTAGAGGCAGGCGCGATCATAGCGGCCTATATACTGAAGAGCAACTCTGAAGAGAAAAATTTGAGGGATGGTTACAGCAGCTTCCTAAGAATAATCACACTCGGAGCATGACGACAGACAGGGTAAAAAAACCTATCGCACAACTATACCGTAAGAGATAATTATCCAGCCTCAGGAAGACTGAATAGATGGGACAGCCTAAAGCTCAATGGAACTGTCTATTTCACTGACGGGGCCAAAAGAGCAGACAGAGCAGGATGCGGTATATACAGAGGAACGAGACCTAGATGCAGGATAGCTATCAACCTGGGTCGGCATGCAACCGTATTACAGGCAAACACACTAGCCATAATGATGTATGCGCAAATGCCACTGGAGAGGAATTACATAGGCAAGAGGCTCTTCATAGCTACTGGTAACCAAGCTGTCCTCAAGGCGCTGGGGACACAGGAATCGCGGTCAAATCTAGGACTCGACTGTATCTGCAATCTCAGCCAGCTCGCGGCAAGCAATATAATCAAGATGATCTGGGTACCTGCGCACGCCAATATAAAGGGCAACGAGGGACCAAATCAGCTCCGAAAAGAAGAGCAAGCAAGGCGTCTAAACGGGCCATAACCATACTGCGGGGCTGCGTATGAAATCGAGCCGATGTTACAACGGTGGGATCTGGAATACTGGAACAAACTCCTGGGCAAGTACAGGTCAAAATCATACCCAGGGAACCATCTATCCAAAGAGCAAAATATCTGCTCCAGCTGAGCAGAAAAGAATCAAAACTATTGACAGAACTGATAACGGGTCACTGTCATGTGAAGAAACACCTCAATACATTGGGGATGAAATCAGAACCAATGTGTAGATGATGCGGAGAAGAGGACTAAACTCCACTACATATAATGCGCCACTGCGATGAATGTATAGAAGCACGGCGCAGGTTACAAGGGAACGAAAAAGTAAACTCAAAAACTCTAAAGACTGCTCACCACAAAAAAACAAGCAGCCTAGAGGAGTAGCATGGATTCTAGGGGCACAATAGGCCAGACAGGCCGCGGCGCAGGGACTCAAAAGTGTGCCGTCTCTGTATAATAATAATATGTGGATAGGTGGACAACGCTCGAAATAGGGAGCTTCATGGTTACCAGACACGAGGTGCCAATCGTATCTATTTGGAAAAGTGCGGTCATGCCTTTAATTTCAAAGCTCCGAAAATCTGCAGTTGTAAGCGTTATAACCCACTGCCCGTTTATATGACAGACAAAAGTTCTGTGGAATTTAGGCTTCATCTCAAATTCTTGAGATAAATATTAATTTTCTTTACTAACACATTTTTATTAAGAGCTAAACCGAATTTCTCCATTTCATAATGACCTTATAGTGGATTTTTCTCACGATATTTGCTTGTAGCTTTTAGGTTCTAATTTTACGTTGTTGGTTGTTTGTTGCGGTATACTTGATATGTGTTTTTTAATTTGTTTTTTAGTGTGTTAGTTTTGTTACAGTTTGGTATAGGTTATGAAAGTCTATACACTTCAATGACGTGTCATGTATACAGGGTGTTACAAAATAGTGGGCCAACCCGCTAACCACGGATCCCCGAGACGAAAATTTTATGACTTTCCTTATAACATTTTTCTTCTGGGGGCCCCGTTTTCGAAATACAGAGTGTTGAAGTTGAACTTGAAAAATAATTTTTCATTTCTAATTTTTATGTTTATGAAGTTATCTCCATGAAATTTTGCACGTAGCCTTATTTCAGAACTAGACGCCATCTGTGTAGATGAGGAGAGAAAAATCAAATCCCAAGGGGGGTACAGGGGGGTGGAACAAGTATTAACCCTCTAAACTTTTTTGCGCGCACGCCAATGGTTTCAAAACAAATGACTTTTGTTAGACAAAATAATTCTATAACTTTTGTTTTTCTAGTTGAATTTTGAGAAAACGACTAGTTTATTAGTTATTGTAAATTGTATGGTCGGACCCAAACAGGTGAGAAAGAACCTACGAAACGTTATCTCTATGAAATATAACATGTAGCCTTATACCACGACTAGACGACATCTGCGTGAATAAGAAAAATCAAACCCCTACATTTTTATTCGGGCGCCGGTGGTCTAATAGAAACTAATATCGTAGGTTATTTGCGTTCGTCAACGCCGGTGACATGTCTCAACAAATTTAAAAAAATTGGATTTTTTTTTACTTTTTTGCAATCAGAATAAAGAATGTAATACACAGAAATTGTAGCTCATTCCATTGCCTTAAATATTGCTGCTTGAATACATACATACTTGTTTCACACATATGTAATTAGAAGTCATCAAAATCGTTTTATAAGTATAACTTGTATTAAACTTAAACTGTCAGTCTAGTATTAACATGAAAACTAAACTAAAAATAAGGAAAAATGGTAAGTAAAGCGATGTTATAGAAATAAAATTATAATTAAATTAAATGCTCAATATAGCTACCACCCTCTTGGATGCACAGGCGGGCTATTTTGATAAGAGAAAACCGAATTTTTTTGAAAATGTCTGGTTTCATACGGTATTCCTCTGCGCCTTGTAGGATTCGTTCCCGCAGATGTTCTCCATCGAGTATAGGCACCCTGTACACAAATTCTTTCATATATCCCCAGAAATTAAAATGTAAGGGGTTGAAGTCGGGGGAACTACATGTTATATTTCATGGAGATAACGTTTCGTAGGTTCTTTCTGATCCGTTTGGGTCCGAACATACAACTTACAATAACTCATAAACTAGTCGTTTTCTCAAAATTCAACTAGAGAAACAAAAGCTATAAAATTATTTTGTCTAACAAAAGCCATTTGTTTTGAAACCATTGGCGTGCGCACAAAATGTTTAGAGGGTCAATACTTGTTCCACCCCTTCTGTACCCCCCTTGGGATTTGATTTTTCTCTCCTCATCTACACAGATGGCGTCTAGTTCTGAAATAAGGCTACGTGCAAAATTTCATGGAGATAACTTCAAAAACATAAAAATTAGAAATGAAAAACTATTTTTTAAGTTCAATATCAACACTCTGTATTTCGAAAACGGGGCCCCCAGAAGAAAAATGTGATAAGAAAAGTCATAAAATTTTCGTCTCGGGAATCCGTGGTTAGCGGGTTGGCCCACTATTTTGTAACACCCTGTATATTTGTACATTCATCACTAAATAATAAACAAAAATATTAATAAACAAATACTCTCACAACCACCCACACATAACCAACTGGTATATATTACACTTTCTTACCAACGCACACGTACCTACTGTGATGTAGGTCATTGCTGTATTAACAGTTTTTATTATAACATTCAAAAGAGAGTCTACTATCAAACATTATACCAAGATATCTCACCATGTACGGTCTAGAAAGTATTTTATCCGGAATTGCGTAATCAAACCCAATCAGTAATTTCCTTGTTAAACATATAACAAAACACTTGTCAACATTCAAGCAGACCTTATTCATATGACACCAAGCAACCAACGAATCCAGGCTAGTCTGTATAACAGAGCTATTATTCACTGACTGTATGGTAGACTACAGCTTGACGTCGCCGGCATACAACAGTGCTCTAACTCCAAGCCTATCACATAAATCTTTGATAAAAATGGCAAACAGAAGAGGATCTACATTTGAACCCTACGGCATGCCAAACACAACATTATAAGCAGATGACCTATACTCTAAAAATTACACGAATTGAAACCTATCACACAAATACGAGTTGAAAAAACTCAGCACCAGATCAAAAAAGCCTATCAATTTCAAGTGACAGAGTAATAACTTATGATGAAGTCTATTAAAAGCTGCAGACATGTCAGTGTAAATCGCATTAACTTGCATGTTGTCAGCAAGTGCCTCAGATATAAACCGGATGGTGGCTGGCACATTTGATAGTAGTTGATCGACTAAAAAAAATCATTACCACAATGAAAGTTATGTTTTAATTTGCAGCGTTAGTGATTTAGGATGTTCACGAGTTGTGGGCGTAGTTGGCTATTCTAATATAGGTATTGTTACTCGGTAGTCATCTTCATATACTGTCAGATTTTCGCCGTAGCACAAATCTATAATTTACTGTAGAAAAAACATAAGTCAATAACCAGATACCTTTACGTAACTTATTTGAAAAATATGTCATGCAATAAAATATCTTCAGTTTGGTTAGTCTGGTCTGCTTGAAATTTCATTTTGGCATTAGTATCGAACTACACATAAATGTCAGTTCTGAACGTCACACAGTCTGGGATAGACATAACTAAACATTAAATAAAAGGCTTCTCTCCAGAAAACAAATTTCACGTCTCCTCATATAACACTAGGTCTCCTAAATAAAATTCACAACCCTTATAGTACAGACAATAGAGGAGCCCGTTACTCTTGTCCATAATGCACTAAACTACAGGAGTTTTTTTTTAATAGATAGATTCAGAATTACGTACTGAATGTAAAAACACAAAATCATTACAAATTAGGAGGGCGGAAGTGCCGCCATTTTGAGGAAAACCGTTTCGGCCTATATCTCCATAACCGTGCACTTTAGGCCAAAAATGGTAATGACCTTTATTGTAGATAATTGCATTTTTCATCTTTTCTGTTATTTTTTTTTTGTATCACTCACCGTTTATAACTTATACGACTATTAGCATTCCTTTATTAAAAATTGTAATGACCTTTATTGTAGATAATTGCATTTCTCATATTTTTGTTGAATAATTTTTTTTGTATCACTCGCCGTTTACAACTTATACGATTATTAGCATTCATTTATTGACTTTTAGTGAATTTTCTTAAAAAAAATTCACTAATGAGGAGATCCCGACTTTTGAATTTTGAAAAAATTTCGTCAAATGAGCGCTAATTAGGCCCCCCAGAAAACATATCCGGGGTCAGTTTCAATTTTTATATGTTTATATATATATATATATATATATATATATATATATATATATATATATATATATATATATATATATATATATATATATATATATATATATATATATATATATATATATATATATATATATATATATATATATATATATATATATATATATATATATATATATATATATATATATATGTATCACACCGATAACTCAAAAAATAATGGGCAGATTTTTATTAAATTTGGTGAAAAAATTCCTTTTGCAAATGGCTTAGATGAGTTTGTTAAGCAGGAAAATCTGCCTAGGTTTTCCCGGAAAATTTTGTGTTTTCTTTCGAAAAAAAATTATATCTCCGGAATTAACAAAGTAAGGGCAAGCAAATTTGGTACACTGGTTTATATCCTTATAAGTAAGCTACCTACCAAAATTTAGCTATGTAAGTCAAAAGACAAAAAAGTTATAGGCATTTTAAGAAAAATAAATTAGGGTTTTCCTCAAAACGTCAAAGTGGCGATTTAAAATGTCAAAATTGGCAACATTTAGGCAAATAACTTGAATCTAATACGAGCTATAGAAATAAAATGTCTCAAGAAGAATGTTTTACAAACCCTAAAGTCTTAATTTTAACCGTCATTGTCCTTCATTTTACTAAAATATTTGCAGAAAATTCATTTCAAATAGACCCTTTCTCTGATGCTTGGCAGTAGCCTTAGCTATAGAGTTTATCGTTTAATGGTATATAATTTTTGTCGAATTTTCGTAAAAAATCAATAAAGCTCAATATATCCGTTATTATATAAGATATGAAAAAAACTTGTATATATTAATTATAGGGTGTCTTGAGCTACATCTTAAAATAATATTTCTACAATCACAGGATGGCCCATAAGTCATTGGTGATACAAATTTCCTTTTTTTTTTAATCAAACACGCCTTATGTTATTGAATTTTTGCACTTTCCATCGAGATATAATGCATGTTTGTAAGAAAAGAAATTCTAGACGCAGCAAGTGCGTTATGGTAGCGAATTTTGATTAAATGTTTCATATTTGAACAGCTCAATTTGCTATTAACCTATAAGGTTGACCAAGAAACGTGTTTTTTCGGGAACACTTTGAGTTTACTTTTGGAAACTTTTGTACGTTTTCACACAATAAAGTTATTTTGATGAAACATGGCACATTGTTTCTAATATATAGATTATACTGGTAACCAAATTTGATGCCTGCTTTCTTAAAAAAACACACATATTTGTTATTAAAAACATTTTTATGAAAATTCACTACCATAACGCACTTGCTGCGTCCAGAATTTTTACCTATATCTTTGTTAATAATTGTTTAAAAATAAAATTCTTATAACTATAATTCCTACAATTTTTATTAGAAACTTTTTTTTCTAAAATCAATACTTTTAAAGTTATAACGTGTTAAATGTTGCACTTGCAATCGACAAATTTTTCTGGAAATATTTTAGTAAAATGAAGGACAATAACTGTTGAAGCTAAGACTTCAGGCTTTGTAAAACATTCTTCTTGAGACATTTTCTATCCATAGCTTACATTAGTTTCAGGTTCTTTGCGTAAATGTTGGCAATTTTGACGTTTTAAGTCGCGAGTTTGACGTTTTGAAGAAAACCCCAATTTATTTTTCTTTAAATGCCTATAACTTTTCTTTGAACCTACAGATCTAAATTTTGGTAGGTAATTTACCTGCAATGACATAAAACCGTGTACCAAATTTAGTTGCCCTAACTTTGTTATTTCCGGAGATATGATGTTAAAAAAAACACAAAATTTTCCGGGAAAACCTGGGCCGATTTTCTTGAATAACGAACTTCTCAAAGCCACTTACAAGAGGAAGGTATTCACCAACTTAATTAAAATCGGCCCTTTAGTTTTTGAGTTATCAGTGTCATACACACACACACACACACACACATATATATATATATATATATATATATATATATATATATATATATATATATATATATATATATATATATATATATATATATATATATATATATATATATATTGAAACTGACCCCGTATATGTGTTCTAGTGGGCATAATTAGCGCCTATTTCAAAAATTTTTCAAAATTCAAAAGTCGCGGTCTTATTAGTGATTCTTTTTAAAGAAAATGCAACAATAATAATTTTAGAAAAAAAAGTTTTAACTAGGAGTTCTAGAAAATTTGTCGATTAAAAAGTTAAGTTATAAGCATTTTATTTTTTAAACAATAATGAACAAAAATATAGGTAAAAAAGTTAATAAAGGAATGCTAATAGTCGTATAAGTTATAAACGGTGAGTGATACCAAAAAAAAAAAAAAAATAACAGAAAAGATCAAAAATACAATTATATACAATAAAGGTCATTGCCAAGTGCACGGTTATGGAGATATAGGCCGAAACGGTTTTTCTCAAAATGGCGGCACTTCCGCCCTCCTAATTTGTAAGGATTTTGTGTTTTACATTCAGTACGTAATTCTGAACCTATCTATCAAAAAAAAAAAAATAACTCCTGTAGTTTAATGCAGAAAAAAATTCTCTAATGCCTGTACTATTACTTGAAATGGAACTACTACAAAAAAAAAAACAATGTCCGACACTTAGTATTGACAAAATAAAGTTCACAATCGTTACTCGAAATAGAATTGATACAAAAAAAACAATGTCCGATACTAAGTATTGACACTGCAACCACAGAGATTAGTGAAAATACTCTCTCTTTAGCTTTATACATCATAAAGATCATTTAGTTTCTATTCCAATACAGTGTAATTATTTATAACAAAATCAGTTAGTTTTTGCTGAATTTACAGTCTCTGTAAATGTTTTTCAAATTCACTGGGAACCATATTAAATCGTTTTGACCCGACAAAATATACAGACCAACAAGTGACGTTCTATGCGCATTTAATCGCAACTAGTAAGGGCTGTGACTGCCACCTCTGTTAAAATGCGTATACATAAATACCACATATAATCCAAATACATTCAGTATTTCGTCGTTGTTAGTGCAAAACCTGCTATGTGCAAATATTAGGAAAATGGAGTTTTTAATGCTTCTGGTGCAGAAATACCTGCTACATGCACTGGAACTAACAGTTTTGTAAAAAAGTGAGTCTACTTCCTGGTATACTTGAATATAAATACCTGCTATGTGTATCGAGTTTCGAAATAACTGCTATGTGCAAGGTACGCACATAGCTGATATTACTGACATTTACCTTCGCGCCATTTGTGAGAGAACTGTCGCTTGGCAGATTGTTCCTTTGTGTTGTACGACGTGTTTCGCTTGTAATTAGAAATTTTTTTGTGGATTTTCAGTTGAAGCTACTTCAAAACGTGACTAGTGAGGCGTTTACAAGAATGGTAAGTTTAAAATTATGATAAAATACTTTATAACTATTGGATGGAATTCGTAAAACTTATTCATCATGATTTAACTTCACTTTTCAATTTAAATGAATCTTGCTTTGTTATTGTTTAATGATAAAATTATCATTGCAACAGATTATTATCATGAGGTTTCCATTTTTTCTAGATGAACAACCGCTCTCTTCATATTTTGAATATGGCCAGAGATGGCAGCCTTCCTGCGGCAGTTCTTGCACCCACAGGGATGAAGCTATATCGACATACACCACCTAATCTTAATATCAATATCCCTACTGATACCAGTTGTGCCCATACATCAACTAAAAATATCAGCGTATTAAGTAATGAAGTCGACATACTACAACAAAATAACAAATTTATGATTACACCTGATGATGACTTAATGAAAATTATTAACGAACCTACATTGAGTATAGTCTCTTCCTATAATAATACTGAATGTTTATCTGATATGGTCGGGATGGTTGATAGTGCAATTGATCCATCACTAGGAAATGACACTGAAAATGTTGAGGGTGATTAAGTAGTAGTATATGAAAATAATGAACACCATACTAATTACCTGGCGGAAAATCCTGCTCACGGAAGTAATAAAAATCATATGAATGAAGAGAGTAATGTGCATAAAGAGAACGAAGGGAATGTGCATGAAGAAAATGAAGTGAGTTTGCATGAAGAAAATGTGTGTGAAAAAAATCAAGGGAATAAGCAGAAAAGCTCAGTTTCACAAGCAAGAAAAAAAACAAAGAACAAGAGAGTGCAAGAGCTTAGTTACAAAGGATATACTAGGAAAGAAGGAAAAGCAAAGCTAAATGTAGACGTGCTGGAAGAATAGTTAAAGATCGTTGTAAACATAACAAAATAATAATAAAAAGTGCACGTACTTATATGTGTCTTCAAATATATGAAAATGAGAGAAAAACGTTTTCGATTATTTTTGGAAAGATTTAAAGACTTGGCAAGAGAAACGGGCATTTGTAACAGGACTAGTGTGCAGCAGAAATATTACAAGAGGGCGAAAGATTACAACAGAAATTTTCAAGAAAAACGAAGGATATGACATTTGTATGAGAAATGATGGTGGTGAAAAAGTACGGGTTTGTCGATTATTTTTCTTAACACTTTAAACTTAGGTAGAGACACATTTACAAGATAGGTTAAGACCAAAATTGTTGAAAAAAATGAGAAAGACGACGAGTCATGTGATGATCTTGGCAGTGGAGAACCACCGGCTAAGAAAAGGAAAATACAAAAATATAATAATGTTAAAGAATGTCTTGACTTACTACCAAAAGTTCCAAGTCATTATTGTAGGTCTTCAACTACTAAAACCTATGTCGAATCCACATTTTGCTCGGTTTTACACATGTATCGGGTCTTCAAAGAATGGTGTAGTGATAATAACAGAGAAGTAGTGATGGGAAGAATTGATTTCGCTAATCTGTTGAAAAAAGAAAAGATAAGTATTCACCAACCAATAAAAGATCAATGTGGCATTTGTTGTGGATACAAAGTGTCTACAATATCTAAAGCAGAATATGAAAACCACATAAATAAAAAGGAACAATCCCGAAATGCAAAAAAATTAGCTAAAGATAGTGCGTCAAAGGAAGTTTTAGTCTTAACTATGGACCTGCAAAGTGTGTTGCTATGCCCAAAAACGCTAGCTTCGGCAATGTAATATAAACAAAAACTACAGGTGCACAACTTCACTATCTACGAATTAAACAAGAATATTTTAGACAGTGGGATACACTTCCGCAAAGACGAAAATGTGACATAACCAATGAAGTGCCTTCTCAACTCTATGCAGAACCACTTGCCATCTCAGAGTCAAAATGGAAACATTTGCAGGAGTTAAAATCTGTGATCGAAACATCTCATCATTTATTTTATGATAATCTCAAATATAAACCTGATCGTTAGTTTGTTGTTGTATCTTTTTTTGTTACCTGTCTCTTTTAATCGTATCTATGTACCTGGGTGATATCTGCTATGTGACCCAAAAACTTCAACAAATATCTGCTATGTGTCTTGTTAATTACAATAATTAATATATTAGCTGGAAAACGTCATGGATTTATTAATAACAAAAGATATATAACAATAAACAAATATATAATTGAATTTATAAGTAAGAGACCCAATCAAAAGTATATGACATTTGATTTATAAGTAGTTTTTACTCCCTCCTGTAAAATTGTATATTTGTCACATAGCAGATATTGCACTTACAACGACGATTGGATTGATTGATGTTTTCGTTATAAAGTAAATTTGTGTAATAATCAAATCTTCTGTTACATATTGTGATGAGAATTAAATTTTGCATCACCTGTAGTGGAGCAAGTGTTGTCTGATAAGCTGATTCGCAGCATAATATGCCTTATCGTAAAACGGATAAAACTAGGCAGTCATAAATAATCCTGAGTGTCCCAAAACTAAGTGAGATGTAAGATACGCTTTTAACCGTGTCGCCATCTCGTTACGGAACCAAGTAGTATGTTGTCACGGCAGCTCCAAATAACACAGAATGTTAAAAAATAGGAACTGTATACAACCAAGTAACAATTTAGTAAATTGTCAGCCCTGGCCCATTTCTTCCCCAATATAGGGACAAGGTATGTAAGGCTAGATCCATTCTCACCACAATTAAAACCCTAGACCGGTTTCGCTCTAATTAAAGCTCGTCAGTACTGCATACTAAGAGTGTCTTACATCTCACTTAGTTCTGGGAGGCTGGCTACCATAGCCGTATTACCTTATAGGCGTATTTTCGCTGCAATTAGTATTCCGTACTGACGAGCTCTAATTAGAGCGAAACCGGTTCTAATTGTGTTGAGAATGCATCCAGCCTTAATCCTAAGTGGTTTGATATTTAAAACAGTTCTTGGCATGTAGAACAGATGTATCTGGTGATAAGGGAGTCTACATGATGATACCATTTTAAATGATGATCTACCATAATATCCAAATAGTTGATCTATGTCACTTGTTTTATAGATGAATTGGTTTCGTCAATTTTTATCTCAGGAAGGAATTTTTAGGAGGGTCATATCTCACACCAGTTTTAGTGGGTGGGAACATAAGAAGTTTTATTTTTTCAATGTTTATAGATAAACTGTTTTCATTAAAATAAAAGAAAGGTACTTGCTAAAAGAGGGAAGGTAGAGATACAGCGATACATAATAATTTTTAACAAGAATATTGGAAGAACAAATACGTGGTAAAGGCACGATATTGATCAAGAATAAAAGTTCTAGAAAATCTGTCCCTGTTGATTAAGTGCGGAAGCTAAAATGAAATAAAAGGAGATGTTGAAGACAGAGAGGTATGGTTCGGCGACAAAGCTACGTCGCCTCTAGACTATGATTGTAACGATTTAAGAATTAAAAGTATAAGATCAAACTGCGAGTTTTCGAGGCGATTTATTGCATTTTAATTAGGTTTATGTAATCACACTTTACACAAATTATTATAAAATTAGCATATTTGGGTATCAAACTGTGTTTATAATTTATGCATTGGATCTAATGCTTTTCCAATTCTGTTAAACACAAATTAACAAAGATAAACATTTTGTTACAAACTAAACATACAAATTACTTCAGACCTCTGGTTTTTTTTTGAGCAAGAACTATTGACGTGAAAGAGCTGTTGTTACACCAGCTTAATCTAAAAAATTATATATCGTTTCTCTAAGATGCCAAGTTGATACTAAGGCGATTTGATTAAGTGAAAAGTAAGTGCTTTGAAGAAATTTAAAAAGCAGCAAGAATATATTTAACCACTTCTCACTTATATCACTAATTTGAGGCGTCGTATTATATGTCTTCTGGAGCCATAATCCCAAAGAGTGTTTGAAACACCATTATAAAGGGTCTTCTTCTAGGTCGTGACTAACCCAAACGATTTGTTATATTTCGTCAACCTAGAAAACAGAGGAGGTATTGTTATGTACACTTGTTATTGGGCTATATATAAACCGATCTGAATTACTTTCATTCCGTTACGTTCCGTAGGCTTCGTTTGTTCCCTAATCAATTTATTAGCGAAATTTTTTTTTAGTTTGCCTGTATTTTCGAAAGAGTGCAAATTAAGGCCCCTAGAACACAAAACCAAGGTCGTAGGCTTTAACTCTAAGGAAAAATATGCTTTTATTATCACACATGTAGATTGCGCTGCTGTACAAAGGAACTTTTCGATCCTCAGATAATTGAAAAAGGTTGCATTTGGTAGAGAATTGAATTAAGAATAAATTCTTTTCTATTCATATATTTTTTTAAATCAACCGCTTTTAGTGAATTTTCTTTTAAAAATTCATTAATGAGGAGATCCCGACTTTTGAATCTTGAAAAAATTTCTTCAAATGAGCGCTAATTAGGACCCCTAGAGCACATATCCGGGGTTAGTTACGGTTTTTATATGTTTATATATATATATATATATATATATATATATATATATATATATATATATATATATATATATATATATATATATATATATATATATATATATATATATATATATATATATATATATATATATATATGTATCACACCGATGACTCAAAAAATAATGGGCCGATTTTGATTGAATTTGGTGAATACCTTTCTTTTGTAAATGGCTTGGAGAAGTTCGTTAGCCAGGAAAATCGGCAAAGGTTTTCCCTCAAAAATTTCTGTTTTCGTTAGAAACAAAACAAAAAAGTTATGGGCATTTAAAGAAATATATATATATATATATATATATATATATATATATATATATATATATATATATATAAATTGGGGTTTTCCTCAAACGTCAAAATTGGCAACATTTAGGCAAGAACTTGAATATAATACGGGCTATGGAAAGAAAATGTCTCAAGAGGAATGTTTTACAAACCCTGAAGTCTCAGTTTCAACCTTCATTGTCCTTCATTTTAATAAAATGTTTCCAGAAAATTCATTCATAGACCCTTTCTCTGATGCTTGGCAGTAGTCTTAGCTATAGAGTTTATCGTTTATTGGTATATAATTTGTCGAATTTACGTAAAAAAACAATAAGCTCCATATATCTGTTATTATACAAGATATGAAAAAAATTGTATATATTAATTATAGGGTGTCTTGAACTACATCTTAAAAAATTATTTCTACAATCACAGGGTGGCCCGTAAGTCGTTTGTGTTAAAAATTTTCTTTTTCTTTTAGTCTAACACGCCTTATGTTATTGCATCTTTGCATTTTCCATCGAGATATAATGCATGTTTGTAAGAAAAGAAATTCTGGACGCAGCAAATGCGTTATGGTAACGAAATATATATATATATATATATATATATATATATATATATATATATATATATATATATATATATATATATATATATATATGTATACCAGATATATACCAATGACTAAAAAAATTATCAACCGATTTTGATAAAAATGGCATGTGTCTTTTTTGTTGTTGTTAAGATGAGCTGGTTAGCTAGTCCAATCGAACCAGTTTTCAATTTATCTAAAAAATATCTTGTTTCTCAAAAAAATAGCAAAGTGATTCAAATGAAATTTGGTAGATATATTAATCTGGTAGAGACCTTACTGGATACCGAAAATGGTTTCTATGTCAATGGAAAATATAAGTTATTAAATATTGAAATTTAGTGAAAATTCGGTACCATAACGCACTTGCTACGTCGCAAATATCTACTCTTATAAATAAGGAGATAGCATGAAATAGTCACAGCATTGAAAATTTTATTTGCAATGACATTGTCTTATGCGAGTAATATAATTTAGATGCAGCAAGTGAGTTATGGTAGCAAATTTTTATTTAAATGTTTTGAATGTCATTTGTGTATTTCTTTTGACGAAAGACATCAAATTTAATAGATAGTGTAATCTTTAGAATAGAATCCATGTACTATATTTCATCAAAATAGCATTATTGTTTGAAAAAGTATAAAATTGTTCCCGAAAACTGGCTAACAAACCTATTGGAAGAACCACACTTTTATACATCTGCAAAGCAGTGTAAAAAGTTATACTACTGTTAATTCGTATCGGTACACCCAGCTTTCTTTTCACCTTTCTGCGATATAATTTGCATGATCCCTGAAATTCAGATTACCATCTATAATAACAACAAGGTATTTCGTGTTCATAACTGGTTCAATTTTAACATCATTCATTTTACTCAACGGTATATCGGTTTGTAGTCTGTCAATCAACCTTCTTCCGCCAATAGCTATAGAATTAGTTTTAGCGGCATTGAGTCTAAGCTTATTACTCCTATATATATATATATATATATATATATATATATATATATATATATATATATATATATATATATATATATATATATATATATATATATATATATATATATAAAACAATAAGGGTCCTGACAAACTATCTTGTGGCACACCTTTATTTGCCTTCTTTGGAGTAGACTTACTTTCACTCCACATTGTTATTTGTGGTCTGCACCGCAAGTAATTTTCAAGCCACTTAAGGACACTGACTTCATAATATTTGAGTTTATTTATCAATGATTCTCTATCCACAAAAGCTTGACACAGATGAAGAAATGCAGCAATGACCACATCCCTTCTATCAATGTTCTGTTTCCAGTCCCATAGAACATGCTATGATACAGTTTCGCAGTTGTGTTTCTCTCTAAAACCCGTTCACATAATATAGAATATTGTTAACTGTTTGTATACGATCTTTTCGAGTATTTTATCGACAGCAGCTAGCATATCTACAGCGCTAAGTTCCTTACACTTAGATGCACTTGTGGTAAAGTTATACAAACAAAAAATAGAAGCTGCAGTTTTTACTAGATAGACAGTAAAATGTGTACCTAATTAGGACCTTACTTTTTAAAACAGCGTAAAAGAATTTAAACTAATTACTAAAAAAGTTGTACTAAGTGTATATTATTTTAGTAATTTCTGACTATAGCTATTTACTTTTGTTGATCTTAGAAGTTGACATGGGCAGAGAATTGTGTATTTTTTGCTTTAAGACTTTTTGGTGCGGTTTTTTATTGTACTTTCATCATTTATTAAAATCATCTGTGTAATTCGTTTGTATGACAAATGCTACTTTTGCAGTTAAATGGAAACCATACACGCAACCTCAAGAATTATATTTATTTTGTTGTTACCATCACCAGCACTGTTGGCAGAAGAAGGAAAAAGCAAAATGCTGGAAAAACTCACTGAATTAAAAATTCCAAGAGAACTTTTCCAACTGGACCCTGAATATATTTTTATTTTCCATTACGATAACGGAACTTCTGCGAAAACTAACACAATTATTAAACAAAATTTGACGGATATAAGGTCTACATTTCTGATAAATTACAGCACTGCAACTAATTTTAGTCGCCCAAAAGGTTACAAAATTATAAACATAGTATTATTATCTGATGCCCTGAAATTCTCAAATTTCACTGAAATCAATTATAACATTGTAAACAGGGATATAATAATATTTCTCGTAGAAGAGGAGAATCTTAAAGTGAAATATATCAATAACTACATGAAAATCAAAGCCATCTGGCAACTGACAGGTGTCGATAGAGCATCCAGTGCATTTCTGTTTAATTTTAAAAATAGGAAACTTTACTGGTGTTGTTATTACTGCGGGGAAAATTCTGGAAGGATGAAATTGGTTGGCGCCAACGAAACTGTTTTAAATTATATTGAATACTACACTAAACACAATAATTTTTATGGTCGCAAGTTCACAATTGGATACGTGAATGCACCTCCCTACTTTTCTTGTAGGTAAGTATATACAGCAAACCTGGTTGTAATTGTCTTAAAGTAAAAGAAAGGGTGGGCCATCTGTTGGTTCTTTCTTAAAGTCCTTGTTATTTTGAAATATTGGCAACACTGATGCGCGTAATATCAAATACTATATAATGACAATACAGGACACTCCTATGCTTTAGCATTGGTGAAATTTGTGACAAGTACACTAGCGCCACCTCGCGTGAAGTACTGACAACTGTGCGAGTAATTTGAATTGTATATCTACCTGCATATTCTTACCTCTTGTGTTATTTTATATATATATATATATATATATATATATATATATATATATATATATATATATATATATATATATATATATATATATATATATATATATATATATATATATATATATATATATATATATATATATATATATAATTTAAAACAACCCATGTAACATATTTAAATCTTTTGTTATTATGATGATTTATATAAATCAAATGCAATTAAAAACCAGGCAAACATATTTAAAGCTTTTGTTTTGATATTATATGACTGGAGCATAAAGCAATTCACATTAAACATTCGTTGATATTCAAAATAAAAAATGGGTAGGTTCTAAAAATAACATACATAGGTTTTAAGCTCAAAAACAATGGTTACAGGTTCAAATCCTGATGTTTACAACTTGTTTAGTTTTATTATGTGTGAGGTATTCTTAGGAAGTAGATTTTTAAAAATTAGCCTATGAGCACTTTTAGGGGGTAAAACGCTCAGAAACAATGGTTACAGGTTCAAATCCTAATGTGTGCAAGTTTTTAGTTTTATGTGTAAGGGTATCATTAGGAAGTAGATTTTAAAAATTAGCATTTTAAAGCTTTTGTTATTGTTTTGATATTATATAGCATAAAGCAATATTCGTTGTTATTAAAAAATTAGTCGAACACATGGTTCTAAAAATAACACACAGGGGGCGTTGACAAACAAAAATACGAAGAATGGTTGGTTACAGGTTCAAATCCTGATGTTTTCAATTTGTTTAGTTTTATTATGTGTGATGTATTCGGTTTAGGAAATAGATTTTTTTAAATTAGCATACGAGTAATTTTAGGAGGGTAAAACACTCAGAAACAATGGTTACAGGTTCAAATCCTGATGTTTTATGTGAGGTATTCGGCTTAGGAAAATAGATTTTAAAAATTTAGCTTATGAGCAATTTTAAGAGGGTGAAGCACTCAGAAACAATGGTTACAGGTTCAAATCCTAATGTGTGCTAGTTTTTAGTTTTTGCTTTAAGCCTTATGTGTGAGGTATTAGGCTCGATGAGTGGAATACAAAATTTAGCACATGCTCAAACCAATTTTAGAGTTTTTTTTGTTTTAGACCTGACCTGACCTGCTAAAAAATAATTGTCTAGCATTTTGATTTTAGTTGAAAGAGATACAGATTCGATTCCTGATATATGCTCCCTAATATGGTAACATCAAACAAATACTGAATAACTAAACAGTAATCTCAGCAACAATGATAGGGTACAGGTTCAAATCCTAATGTGTGCGAGTTATTTAGTTTTTGCTCTAATCCCTAAGTGTGGGGCATCATTATACTCGGCTCAGTAAGCATAATTCCAAAATAGGATATACGCATGCGCAAACCAATTTTAGAGTTTTTTGTTTGTTTTAGACCTGAGGGCACTGAGTAAGTGTAAGCATCAAACTTAGGTTTGGAAGTGAAAGTAAGAAGATATGCAATCAACACACAGTCAGTCTGACCTGCTAAAACTAATAGTCTAACATTTTGATTTTTATTTGAAAGAGATACAGGTTCGATTCCTGATAAATGCTCCTTAATATCGTAGCGTCAAACAAATACGAAAGGGTACTGAACAACTAAACAGTAAAGTCAGAATCAATGGTATGCATGTATGGTTGCAGGTTCAAATCCTAATGTGTGCAAGTTTTTTAGTTTTTGATTTAAACCCTAAGTGTGGGGTATCATTTTACTCGGCTCAGCAAGCAGAATTCAAAAATAGGATAGACGCATGCGCAGACCAACTTTTTGAGTCTTTGGTCTAAATCACACATGTTTGGTATCATTTTACTTGGCTCGAGGAGTAGAATACAAAAATTTAGCATATGCGCATGCGCGAGCCAACTGTTTTAGTTTTGGGGTTAGAGGTCACATGTGGGGTATCATTTTAAAAGTCTTGATGTGTAGAGTTTAAATTTTTGTTTATGCGCATATACAAACCAAATTTTTACTTTTTGATTTAGATGGCAAGTGTGAGGTATCATTTTACTTGGCTCAGTAAGGAGCATTCAAAAAATAACATAGGTGCATGTGCAAACCAACTAGAAATCGTTTAGAAGTAACTAACAACTCAAACTGAATGTCTTGAAGTGTAGAGTTTAATTTTTTTGTAAACCATCCCACCATCTATCATTTCAGAGTAAACGTAATCATGTGACCAGTCCAATCATTTGGTTTGAGGTGTAGCTTTCAAGTTTGTAAGCCACCACATGTTATTCGTTTTTAGAGCAACAACGTATCCATGTAACCCCTTAAACCAAATTTTATACTTACAGTTCATTCTTCTAACATTATTTTATTATGTCTTAAGTCTGTTTAGGTAACATTAATTTAATTTAAAAAAATAATAATAATACCAAGAGTTATAAAGTACAACTCTAAGAAAAGAACAGTTATTTGTTTTGAAACATTCATGCTAGTTCACCTAATAAGTCAAACTGAATGTCTGAAAGTGTAGAATGCAATTTTTGTAAACCAACACGTATCTACCATTTTAGATCACTCAAACTAATTGTTTTGAGGTGTAACTTTGAAGTTTTATTTGCTTTCAAACATTCATATTCTGAGCCAGTTTACCCAACAAAGTAAACTAAATTGTTTGAGAAGCAACCTTCAATTTTTCATAAACAACACGACTCTAGCATTTCAGAGTAATCTTAGTCATGTGGCCAATCAAACTATTGGTCTTGAAGTATATCTTTTCAAGTTTTATTTGTTTGCAAACATTTTTTATTCTGAACTAGTTCACCTAACTACACAAGCTAAATATATTGAAGAGTAGTCCTCAACTTTCATAAAACAACAGGTCTCTAGCATTTCCGAGTAATATTAGTCAGGTGACCACTCAAACAAATTGTCTTGAGGTGTAGCTTTCAAGTTTTATTTATTTTCAAAGATTTATATTCTGAACTAGTTCAGCTAACTACACAAGCTAAATATCTTGAAGAGTAATCTTCAATTTTAATAAAATAACAGATATTTATGATTTCAGAGTAATCTTAGCCATGCGACCACTCAAACCAATTGTCTTGAGGTGTAGCTTTCAAGTTTTATTTGTTTTCAAACATTTATATTCCGAGCTAGTTTACCTAATAAATCAAATTGAACATCTTGAAGAGCAGTCTTCAATTTTGATAAAACAACATGTCTCTATCATTTCAGAGTAATCTTAACCCTGTAACAACTCAAAGCAATTGTCTTAAGGTGTAGCTTTCAAGTTTTATTTGTTTTCAAACATTTATATTCTCAGCTAGTTTACCTAGCAAATCAAATTAAATGTCTTGAAGTGCAACCTTCAATCTTTCGTAAATCAACTCGTCTCTGCTATGTCAGAGTAATCTTAGTCATGTGACCAGTTAAACTAGTTGTTTTGAGATGTAGCTTTTCATGTGTGTATGTAATTTATATTTTGATAGTGTAAATTTTAAAAAGTTTGTTACATAAAAAATATGAAAACCAAAGATTTAATTGCCCATTACAACAGTCAGCTAAAGGAACATTTGGGGTATCGGAACACCGATACCCTAAAAATTCCTACCGAAAAGCCCACTTAAAGTAATCTCCAGGGGCCCAGAATACCGATCCCCTAGAAGTGGCGGAAGCATCCTCCAATTTTCATAAACCAACACGACTCTAGCATTTCAGACTAATCTTAGTCATGTGACCAGTCAAACTATAGGTCTTGAAGTATAGCTTTTCAAGTTTTATTTGTTTTTCAAACATTTATATTCTGAACTAGTTCACCTAACTACACAAGCTAAATATCTTGGAGAGTAGTCTTCAATTTTCATAAAATAACAGATCTCTTTCATTTCAGAGTAATCTTAACCATGTGACCACTCAAACCAATTGTCTTGAGGTGTAGCTTTCAAGTTTTATTTGTTCAAACATTCATATTCTGAGCTAGTTGACCTAACAAATCAAATTAAATATCTTGAAGAGCAGTCTTCAATTTTCATAAAACAATAAGTCTCTATCATTTCAGAGTAATCTTAGCCATGTGACCACTCAAACCAATTGTCTTGAGGTGTAGCTTTCAAGTTTTATTTGTTTTCAAACATTCATATTCTGAGCTAGTTTACCTAACAAATCAAATTGAATATCTTGAAGAGCAGTCTTCAATTTTCATAAAACAATAGGTCTCTATCATTTCAGAGTAATCTTAGCCATGTGACCACTCAAACCAATTGTCTTGAGGTGTATTATTTTTACATTATTTTTAATCTACTAGATGTTCAAAATGCATGCCTTGAAGGTCTTGGCAGTATGATAATCATAAATAAAGATGTGTAGTTAGATGTTGACTAAGACATGACCGACCTAAACGGATTCGTTATTCTTCTTCTTATTCTTCTTTTAAGTGAGTTAAATCGCGTGGTTTTGTTTTGTATACCATACCTTTCATTTATTCCGGCCATGAGAAAAAGTTTGATAGCGTAAGATCGGGTGAGCTTGCTGGCCATTCCAACGATGCTTGCCTCCCTGTCCACCGACTCAGATCGTCCTTTAAGTGCTCCTGAGTTTGGGATGCATTTTATTTTCTTTTGATATTCAAATAATCAGTGAACGGCTAACATCAAACATTGTGACTGCTTGTCGGTTTGAAGTATGTGGGTTTTCTTTAAACTCAAGCATTGCATCCAATTTGGTATCATTAACTTGTGCATTAGAAGGTTGGTTTGTATCTGCGTTACAAGTCCAAGCTCATAAAATTGCTTTTCAACTTCACTAATTGTCCCTTGGGATAAAGGTGACAAATCTGTTTTTTTTAAATAGGCGAACAGCTTTCATTTGTGATCGTGTTTTATCTACGTAAGCAATCATGTGCAAAGCTGTTATTTTATTTTTCTACGGCAGTTCCCTAAAAACGGTTGTTTTAATGATTTTTTTAAAATGAAATACCAAACCGTTTTGTTATGTTTAATTATCTTTATTTTTTTTAGGAAAATTAAAACAGGATGTGAACCCAGCTGTTACGAAGGACGTATTTTACGAGTTTTGAGCACTTATTTTAATTTTACTTACGAGCTCGTTAAATTCAGTCAAGAACGCTACAAAGACAAAATGTGGGAAGCAATAGTCACTGCTGTAAGTTACTAAATATTTCTTATTTAGTCGAGGCAATAGAGACATATTACCTTGTAAAAGGTCAAAAAGTTCTATTTTTTGTATATGTCATATAGGCTAAACCCGTGGGTCCCAATCCAAGGTTTCAACCTTCAAGTCCTTATGCGTTCGCAGTGGCGTATCTTTAGCGTTCAGAAATTCCGAAATTTTTTCGGTTTATTGATCATACTTGTCTGACAAGGCGGCTCAAAGAAAAACTTGTACCCAAAAGTTATAGACAATGAAATTAGCTACAACTTTTGTATATAAAAGTTTTCTGCAGAACTATTAGGTAAAAAGATACGCAACATGAAAGTGGCCAATTCTGGTGAAAATGCTTTTTCAATTGTTGTTCTGCTTTTTGTCAGTATAGATCAATACAGGCACGTCATAGAGAAAAGTGCTTTAATAGAGTTTGTATAGCGTTAAAACTGCTACAGGTTATACAGAAAGAATCAGTCTATCAATGAACCATGTGCCGGTTGTATTAAAGTCAGGTATAACGGATCATTTCTCAACGATATTGCAAATACAATTTCCTGTGTGTGACTCGGAGGGTGATGAAATGAATTATAGGTATCACTTGGATGTTAAGAGATTGAAGAGAAGGCTGCGGTATCAAAACTGGACACATGTTTATAACTGTGGGGATATCGAGGAAGCAGCTGAGATTTTCATGGAGAGTTTTCAAAAGATCATCGCTGAGTCCACAAGACGGTATATACCAAAAAAAAGGGGGGAAAACAGAGTGGATTACCAGTGGTATAATACGATCGGTACAAACAAAGCATAGATTGTATAGGGAAGTGCAAAAGTATCCTGACAATGCTGAGTTGTTTGATGAGTATAAAAGATACCGAAATAAACTCAACGATTTAATTAGGACAAGCAAAAGGAAATTCTATGGAGATTTGATAAGCAAGGCAGGAGACGGCTCCAAATGTCTATGGACAACAATTAACAGGATGAATAATGGACACAGAAACAAGAACATAGAGAGCATAAAAACCAAGGAAGGCAGGCTCCTGCAAGATCATCTTAGTATGGCGGACTATTTTAATGATTACTTTTCCTCAATTGGTAAAAACCTTGCTGAAAGCATAAAAAGCTCTAGAGATTTTAAAGACACACGGTTTTCACGTTCGATGGCTCTGTTTCCCACAGATAAATATGAGGTTAAAAGGATGATAATGCGCCTAAAGAACAAGAGAGCTCCTGGGCATGATGGTAT
This sequence comes from Tillus elongatus, assembly GCA_964006375.1. Taxonomy (NCBI): domain Eukaryota; kingdom Metazoa; phylum Arthropoda; class Insecta; order Coleoptera; family Cleridae; genus Tillus; species Tillus elongatus. The sequence continues at coordinate 90,552,828 of OZ023268.1, forward strand.
AGGTTCAGAGGTCCTTAAACAGGTTGTGGATCTAATTCTGACCCCACTTGTCTTTATTTATAATAGATGTATTGAGGAGGCAACGTTTCCCAGGGTTTTCAAATTCGGCGTTGTTAAACCTTTTCACAAAGGCGAAGATTGCCTAGAAGTGGCGAATTATAGGCCGATTTCTTTGATTTCCAACGTTGCAAGGGTTTTGGAGATGATACTGAAAGAGCGACTAAACAGTTACCTGCGGAAATATAATCTCTTGTCTGATAAGGAATATGGCTTTTGTGAAAAAAAAAAACCAACTCAGGATGCTGTAAATGATCTAACCTTCAGCATATATGATAGTCTTGACAAAGGCAATCATCCGTCATTATGCGTTTTTATAGATTTAAGAAAAGCTTTTGACACTATCAGCCATGTGAAACTGCTAGTGACCTCTTTAATATGCGCTGTATGGGCAAAGTGGTAGGGTACGCGGATGATACTGCTATTTTCTATACGGCAGACAGTTGGTGTTCCTTAAAAAAGTAGTTGAGAGGGATCTTGAGGTGATTATGGCATGGTTTTCTGATAGATGGTTGACCGTGAACCTTTCAAAAACCGTGTTTGTCCCTTTCTCATCTTACGTCCGCTGTTTGCCCTCTTATGATGCAATCAGTGTTGGTAGTGATTTGGCAATACGAAAGGTGAACAAAGTATCATATCTGGGACTAGATATAGATTGCCATATGAGATGGGATTTCCATATTCAAAAATTGGTTAAAAAGCTTAGGGTATTGCTGTACAAATTGAGATTCGTTAAGAAAATGTTGGATAATAAACATCTGCGTATTGTAAATCATGCATTGGTTGAGAGTGTTCTACGTTACGGTATACTAGCCTGGGGCGGTGCGTCTGAGTCCCATCTCAGATTCCTGCAAAGTACCCAAAACCGTATTGTTAAGGTGATACATGGTAAAGATTATGCTTACCCTAGTGATCGTCTATACAAGGACACTTGCTTAATGGATATTAGGGAGCTATTTTACTTTACGGTTACAAACACTCAGCATGCTCAGGGGGAGAGTCCTACAATAATAGAGCATTCGCATTTTACTAGACATAGCACACACTCGTTTAAAACGCAAAAGGTGAGGAAAGCAGTTGCGCAGAGATCGTTTGCTTACCTATGTGTAAGAGTTTATAATTCGGTGCCTCCTGAAATAAGAGAACACAATTATTTGAATTTGTTTAAGAAACGATTAAAGAGCTGGATTTTTCATACCCCTAGAAGTGTCATTCACTCTTTGTTTAGAAGAAATTGAGAACAGGGGGACAAGTGCGCGCTGGTTCCTGCATGAGTCGGTGGTTTTGTGTGTGTGTGCGGGCGTGTGTGCGCCTGGGGGTGTGTGTTGTTGGTCGTCGCGTGAGTGTGGTTGTTTCTTTGTTTTTTTTTTGTTCTTTTTTTGAGTGGAGAGGGAACAGTGTGTTTGAACTGGGTACAAGCAGGTCGGAGTGGATATCGGTATTGGGGCATGTATACTGTGATTGGAGACTGTAAACTTAGTTTTTTTTTAGATGTTGGTATTTTAAAGTGCATATATGCTTTTTTGTTTTTGTGTAGCAGATGCGTTACGATGTTTTAATCGATGACTTTTTGGAGGGAAGCATATGGTAGAAATGTGTTTTTCCTGTAGTTTTATTTTTGCTATACTGCCAACAAGTCTTTGACTTAGGCAGTTTTTTTCTCTACATTTATTGCGGCAGATTTTTTGTGTGTGTGTGAATTTTTCTATGTTTATTTGTATTTTTCTGTATGGAAGAAAACCTTCTCAATAAAATGTATATATATATATATATATATATATATATATATATATATATATATATATATATATATATATATATATATATATATATATATCACTAATATCAAAGGAGCTATGCTGCCCTGAATTGTTCTAGGTTACAGATTTATGCTTATTTGTGTACACGTAAGTATAGTAGCAAAAACATTTCTTTCTACAAAACCAAGCAACTTTAATGAAAAATAAAACGCTCTAGTATACCAGCCTTGTTTTACAGCACGCCTTTGTGCATCATTTCTTACATTGACAATAAATATGGGTCAGGATTGACTGAGGTGCTGGGTCCATGGTGATTTCAATAGGAGCAAGTCCTTTTCTGTCCTTCCTCCATCCCCAAGGGCCCTTAGGTCATTAGGTCGCCGCATCGATGTCTGAACTTGGTGATACGTGCGAAAGAAATTCTACATAGCAGCACAGTGTGTCGGTGGCAGCTTTGAAATATTTAACTTGCTGCCAGTAGTAGTAGACCTGGAAAATATCTAGCAGCGCAAAGCAATGCTGTTGCCTTATCTCCACAAAAGAGAGCAATAAGCATACACTCTCCTGCTTCAGTGTCGTTGAAAGACAGGCGTTCGGAACGCGGGAGATCTCTGCAAGTTCATGCAGCGCAGGTTTGTTCTGAAACAAAGTGCAGAATCAGGTTGAAGCCCGATGTGGTATCACACCCACTTAATGGTTAAGAAGAGGCAGATTTGTAGGAGTTAAGTAGTTGTAGGATGATGTGGAAAACCATTTGTCAGAAATATCACCTCTTCCAGGTTTTTGGAAATGAATGGAAAGACCTTAAGCCAAACTTGTCAAGAGAACTAGCAAATCAATGTCATCCCCGAAGATTTCCTACAGCATGATACTCTTCGGCGAGAGATGTAGCAGTTGTTACATTAAGTACATCAGCGTCTTCCACTGCTTCTTTCACAGCAATGTTGTCTTGTAAAAAGGGAAACGAAAAACTGAGAGATATTTTTGCTACCAAATATTAGGTAGTGTTGTCGACAAATCTGTAGAGTCGCTATTGTTGTTTAGCAAAAAGATAAACAAAAAGTGAAAGATATTTTTACTACAGAATTTTAGGTAGTTTTGTCGATTAAATCTGAAGAGAGTCGTTATTGCTGTTTATCAAGAAAGTAAACAAAAAGTGAAAGATATTTTTGCTATAGGATATTAGGTAATTTTGTCGACAAAATCGGGGTCAAAATCGGGAGTCAAAAATTGGGAGTTAGAGAGTCAACAAAAGTCAGAAGAACTTGTACAGGAATTTATGCCCAGAAAACACTAAGTACCTGCGGTATTTTTATATGCGATAATTAAGATAAGGTCACAGGGTTTATCTGGCTTCAAAATGTGTGGACAACATCTTCCGGGAGGGTCTATCGGGCAAAAGGGGGTGTCTGCTACTTAAAAAAAATCTGTGAGTTGCTTCACAGTGCTATACGGTACATACAAGATAATAAAACAGTGATTCAAGAAATAGGCACAATCTTAATTTCTAACACAGATCACAAACACAAGCTGTAAGAGAAAAACACATATACAAAATTAAATATAGAACCTCTACTTCTCAATCTGGTGACAACATAAGTTAAAAAATTCTTTTTGTCTCTGAGTTATGATGCCGTTTGTTCGTTAATCGTTAATGATTACTAATCAAAAACGTCCCCACCAGAGATTCCAGTGTAAAGAGAATTGAAAGTCCCTGCCACAGAATGACAGGGTAACCGTTCAAAGGATTTTAAGGTAAAGGACTGATAGAAGACCGAGAGTGTTTATTTGGTTGTTATTCGCGAGTGATATGTCGCAATTGACATCAAGTGGATGTAAATCCGGACGATACTGAGGTCACCATCACCTACTAAATCCTTACCTAAATGCCCCTATCTTTCAGATTTATTATTTTACAAGATCAAGAACACTCAGCTTGATTTGAAGTTGTTAAAATAATCAAATACTTACTCAGGTTTTATGTTGTTCTGTCCAAAGTCCTATATTTATGAGATCGTCAAGTCAAAACACTGTTACTGGGATACTTACTTAATTTATTGTGATCTAGATAGTAAATATGAAGAATTTCCACTTATGTCGTCAACAGCATTGAGAAATTTTAGGGAGGAATTGTTGTTTAATTAAACAGATATTAAAAAATGTAAATACTTAAATTTATTGATATAAATTGTTGCGGGAGCAAATTAATTTAGTACTCCAGGTAAATTAAAATGAACATTGCATTTAACAACAAAAAACAAATATTAACTATTACAAGAAAGAAATTAACTATTGCATATAACAAGAATAAAAAAATGGATATTATATTACAAGAAAGAAAGTAGATGTTGCATATGACAAGCAAGAAACTGAACATTGAATATTTAAGTAAGCGTTTTTCAATCAGATCTACTGATGTTCTCAAATTATTAACAGATTAGGTGGAATTCCTAGTTATTGTCCTGGCCAGGTTAGGTTTTTATGCTTTAAAGAAAAGGTTCAGACAGTACAAAGTCAAATTGCTGTTTACTAATCATCAATAAAAAATCTAAAACATTCGAAGGTAAGGTAGTTCATAAACAAAACATTGATTAATTTTAAATTACACAGTGATATTTCTGATTTTACATTACTGGCAAAATATTATGAGACAAATACAAAATACAGTTATTATAAATGACAATTTAAAACACTTGAGGATTTAGAAAATTTACGGACAGAGAATGTTACTTAACTAAAACATAGAAAATTTTACTGTTTTACTTCATTAACAAAAATGGTAAGAGAAAGATACAAAATATGTTTATCATAGTCTGGCAATCTCACTGCGGAATCTTTTTTTTGCGTTAACTGAGTCAAAGTTTAATTTGCAAGTAGAGAAAAATTCTAAATGACGTATGAATGTTTGAAAATCACACACAGAAAACTCAAAACGACTCACCGGGGCTGAAATGTGCCTGGGATTCCAAGGGTCCCAATTCATCTGTTGGTTGGTTAGGGATGTTGCACATGTAGATGTCAACTGTCAAAGCCCGCCATAGGCTCTTAACTTTTCCCAAGAGAAAAGTCAGGAAGTGGTGAAAGGCATTTTCGTGGGTGATGACCAGACAAATTCTTACGTACAATGTGTTATGAGAAGGGATGGTAAACCTACAGTTGAAACCGATGCTCTTGACACAAGACAGTAAACAGGTGTTTTAACTGAAAGTCCTGCGACCAAAATAAACCTGAGGCTATGTGGAATTGACAGACGTGAAAGCTGATTTGCTTTTAGAAATGAAGTTATTTGTCCGAAAATAAGTTGAACAATTTTCACTGCATAAAACAAAGGACTCACTGTTTGATCTGATTGAACGGAAACTTAGTTTTCACTTAAACCGTAATAAAGTTAGTTGTAACACTTACAGACAGCCACGATAGTCAATATTAATTGCAAAAAGTTAATATTTTAAGGGATTTTGCCATATTTTACCCGACAGAAAGGTCCGCGTTTGCTTGAGATGTTAATTGCAAGGCGTTCGGAACCGGTTTCGTCGATGCCAGCGTCACACGCAGAACTCCCCGTCAAATTTCCGGCGTCTTCTCAAACGTGCATTCGAACATGACCTTTTGTCCTTTAGCAGTCACAGATTTAGCCCCATAAGTGTGAGAGAGACAGAGAGCGTAGGATCTCTTTTTCACTGAATGCGGAGTTTTTAGCCGAGGGATCTTTGGTTCAACGGTTTCTTGTTCTTCAACCGACTTTTAGGTTACATCGTGATGACGACAGCTTGTTAGTTTACCGAGAAATCTCCAGGATAATAACGATATTTCTTTCCTCAATAAAATATTCCTCCTCTCGATATTTGAATTTCAACGTACATAATTATTAAGGGAATGCAGCACGGGCATTACGATGGTAATAGTTTTTAGTGAATTTTCAATAGATAATTTTTAAACTAAAACTTGAATTGCTCTTCAGAGTTAAAGTCACCTGCTACCATTTAGGCTTCTTGGGGGTTCTCTTTATGTCAGTAAGGCAGTAATGATGGTGAATAAAACACAATCGTTACACACCATCTCAACCCGCCAAAAAAACATAAAAGGCACTTTTTTTTCTAAAGCCTTGAAGAACCAAGAAAATAAGTTACGACCGAGCAATGGCAGATCTATTTGCCAAGTAAATGCAGATATTATTCAAGCAGAAATTGTAGGAATCTAGGTAGTCATTAACATACGGACTACAGAGATCTAGGTAATTATCAATAGGTAGTCAATACTGAAATAACTTGTAAGGCAAGGTGTGATATCATCACTCACATCAGAATTATAGAAATCTAGATAATCATTAACAGGTAGTTAGCACTGATGCTAATCGTAAGGTAGGGTGTGACATCATCACAGTTCAGTATTGAGGTACATTAGGTATTTTTGAAAGAAAAACGTCAAAATTGGGTAGGAATAAGGGGAATGGTTCAGTATTTTTACTGAAATGCGCAGTCCCAAGAAATTCAAGGAGTGAATTTACAAGGTGGAATCAAACTAGATAAACTACAAAAGATAGATGGCACATCTTAGGTCGTCCAATTCCCAAATATTAAAAATCCAAAGTTACGCCGAAAACAAAAGATACGATATAAATTTTGCGGTAAAAAAAATTTTGAAGAAAGATAAGAGAGTAGAAATAGTGTCTTGTTATTAAAGCTGTGTGAAAAAATACCTCCTTGACACAGAATTGCGTCCAGCTTCACGAAATCCATTTGTTTAATCATTTTTATGGAGTCGTCATCGTCGGTCTCGACCTTTTGACGAACTCTCACACAACATTCGTTCAGCATTCACCTAAATCCACTTGGTACCCGACGAGAGCGTGTGTATTGGACGCATCAAGTCGGTCGAACGCAAGGCGTTAGTTAACTAGGTCCAAACTACCAAAAGACCCCACTCTGTGCATACACACGTTGAGTGTCCAAATCGAGAAAAAGAAATAGTTTGATAGTCATAGCATAGAAGGAAAAGAAAAGTCACAATCAGTAAATAAACATGAAGATAACAGCTATTTTCTGAGAACATGTGTACCCCACATCAGGAGAAAGTACATGAGCCACAGAACAAAACAAAAAGAAAGAAAATTTTCGCTTGAAAATTCGAAAAGGGAGGACCCATAATACTTCATCCTCAGACGTAGCGTTCACATGTATTCAACCATTTCGACAGAATCTTTAAAGATTCGCCATTTAAGCGACATATAACTCGTTAACGATAGCTCACCAACAAGCATAACGATACGGTAGATTTGATAAAGTAACAGTTCATCAACGGTAAGATAATCGACAATTCATCAGCGATAACTCGCCAACCAACATAACGGTACGATAGGTTTGACAAAGTAACACTTCATCAACGGTAAGATAATCGATAACTTGCCAGAGATAACTCGCCAGCAAACATAACAGTACGATAGGTTTGACAAAGTAACACTTCATCAACGATAAGATAAGCGGCAATTCATCAGCAATAATACGCCAACAAGGATAACGGTACGATAGGTTTAACAAAGTAACACTTCATCAACGGTAAGATAATCGATAACTTGCCAGAGATAACTCGCGAGCAAGAGTAACGATACGATAGGGGCTTGATAAGATGTAACCCATCTTATCAACGGTAAGGTAATCGATAGCTCACCAGAGATAATTCTACAGCGGGAATAACGATTAGGTAGGTCTGATAAGCAAAACATGCTTAATCAGCGGTAATGGTTCGATAATTATCAAAGTTAACCACGGTAACAATATTTCGAACCCAAAAAATATTTCAAAGCACAAAAGTTGCTACAGATTTATTGTTTCGCTGGACATGTGCCAGATTTATCTTCTATTGGCATATCTCAGCAGAAACATAAACGAACATCCAAACAACAACGGTAAGATAATCGATAGTCTAGCTATAGCCCCCTGTGACTACTACCTAGATATTTGGAAATTTTAGAAAGGACCTTCGTGGTCCTCATCTCAGTGTCGACGAAAAAATTAAACCTGCAGTTTGGACATATTTTGAGAACAAACCGAAAGAATATTTTAGGACTATCGAATTGTTGCTGAAAGGATGTAATAAGTGCATTGGTGTTAGGATGGGGGTCTATCTTGAAAAATAAAATTTCATTGTAGGTCTACGCCATTTCTGTGATAGTCAGGCCGGCAAATTTTGGCGCTTACTGCCTGCATAAATAGCTAATAATGATCCATTTTAGGCACATCACAGGCAAATAGATTGGGCTGTTGGAGTCATTTCAATAACTTATGAAAGAACACGTAAAATAGACTATGCAAGGTTTATAGCAAACCATAAGCATGCGGGTATGTATGCTCTACATTCCAATGCAGTCGCTGAAGCTTTGGGCGTCATAATGACTTCTTTTAACTGGTTAAACGTTACCCTAATATTAATAAGTGTTCTGTTGGTCGGAGTCATATCTAAATCATCTAAGACTTTGTTGGATATTAAGTCATCACAATCTACAGTTTTACATATGGCGGTAAGTATTAGCTTGTTTTGTATTAGCTCCTTAAATATTTCCTATGGTGCTATAACATTTAGGTTAACTCGGTTTTTATTGAGAGGTAGATTTTCTCTAACATGTCAAAGGTTGTAAAAAATAGTTTACTGACAGGGTAATTTGGGGAGAGATGGACCACATTTTTTCAAAAGAGGCCAACATTAAATACACACACTAATGATAGCAAACAAAATGTGCTTTGGTATATATTTTATATAACACATAGGGGGGTGTGGTCCCTTAGCCTGGCCGTGCGCTGGTCGTTATCTTGATTAATCAACGCGTGACTTAGCTACTGGACTCCTAGAGGCTGGCTCCATGTGCCACCCCTTGCGTGACTGTGGGCAATGGGAATAACGCCGAGGGCTGATGGTGTACTAAAGTCTCGCTCCCTCTCTTCGCAGGTGGTAGTGGAATTTTCCTTTACGTGATAGTAAAGGTTTTCCACGCCGAGGTGCCACCCCATGCATCAAAGGGCCGTGAAGTCCCAACGGACGTTTCCGGTTCTGGTGTATGAGTCGGCTTCCCTTGTGCAAAACATTCCGGACGTAAAATACCCCTCCATTTGGATCTCCGGGAGAGGGGTGTACAGGGGGCGCCAGCATCAAGATTCAACAGATCCTTCTCGAATATATGTGGCCTAAGTTCTAACCTGAACTCCGTTCACCATTTTCTCCATGCTAATAGGCGCCAACTCCTATTCTTCACCGAAACCGAAATCAGTGCCAAAACAGCCACTAATCACCTTAATTTACCGGGGTATGAGCTCCTTACTTCCTTTGGATTGCATGGAGGTGTGTGCGCATACGTCCGTAGCAATCTACCCTGCACCAGACTCCCCAATTTAGAAGCTGGAAGAAAAGACATACTATGGATAAAACTCTCTCTCAGGGCTGCAACTAAATCCATCTGTTGTATTTACCGGTCACCTTCTGACAACTTTGTCCAGCTCTTTGACTACCTTTCTGAAAAAACCGACCATCTGATTTCTAAATATCCTTCCTCCGAGGTCACTATTCTTGGTGACTACAATGTCCATAATAAGTAATGGCTAGGATCTTCAAAAAACGATCCACAAGGCAGAGCAGCGAAGGCCTTTGCAGTCAGCAACTCTTTAGCCAATATGGTTCCGAAACCTACTTACCTTCCTCGCATCCCAACACACAGCCCAAATTCCTTAGATCTTCTTCTTACTATAAATCCTGAATGCTATAAAATATCAGTTACCGCCCCCCTCGGTCGCTCAGACCATGGTCACCGCTTCCTGCGCAATACAACCCGAGGTCACACAGTCATCACAACCACGTATCGTTTGTCACTATAACTCCGCGAACTGGGACGAAATGCGAGATTACTTTTCCTCATTTCCATGGGCGTCTGTCTGCTTCTCTCATCCTATCCCCTCTGATATCTCACAAAAGGTCACTGAAATTATCCAAGCTGGTATGGAATTATTTATTCCACGTACTCAGAAAACCTCTTTAGCCACTCAAAAGCCCTGTTTCTCTAAATCTTGTGACAAGGCCAGACTTGAAAAGGTCAAAGCTCACAAAACGCTTCTACACAATTTAACGACGCAAGAAACCACTATGTCCTCATTCTTTCTGAGGCAAAAAACTCGTTTAATAACCACATCAAAAACAAAGTTCTCTTAAGCTCTAAGGGCAGCAAACCCTTCTGGACTCTTGCTAAATCTATTGGGAATAATTTCTCCAAGAGCACGTTCCCACCTCTTGTCGCAGGGGATTAAATTGTTTCTACCGCCCTGGGCAAGGCTGAACTTTTTGCCTCATTGTTCGCCGACAATTATACTCTCAACCCACCTCCAAATGTTCAACCACCAACAGTCCCCAATGTCGCGCATAAAATGACGGATATCATTTTCAAAACTAAAAAGGTACGAAAGATGCTCTCTTCTCTTAATACCAGGAAAGCCTCTGGCCTTGACGAGATCCCAGAAATTGTTCTCAAAAAATGCGCACCAGAACTTGCTCCCGTCCTGACTCGTATGTTTTAAATATCTTACAATAGAAGCATATTCCTTAGTAACTGGAAAACTGCTCGAGTACAACCCGTCCCCAAGAAAAGATCCAAAGCACTTCCTAGCAACTAGAGGCCTATTTCTCTCCTTTCAGTCATCTCTAAAGTGATGGAAAAGTATATAAACACCGAATTACTAAAATTTCTTGAAAAACACAGTCTAATCCACGACTGGCAGTATGGATTCCGTCAGCGCAGATCAACTGCCGACCTCCTTTCCTTTGTCACCCATTCGTGAAACAAGTCTTTGGAACTACACGGTAAATCCCAGATTGTCGCTCTAGACACATCCACAGCATTCGACCAGGTCTGGCATGCAGCGCTGCTTAATAAACTTCCGGCCTATGGCCTACCACCAAAACTCTGTACCTGGATAGCGAACTTCCTCTCCAACCTGAGCATTTCTGTTGTTGTGGATGGCCATTTCTCTAAACTATACCCAATTAATGCAGGAGTTCCTCAATGTTCAGCTTTAGCCCCTACTTTGTTTCTTCTCCACATCAATAACCTCCTGTCTAGCACATCCAACCCAGTTCACAGTTACGCGGACGACAGCACCGTCTACTCAAATATACAATATTCTAAGCCTGTCTCCTTGGCCCAATTAGATGAGGATCGCAGACACATGGGGAGTCTGTCTCCGTGGATCTCCAAAAAATATTATACTGAGGAAGCAGAAATCTTGTACAATTCAATCCCACCAAATCTGTCTTGCTTTCTTTCTCATAAAAGATACACCAGCCCTAGAACCATCACAATCTACAACCATGTTATTCAAAATAATGAGTCCTTTTCACTTGTTGGCATTTCTGTGGATCGAAATCTCAATTGGCACCAACATGTCACATCAATTGCAGAAGCCGCTGCTAAGAAATTAGGTTTCCTCTTTCGGGCCCGCAAATACTTTTCACCAGATTATCTCTATACCTTATATATTTCACAAATAAGGCCAAACCTCGAATACTGCTCCCACATCTGGAGTGCTGCTGCCGCTTCTACACTAGCTATCCTGGACTCCATTCAGAAGAGAGCTATACGTCTCATTGGTGACCCTACGATCACCCAAAGGCTGCCATCCCTTGCCCACCGACGTGCCGTTGGTGACCCCTCTCTTTCTATCTATCTCTCTCTTTTATAGATATCTGCACGGGCAGTGCTCAGAGGAGCTTTCTTCCATAGTTCCTCCACCTGCTGCCCCCAACAGATATGCCAGGGAATCAGAGCGAATGCACCCTTTTACTGTCCAGGTCACCAGACATAGAACATCTTTTTATGTCCGCTCTTTTGTCCTGAGGACTTCCAAGTTGTGAAATTCCTTGCCGGCGCATGTTTTCCCTTCTCCTCCGAACTTCCAAACCTTCAAGTCCAGAATTAACAACTTGCCTCTTTCCTCCTTGTCGACACCCACGGTACGATAGTATTTAGGCTGTAGGCCCTCGTTGTGTGTTGTTGAAATAAATATAAACTACAGATCTTTTATTTGCAAGGAACGCTATTTCACACCTTTGACTTTTTAGATCCAAAACAAGAAAAATAGCCGCTGGTTCATATCCCATTTACTACTACATTGCCATATTAACAGGTATAGAAATGAACCGTGTGGAAGAGTTGAACAGTAGTGACAAACGATGAAAGTTAGATACAATCCCACAAAATTAAGCTTAGAAATCGTAAATAAAAATTTTAGAGATTAAGAATCATACTATTGCAAATGACAAAGCGTTTTAAAGGAAAGTTTTTGTTCAAGAAAGATATTTTTCCACATAGATCGCAAAGATGATCGCACTTCATACAACTCTCGTTGATGTTGGCAGCCAATGCACTGTTTCCAATCGTCAGAATTGCTGGTGTAATTGTAATTCTCGCCACACCCAGCACAATATTTTTTATCCCATCTCTCAAGATCGTCGATTTCATCTTGAATAGAAATGTCGTTAGATTCGTCGGATTCTGATATACCAGTATTAGTCTGGTTAGGTATTTGTCTTGCTAAGTGAAGAATGTAACCTGTGATGATATGTACACTTGGAGAATCCAAATCACCACAACACATTTTTGAAGATCTGCTTATCGTTACATTAAGAAAGTTAGCGTCATCTGTGGTTGAAAAATTCTACAGTCTTAACTACTAAACGTAGATTCTCGGTAGTTTAGTGGTAATGACGAGTACCTCTGAACCGAGGAGTACCTGATTCGAAATCCATGGTCTTCCTTTCACTTTTTCAGTACATACTATCGGCCCCGTGTCCTTGCGATGTTGGGCACGCCAAAAATTCCTACCCTCCTTACAGTGAGTGAAGCTGCTCCATGGCGTCGGTGATTGGGCATAGTCGCGGAAATAGACCGACGTCAAAGAAAAAACTACTAAACACTGTATTTATCATACGTGTCAGCAAAAGGCCAACGTCCTAGAGAGAGGAATCACAAACAAACTTTATACGTAATATTTTTATTTTTATTACGGGAAGTTCCTTTAAAACCTCTGTTTTACTTGCTTCCCGTAGTTTTGGCATATTTTTTTATTAAAGAGACAGTGCGAACAGTTAACTATTAAGAAGTGGCAGAGCTCGGTTCAAACAAACTTTGTTGTTTATGACCTTAGAGATATAAATACTCTCATAAGAGTCGAATTTCACCGGTTGCTTGATAAGCTTTAGATTTTCTTTATCCATGTGGTCATTACTGTCCCAAATATGCTGTACCACGCGACTTTATCCTTATCTTTTGTATTACCTAACAATTTTTTTTAATTATTTTTTGTCGAATTTATTTCAACAACACACCACGAGGGCTTACAGCCTAAATACTATCGTACCGTGGATGACGACAAGGAGGTAAGAGGTAACTTGTTAATTCTGGACTTGAAGGTTTGGAGGTTCGGAGGAAAAGGAAAAACATTTGCCGGCAAGAAATTCTACAACTTGGAAGTCCTCGGGACAAAAGAGCGGGCATAACAAAACGTTTTATGTCTGGTGACCTGGACAGTAAAAGGGTGCATTCGTTCTGTTCCCCTGGTATATCTGATGGGGGCAGCGGGTGGAGGAACTATGGAAGAAAGCTCCTCCGAGCACTGCCCCTGCAGATATCTATAAAAGAGTGAGAGGTCACCAACGGCACGTCGGTGGGCAACAGATGGCAACCTTTGGGTGAGGGTAGGGTCACTGATGAGACGTATAGCTCTCTTCTCAATGGAGTCCAGGATAGCGAGCATAGAAGCGACAGCGACACCCCAGATGTGGGAGCAGTATTCGAGGTTTGGTCTTATTTGTAAAGTATATAAGGTATAGAAATTAGCTAGTGAAAAGTATTTGCGAGCCCGGAAGAGGCAACCTAACTTCTTAGCAGCCGCTTCTGCAATTTATGTGACATGTTTGTGCCAATTGAGATTTCGATTCACAGAAATGCTAACAAGTGAAAAGGGCTCATTACTTTGAATAACTTGGTTGTTCGTTGTGACGGGTCTAGGGCTAGTGTATCTCTTATGAGACAGAAGGCAAGACTGAGGTTTGATGGAGTTGAATTACACAAGATATTTACTTCCCCAGTCCAATATTTTTTGGAGATCCACAGAGACAAAACCCTCCATGAGTCTGCGATCCTCATCCAATTGGGCTAAAAAGAGAGCTTAGAATATTGTATATTTGAGTGGAGGATGGTGTCGTCCGCGTAACTGTGAATTGGGTTGGATGTGCTTGAGAGAAGGTCATTGATGTGAATAAAGAACAAAGTAGGGGCTAAAGCTGAACCTTGAGGCACTTCCGCATTAATGGGATACAGTTTAGAGGAATGGTCATCCACGACAATAGAAATGCTCCGGTTGGAGAGGAAATTTGCTGTCCAGGTACAGAGTTTTGGTGGTAGGCCATAGACCGAAAGCTTATTAAGCAGCGCTGCGTGCTAGACCTGGTCGAATGCTTTGGATATGTCACCTGCTAAGTCCTAACTTTAAATGTATTAGCTATAGTATCCAGAATATAGCCATGTCTTTTGTTTAAAGCCAAACCGGTCTTGTTTAATGAGTTTACAATCATAATTTGTCACCATAAATAGTAGGCTTAGAATTTGTCATAATCTATGTATAGTAGAAACAATGTAACAACAAGATCATGCTGCAATAGATGCGCTACTTTTGTATTTAGGTGTTGATAAACATGCACAAAAATAATTTTTGGTTACCAATAAAAATTAGATCTGGCACCCTATAAACTTATAAACCTCAATTTTAAACTTAACACTGTTAGGATGTCCAAATATAATACATCTGGACAAAAAAAAGTCTCTAACTATGCACCTGGCATCCAAAAGTCTAATAAATCATAGGTATGTTTATAAAAATATTACATTTGCTTTATAAAATCCTTAACAGATATTTAAGGACATGTATTGAGCATAACTTTAAAGTTTTAACAACTACCGTAACACACTTGTTGTACACAAACTTTTAATATATTAGGTTTAACCGAAATAAACATGAAAATTCATCAGAATGGAGACTGTGACGTCAGCGTGAACAGCTTATATTATAAATACTTCAATTTAAGCTTCACCATGTAGAGTTTATTACTTTGAAACGAATTATTTGAATCAAGATGGTTCATATGATACCATACATGTAGAGCGCTAACTTAAAAACTAACAATTGGTTTTGTGCCCTACTCAATATTTAAATTGTGGACATCAAGACGTTTTAAATAAGACTAACCATTACGCATATAAACCTAAAGTTTCTATATGTCCGCGTCAAATTTGGGTCTTGATGTAATCAACTCAAAACTGAAGAAGAAAGTTCCATTTAAAAACATTCTTAGTTTGACTGAAGAACTTATAAAAGACAGAAACCATATTCCAGCAGAGAACGCTGTGTTTGATATCGCTCATGCAATCATTAAAGAGATTGGCGGACGTATGAATGTGCAGGAACCTCGAGTTATTCCAATACCTAAAAGCGGAGGCTTTCTTCCACTGTTGCCTCTGATATTTGGTGGTCTGGTGCTGCTGGTATTGCTTAAGCAGTTAACGACGCGAAAGCAGCCAAACACAAACTAGAGGAAGAAGAACGTCATAACAAAACAATGGAAGCAATCGCAATTGGTAAGAGAGGTAGTGGTTTGAAATTAAAACGAAAATGCAAGAGGCTCGGTGAAGGTATGTATCTGAAGAAACAACGCAGCGGCTATCGGTTGTATCTGAAAAAGCCAAAAAACGAATAGGCCGTTTACCAGCAAGACCTCTAACAAAATGTAGATCTTGTGAAATTCGCTGGTAAAATGAAAATCCCATATTTTAGAGGTGCATTTATGCGAGATGCTCTGCCATCAAATGAACCACGTAAAAATGAATCGTTCATCATTAATTTACAAACACACAAGGAACCTGGCAGTCATTGGGTTGCAGTTAGCAACCGTGGTAACACAGCTGTATAAACTTTGACTCATATGGAAACGTAAAGCCACCAGTCGAGTTGCAACGTTACCTTAAAGACTCTACTCTAATGTATAATCATGATGTAATTGTAGTATATTATATAATGTAACGAGCGCTTTACTGAGTAAATGAATTTTAATGCTAACAGAATCTAACATGCAAAATAGTTACCTATTATTAGGTACTATTAGAATTCTTACCGCTATACCTATCATAATCATTATTGTTATCAATCTTTTTCATTAAATCTTAAAGTTATTTATGATATATTATAGGGACATCTCAAGTACATTCTGAGCGAATATTCTCAATAATGATCTATAAGTATATTATCAGTATATTGATAAAGAATTTTCTTAGGATGTGATAGACTGGATGTACTCGGAATACTCAAGGCGGCACTTTGAAATTCCATAAATGTTATTAGAACATTTCGAAACAAATATTCTGAAAAAAGAACATTCTCGCATTCTGAGAATGTTTTGAGAATATCTTGTGGTGTATGGGGCACTAAAAGAAACACAGGCATACTTTATCTGCCAAAAAGCTGACATCTAGCGGATACTTTATAAATAAAAAACTGGTCGATTTCAAGCGGCGACTAATCTTACCCTGAATTACCCTGATATGCTAAATTTTATTTTTAGAATGTATCTACAGCAGCTCTTGCATATCATTTCAAGAGCTGAATAAAACCTTATTAATCTGTCAATTTTTCTGAATTTAACTCAACCTGATAATATAGCGTCATTTTTTTATTCAATGTTGACATCTTTTGCATTTAAGATTGCACTAAAATCTGTGTGGGAGCAACCGTCAGAAGAGTTTCTTAAAGTATCAAATTCTGTATTGGCCTTAAGATGTGTTCTCATTATATGGTCTTTAGGGGCACTCTGCATTGCATGCATTATTAAATGCACGTTAACAACATTTCTTATTTCCGCAACCTATGATGAAGCTGATTCGATTGCAGAGCTGGTTGACCTGGGCTATACATTTCTGGTATGTTTGATGAGTGTTAATCATCTGACTTTACTACACAAACCAAACTACATAAATTTTCATTTTGTAGGTCGGCCCTTGGCGCCTTAGAACAATCATGCTCAATTCTACCAATTATAAGCACCGAAGAGTCATGGAACTTATGGAAAATAATCTCGAAGACTGTGAAGCTATTGCTTACATATTGGACACGCAAGCTGCTTACATCTCAGACGAACCAATAACTCAGTATTTGGTAACTATACGCCAGTTAACATGTGATTTTCTATTTTTTAACAAGCACTGGCATAAAAATACATAATTTCGAATCGATGCTAAGTGCAGACAATATTAGCGTTATAAACACCAATATTTCTACTTAAGTATTAACTCTCTTGCATAACTATTTAAAGTATTTGATAATATTTAGTATGCTTACCTATTCATCAATGTTGCGGATTTTACAGAAACACACATGCTGGAATACTAATTACTTCCAGGCAGTTTTGCTGTGGTCGGACACACCTAGTGGGTGACTACAAGTTGCTGACCTCACCTGACCTGATGTTAGTAAAGGTTCCTACTTGAGAGAATGTTAAACCCCTTCGGGGTAAGTCGACAATAATAATAATAATAATAATAATAATAATAATAATAATAATAATAATAATAATAATAATAATAATAATAATAATAATAATAATAATAATAATAATAATAATAATAATAATAATAATAATAATAATAATAATAACAATCAAAAGTTGTCTCAAACCGAAGTGTATGAAATCATGCGCAGAGCGAAGACACTCCTGAGAAACGAAACGAAGGAACAGGAACAATCAAGTGAAGAAAGCGAAGTCGAGAAAGTCCTGTATACAAGTAAAGTGAATAACAATGTTGACACAATCGACACCAACATCATAAAGGAAGCAAACTCACCACTATCCCACCGTGACTTAGAAGAAGACCTGGAAATAATGATTGGGGAGATCGACAAAAAAGTACAAGATGATGAGAACACTCCTGAACATATGCAAAGACAACCACTCAGGAAGCTAAACGACAACCTTAAATTGAGAGAGCAAATAAGACTAGGCAACAAAGCTATTGAATAACTTATTTCCAAGCAACCTGAAGCACATCAGAGCATCACAAAACTGAACAAACTTATATACGCTACTGCAGAAATAATACAAGACAAGATAAAACCTCCAGTAAAAAACAACAACAGTAAAAAGCCCTGGTCTGAAGATCCACCCTGGAAAAAGAGAATACAAACACAAATAGCAGAGCTGCGACGAGACCTCTCACATCTTAAAGAGTCTCAACAATCAAAACTCAGCGACATGATGATGCAACGAAAGGAAGACGTCTACGTAAAATAAAAAATAAAGAATCAAAAAGATCACACAAAAACGGTCGAACAACTAAAACAGAAAGTGGCAGCCAAAACATGCAGAGCAAAAAGATACACAGAAAGAAGTTCACAGTACCAACAAAATAAAATGTTTGCTGAAAACACCAGTCAATTCTACAATACCATCATGGGGAAAAACTACACCGCCAAGACCACACCACCCAAGCAAGAAATTGAAACTTTCTGGAAGGAAATATGGGAAAAAACACCACTCATAATGCTAAAGCCCCATGGAGTGAACAGGAATATGACAGGTCTGCTAACATCGACAGAATGAAATGGGAGAACATCACAGAAGTTGAACTCACAACAACAATAAACACAGCAGCTAACTGGAAGGCCTTAGGAGTAGATGGCATTACCAACTTCTGGCTGAAGAAACTAACATCAACCCATGGAAAACTAACAACCGCATTTAATGACATGATAAACAATAAGCAAGACACACCAGCGTGGCTGACGAAGGGAAGAACGTTCCTAATACCGAAGAATGAGAACACACACCAAGCTAAGAACTTTAGACCAATCACCTGTTTGAACAACATGTACAAGCTGCTGACAAAACTGATAGCCGAGCGACTGTATCACCACCTCACAGAAAACAACCTATTCCCTGCAGAACAAAAAGGATGCGCCAAAAACACGTATGGCTGCAAAGAACATCTACTCACAAGCAAAATGCTACAGAAAGATTGTAAAGAAAGGAAGAAAAACATGTCAGTAGCCTGGATAGACTACAGAAAGGCGTTCAATAAGGTCCCGCTCACCTGGATAATCGAAGCTCAGAACATCTACAGAACACCCTCAACCCTCCTATCCTTTATCAGCAAGACAATAACGACCTGGAATACCGACCTGTACGTGACCTCAGAAGCAAAGAGCCACAACAGCAATTCAAACAACAACACCATCAAAAATATAAAGATAAGAAGTGGGATATATCAAGGGGACTCATTATCACCACTGTTCTTTTGTGTCGCTCTGTTCCCCCTAAGCTCCATCCTCAACAAATCAGGGACAGGATGCCATTGTAAAAATGAATGCAAAAAAGTCAGGCCACCTGCTCTATGTTGATGATTTGAAGCTAGATGCAAAATCTGATGAGGAACTTGCAGAACAAATCGCAACCGTCAAGGAGTTCAGTGATGACATCAGCGCAAATGCAACATTCCTGAAGGGAAGACGACAAGCAAAGGAGAACATCAAAATTGATAACTCAACAAACTTCCAATCTTTAGACCAAATTGATGTGTACAAATATTTGGGCATAGATGAACACGACGGTATCCAACACAAGAGAATGAAAACCAAATTGAAGAAAGAATATTACCGGCGAATAAGAGCGATTCTTAAAACCGAGCTCAATCCCAAAAACAAGATGATGGCCATAACCTCTCTAGCTGTTCCTGTCATTCAATACAGTATAGGGATCATCAAGTGGACCCAGGCAGAGATTCGGAAGCTGGACACCCAGACACGCAAGCTCCTCACAATGTACGGTGCTCTCCATCCACGTGCCGACATTGACCGATTATACATCCCTAGAAAAGAAGTAGGCAGAGGATTGATTAGCATTGAGGCTACTAACAACATCGTCATGGAAGGAATCAGCAGTTACCTACAACTAAAACAAGAAGATAAATACCTGGGAATTGTGTACAGACAACAACAATGTGCCCCTGAATAATATGACAGCACAGATGAAGACGAAGATAACGGAGAAGAAAAAGAACCAGAACACAACAGCCATGATATGCCTGAAACAAAGAAAGTAAAAGAAATGAAACAGAAAATAAGACAAGAGATGAAAGAAGAACGAATTTTAAAATGGAAAACCAAGCAACTTCATGGACAAATTGCAAATGAGGCCGTCAAGGAAACCATCCATCAAAATAACTCATGGGCGTGGCTCACCCATGCAAATCTCAAGACCGAGACGGAAGCTCTGATAACTGCCTGCCAAGATCAAGCTATCGCAACAAATTATGTAAAAGCTAAAATAATGAAAACCCACACAGGCCCGAAATGCAGGCTCTGTCGGTCTTTCAATGAAACCATCCACCATATTGTTGCGGGCTGCCCCATACTAGCAAAACATTCGTATCTGGAGCGACACAACACAGTAGCCAGGCAGCTTCACTGGAACATCTGCAAATACTACAAGATAGATGTAAATGAAAAGTGGTACCAACACACCCCGGACCCTGTAATAGATACTGAAGATGTGACAATCATATGGGACACACAGGTGCATACAGATAGGAAAATGGTTGCAAGCAAGCCAGACCTCATAGTTAAGGATAAGAAGAAGAAACATTGCCTAATCATAGACGTTGCCATACTTTCTGACTACAACATCACACAGAAGGGAGCAGAAAAGATGCTTAAATATAAAAATCTGCAAATTGAGATACAGCGCATGTGGAACCTGAAGGCCAAAATAATCCCCGTCATCATCGAAGCCACAGGACTTATTTCCAAAGCCACCACCAATTTCATGAAGGAAGTTCCAGGAAAACACAGTCTCCTGCTAATGCAAAAGGCAGTGGTCCTGGGTACAGCGCATATAGTACGGAAAGTACTATAATACTTACCTGACATCCAGACGCAGAAGCAACACCCTAAGCAAACGGAGTGTACTCTGTGTTGCTCAACTCATGCAGAAATATCCTTAGAATAAGCTAAGTGGAATCTCTTATAATAATAACAACAATAACAATAATAATGATAATATAAACAAAATCCAAAAAGCAGCACCCCCGTAGTGCTATCGAGCGAGTAACCCTACCTAGACAACGAGGTGGAGGAGGAGTGTCGTATATTGGTAAACAGTTAGCCCGCAGACAGTGAACCAGTCCCTTTGGTATCTGAGATACCTGTGATAAATGAATGTTCCCCTTTGTGGGAGTGTAAAATCCCTTCAGGATAAAGTCGATAATAATGATAACCATAATAATAATAATAATAATAATTACAACAATAATAATAATAATAATAATAATAATAATAATAATAATAATCAATGCGTGGAGAAGCACAGTTACTTAATGGGAGATTTTTGCAGTACTTACCTAAGAAAATATGGATGAAAAGCGTTGGACCCAAACGGGGGGTCTCCATAGTGACACGGGTGGTTTTATTTTTTCAATCCAGGATCAAATACTCGTAATCAGGACAAGAGCTTGTCGCAAATATATCCTGGGCCAACAGATCGATAGTAGATGTCAGTTATGTAGGACTATCAATCCGGCATATCTGCAGTGGATGTCGCGTCACTAGCTGGGACTGAGTATCTCCAAAGGCACCATAATGTTGCCAAAGTGATTCAATTAAAAAGATACTGACTCGCAGGGGTCGAACAACCGTATAATAAATGCAAGCCTGAGCAAGTAATCATCAATGAACGAGCATGGATTCTATAAAACAGTGAGATTGTCACTGGTGGAGGCCATCAGACCTGATATTATCGTATTTTATAAGCCAGCGAAGAAATCGATAATAACTGATGCTGCGGTCCCGATGGATGACAACATTGTACCAACAGTTGCTAAAAAGAAGAGAAAATACCCACCAAAATAGTATAGCAGTAAGAGTCAGCAAAGCGTCATCTTGTGAGTAAAGACTGTAACAGCGGCAGAAGCAGAAGACAATGGAAGCCACGTGTGTTCGGCAAGAGCAAATTTTAGGAAGAAACTTTTCATAATAACAATATACTAAAAACGATGCGAGTTGTAAGGAAAATATAAATGATCTGGAACAAAATATTTTATTATAACTTTTTTTCTTGTAACATAGAAATCTAAATTTTGGTGTATAGCTTACTTTTTATATCGTTAACCTACCTACCAAATTTGGTTACCATATCTTTTTTATTTTTTGAGATAAAAAATTTTTTAGAATGAAAACTCAAAATTTTTCCGGAAAACCTCGTCCGATTTTCCTGACTAACGAAGTTGTTCAAGCCATTTACAAAAGGTTACATATCGGTGTTCTATGGCTGCAATCTTCGGTGGATTTTTATGTATCCATAGTAATATCTTTTCGCAAATAACTGTCGTATATTCATCATCTGGCTCTCCTTGCATAGTAACTCAGTTGGAAAATCTACTGACTTATTATATATTATTTTAACAAATCTTCTCTGGATGATTCCCCCCTCCCATGTTTTTACAGCCTTCGCAAGTTTGTGCGGTACTCTTTCCCTATACTCCTTGTCCCATATCGGTGTTCTATGGCTGCAATCTTCGGTGGATTTTTATGTATCCATAGTAATAGCTTTTCGCAAATAACTGTCGTATATTCATCATCTGGCTCTCCTTGCATAGTAACTCAGTTGGAAAATCTACTGCCTTATTATATATTATTTTAACAAATCTTCTCTGGATGATTCCCCCTCCCATGTTTTTACAGCCTTCGCAAGTTTGTGCGGTACTCTTTCATATACTCCTTGTCCCATATCGGTGTTCTATGGCTGCAATCGTCGGTGGATTTTTATGTATCCATAGTAATAGCTTTTCGCAAATAACTGTCGTTTATCCATTATTTGGCTCTCCTTGCATAGTAACTCAGTTGGAAAATCTACTGACTTATTACATATTATTTTAATAAATCTTCTCTGGATGATTTTGAAGTTTTCTATTTGAGAATTTAATGCTCCTCCCATCCCACCAGTAAAGAGTTCTCATCGAGTTTTTATAGCACATATAAATGTCAGTTTAATACTTTCTAGGTCAACACAGTGTGCCTGGATGAAAAATTTATAACAAAGACAGAGCGTTCGCTGCTGAGACTGACCAAAGAATATATGTTTTCTGGTTACATAGCGTGGTGTTTTCAACAATCTAGTCCTTTTGTAGCAATAATTTCGAAGGTTTTAGGCAGATTTGATGACTACGGGTTATTGAATTATTGGTAAGTTGAACCGAGTAAGCTTTACATCCTTACATACTGTGCTTTTCTTCTAAATGACAAATCACAATAAGATTTTTATTTATAAGCTGGCGTGATGTAAAATTTTTAACAACTGAGATACTAGCAGAAGCAATTAGTGGCGGCTCGTCAGATGACGCAGGTGAAGCGCTGCTTCACCTATATTTTACGGTTAAACTAAACTTTTTTTATTCAAAGTCCACCATAATTTTAACTTTTTTCATTCTCTCAAATTAATTTAGTACAACCACATAAAAATGTTTTGTTACGTCGCGCCGCAGTTGATAATGTATTTTTATAGTAATTTATGGTACGATATAATTTGCAAGCCCGTTCCTGATCACCGAATTGAATGTATACATGCCGCAACGCGCAGCGCTTACGTATTGCGGAACTGTAGAGCGTCAAGCAGCTGCGGACTGACTGAGACATATTTATTCGTATACAAATGCTGGTTCTGTTTCAGGACGCTTGCATGAGACGTTTGCCATAGCACTCTGGTAGGTTAAGCCACAAAACTGATGCAGCCTTCTGAGCCTGCTTCAAAACTTAGTTTCTGTCGTTTGTTTAGATTGAGCCGGCTCGTGAGAGGCGTATTTTTATTTTTACTGTGGTGCCGTTGAATAATCTGGTATGTGTCACATTTACAGACTTTGAAAAGCAGGATTTTTCATGTATATTTTTGGTAAGTGGAAGCGATTTGTTTATTATCCCCTCTAAAAGAATAATTTCGAAATAATAAAATATTAGATATAAAACTTCAAGTTGTAGAGAAATAAGAGGGGCTGAATTTAAAAAAAATATGCTTGTGGCTCTTGCCTCTATAGACAGATTTTCATAGGTAATACGCGCCGTATTATATTACCGCATGCGTGCGTGTACAGTGCCCTCTCATCAAATATTGCTGGTCATTATTCGGAAAATTTATCCTTGTGAAAGTCTTGGGCCGCGCCAATTCTGCTTCACCCACTCCCAAAGTCACGAGCCGCCACTGGAAGCAATACATTATTAATTCCAATTTTTTGAATGAAAATTTGCTAATAATAAAAACCTTTACATTACGTGAAAATTAGATAGGTAATCGACTATACATTTAATAATGAATTCTTTAATCCTGAGAATTGAAACAAAGTTTGTTTTTTATAGGTACAACAACGAGTTCAAATATGATATTCCAAGGAGCCATCAAAAAAAGCCAGAGCTAATAGAAAATCATACAGGAAAAACATTTACAGGTCCCCTTTTTCTTTTATTAGGAGGTCTCGGCATATCAGTAGCGGTTTTTGTTGGAGAAATTATATTTTTTAAACAAGGGAATCGATAAAAAGGCATAGTTGATAGCCTTAAAGCTTCAAGGTGGAGGGTAGGTTAGTTTAGATGAGCAAAAAGGGTCAGCAATGGCCTAATTGCCAGTAAGCATCTTACCTTTACCTTTACCTTAGTTTGTTTTTGTTAGTATACTGTGCTTACTGTACATTATCTCTTTACAAATTCCAAGGACACTTTATTTGTTTTATTAAATGATTAACTATGTATGTGTGTGGGTTTTATTTTAAATTTAAGTTTTGATAGAGCCTGCAGAGTAGTAGCTTTTATTAAAATTTCACTTTATTTGAATAATGATTTAAGTATAAAGAATTACTATAATTTTTTTATTAGTAGCGTAACCAAAGCTTTCACCAAAAGTAAACAGAAACAGTGCAAGACGCAGCAAGTGCGTTATGGTAGTGAATTTTTATGAGAATAATATATAATATATTATATATACTTTGTATTAAAAGTTACAAAAAATAACTTTATTTAATTCGGAACAGTAAAAAATAAGGTAAAGAGGTGGAAGCAAAAATATGATCTCTAACATAAATATTTATACAGTAAATTGGATGCAACACTCAAACAAAGCAACTGATAAACAATAAATATACCTACTCAACAAGAAATACACTAGAAAGCTGAACATAAGAAAGTCCTCTGATTCATGTATTGAGGGTGATTGTATGCATGTAGAAGTGGAAGGAGAACCCCAGGAAGAAGAGGGTTTCGGTCCCCTCACCCACAAACACGAGCGGTTATCCTTCCCCTTGTGCATGCATACAACCACCTTCAAAGCATGAAGGAAAAGAAAAGGTTCTTGAGAGCAACCCCTAAGAAAGTTAAATGTGAAATACCCATTTTTTGAAAGTCCGACTAAATGTTTTTTTTAGAATTTTCCGCTTATATTTCCTCCTCGCCCAGCACCCATATTCATTTTTGGTCCCTTAACTTTTTGGGGCTTGTTTGCAACAAATTTGTCTTGTGGATTATCTATCCAAGGAGGCTTCTAAGCATGTTTCTGATAAAAAATCTGAAAGCCCTCCGTGCAGTAAACTGCAAATTTACCAAAACTGGATGGGTGTGGTCCCTTAGCCTGGTCGTGCGCTGGTCGTTCTCTTGATTGATCGACGCGTGACTTAGCTATTGTACTCCTAAAAGCCTCCACGTGCCACCCCTGGCGTGACTGTCGGCAATGGGAATAACGCCCAGGGCTAATGGTGTACCAAAGTCTCGCTCCTTCTCACACACGCCACACACACGCATACAAACACAGAAACGACACACATAGATCAGGTTATAGGTTTCTCGGGCTTCGGCGTTGACTCCGAGCGGAGCCAGCTCTGGACTGGCAGCGCTGTGCAAACCAGGTCCGGCACACCTGGCGCTGTTTGGACAGTACAGGGGCCCACCCTTGCTTTGGCCGGCGTAGGGTTGCTGCCTTATCAGCCATTCGAGAAATGCTCGATCGTGTCAGCAGCACCGGGTAGCTCCGGAACAGGGGGTTAGCTGCACGCTTCGGGTCGCCACGGCGTGGCCGCAGAGTGGCTCTTAACAGAATCAAGTCTCATCATGGATGAAGTGCCGGGGCGCCGTGGGGTATCTATATGCTCACCAAACCTTAAGCACACCCTCACACAATGTGTCCCCACTTCTGCGAAGGGGAGGCGCTGCCGCGACCCCGGCCGCTGAGGCGGGCCCTGGCCCCTCGGGAACGTCTGGTCCGGCGGGTAGGGGGGATATACAGGTAGTCATCACCTCCAACCGGGGGGATGGCGTAGTCCTGATGGAAGAAGCCGAGCAAATCAGGAGAAGTCTGGTGGCGGGGATATTGGACGCCATGTCGGTATCCGACGGGCAACGCTTCCGTAACTCGGGGATAGTTGATCCAGGGTGGTTCTTTGTGACCGCCGAGGATGGCGAGTCCCTGAGTTGGTTTCTCAACGGCTGGTCCAGGACGGCAGTGAGGAGATCGCCTTCAGCGCTGTAAGGGCAGAGGGCGCCCCATGGCCGGTCCGGATCGGCTTTTGGCTCAGGAGTCAAGAGGTGGACCTAGAGGATGTGGTCAAGATGCTTGCGCTCCAGAAACGCTCGCTCAATGTTGGGCAATGGCGGCACCTGGAGACGGCAGGAGGACCTGGGGCATGGCGTCTGATCTTCTCGGTGGGGCCCGGGGTGGCTCGCGAGCTGGACAGACAAGGCTGCCGGCTGTACTTCGAGTTGGTGACTCTGAACGTAGCCAGAGTTCCGACATGGAGTGCGGTCGCCTCCGCCCGTCCCAGGGCGGGCGCACGGATGGGCTCCACCCAGTCGGCACCGCGATTAAATTTGCGGGGCTACTGCAGGTGGGTCAGATCAACCTCCAACATAGCTGGGATGCCACTGGGGAGCTGGCAAAGCTCCTCGCAGGCGGTTCAGACGGCGTTGTGTTGATCCAAGAGCCTTATGTGTATAGGAAGCAAGTGAGATGGCTTGGAAGAATCGGCTTCAACATCCTACTTTGTGACTAAGCAGAGGAAGAACAACCTAGCACATGCATACTGGCGTCGAGGGATTTGGACGTGATGTTGCTGCCGCAGCTCGGGTCTAGGGACGCCACAGCAGCCGTCCTAGAGTATAAGATAAGTAATATTAGGCTTAAGGTTATGATATGCAGCCTTTATGTTCCCTACAATTGAAGGGGGCTGCCTCCGTCGTAGGAATTGGTTCGTATCGTCGATTTCGCAAGAGAACACAGGTTACAACTGATTATAGGCTTCGATGCCAATTCTCACCACAGATTGTGGGGCAGCACAAATACCAACCCACGCGGTAGGGCTCTACTAGAGTATGGCTACAACGAACCTAGGCGTATTAAACAGAGGTACAGCTCTGACGTTTGTCAATCGTATCCGGCAGGAGGTGATCGACATCACGTTAGCGAGCAGAGGAATAACGGAGGATATATCTAGCTGGAAGGTGACGGAACACATATCTATGTCTGATCATCGTATGATCAGCTTTGAATTGGTTGTGGACCGTGACTGTCCTCCCTCCAGGAGAAATCAAAGGAAGATCGACTGGGATGCCTATGTAACAGGCCTCGGTAAGTCGCCAAGTAGCCCAGGGGGGATAAGACTCTCTATAGAGGCATTAGATAACAAGGTCGAGGCCCTAGAAGGTTAAATAATGCCAACCTACGAAGCCGCGTCGCCACTTAGGGGGGAACCGTCCATCAAAGTCAGATGGTGGAACAGGGATCTCTCTATACTACGCGGGCGGACTCGGAGGGCCTTAAACCGAGCCGTCAGAGAATCGAGTGAGGCGGCCTAGGGCGAGTTTAGGACTGCCAGAAGGGAGTTCAAGAAGGAATTACGAAGGAGTAAACGAGCTGGTTGGCGCGCGTACTGCTGGGAAATCAATTCCCTTCCGGACGCAGCCAGGCTGGTAAGGGTACTTAAACAGGAGTTAGGCAGTAATGTAGGATCCTTAAGAAAACCGGACGGGGGCTGGACTAGCACCGGCGAGGAGACCCTGCGACACCTCGCCGAACGTCACCTTGGGGGCGGTAGAGCCGTCACGGGCGCTGGGTTAGGGGGGTCTTCATTCCCAAACCGGGAAGGGAGGACTACACGTTGGCCAAGGCGTACAGGCTAATCAGCCTTACATCCTTGCTGCTTAAGACATTGGAGAAGATAGTTGATAGGTTTGTGTTGGGAGGGATCCTCAAGGATCACCCATTCCATTAAGGTTAGCACGCATACCAGCGGGGGAAATCGAAGGTGGAATGGGCCCTACACTACGGGGAGAGCGCATTACCTGTGTTCTTTGATGTGGATGGGGCCTTTGATAAGGTAAGGGCGGATACGGTCTGTACCGCCCTACAGGATAGGGGAACGTCGAGGTCCCTAATTAGCTGGGTGTCGAGCATGCTGGAGGACGGGAGAGTTTCGATGACCTTGAGAGGCCGAGGGTTGGACGTTGTGGTCGCGGGCGGCTGTCCTCAGGGCAGCTGCCTTTCGCCTCATCTATGGTGTTTGGTCATGGACGGCCTCTTGGAACGGCTCTCCGAAAATGGCTTCTACGACCAGGCGTACTCTGATGATGGGCTGGTCCTAGTCACCGGCAAATTCCTCGGCGTCGTCTATGAGTACATGCAAGCTGCCTGTAGCATAATCGAAAGGTGATGTGGTTAGCTGGGACTCTCCGTAAACACGGCGAAGACGGAGATGATCTTATTCACCAAGAAGAGGAATGTAGAGGGGTTCAGGGCGCCCGTGATGTTTGGAAACCCTTTAGCTTTAGTGCGGGACCTGGCCAAACTCCAAAGGCTGGCAATACTGGGTATCACAGGCGCTATGAGGACGACACCCACAGCTGCGCTAGAGTTCTTGTTGATGCTGCCACCGCTTCGCAGCTGTATCAGAAGGGAGGCTATGGCGTCGCATCTTAGAATGCGAAACTGGTGCGGAGAGGGAGTAGTAATAGGGCATGCAAGAGTCGCCAAGGAAATGGAAAAGGAAATTCCGATTTCCGCCATCAAGGTACGGGATGCCGAGGACGATATTATACCCTCAGGATCCCTAGTAGGGATCAGTGGAGGGAAAATGAGGTTGCATTCCAGCCCGCAAGCCTGGTCTGTTTCACCGACGGATCGCGGCTGGAGGCTCAACAATCCTCCGGGGCAGGAATATACATCGAGGGCCTGGGGGCGCGCGAGAGTTATGCTCTCGGCGCATATACCACGGCATTCGGAACAGAGGCGTACGCCATCCTGTCTGTGGCCAATAGACAGGATGTGAGGAGGATCCCCGAGAAATGTGTGTACATTTGCTCAGATAGCCGGACAGTCTGCGCGGCCACGATCAGGTCAACACTGCTTCAGGAGTTCGCTGACGCCCTCAAAGGACTAGCCAGGACAAAGGAGGTGCAAATTGTTTGGGTTCCGGGACACTGTGGCGCAGCGGGGAAAGAGGTAGTGAATAATTTCGCAAGACTTGGTTCCCGGCGGCCGTTATGTGGCCCGGAGTCTGCGATAAGTAGGGATACGGTCTTTGTCGCCTTAGACAGGTTGACTGAGGAAGCAATGGAAAGGCACTGGGGGTCGGTTGGTGGCTGTAGGCAGGCGAGGGACTTCTTGGAGGGGCCGAGCAGAGATGGAGCTGTCTGCCTACTCGGTAGGAGTCGACCTATACTTCGCCGGATCCTTGGAGTGCTGACAGGCCTTTAGAAGACACCTCAAATTGATAGGCGTCACCAGGTTTATGAGGAGAATCTAAAATTGATAATAAATGTTAGAGAATCAGGACAGCTAAACGCAGTCGAAAGTATAAATATAGTAATATTAAGAAGCGTATGAATCTCGCTCCACCGCCTAGGGGTAGTCTGCTGATAGATTACTTTAGAAAATAGATACCGGCATAAGCACGTCTGACAGATAATAAGAGAATACAGATATTTCCGCCAAATGAAATATGTTAATTTCGGTGTCGTTCGTTTGATGCTAAATCGTTAGTGACCGACTACCTGCAGAAGAATATTAATAGAGTTGTGGATATAAGTTACTTAGAATTATTCACAGTCTGATGACGATAACTTGGTTAGTGAAACGATCGTCAATTTTTTTTAATGTGTTGTGGTGATTTGGGTTCTACAAGCGTGCTTAATATGTTGAATAACCATTGACATATTCTAACATATAATAACTTCCTAACGTTATTTGAAGAAGACGTGCTTAAAATGGGAAAGAGGTAGACCAACTGGGAAAACTGTAAAACCTTGCTCAATTGATAAAATGTAGAAGCTACAATGAAATAAAAAGAGGTTTTGGAGACCTAGAGGCATGCTAGCGATAACAAGGCGACATTGCCTGTCGACTGTGATTTTGATGAATTGAAAATCAAAAGAAATGTGAGTGCAGCTCAAAATGGCGCGTTTTAAGAACTATTTGTTGCATTTTAATTTAGGGTTCTGTAATCCTAATTTACACATAAATTATTTCCAAATTAGCTTGTTTGGTTAATATTCAACTTTGTTTTATGATTTATGCATTGGACCTAATGTGTTTTAAATTATATTAAACGGGAGTAAACAGAGATAAATATTTTGTTATCAACTAAACATACGAATTGTTCCCAATCTTTATATTAAGTAAGAATTATTGACCTGAAAGAGTTGCTTTTTCCCCCGTTTAGTCTAAAAGTGTGTATCATTTCCCTCATATGTCTGTGTTACCAAAGAGATGTAATGGATTAAAAGGATTGAGTGAAAAATAAGTGCTTTAAGGTAGTTGAGAAATCAGTACTTTAATAATAGACGGAGAGCCAGAGGTGAAAAAATTCACTGAATTTACAAAAGCTGATTTTTTGACAGTAAATTAGATACGCTGTGCACGTACACATATTCCGGTCAGTCAAGCGAATCTTAGAACAGGTACCACAGGTGCGCCAACAAAGATGTCGTTTTTACCGGGGTAATAAAATGAATTTACAAAAGCTGATAATTGTTATACAGATTCTATATTGTATAACAATAAAAGTTATGTTAGTCAGTCAGCTGCATACGGGAACAGAGCTGGTCAGTCAGTTCGAATGTGTGTATGAAAAATAAAAAGGTCTTTCCTAAGGCAAGATATCCACAAAATGTCATTAAAATAACTTTGTAATTTTCGGAGAAAAAAAAATAAAATTTGAATAACTCAATTTTCTTTAAACTTAGAAAGTTGAATTTTGGTACATAGTAAGATCTCTCCTGAGGCAACATATATAGTAAATTTAATTAAAACAGCCTTGTTACTTTCGGAGAAAAAATGTTTTTCGAAAGAAAACTCAAAATTTTTCCGGGAAACCCCGTCCGATTTTTCTGGATAACGAACTCATCCAAGCCATTAATAAAAGAAAGGCACTTGCCAAGTTTCATCGAAATAGGTTGATTATTTTTGGAGTTATGAGACGAGACGGATACATACATACATATATATATATATATATATATATATATATATATATATATATATATATATATATATATATATATATATATATATATATATATATATATATATATATATATATATATATATATATATAAACATATAAAAATTAAACCTATTTGCAAATGAACTTTAATAAGATATTATGCTGTGACAATACCTCTCTCAAGCAGTGGCGATTTCTCCTAGTGAGCTAAAATATAATCAAAATGTGCACAGTTATATATGTTTTATTTCTTTTTCCCTTAGTCTTAATACATATTTTATGACAATCGATTTAATTTACTTATTTGATATCATAAATAGTCGGTTAATAGTGAGTTGGAATGAGGTAGATACCACGTTTCTAACATATTCAGAGAATATGAGTAGATCAATAGCAACTGAGAATAAATTCTGTCAGTCCCCGACCCACGTGTTTAAAATACCTAGTGAGGAAAATACCATTGATTTTAACACTGCAGTGAGCTATAAAAATTTGATTAACTCACTTTTCTATAATCTTAGAAAGTTTAATTTTGGTAGGTAGTAAGGTATTTCCTAGGACAAGATATCCACCAAATTTCATTAAAATAACTTTGTAATTTTTGGAGAAAAAAAATGTTTCAAAAGAAAATTTAAATTTGAATAACTCAATTTTCTATAAACTGAGAAAGTTGAGTTCTGGTACTTAGTAAGTCCTCTCCCAAGGCAACATATATAGTAAATTGCATAAAAACAGCTTAGTTATTTTCAGTGAAAAAAATTTTTTTTTAAAGAAAACTCAATTTTCTCGGAAAAACCCGTCCGATTTTCCTACCTAACGAACTCATCCAAGCCATTAATAAAAGAAAGGCACTTGCCGAGTTTCATTGAAATAGGTTAATTATTTTTTGAGTTATCAGACGGATATATATATATATATATATATATATATATATATATATATATATATATATATATATATATATATATATATATATATATATATATATATATATATAAACATATAAAAATTGAAACTGACCCCGTATATGGGTTCTAGGGGTCCTAAATCGCGCTCATTTGAAAAAATTTTTGCAAAACTATAAAACAAACGTATAGTTGATGATTATTCTATACAAAGAATATATGTATATATTAAAAAATATTTTTTTTCAATCACACCCAAAATCGAATTCTTCCTCTGAATCTTCGAATTCACGAGTTTCACTTTCGTGATATGAAATATCTAACTCTGCTATTTCTGATTGAGATTCTGATTGATTATCTAAAAAATTTATGAAATCATGTAATTTCAATCGTATAATTAAATTTATCAATAGAATTACATATTTACAAACCTAAATTTTCCTGTGGGGGTTGAATGACGACGTCGTTGATTAGCTGGGGTAACTGATCACCTTCAAACCAATGAAATTCATAAACATAGTCACTACTCTTCCAGCCGTGATCCATTGGTGATAGTTGTGTTATTATTTTGTAATGCGCATTACGCCAAATGTTGGCGATGTAAGCGGCTCTTAAAAGTGTTGCACTAACTCAGTCTCACACGGTGGCAAGCTCGATCCGTCAATATTTTTAACTTAAATTTTAAATGTATCATCAACATTGTTGGAACTACAAATGTATGTTTTCGAAAACATGACAAATCGTGCCTCATTAACTGTTTTTATTTATTTTTAATCCATATAAATTACAAACAAATTGCTGCAATTTCTGAAACACTGCATTCTTGTTGTTCTCTGTAATGCCGCCGAGATCGGCGAAAGCTTTTTGAAAATCTAAGTTGCGCATCAATATCTGCATTTAGTATAATCTTCGAAATATATTCGCATAAAATTTTATCTCCGAGAAGGATGTATATTTTCGGTAATAATTTAATTTTTCTATACTCTATGTATTGAACATTTAACATAAATTTCTTATTGCATTCATTTTTAAAAATTGGATAAAAGATATTAAA
Organism: Tillus elongatus; assembly: GCA_964006375.1. NCBI lineage: Eukaryota > Metazoa > Arthropoda > Insecta > Coleoptera > Cleridae > Tillus > Tillus elongatus. The sequence goes on from OZ023268.1 coordinate 90,586,203, forward strand.
CTATATTAAATAAAGAAATAAATGGTTTATTAACGTTATTAATATACTTACGTTTTAATAAAGCAATAAATTACTAATTTATAATTACAACTTATAATTTCACATAGTTTTCTGATATTTTAAATAATAATAATAATGGGAGGAGAAGAGCGAGCATGCCGCCTGTAACGCCGCCGGCGCGCACGAAATTTTCATATCTTTTTTCGCTGACTGACGGGCGTTGTTCTGCAAAATAGTTGACTGACTATTTTTTTAATGTTTGTCAAATTAATATATACCCACAAAAAATTTCCAAGCTTTGTAAATAAATTGCACATTACTTATTTTTCATACACACATTCGAACTGACTGACCAGCTCTATTCCCGTGTGCAGCTGACTGACTGACATAACTTTTATTGTTATACAATATAGAATCTGTATAAAAATTATCAGCTTTTGTAAATTCATTTTATTACCCCGGTAAAAACGATATCTTTGTTGGCGCGCCTGTGGCACATCTTCTAAGATTCGCTTGACTGACCAGAATATGCGTACGTGCACAGCGTACCTAATTAACTATCAAAAAATCAGCTTTTGTAAAGTCAGAGAATTTTTTCACCTCTGGCTCTTAGACTATAATGCTTTCTTACTGATATCTCTAAGTCGACCCATGCTTATTTCTTTTAAAGCTATTATCCCAAAAGGTGTTTAAAACATCGACAGCAAGGGTCTTCTTCTACGTCGTCATTAACGTTAGCAATCTATATCTGAACGACTTAAAAAAAAAGGTATGTATAATATGAGCTTATTGTTCGGCAACGCCTAAACCGATCTGAATGAGTTTGACACTTGCGTTAAAAAGGCTCCAAAAGTAGTCGCGTTTACCTTGTTTTGTAATCAGTTTATTATGTTTTACCAATAATAAAAATTTCGGGACGCAGTAAATGCGTTATAGTAGTGAATTTTCATAACAATGATATATTATTGACTTAGCCTTACATTGAAAGTTATAGTACGGGATCCGGCTGCTAAGTTAGTACATTAATAATGTAGATTATCAAGATTTAATTTTTAAGTATTTTTACAACTAGGAAAAGTCACTTTTCATCAGGTGCCAATTAAAAATTACCCGCCAGTATTATTAATTAAAATATAATTAATGTACTTTTAGAGAAACATTTCGTTAACATCTTACGGAAATAAAACCTACACAACTTCACAACAGTGTATTTAAAATATCTGAAACGTCATAGTTGCTGCTGATTGCTTAACCGCTACCTCTACGCAGCCAGGTGTAAACAGGTATAATTTTATTAAAACTTTTCGTTCTTAACGTACACTCATTTCATTTATACCACATTAAAGCTCATTTTTTTCTGTAGTTAATGATATGAAGGTGCCTATATAAAAAAACCCGCAAATCAAAGTTTCCTACTCTAAAAGATGCTAGGTGTGAAAAATAAAGTGACAGAGAGTGATCGCGCGACGCTACTTGTTAGACAAGGATGCTCAATGCCAGCTGAACGTATTTTTTGAGCTATTGCGCATGCTCCGATAAATAGGGTTCTCAACCAACGATCTAAGTAGTAATAAAAATCTCGGGACGCAGCAAGTGCGTTATGGTAGTGAATTTTCATAAAACTATTTTTTAATAGCAATGATGTGTGTTTTTTAAGAAAGCAGGCATAAATTTCGTTACCAGTATAATCTATATAGAAAAAACATTGTGCCATGTTTCATCAAAATAACTTTATTGTTTGAAAATGTAAAAAAAAATTCCAAAAGTAAACTTAAAGTGTTCCCGAAACAACTCGTTTTTTGGTCAACCTTATAGGTTAATAGCAAATTGAGCTATTCAAATATTAAGCATTTGATCAAAATTCGCTACCACAACGCACTTACTGCGTCCAGAATTTTTGTACTTACAAACATGCATTATATTTCGATGGAAAATGCAAAAATGCAATAACATAAGGCGTGTTTGATTAAAAAAAAAAAGAAAATTTGTATCACCAACGACTTATGGGCCAGCCTGTGATTGTAGAAATAATTTTTTAAGATGTAGTTTAAGACACCCTATAATTAATATATACATTTTTTTTTCATATCTGGTATAATAACAGATATATTGAGCTTTATTGATTTTTTTTTACGAAAATTCTACAAAAATTATATACTATTAACGATAAACTCTATAGCTAAGACTACTGCCAAGCGTCAGAGAAAGGGTCTATTTGAAATGAATTTTCTGGAAACATTTTATTAAAATGAAGGACAATGACGGTTGAAACTAAGACTTCAGGGTTTGTAAAACATTCTTCTCGAGACATTTTATTTCCATAGCCCGTATTATATTCAAGTTCTTTTCCTAAATGTTGCCAATTTTGACGTTTAAATCGCAACTTTGACGTTTTGTGAAAAACCCCAATTTATTTTTGTTTAAATGCCTATAACTTTTTTTGTCTTTTGACCTACAGAGCTAAATTGGTAGGTAACTTGCCTATAATGATGTAAATCCGCACAAAAAATTTGGTTGCCCTTACTTTGTTAAATTTGGAGATATAAATTTTTTTCGAAAGAAAACACAAAATTTTCCGGGAAAACCTCGTCGGATTTTCCTGGATAACGAACATGTTCAAGCCACTTGCAAAAGGAAGGTACTCACCAATTTTGACGTTTAAAATCGCGATTTTGACGTTTTGAGGAGAACCCAAATTTATTTTTCTTTGAATGCCTGTAACTTTTTCGTCATTTAACCTATGGAGCTAAATTTTGGTAGGTTACTTGCGTCTAATGATGTAAACCCGCGTATGAAATTTTGTTGCCCTTGCTTTGTTAATTTTGGAGATATAAATTTTTTTCGATTTTTTTCTAAAGAAAACACAAAATTTTCCGGGAAAACCTCGGCGGATTTTTCTGGATAACGAAGTTATCCAAGCGACTTGCGAAAGGAAGGTATGTGCCAAATTTTATCAAAATCGGTCCATTATTTTTTAAGTTATAGGTGTGGCACATATATATATATATATATATATATATATATATATATATATATATATATATATATATATATATATATATATATATATATATATATATATATATATATATATATAAACATATAAAGTCTGAAACTGACCTCGGATTTGGGTTCTGGGGGTCCTAAATAGCGCTCATTTGAAGAAATTTTTTCAAAATTCGAAAGTCGAGATCTCTTCATTAGTGAATTTTTTTAAGAAAATTCACTAAAATGACTGGACTCAGATGCTTATCATCGGAGCATGCGCAATAGCTCAGAAAATACGTTCAGCTGGCATTGAGCATCCTTGTCTAACAAGTAGCGTCGCGCGATCACTCTCTGTCACTTTATTTTTCATACCTAGCATCTTTTAGGGTAGGAAACTATGATTTGCGTGTTTTTTTTTATATAAGCACCTTTATATCATTAACTACAGAAAAAAATGAGCTTTAATGTGGTATAAATGAAATGAGTGTACGTTAAGAACGAAAAGTTTTAATAAAATTATACCTGTTTACACCTGGCTGCGTAGAGGTAGCGGTTAAGCAATCAGCAGCAACTATGACGTTTCAGATATTTTAAATACACTGTTGTGAAGTTGTGTAGGTTTTATTTCCGTAAGATGTTAACGAAATGTTTCTCTAAAAGTAAATTAATTATATTTTAATTAATAATACTGGCGGGTAATTTTTAATTGGCACCTGATGAAAAGCGACTTCTCCTAGTTGTAAAAATACTTAAAAATTAAATCTTGATAATCTACATTATTAATGTACTAATTTAGCAGCCGGATCTTAGACTATTATAAATAACTACATTTAATTTAATTCATGGAATTAGGAACAGTAAAAAATTAGGTAAAAATGGCAAACAAAAACATAATCTCTAACATAAATACTTATAAGTCAGTTGTATACAAAAGTAAAAATAAATAAAAAACAGGAAATAAACTCTACAAAAAATACACCAGAATGCTGAACATAGAAAAAAATATATTAAACATTAAAGTGCATATTCAGTATCAATTTTAACTACAAGGTTATAAAAATATTTATTAATTTAAAGTCCAGGGTCTAGTTTAAGATATTTTTTTTAAATTCACACATTCGGCTTACCCTACATATCTAATTAGAAAACTTATACAAAATTTATTTTGTAATATACGGAGTGTTCCTTTATAATATACAACTGAGCTCAACTGTACTGTTTTTTTTCTTTCAGTAGCTATTTATGCAAAATTCAATAACAAGTTTTATTAGAACTTATATAGGGGAACATGTTGTACCTTAAACTCATTCCTGATTAAAAAAATTTTTCATGAAGAATAAACTCTAGTCAGAGGCTTCTTTTGGCGCGATGGATAGGGGGCGATATTTTATACATAATAGTTTTTTTGCGAGGTTAGAACGATTCAAATTCGATGAGAAAAAAGCTTAATTTGAAAAAGTGTATTTGTGATGTACCTCAGACCTAAGACCGTTGTACCTTGAACATGTATCTAATAAATTAGATAGTTTTCGGTATAAAATTTTATTTAGACCTCCTTATATGTAAAAAACAGTTTATAATGCAAAATTAACTTCATATTCGAAAACATTATTCTAAAACATATTTGAAAAATAAACATTAATGTTAGAAATCAGTTCGAGAACAAAACTATTTTTCACAAATTTGAGTTATTTCTCCAACCTCGTAGATGTCTCTTTTGAAACATTTCTTCACTGGGGCCTTAATTTTCTGAATAATGTCCACCCATTGATAGAACAATGAGTCCACTTTTTCCGGCCATTTCCAATTATTCATGGTTGGCTCCATTGCCGTTACAATGGCTCCGTCGTCGCTTGTTTCCACTATCCTACCTGGAAAATATTTGGCTTCATATATTAAAATGATGAAATCTCCCACTTGGTATCCTCCATCCTGCCCAGATGTCTCAGTAGCACTCGTGTTACAAACAGCTTCTTCTGATTCCGAAAAGTCCAAGGGTCCAACAGAATCTTCAGAATCATGCACACTGATCTGACATAGAAGAATCGGAAGATACTAATACCCTGCGCTTAACTGCGGCAACTTTCTTTGAAATGGTTGTTGTTTTCTGAGACAGAACTCTTGTTTTATTTAGTTTAGCTTGTTTTAAAAATTCTATTCTGAGTTTTTCGGGGGTGTCCGTCAATATGCGAGAACGTCCTTTTTCACGACCTCGATGAGTGACTTTTCGTAGTGCGGCTTTTGGATGTGGCCTAATCATAACCGGAGAAATCAAGGCAGAAGTTGGGGCAACTGGTTCACTGAAATTAAGTTGAGTCAAAGATGAAACTGAAGTTGATGGAAAGCTAATATCTTGGGGATTATCTTGAACGTTGGGTCTGGACGATCAGTGATATCTGCTGGAGAGAATTCAAAATCCTTGAAAATATTATCATTCAGAGGAACGAATCCAGTTACCTGAAATCTCTGAACAATATTTGTTAGTGTAAAAGCTAGTGGAAATGCTTTTCCCACCAGTGGAGCAAGATCATAGATTGCTGCCGGTTTTCCAGCATTTCCTGGAGTGATCATGAATACATTCATTGCAGTGTTGAAAAATGTTTTAAATGGTCCAAATACGGTTCTATCTTAAGGCTGAATTTTATGACTCGTATGTGGATGAAATGTTACTAAAATCACTCCGTTATCCTTGGCTAATTGAATAACGAGAAGTGAAATATGGCTTTCATGGTTATCCATCAATAAAATACAAGGAGATTTTTTTGACGGCTTTACATATTTCAAAAAGTGTTTGAAAAATTCAATGAATAATGCTTCATTGGACCACCCAGACTGATTTTCACCACCAATTGTCCCTGGTGGAGCTCCAGTTATTCCTTGAAATTCACTCTTGGGAAAATAAGCATTGGTGGAATAAAACCACCTCCAGCATTGATTGCAGCTATCATAGTGATATTTGTGCCTCTTTCTGCACTCGTCATTGTACCCACTTGCTTGGATCATTTGTTAGCAAGTATTTTCGGAGGAACATGAACTGTGGACAGCCCAGTTTCATGGCAGTTCCATATGTTCACTGCCGGCAAAGGGGGATATTTTTGCAAAGCCACTTTATAATTTTGGAATGTCAGTGCAACATTGGTATGATTGAAAGCAGTTGATCTTGCTCAGCTGGTAGCTTCTGGTTTCCGAAGGGTTATCTCATCTTTATATTTCTTTCTGAAAAGGCGCAGCCAAAATTCACCTGCTATTCTGTCATTATCCCAGCTGGAAGGATATTTTTTCCGATTTTCTGCCGCAAATTTGTATGCTAATTCACGAACATCCCTCAATGTGAGTCCATACTGCAATATTGCTGCTTGTTTTATATAGTCCACGAGCATAACTTCTTCTGTTTTGTTGAAAACTTGCTGTGTCGCATTATTGTTACGCCAGGTGTAGTTTTCATCATCGTTTTTATATTGTTGAAGATGTCGAAGTATTGTGCTTCTGTTCAATCCTGTATGTTTTGCAGCACTGTATAATGTCATTTTATTTTCATAAATTAATTTAGTTGCATCTGTGAGTCTTTCAGGATCTGGCCCAGCCCTTTTTACACCTGTTCGACTGCGTGGCATATTTTCAAAAGAGGTACAAGAAGTCAGGCAACATTAACTGCAATAAATCAGAGAACATGAATCATAATTTGTACTTAACCGTAATTTGATGATGAAACACCGTTATGGTGCTGTACCTTGAACATATCACAATCGATGTACCTAAGACGTATGATGTACCTTGAACATGTCCAACGTACATCGTATGTGGTATGTTCAAGGTACAACACCGTGCCGGTGTATCATAATCAAACTACAGAAAATTTTAGGTTAAGAATAGATCATGTCTGACACAACTAGTTATTAGCCAAATGAGTATGCCATCGCCGAAAAAAAGATCCGGTTGATTACATTAAAGACAAAAGATATATGTGTATGAAACGCAGAGCGTAAAAACTTACTTTTTCAAGTCAAAAATCCGAACTGCACTGCACACTCACACTATTATCGGTGAACAACTGAAACACATATGACGACATTGCAGGTTGCCTAATTCAAGATTCTGTCCCTCACAGCCATCCACAAACATCCGCGAAATTCAAAATAAAGAGATGTGTTCAAGGTACAATAGTGTTCAAGGTACAACATGTTCCCCTACGTTGCGATCACAAATGTGGTAAATACAACGTTCTGATTAAAAAATCTTCCAGATCTCCCAGCTCCTTTTAAATTTAAAGAATTAGTTTTAATAATATACCTTACTAATAGTGTACAATTCTTATGAAAATTCACTAATATAACTCACTTGCTGCGTCCCGAACCTTTTTTATATAATTTAGTAGTGCGCTTCACAAATATGCATAATGCCTGTGCTGTAATAAACACAATTTTAATTTTTGACCTGCTTAAGGGTAACTGCCAAACCTTGCCGCTGTCACATTTATAATTTCGGGATATATGCAAACACTGTTATCATCTTTGCTATACAGGGTGATTCATAAGTAGTGACCAAAAATGAAACCCCATATTCTTTGAACAATTTTAGAGAGGGTATGTCTCCTATAAAAAATTTTCCTATAATGCTTCATTAAAAAGATACAGGGTGTTGAAGTTGAATTTCAAAAAATAAAATTTCCCAATTTTTTAAAAAGTAACACATATATTTTGCTGAAACTTCGCATGAGTAGGGTGCTATGTAAGGCGCGTATTCTACCATAACAATTTAATCGGCTAATCCAGCAGTGGTGCGCGTACCCACATGTCATTGGTTATCCCTCAAGAAAAAAACGGGTAAGCCAATGATATTTTTTTATTTTATTTTTTGAATCCAACTTTCATTCGTGAACAAAATGACTCTCTTGATAATTTTCTGTACGACGCTTATTTTACGAGTAAGCAATGAATCAGGTAAGTGTTTTAGAGCACAGTTCATGATTTTTAACCAGTCGTTGTTTGGTAGAAAATCGCAATGATACACTTTTATGCCTCCATTGGCCTGAATACACGCACGACATCTTTTTAATATGGAAAAGTTAATGTCTTGATAATTTTTTTGTACGGCGATTATTTTTGTTATATTTTAGTAAGTAGTAGTCTGGTTTGCCAAAGTTGTCATTAAATGTCACGTGACGTTTAGGTTAACAAGTTTTTATTTTGAATAGGTGTAAGTGGTGAACTTTATAAAATTGAAGCATTTTCTACTCGTTTACTTCTTATAATGGAGTACAGCTCAGAAGAGTATGCAGATATAATTTTTATCTACGGATATGCTGATGGAAATGCTCTAGCTGCTTGTTGGGAATATCAACGTAGGTTTTCCACTCGCCGTCAACCTACACCAAGAGTTCTTTCTCGATCGTTTTCAAGACTTCGGCAGTGCGGTATTGAACAACGTCCTGACGCTAGAGCTAATGGTAGAAGACAACATCAACTTGAAGACGAAGAGAGAGTGGTGGATGCAGTGATGGATCAACCTTCTACAAGTACTCGGATGATTGCCACGCAGTTACAATATTCTCAAAGCTTTGTTTGCAAAACTTTACATCGAGAAGCCCTACATCCATATCATCGACAGAACGTTCATTACCTTCTACCTGGAGATAATGTGCATCGACGAGTCTTTTGTGAATGGATGTTGGAAATGGACAATCAAAATATCTTATTCCCTAATCTAATCTTCTGGTCTGACGAATTAACATTTACAAGAAATTGTATTTATAATTCTCATAATAAGCATGTCTGGTCATTGGAAAAACCACATGCAACAAGGACTCGCACATTTCAACATGGATTTTCCATTAATTTATGGTGTGGTATTTTTAACGGCTCACTGTTCATGGAAGTCCTGCCACAACGTTTAAATGGATCTTCGTACATAGCGCTCCTAGCAAACCGTGTAGAAAACATTCTAGATGACATTCCACTAGCAACAAGAGGTATAATGTGGTACCAGCATGACGGTGCACTAGCGCATCATAGTCGGAACGTTGTTACATGGATACATGAACATTATAATAAAATATGGATTGGCAGAACTGGACCAATACATTGGCCTGCAAGATCATCGGACTTAAACCCACTTGACTTCTATCTTTGGGGTGATTTTAAGCGACTGGTCTACAGTGAACAAATAAATACACCAGAGCAGCTACAACAACTGATAAATAATGCTTTTCGTCATATACAAGCAACAATGAATCCTCAAGACATTAAATTTTCCATATTAAAAAGATATCGTGCGTGTATTCAGACCAATGGAGGCACTTTTTATTACATATTGTAATAAATAAATTGCTATAAGCCTGATAAAAGTGTATCATTGCGATTTTCTACCAAACAACGACTGGTTAAAAATCATGAAGTGTGCTCTAAAACACTAACCTCATTTATTGCTTACTCGTAAAATAAGCGTCGTACAGAAAATTATAAAGAGAGTCATTTTGTTCATGAATGAAAGTAAGATTTAAAAAATGAAAAATAAAAAAACATATCATTGGCTTACCCGTTTTTTTCTTGAGGGATAACCAATGACATGTGGGTACGCGCGCCACTGCTGGATTAGCCAATTCAATTGTTATGGTAGAATACGCGCTTTACATAGCAGCCTATACATGCGAAGTTTCAGCAAAATATATGTGCTACTTTTTAAAAAATTGGGAAATTTTATTTTTTGAAATTCAACTTCAACACCCTGTATCTTTTTAATGAAGCATTATAGGAAAAATTTTTATAGGACATACCCTCTCTAAAATTGTTCAAAGAACATGGGGTTTCATTTTTGGTCACCACTTATGAATCACCCTGTATATTTATACTGGATCAATATTGAACTAATTAATAAAAGAGTCATACCAAATGTATATAATTCTTTGATTAATTTTGAACCATGTCCATTCTATGGATACTAGAACTAGATAACGGCAGATGATGTATATTTTTGTTTTGAGAGTTTTGTTGTAGCTCCTCTTTTATTCTACTTTAGTTATGTTTTTAAATTTTCTTGTAAGACACTTGTTACTTTTGCAGTTACATGGAAACCATACTTGAACAAGTGACGTTAACGTTCATATTTATTTTGTTGTTGCGATCACCAGCACTATTGGCAGAAGACGGAGAAAACAAGATGCTAAAAAAACTCACTGAATCAAAGATTCCAAGACATTTTTTCCAACAGTATTCTGAATATATTTTTGTTTTCCATTACGATGACAAAACTTCGGAGAAAACCAGCACTATTATTAAAAAACATATGATCGATATACGGTCTAAACTTCTTATAAATTATAGTACTGCAAAAAATTTTGATCGTCCAAATGGTTACAAAATTTTAAACATAGTATTATTGTCTGATCTTTCTCAATTTTCAAATTTTACAAGAATCAATTATAACATTGCAAAGCGAGATATAGTAATATTTCTGGTAGAAGATGACAATTTTAAAGTAAAATATATCCATAACTATATAAAAATTAAAACCATCTGGCAACTTCCAGGTGTTGATAAAGCGTCTGGTGTATTTCTGTTTAATTTTAAAAATAGGAAAGTCTACTGGTGTTGTTATTACTGCCGGCACAATTCTGGAATGTTGAAATTGGTTCATGCTGGCCAAACTGTTTTAAATTATATTGAATACAATGGTAAACACAATAATTTTTATGGACGCAAGTTCACAATTGGATATATTGACGCACCGCCATATTTTTCTTGTACGTAAGTATAACCAACCAACCTGGAAGGAATCACTTCTAATTGCCTTGAAGTTAAAAAACTCTAGACGCAGCAAGTACGTTATGGTAGTGAATTTTCATAAGAATTGTGCACTATTAGTAAGATATATTATTAAAACTAATTCTTTAAATTTAAATGGACCTTGGAGATCGGTTTTAGAGTCCCAGTTAGCGATTATTTGAAAAAATTTATATTTTATATGGAGCTATTAAATTAAAATTTGGTCTTAGATATAATATGTAAGTACTGCAAATGCCTTTAAAAAAATTGTGTTACAAATTTCATTAAAGCTACAAACGTTTTTCAGAAAAAATAAATTATTTACAAAGGGAATGTACCTGTCGAATTATAAAAATATGTATATACTGCAAGTGTCTTAAAAAAATTGTGTTACAAATTTCATTAAAGTTACAAACGTTTTTCAGAAAAAAATAATTATTTACAAAGGGAATGTACCTGTCGAATTATAAAAATATGTATATACTGCAAGTGTCTTAAAAAAATTGTGTTATAACTTTCATTAAAGTTACAAACGTTTTTCAGAAAGAAATGATTATTTACAAAGGGAATGTACCTGTCGAATTATAAGTCTGACAGGTATTTTTCCATATTAATTGCTTGGATGGTTTTGTTTTAGTCAACCCGTCAGTTTTTGCAAACAATAAACAACAAAAAAGGTTTTTTATGTTATGGTAGAAAATTTTCGTAAATATATTTCAAATCCGATAGCTCAATAAATTTCTCATTAAGCCAGAATCTTCAATCTTGAACCATAGTAACACCTATGTAAACGCACGTGGGTAATAAATTAAAGAAAAATCACATATTGAGCTTCGTTTTGTTTTAAAAAACCTTTGTTGTTTATTGTTTGCAAAAACTGGATGGGTTGACTAAAACAAAACCATCCAAACAATTAATAAGGAAAAATACCTGTCATATTTATAATTTGACAGGTACATTCCCTTTGTAAATAATTAATTGTTTTCTGAAACACTTTTGTAACTGTAATGAAATTTGTAACACAATTTTGTTAAAGACACTTGCAGTATTTACATATTATGTCTAAGACCAAATTTGAATGTAGTAGCTCCATATAAAACATAATTTTTTTCAAATAATCGCTAACTACGACTCTAAAACTGATCTCAAAGGTGCATATAAATTTAAAGAATTAATTTTAATAGTATATCTTACTAACAGACTAACAGTGTAGAATTTTAATGAAAATTTACTACTATAACGCACTTGCTGCGTCCCGAAATTTTTGTGATACTGGAACCAATAAGTATAAGTTAGTATTTGTTTCACTCGCCAGGTTATTAAAAATATTGAAGAACACGAATAACGATCAGCATGTGCTACTTACGTTTGATCAACAATTGTGTCAGAAACTTTAGGACCAAATCAAAAGAACACTTTTTAATAACAGCTCTAACATAATATGTAGAAATATAATAATAAAGAGCTTTATAACAACAAACGTGGCTTGTCGCTAACACTTCATGTAAGGATACTTCGCAAAATAAAACCATAAACAATAATAACAATAACGAATCTTCAAATGTTTTGAGGTTAGATTCATATTTAAAAGTGAATAGATTTATGGATTCTAATGCTACTGGCGCTGAAGCGTCGTAAATTAGTACTGAACTTATAGTTTTAAACCATTTCACTGAAGTGAAACTTCTATTTGGTTACCTATTCTGTAATACAGCAAAACATTTTAGTTTTAATAAATGTAAATAACACTTTGACTGTCTCATGTTTCGCCGTCGGGGATCGGCGGCTGCCGCTGCCGTTTCGCGATGACAGTTGGGCTACCGCCGCGGTGTCAGATTGAGTAAATTAGAATGTATGATAAATCAAATGAGAAGTTATTGGTAACTCAACATTTATTAATAAAAAGCCACATTTATTGGATAGATTAATTTTTTGACGAACTTTTATTTGTCATTAATAAGCACCAATATGTGTTATTACCCTATGTTTTACATTTTAAGATTCAAATGAAATTTTATTAAATCTGACAACCCGGCTGCTTTATAGTTAATTGTCAGGTGACTGTTTCTATTTGAATAATCTACTCAAAATGACACACCTTCACAGTCTAATCATCATTATCAACATTGAAGTGGAAAATGCTGTATGAAATTTGAACTGCTATCTTAGACTGTTGATTCATTTATAATTTTGTTTTTTAATAAATCCTGTCCCCGTATGTCATTTAATTTCAAATTTGGTCAACAGCTATATTGTAATGTCTTCTATATATGTGCAAATTTTCATTCGAAACACTTCAATATTTCAAAAAATACTGCGTTTTCAAAATGTTCTCTACATTTTTTTCTAAGAAAAATTAGACGCACGGCGGCCATCTACTAACTCCTCCAAGCCATTGATAAAATCAAGGTAATTCCCAAATTTGATCGTAATCGGTCAAGTATTTTTTGAGTTAGCGGTTGGATACATACATATATATATATATATATATATATATATATATATATATATATATATATATATATATATATATATATATATATATATATATATATATATATATATATATATATAAACATATAAAAATTGAAACTGACCCCGGATATGGGTTCTAGAGGCCCTAATTCGCGCTCATTTGAATTTTTTTTTACAAAAGTCTTACCATCGATACCTCTCTATTAGTGAATTTTCTTAATGAAAATTCACTAATAAGGGGTGAGTCGTCTGTTGGTTTCTTATTCAATTGATTGTTAGTTTGAGGTATTGGCAACATTGTCGCGTTTTATATTTAAATAGATCAATTTACGCTAGAACAACATAGGACATGTTCAAATATTATTTTCAGAATGAATGCTGTGTTGTAGTCAGTGAAAATATTGAACAGAATTTTTTGCAAACTAAAGCTTTTTAGCGCCTGGTTTAAGCAAAATCATAAAAAAGTTATTGAAACCAACATGCTTGTCGATAACTAAAATTGTGGGTCTGTTTCTCCATTGTGCACAATAGAAAGAAACTATGTCATTTGTCGCTTTTTCATTGATAGCAATTTGAATTGAGATAATTATTTAGCACTGCTCCAAAATTATATCGTGCCTAATTTGGCTAACATATCCTGATCGAGCAAACCCACAAGTTCCAGTTAATGTGGTAGATTACCTAATCAATGTCTGACAGTACCTTACTTTAATATTTCCAAATAGATGGATAGGGAACCGAAAATCGTTCTAATGGTCAGCACGATCACCCTACCTTACACTATTATACTTCTTCTGCCATGGACCTCGAAGGTTTCATAGGTGGATGGCAATAAGCGGGTGGCAATAATTTGGTGGACAAAATAGCGTAAACAAAACTTACGGAGAAATCAACGTAAGCTAAGTAAAGTGTGCCACGAATTCCTAGGGTGGGGAGCAATAAGCAGCGTCCACGAATTTTCTAATAAGTTGGCGTGAGCTAAGTAAGGTAGGTCACGATCCCTAAGAAGTACCGCAGATGAGTGTTAATCGGTCACAAGAAATAAACGTAGGCAAGATCGACGGATGTATGTAGACATTTAAATGGGGATTCGGTAGGTGAGTTTTATAGAGGTCAACTAAGATGGAGCTTTTTCCTAGCTTCAATCACAGCAAAATGTATTAGCTTTTATATGATTTTGATTCCCCTTGCAGCAGCTAGACAACGCTTAAATAAGGGTAAAAATTGTGTGTTCTCCATAATTCAATATACATAATATATAACAACGCCAGAGGGTGGTATCAGGTTTTCTATTGTCAGATAATTTGCATACATTTAATTTATTCGTGTTCTACATTTAAACAAAAATAGATCTGACTCAATCAATTTCCACTACAACAATCTTCTAACTATTAAAGTTATCGAATTGTTATTTGTCCAATAAACTAACACAGTAAATTATGTTAGGTTTTACAACGGTAAAGCCACAGCACAGTTATACATATCCTGTGGTAAAATAGTTATAATTAACCACCATAACATATTTGATTAGACAATGTTTAACAAACTTTTGTGTCCCTTTATTTACCTGGAAAGCTTACACATAAACCTCAACAACGATAGAGAAAATTATCAGTTTTTCTATCAGCACAAATACCAGAGCATAACTTAGGTTTTTCATTACACACTAATTTCCATTGTCTATTTAATAAAGCACTCATTTAACTTCCACTATCATCGGAGAAATGTTATGAACGGTATAGGGTGAGCCACAAAATCATAAAATCTACATTACCATCTCTATTTTGGAGACATATTACAACAAATTATGTTATTCTTTTACATCGATAATCTTATATATTAAAAATAACTCGATTGAAAAATACAACGACAGAAGGATGGAAAGAAATTCCAATGGTGGTTCTGAAGGAAAGCGCAAATGTATTGTCAGCTCCATTATACCATCTGATTAGCAAAACTTTTGAAACACACATATTTCCGGATACCCTTAAAATAGCCAATGTACGTAAACTTTACAAAATAAATTATGGACGCAGCAAGTACGTTGTGGAAGTGAATTTTCATAAAAATGTTTTGAATAGCAAATATGTCTCTTTAATGTAAGCAGGATCAATTTCGTCACCGGTATAACCTATATAGTAGAAACAATGTAGCATTTTTTTATCAAAATAATTTATTCTTGGAAAATGTGCAAAAATTTTCCGAAAATAAACTTAGAATATTTCCGAGGAAACTCGTTTCCTAGCCGACGAACTTTAGGTTAGTAGCAAATTGAGTTACTGAATTTTGAAGCATTTAATGAAAATTCTCAACCGAAACGCACCTACTGCGTCTAGATTTTTTTACAAACATGCATCATATTTCGATAAAAAAATGCAAAAATTCAATAAGGGATGTTAAAAAAAAATTAGGTATCACCCACGAGTTATGGGCCATCCTGTCATTGTTAAAATAATTTTATAAGATGCAGCTTAAGACACCCTATAAGTCACGTATACAATTTTTGCTCGTATCTTGCATAATAACAATTATATGTGGCTTTACCGTAGAAATGCGTCACCCTGTATATATGTAAACAAAAAGTAAACCCGGGTATTGATTCTAGGGAGCCTAGTTTGCGCTCATTTGAAGAAATATTTTTAGAATTCAAAAGTCACGGTCTCCCCATTAACGAATGTTTTCTACCAAAATTAGCTAAAAATTATAGATCGTTAAACCATAAACTTAACTAAAACTATTGCCAAAGCATCAGAGAAAGGGTCTATTTGAAATAAATTTTCTGCCAATATTTTAGTAAAATGAAGGGCAATGATGATTTAAGCTGAAACTTAAGGCTTTGCAAAATACTTTTTACATAATCCGTATTTCTTTCAGGCTCTTTGCTTAAATGTTGCCAATTTTGACGTCTCAAATCGCGTTTTTGAAAAATTTGAGGAAAACCCCATTTTTATATATATATATATATATATTAAATTGAAACTGATCCTGTGTTTGGGTTCTAGGGAGCGTGGTTCGCAGAAATTGTTTCTAAATTCAAAAGTCGGGATCTCTTCATTAGTGAATTTTCTAAAGAAAATTTCTTAAAACAAGCGTTGTGGAGCCACGGGTAAAGTCAACGACTGTATTAAATATGGAACGGCTTCAATAAGTTAGGGCAAGAACAAACAACCAGATATGCTATTCAACTTGAATTAAATCTTAAAAGTTTTAATCTCCTCTTTATTAAATTATTTTTTTTACAAAACCTTGCTAACAAATTCATCGGAATAACAATAATGTAATCAGATAACAATAAAGTGAAATAAGACTAACAAAATTAATAAAAAGTGAGGTCACTAACTAGGATTAGAGCTCGTCATATAGAACTCGATTATCGGATGTACAGCGCTTAACTCACACGGCCACGTTCGACATGACATACTAGCAAGTATATCCGGTAGTATCTTAATTGTCTAACGTCTTTACTGTTTACACCAAGCAATTTTTATTCACAATGGCTTTTTTGCTCATATTTTAATGAAATGAAGGAAAATAACAATTTAGACACCGATCTAGGAGCTGGTTAGTCATTTCGTGTCATATTTAACTACCATAATTATCTATTTTGACGTTTTAACTTTCTTAGACTTAACTAATTAAAAATTAATTTACCTCTAACTTTTTTGTCTTTTAACATAGAGGTCTCAATTTTGATACATATGATACTCTAGGATGAGAGAAACCAGATTACTAAATTTGGTTGCCCTTACTTTGTTACTTCCGGAGATATAAATTTTTTTAGAAAGAAAACATGAAGTTTCCTTAGAAAACCTGGGCCGATTTTCTTGGCTAGCGTACTTGTCCAAGCCACTTGCAAAAAGAAGGTATTTACCAAATTTTATCAACATTGGCCCATTATTTTTTAAGTTATCGGTGTGATACCTATATATATATATATATATATATATATATATATATATATATATATATATATATATATATATATATATATATATATATATATATATATATACATGTAAAAATTGAAACGAATCCTGGATATGGGTTCTAGGTGGGCTCGTTCGCGCTCATTTGAAGACATTTTTTCAAAATTGAAAAGTCGGGATCTCCTCATTAGTGATTTTTTTAGAGAAAGTTTCATAAAAGGTAATACCACATGCTACACAGAATACGTTAAAAACTACAGATAAATAGCAATATTAGCAATTATATCAAAAATCTATGAAAATGTATCACAAGCACGAATTATGAAATTTTAGATCATAAGAGGTATTTATTATTATTCTGCAATTCTCATTTAACAATAGCTATATGTAAATAAGTATTTCAGAAATGCACACATTGTTGCTAGGCCATTATAAGATAGTAATTCTAAATACTCATTTATATTTTAGTACACAAAAAACACGAGATCAATAATGAGTCACTGTCCAAAAACATTTTAGACCCTATACCAGTTAAAAGATGGCTAATGACACCGATCTAGGAGCTTTTTAGTCTTTTCGTGTCATATTTATCTACTGACTCACCTGTAACAAAGAAACATATTTTGTAAAAAGTGTGTAAGTTATTTAAGCAAAAAAAAGGTAAAGGAAAGATGCTTACTGGCAATTGAGCCATTGCTGACCCTTTTTGCTCATCTAAACTAACCTACCCTCCACCTTAAGCTCGATCTCAACGACGACAGTGATTTTGAAAAATCATCCGCCGCCGGTGAGGCTCGAACCGTCGACCCCCGAGTCCGTATTGGAAAGTCTGAATCGAAGTTATTTAAGCAACACTATCATTTTGAAGTTTTGATATAAGAACACTGAAGAAAAATGAGAAATACCTGATGAATGTTGGATAGTGTTCTTAAACCTATGATGCCTCGCAGCACTAACACTAACACTAAAACTAAATCGTAGTCACCATTTGAAAGCAACACACTAAAAACGCAATTAGCACACTAAAAGTTTATAGCAATATAATTCTCACGTATTAAATGTTAATCATAAGAACAACAGACTACAGAGAATATTGTGAACAATGTCTTCAAATGTTTTCCTTATTGAACTGATATTAAAATGTAAACGCTTCGATATGTAACAAGCTTGATCGTTTTTATAGTTTTTCTTTTCTTCACTGATAAATTAAACAGACACACAAATATTCATCAGCAAAAGGTATTACGTATTTATGTAACTATTTAAAATTGGCGGACGTGTGTTATGGAAGTGAATTTTCAAAAAATGTTTTTAATAGCAAATATGTATCTTTAATGCTAGCACGTTTAGGCATCAATTTGGTCACCAGTATAACCTATATAGTAGAAACAATGTAGCATATTTTATCATAATAACTTATTGTTTGAAAATGTACAAAAATTTCCTGAAAACAAAACTTAAAATGTTTCCGACAAAACTGGTCGACGAATCTTAGGTTAATAGCAAATTCATTTATTGAAATTTGAAGCATTTAATGGAAATGCGCTACCAAAACGCACTTACAAACATGCATCATTTCGATTGAAAATGCCAAAATGGAATAAGGAATGTGCAAAAAAAGATATTGTAGGTGTCACCAACGACGTATGGGCCACCTGTGGTTCTCAAAATAATTTTATAAGATGCAGCTCAAGACACCCTATAATTAACGTATACAATTTTTTGTCGCATAATAACAGTTATTTGGAGCTTTACCGCAGAAATGCATCACCATGTATATATGTAAACAGATAGAAACTGAAACTACAACCGGATGTGGATTTTCGGTGGTCTAGTTTGCACTCATTTAAAGAAATCTTTTTAAAATTCAAAAATCGCGTCTCCTTAAGGAATTTTTCTGCGAAAATTAGGTAAAGATGATAGACAGTTAAACCATAAACTCAACTAAAGCTACTGCCAAAGCATCAGAGAAAAGGTATATCTGAAATGAATTTTCTGGAAATATTTTAGTAAAATGAAGGGCAATGACGGTTGAAGCTGAAACTTAAGGGTTCGCAAAACACTCTTCTTGCGACATTTTCCTTGCATAACCCGTATTTGTTTCAGGTTTTTTGCTTAAATGTTGCCTATTTTGACGTTTCAAATCGCGACTTTGACGTTTTGAGGAAGTTCCCAAATTTTTGTTCTTTAAACGCTTATAATTTTTTTCTCTTTTAACGTACGGACCAAAATTTTGGTGCATGGTTCACTTTAAGTAAATTTTCTTTTGAAAAAATCACTAATCAGGAGATCCCGACTTTTGAATTTTGAAAAAATTTCTTTAAATGAGCGCAAACTAGGCCTCCTAGAACCCTTATCCTGGGTCAGTTTCAAATATATATATATATATATATATATATATATATATATATATATATATATATATATATATATATATATATATATATATATATATATATATATATATATATATATATATATATATATATATATATATATATATATATATATATATATATATATATATATATATATATATATATATATATATATATATATATATATATATATATATCAAACCGAAAGACAAAATATAATGGGCCGACTGTGATCAAATTTTCTGAGTACCTTGCTTTTGAAAGTGGCTTGAATAAGTTTGTTAGCCAATAAAATCGGCACAGGTTTTCACGGAAAATGTTGTGTTTTCTTTCGGAAAAAAATTAAATCTCCGGAAATAACAAAGTAGGGGCAACCAAATTTTGTGCGCGGGGTTGTGTTATAAGTATCAAAATTCAACATCCGGAATCTCCTGATTGGTGAATTTTTTAAGAAAATTCACTAAAAGTTAACCATGTAGCAAAATTTAGGTCTGTATGTTCAAAGATAGAAAAGTTATGGGCATTAAAAAAATAGGGTTTTCCTCAAAACGTCAAAGTCGCGATTTTAACACACATTTACATCTGCTACTCTCGATATCACATAATCGCCAATAAAGATAGATCGCTACCACATAAAATTATGATCATTACAGTTTGCTGTTGTGGTAGATGCACATTTTGATCATCGACTAATTACAGGTTCCTACTTAGGTCTAGACATTTCTAGTTGGGAAAAACTCTGGACGCAGCAAGTGCGTTATGGTATTTTATTTTTGCTTTTTTATCGAAATATGTTTGTAAGAAAAAAAATCGAGACGCAGTAAGTGCGTTTTGGTAGCAAATTTTCATTAAATGCTTCAAATTTCAATAACTCAGTTTGCTATTTAACCTAAAGTTTGTTCGCTAGGAAACCAACATTTAAAGTTTGTTGTCAGAAATTTTGTGTGCGTTTTCAAACAATAAGTTATTTTGATAAAATATGGCACATCGTTTCTACTATATAGGTTATACCGGTAACCGAATTGATGACTGCTTGCATTAAAAAGACATAGATTTCCGTAAGGGTTTTTCTTTTTTTATAATATATTTTCGTGGAGAAAAGAGGCGAGCCCTTCATTTTTGGTGAATTTTTATTTTTAAATAAATCACTAATAGAGAGGTATCGATGTAGAGACTTTGCAAAATTTTTTCAAATGAACGCGAACTAGAACCCCTACAACCCATATCCGGGGTTAGTTTCAATTTTTATAAGTTTATATATATATATATATATATATGTAAATATATATATATATATATATATATATATATATATATATATATATATATATATATATATATATATATATATATATATATATATATATATATATATATATATATATATATATATATATATATCAAACCGAAAGACAAAATATAATGGGCCGACTGTGGCTTGGATAAGTTTGTTAGTCAATAAAATCCGCACAGGTTTTCACGGAAAATTTTGTGTTTTCTTTCGGAAAAAATTAAATCTCCGGAAATAACAAAGTGGGGGCAACCAAATTTTGTGCGCGTGGTTGTGTTATAAGTATCAAAATTCAAAATCCGGAATCTCCTGATTGGTGAATTTTTTAAGAAAATTCACTAAAAGGTAACCATGTACCAAAATTTAGGTCTGTATGTTCAAAGACAGAAGAGTTATGGGCATTTAATAAAAATGGCATTTTCCTCAAAACGTCAAAGTCACGATTTGAACCGCCGAAACTGGCAACATTTAGGCAAAGAACCTGAAACAAATGCGGATTATGTAAAGAAAATGTAGGAAGAAGAGTGTTCAATCGTCGTTGTGCTTCATTTTACTAAAATATTTCCAGAAATTTCATTTCAAATAGACGCTTTCTCTAATGCTTTGGCAGTAGTTTTAGTTAAGTTTATGGTTTAACAGTCTATAACTTTAGCTAATTTTCATAGAAAAAATTCGGTAATGAGGAGATGGCGACTTTTGAATTTTAAGAAGATTTCTTCAAATGAGTGAAAAATAGCCCCCCTAGAATACATATCGGGGTATTAGTTTCAGTTTTATCTGTATACATTAATTATAGGGTGTCTTGAGTTAATTATTTTGACAATAACATGCTGGCCCATTAGTTGTTGGTGATACCTACAATTTTTTTGAACACCTTTATATTATTGCATTTTTGCATTTTTTTAAAGAAATATAATGCATGTGTGTAAGAAAAAAAATCGAGACGCAATTAGTGTTTTTGGTAGCGAATTTTCCGTAAATGTTTCAAATTTCAATAACTCAATTTGCTATTAAACTAGGGTTTGTTGGCTAGGAAACGAGTTTTCTCGGAAACATTTTAAGTTTATTTTTGGAGAATTTTTGTAGATTTTCAAACAAAAGTTATTCTGATGAAATATGGTACATTGTGTCTACTATATAAGTTAAACCGGTACGATGTTTAGTAGTAAAGGAAAATTTACTTAAACGCAGACACCAGCGAGCCAATCTTCCTGTAGGTTCCTTAAGATGATGAAGCCATATCAGAGAATCATGATCAGCGAAAATCGTGAGGTTGTCAGTACCTTTAACATTTCCTCTAAAATGCTCGTCACCAAACAAAACAGCAAGGCATTCCCTTTCAGTGACCCTATATTTTCTCTCGTGCTTAGTCAACGTATGACTAGCGTAAGCGATAGGATGTTCGAAACCGTCGGTATCCTGTAAAAAAACTGCTCCAAACAGACGCATCTGTCTGTATCGAAAAGGATTTCTCAAAATTGTGGATATCCAAGACTGGGGCGGAAACTAAGCCCTGTTTAAGCAGGTTAAAAGCTTCCTCTGCTTCATCTGTCCACTTAACAGACTGACCCTTCTTCCGACCATGTAATAAAGCAGTGATAGTAACGCTGATAGTAGATAACTGTTTAATAAATCTAGGATACCACTGCATCAGAGCTATAACTCGACGTATTTCCGTAGTATTGTTCGGACAAGGAGCTTCTAAAAAACTAGCAACCTTTTTAGGATCTGACCTAAGACTTTGTTTGTCAATCACCTAACCGAGAAAGAAAAGGGACGATAAAAAAACTCACACATATCCAAGTTTATAGTCAAACCGGCCGCAGAAAGTCTTCAGTGAACTACCAAGGGAATATCGACATGTTGGAAAAAATTCGTTGCTATGATGATATCATCCAGATAGACAAAAACATATGGTTCTAACTCAGGTACAAGGATGGAGTCCATGACACGTTGCATTGTCTGCGAAGCATTGCTAAGTCCAAATGGCATTCTGCAAGGTAATTAAGACTGTACGATAGCTTAAAAAGTCAATCGTAACACCTTCCCATGTGCCATCGCTGAAGGAAACATTGTGTCAGCAGCAAAGCTTATTACGTCACCATCAATGTCTAGGAACATCATTTCATTTAGCTAGATAATAAATAATACAGGCCCAGGCACGCTGCCCCAAGGCACACCACAATTAACACCTCTAGACTTGCTAAGAGTGTCACGAATTTTTACCTTTGTGTTATCTCACAGGGGTAGTCGTTGAACAACTTATGAGGGACACAGCTAATACCGATATTTTCCGTGCAACTCAACAACTTACCATGATTGACTATGTCAGACGCTTTTTAAGGTGTATAAAATATAAATATAAACAAATAAAAATGGAAACTGATCCTAGATATGACTTCTAGGTGCCTTAGTTACGCTTATTTAAAAATCTATTGTAAGTCCCAAAGTCTCATTTATTCACAAGCAAATTTTTGCTGCGAAAATTCGCTTAAAATGGTTACTACAATAAAATGTTCTATATGGTAAACTAAGACATTGGGTTATGTTTAATAATTTTGTTTCTTTTAGCAAAACGAAAACCGGATGTATACCCAGTAGTTACGAAGGACATATTTTACGAACTTTAAGTACTTATTTGAATTTTACTTATGAGCTTATTGAATTCGATGAAGAACATTACAAAGAAAGACGGTGGGAAGCAATGGTTACTGCTGTAAGTTACCAACAAAATTATAATTTAACTGTAACTGTATCCATAGTGTGTGTCTGATATAAATTAAAACTTTAGCTGTATACAGGGTGTTTCAGTTTGTATCCGAAATACTTTTATAAGTAATGGCGACATCCGGCTGATTCTGAAAGTGCACATAGAAATGTATATATATATATATATATATATATATATATATATATATATATATATATATATATATATATATATATATATACAGGGTCATTGATGGTCGACGGTAGGTTAGACGTTTATGGAAAACGGGACATATGATTAATCTGAAAATTTGGATACTGCCATAAATAGGCACGACCTGTCTTTCTAAAATATTTTTATTTTGGCGGTGTTGCCGCTTCTACTAAAAAGTACTAACAACTTTCTTATTTTTAATGAGACACCCTGTATATTATTTTGTTTTTAGAATTAAAATTTCTTTATGATAATTTTTTATTAATAGTTTTCTATACCTATCTAGATCGGTTTTCGAGATAATACTTATTCAATTATTTTTTTCTCAGAAAAATTGTCCCACTAAAATTTTAATTTAGCTGCTATTTGAACCCATAGAAGACTGAAATTTTGCCCACAGTTTAGAAAGCCTGGTATTTAATAGTTACCTGAATAAATTCATTTTATGTTATACAGGACGGTTTAAAATTGATGATTTTAACGTGACACACAAAAAAGGCCAAAACCTTATTTTTTCAAATAGGACATCCTATATATTAGTTAAAATTCTGAAAGGCAATTAAATTTCTTCCAAATTGATGTAGCATAGTGGTATACCTAGCTCGTCAAGTTTTGGAAATAATCGCAATAATTAATGAAAAACACATTATCTTTACATAATTTGTATTAGTTGGTCATGCAACGCCATCGGATTTAACAATTACTTAATTGTTTACTGTGTTTGACAGACGCCAAAGTTTTAAAATTCATTTACGATTTTCCACTTAATTTTTTTTTAAAACAAGTTAAGATGGAGCGTAATAATTACTCAAATGAAGTTTTGATTACACTATTTATTCTTCATGGACAATGTGACAAAATTGTAGCAAGACATGTAAGAAATTCAATAAAATGTATCATGAATTGCAACCAATGAGTGAAAGAAAGGTTATGCGAATACAAGATAATTTTTTCAATTATTATTTATTATTAGATTCTAAACATTTTACAACAAATTCTCAAAATATCCCCCATTGACTTCTAAGCACTTCAAAATCCGGCGATGTACACCATCAGTTGTCGCTTTATGTATTTCATTGGCATCTAGTTGGTCGATGCAATTGGTCACACGTTGACGTAGCTCCTCTTTAGTGTTCACCGGTGTCTGGTATACCTTTTGTTTTAAAGTACCCCAAAGGTATAAATCGAGGGGTGTAAGGTCGAGGGACCTTGAAGGCCAATCCCATGGGCCCAAACGCCTAAACCAGTGGTCATCAAATATCTAAAACTGCTCACGTGTTACCTCTTGCGTGCAATGTGCGGGTGCTCCGTCCAACTGGAACCAACAAGTACGGAAATCTTCTAATGTTAAATTTTCCAAAAAATTTGATACTACTGTCCTTAAAATGTGGAGATATTGACTGCTATTTAATGGCTCATTGTAAATGAAAAATCTTATTTGGTTGTCTTTTAAGAGGCAAAAAACATTAAAACTAAATTTTTCTTGAAAGCCCCTCTGCTTGACCATGCGTGGATTTTGATCGGCCCAAAAATGAAGATTTCTTTTATTGATAATGCCTTCTCTCGAAAACTTGGCTTCGTCTGTCCATATTATTTTTCTCAAAAAGTTAGAATCCTCTTCAATGCGTATTAGGAGTGTCTCACAATGTTAAATGCGACGTTGGTAATCATCTGGTTTCAGGTGTTGAAGTGTTATAAATTTAAAAGGATGCATATGGTGATTGGCCAGAATCTTTTGCACCGCATAATAAGTTACGCCTAAATCATATGCTGCACTTTGGATGGAAATTTGTGGATATGCGTGGAAATAGGCTAAAACGTTCACTATATTTTCTTCATTCGACGTTACAGGCCTTGGCAAACTTCGAGTTGCCCCCAGTTTTGAACCATAATTGATAAAATTATCTTGTATTCGCATAAACTTTCTTTCGTTCATTGGTTTCAATTCAGGATACATTTCATTTAATTTTCTACATGTTCTTGCTACAATTTTGTCACATTGTCCATGAAGAATAAATAGTGTCATTAAAGCTTCATTTGAGTAACTATTTCGCTCCATCTTAACTTGCTTTCAAATAAATATTAAGTGGAAAATCGTAAATGAATCTTAAAACTTCGGCGTCTGTCAAACACAGTAAACAATTAAGCAATTGTCAAATCACTTGGCGTTCCATGACCAACTAATTTAAATTATGTGAGGATCATGTGTTTTTTAGTAACTATTGCGATTATTTCGAAAAGTTGACGAGTTAGGTATACCACTATGCTACATTAATTTGGAGGAAATTTAATTGCCTTTCAGAATTTCAACTAATATACAGGGTTGCCTATTTGAAAAAATAAAGTTTTGGCCTTTTTTGTGTGTCACGTTAGAATCATCAATTTTAAACCGCCCTGTATAACATAAAATGAATTTATTTAGGTAACTAGTAAATACCAAACTTTCCAAACTGTGGGCAAAATTTCAGCCTTCTATGAATTCAAATAGCAGCTAAATAAAAATTTTAGTGGGTCCATTTTTTTGAGAAAATAATAATTGAATAAGTATTATCTCGAAAACCGATCTAGATAGGTATAGAAAACTATTAATAAAAAATTATCATAAAGAAATTTTAATTCTAAAAACAAAATAATATACAGGGTGTCTCGTTAAAAATAAGAAAGTTGTTAGTACTTTTTAGTAGAAGCGGCAACACCGCCAAAATGAAAATATTTTGGAAAGACAGGTCGTGCCTATTTATGGCAGTATCCAAATTTTCAGATTAATCATATGTCCCGTTTTCCATAAACGTCTAACCTACCATCGACCATCAATGACCCTGTATATATATATATATATATATATATATATATATATATATATATATATATATATATATATATATATATATATACAGGCTGTTCAAATTGAAGCAGGCACTGTTCCCAAATGTGCTATTATTGGAGCTACGTGATAGTTAAATTAGCGAACTTGTGTATTTTTTTGCGCTGATTACGATGATTTAAGCTAAAAAGGAGCATCGTGTTTTTGAGATTTTCACAAAATCCAGAATTTTCCTAATGCATCAACCTGTATATCTTATAAATGTTCGATAAGAAATCCAGTTCTGAACAAAAAACTTGTTATGCCCAAGAGGCCTAACATCGGAAATAAAGGAGAAATTTAAATTAGGTAGTCATGAATTAGTAACAAAACGTTTACACCGTTTGACAGATAAAAATATACGAGTATTAAAGTCGATTGGCATTTCAGAAATAAGCGAATAAGACAAAATTTAACGATCTAAATAAATATTGAAACAAAGACAACATTGGAACGAAAACAACAGTAAGTAAAAATTAAAATTACAAGAATGAAGCTTAGGAGTAAGTGCTAGAAGACTTCTTCTTGTACCTGAATGCATTTTTGAGTACGTCGGTAAATGCTCATACTAACTTTTAAAATGGTTCTTGCATTAATTCAATCTACAAATGTAGTAATGGCATTTTGAAGTAATTTAAGAGTTTCGTATCTGCTTTTGTACACAATATCCTTGATATAGCCTGAGAAGAAAAATTCAACGGATGTGATGTTGTAACCTCCCTTAAATAAGAATTTAAAGCTCGGTAATAGGCAAGCAGTAGTAGCAATATATGAGGGACCTCAAGTGAACCCAAATCTGGTCAGTAGTGAGGTCACTATTTCCTATAAATCCTACCCTAAAAGGTTTCTATCTATCAGATTTATAATTAGCAGGATTAGAAATGCTTTATAAGGTTTGAAGATCTTATTATTGTTTACTACTTACGCTGTTGTTGTGTTGTTGCACTGCCTGAAGTCTCATATTTATCAGCGCTCCAAACTAGTGCCTGGTTACGATGATTTTTTATTTAAAATCTCTCTTCGATATCTAGGAATGCGATATTAAAGAGTCTTGATTATGTCGTCACCAAAAAGTCAAAAGGGTTTAAAGAGGAAATAATCTTCAATCAAACAGAGATATTAATGAAACAAAATATTGAATTTACTCATATGAATTGAATTTGCAATAGCAACACAATGAAATAAAGTAGCTGGTGAATTCAAAATAAACATTTTGTGTACACAAATAGAAATCAAATAAATAGCAAGAGATTTAATAACAAGAAATTATTAATTAACGTACATATGACAGAGTAATGATATAAATGTGGTGGTAGCTTGCTAAAGAAATATAAGCACTTATATATTGAGGCATATTAAAAATCAGATACTGTGTGTTGCAGCTCAAAAGTAAACAAATTATTATGTAAATTATTTGTCGTTTGTCAATTAATTCTGTTAATTTTGTAATTAGATCCTGGCCAGTTCTTAGAATGAGGCTCAATTTATATATATATATATATATATATATATATATATATATATATATATATATATATATATATATATAAATATTTACGTGAAAACTCTATAGTAATTATTGAAAATAAATGATATTAAAGATAATGTATAAGTTGGATATTTTTACAGGCAAGATTCAATCATTACAATTTCAAAAAACTACGTGTTTAAATTCACAAAAAAAATTATGATATTCCAGAGATTAAAACAGGAAATTTATAATTATTCTAATAGCAGCTCCCTGACATTGCTCAAAATCAAAACATGATTGGGTGTCTTTGAAAGTTCAGATTATAAAAACTCAGTTGCCAGATGAGTGCGAAAGACAAACTTTGCTAGTTCAGAAAAAAATTCTATTAACTCATCGAATCTTCTGTCTTGAATTACCTGGTTACTTTATGGGGACGACCTCCAAATTGAATCAAGTATTAGTATCTGACACAAGTCTCAGTGACTCCAGCAAGAGAAAAGAAGCTGGGAATAACAGTGATGGTTCACATTGATGGTTACTAGGCCGGTGGATTTATTGTTTCACGTGTACAAAACCCTTTGACAACCAGGTCGATATTCTAAAGTCGCTTGGTGGAATCTTCGCGAATCGCAATTTAAACGTAAATTAAAGCAGCAATGCAACAGGTTTAAACAAAGAACCACAACTTAACTCCCGTTTTATGCTGAATAATATGTTAGTTTAAACTCGAAAATCACTACAACACTTCAAATAACCATTGAGTATTGTTAGAAGGCAGTATAGGTAACAAAAAGACTATTAAAAACTCAGTTTATAAGCAATTCGAGAGACACCTAAAGTCAACGTGTTTACGCCACAGGCGTCAGTGCCAGACTCCCAGAGGTAGAGAGCGTTCGGCCGCGCCTGACCCCTGCACGAAATTTTCAGAGTCGTCAGCGTTAGTGGCTATGTGCGAGCTCTCTCTCGCCTTCATTCTTTGAATGAGATAAAACGAGACCCCCAATCGCTAGCGAAGTCACCGACGTCTTCTATACACACCTCCACAATAATGGACTCGTCCGTACATTTGCCAACCGTTTTTCTAGATTTCATCATAATTACGTCAGCTTTTACCTAGAATTTTAGGACAATAGAGATGTTTATTTTCCCCAACAAAATGCAATGCTTTTCAATATTTAAATTTCGACGTACATTATAGGGAGTTCAGTACGCTTCTTACGATACAGAATTTTTTAGGGAATTTTCATCAACATTATTTTGAAACCAAAACTTGAAATATTTAATATAGATAGGGTTTTTGGTATTATTTATTATGCTTGGGAGTTTTCTAAGTGTTTTTAAACCAGTAATGATTCCACGTAAAAACTGAATCGTTACAACGTACGGTGAGCGCGATAGCCATCAGATGGAACCACTGGTTGTAGTCGACCTATTAGGAAACATATTTTCTAACACCTTAGTTACATTTCCAGAATTATGAGCAGGTGCCCTATCCTGCTGGATATACATACTCCCGCTGTTAGCCAAGTCCAAGCCAAGCCAAGTCATGTAGATGATCTTCCAGTACGGGCATAATTAATTCCATTTATCGCTCGGCCGTCAGGTCCCCCTGATAAAAAATTGGGCCAATCATTCTGCAGCCTATAAGACCGCACCAAACACTGCGGCTGAATCTACTTCGTGAATGGTGAGCCTTGCTCAACATAAGATTTTGTCGGCTACGGTAGTCGTGATTTTTTCTATTAAACATTCCTGCATTTGAGCAGTTTGCCTTATCACTGCATACAACCGATCCCATAAAATTTGGGTTGTTGCTAACTTTCGTTACAAACCATGGACAAAATTCAACGCGTCTGTTATTATCGCCGGAATGAATTGTCTGTGTATATTGGTATTTTTACGGCAGAAATTTGTTTGCTTTAAAACGATATGTATAATACCTAAAGACCCTTTCATTGGATAAATATTTCACCGAATGTTGTCTATGGGCTTCACAATATGCCAGTACATCATTTCCAGTCTGCTCGTTTACAATAAATTTTTTAAATATCCTCTTCTTTGCAAGTGTATTTTCGTTGGATCGAAATGGTATACTATCTAGCATTCAAGCATATCACATTTTTCTAAATGCGCAAATGACATTTTGAGACTAATATAATAGTCAACAAACACAATTAATGTGACCTTTGAGGCTTTATTGTTCATCTGTCAAACAGTGTAAACGTTTTGTTTCTACTTTATGGCTACCTAATTTAAATTCTTAAATTTGACGATATCTCCCTTATCTTCGACTTTCGGCCCCTGAGGTTTAACATGTTTTTTGTTCAGAATTAGATTGTTTATTGAACACTGATAATATATATAGCTGATTCATTAGAAAAAATTATGTTTCTGTCGTTATCTAAAAAACGCGCATCTTGTAAACTGAATTTGAAAATAGGAAATCAATATTTAGGTAATGAAAAGCTCTTTTCAACGAGCTATCACATGAGCCCTATTCCTATTTGAAAAAAAATGAGGGATGACACCCCTAAAGCAAAGGTAAAGTTTGGGCTATATTTTTTTGCGTCAAAAGTTGTGCCTCCCAAAAGCAAACTAGACGTGTTTCAGGTCTTTTTCGACAAAATCTTTTTCTGGTAGTTATAGCTGCCAGCTCATTTATATATATATATATATATATATATATATATATATATATATATATATATATATATATATATATATATATATATATATATATATATATATATAGGGTGGCGTATTGAACACGAAACAGACCGATTTGCGTCTTTAAGAAACACTGAAAGACGTCAATTTTAATATTGAGGGGGATATGTTTTGACATAAAACTCCACTTTGTTACATCAACCCCTTAAGGGTGGTGATAACAACCCTTATATTTTAAATAGGGAACACGGGTCGAGTGTTACATCATTTGAAAACTCTTTCTTTTCTGAATTCAGCACACTATTTTTTTTGGAAGTTTTATCAACTCGTTTAAAAGTTATTCACAGTTGAAGATGCAAAAACGCATTTCACTTATTCCGATAAGAAATGTGCTGATAGTCAATGTTTTGTTGGTTTGTAAACAAAAAATTGACTATCAGAACATTTCTTATCGGAATGAGAGAAATGCGGTTTATTATTTCAGTTTATCGGTCGGTTTGATACTTGATAGTACTACCGAAAATTAATTTCACAATGGTGTATTCTGCAGAAGAAAGAGTTGAAATAATTACTCTTTTTTTCAAAAACGATGACTGTGCCAACCGTACCGCAAATTTGTTTAATGTACGACATCCGAACAGACATGTTAACAGAAAATACATTTTGGAGTTAGTTGCAAAGTTTCGACAATGTGGTCCAGTAGTCAACAAAAAACGGAATCCTGAACGTGAATTTCCGGTTAGAAATGAGACTACTGAAATTGAAGTTTTAGGACAAATTGCTGCAGACCCAACTTTGAGCACGAGAAAATTGGCCACCGTTTCAAACATCAAAAGAAGAACTATTCAGGGAATATTGAAGCATCATAAATTTCACCCGTATAAAATTCATCTTGTACAACAACTGAATGAAGATGATTTTGATCGGCGGCTGGAGTTTTGTGAATTTATGACTGCACTAACAGCTGATAACGGTAACTTTCTGTTTTTCAGACGAGTGTACGTTTTTATTAAACTTTACAGTCAATCGTCATAATTGTCGTTATTGGGCAGATAATAATCCAAGAAATTTTCACGAAGTCCACACTCATACTCCACAGAAATTGAATGTGTGGACTGGCATTTTTGGAGACCGTTTAATCGCGCAAATTTTTCTAGATGGCAATTTGAGTGGCGAAACGTATTTGGAGTTACTAGAAGATATCGTTTACCCTCTACTAATTGACATTGTTGAAAATGATGATCGCTATCAAGAAAATCAATTAGTGTTTCAACAAGATGGAGCTCCTCCACATTTTTCACAACGTGTTAGAGAGTTTTTGAATAAAGAGTTTCCAGAGCAATGGATTGGGCATAGAGGTGCTATTGAGTGGCCCCCTGGATCACCGGATTTAACTCCTTTAGACTTCTTTCTATAGGGCCATTTAAAGAGTAGAATTTTCGCAACAGAACCGGAGTCTCTGGAAGAATTACGACGACGCATTGTTGAAAAATGCCGTCTAATAACTCCAGAATTGCTCCAGAATGTCAGCGCTCGTTTTGATCAAAATTTGTACTTTTGTATGGGAAGCTGGTGGTCAAAAATTTGAACACCTACTTAACTGAATAAACATTTTTGAACGTTTAAATATGTTTTTTAGTTTTTTTTTAACGAAAAATTGACTAATTAGTGCATTTTTTATCACAATGAATGAAATACGTTCTTACAGATCCAACTGTGAATAATTGTTAAACGAGTTGATAAAACTCCAAAAAAAATTAGTGTGCTGAATTCAGAAAAGAAAGAGCTTTCAAATGATGTAACACTCGACCCATGTTCCCTATTTAAAATATAAGGGTTGTTATCACTACCCTTAAGGGTTTGATGTGACAAAGTTGAGTTTTATGTCAAAACATGTCCCCCTCAATATTAAAATGGACGTGTTTCAGAGTTTCTTAAAAAAAAAATCTCTGGGCGCAAATCGGACTGTTTCGTTTTCAATGCGCCACCCTGTACAAATTTTCGACAGGTAATAAACTAAAATTAGTTGCCAATGGGTGATCTGAAGAAGTTGGGAAAACAATTTATTTAAGAGCTGTAAACATAAAAGAGGATCGTGAGGAACTTGTATTAAAGTTGGGAGCGATTATGTTGCAATCTATATATATATATATATATATATATATATATATATATATATATATATATATATATATATATATATATATATATATATATATATATATATATATATATATGGGGTGGATATGATATGCCTTTATAATGTAACCAGGCGTGTCAAATTTAACACAAAAAAAACTAG
Source organism: Tillus elongatus (assembly GCA_964006375.1). Taxonomy (NCBI): domain Eukaryota; kingdom Metazoa; phylum Arthropoda; class Insecta; order Coleoptera; family Cleridae; genus Tillus; species Tillus elongatus. Next base: position 90,619,247 of record OZ023268.1, read on the forward strand.
TTAAAAATATAAAAATATCGTCCTGAGTATATTTAACATTGTTTTTAGTATACGGGCATAAATATATATTAATAGTTTCTTTCAGGTACATGACAGACAAATAGATTGGGCTGTTGGAGGCGTTTCAATAACTTATGGAAGGATAAATACGGTAGACTTTGGAAGGTTTATATCAAACCACAAGCATTCGGGTATATATGCTCTACATTCCAATCCAGTAGCTCTTGCTTTTAGCGTCATATTGACTTTTTTCAACTGGATAAATATCACTCTAATATTAACAAGTGTTTTGTTTGTCGGATTAATATCCAAGGCATCTAAAACTTTGTTGAATATTAAATCGTCGCAATCTACAATTTTACATATGGTGGTGAGTCTTAAATCTTTTTGCAGTAGGTCTTTTAATATTTTATGTCATACGAGTTCAATATTATGTTTTTATTGCTTAGTTACCAACTACATAATTGTGCACTCTATGCCCACGGGCCAAAAAGTGTACTTTATGGCCGGCGCGGGCATAACGTACACTTTATGGCCCGCGCGCACATAAAGACAAATAATTTTTGTTTAACCTATTTAATAACCTTTATTAATTAAATTACAAATAATGGAATAGAAGCAATATGTAAATATTTAATTAACATTATTTAGTCGAATTAACATAACATTGGCAGTTCTGAAAAGATCCGGTGATAGTCAGGTTGCCTTCAGCAAACGGTGATTGATGTTTCATTGTTTGGGTATGACTAGTATGACATAAAAGTTTGTATGCACCGCTGGTATAAATAGGGGTGTATGCCCTCGAGCGACTTACAAACCCTCGGGCCGGAGGCCCTCAGATTTGTAAAATCGTCGCTCTCGGGGCATAAACATCTATTTATACCCTTGATACATAAATAACTATTATAGTGTACTGTAACATCAGCACTGTCAAAGTAATTATCTAGAAGTGCTTTTCTACATATTAACATATTTTTGGACATTTTATCTTTCATTAATTGACCAACTGTATGACCGTTTACCATAAGGGCCAAGGCGGCCATTTAAATTATATTATATTTCACACTTAACCTTCGGTACCTTTACTTTGAATTTAAACAAAAATATGAGCGCTTTTTTAAAATTAGTTTTCACTTAACCCTAAAATGACACCTACTTTTTAGAACCTTTAAATTTTATTTTACAAATATTTCTACTAGCCGTGTACATCATTTTTTGGGCTATGTTAAACCTCATTATGTCCATAGTTTTGGACTAAACCTAACTTGATACTAAAAATCCGTTTTTTTTTCTTTAATGTTGCCATCTTTTGTATTTAAGATTGCACTTAAATTGGTCTGGGATCAATCATCAGAAAAATTTCATGAAATATCAAGTTCTTCCTTGGCTTTAAGATGTGTCTTCATCATATGGTCGTTAGGGGCACTCTGCATTGCATCCATTATTAAAAGCACGTTAACAACAGATCTTATTGCTGAAACTTATGATGAAGCTGATTCCATTGAGGAACTAGTTGACTGGGGCTATACATTTCTGGTATGTTTAGTGAGTTTTAACCATGACGTAAATTTAATGCTACAGTAAACAAATTATATAATTTTTGATTTTTTAGGTGAATGGCTTTCGCCTTAAGGCAATCATCCACAATTCTTCCAATTATAAACACAGGAAAGTGCTGGAACTAATAGAAAATAATCTTACTGACTGTGAAGCTGTTGCTTATATATTGGAGAGACAAAGTGCTTACATCTCAGATGAACCGATGAGCCAATATTTGGTAAGTATACGCCCAACATTCAACACGTGATTTTCAATTTCTTAACCAAAACTTAGATAAAAATAAATATTTGTTGATTGAAACTAGATTAAGTCAACATAAACGTTCCCCACAAAAATGTTCCTATTCATTTTTATCGTAGGACACTAATAGTTCAGAAGATATTGGGTAAATAAAAATGAATATTTGGGAAATTCCCGTCCCAGTCAAGTTTTTTTACCAGAAAGGCTTCTCTAGTGTTCAAAAAAAAAGGAGTCCACTGCTAAAATAGTGTTTTGGTGTGAATACCAGTTATCTCGGAAAAAATGATAGAAGTAGACTCAAAAAAAAAATTAATGATGTGGTGATATTACTAAAATTTGTGTAGGTTACCTATAACTAAAAAAGTACAAAGGAGTAAGATATAACGTTCATGAATACAATAAATCGTCTTTTTCTACATAATCATATTTCACTTCTTCGCACTCTAATGAGGCTCCGTTGGAGCACATTCCATAGCAAATTCTACAGATAGATGAGCATTGTACGCCAGCTTTTCGGCAACCACATCTCCCTCCACAGCCAAGCAGTTTGTAATATAGCACGTGCCTGCAACGTAATTCACAAGCAAAACATGTAACTTGTTGCTTACCAATAATCTGTGTCGGCTGGTACCAGGAGGCACAAGAGCACGCGTTCCTACTGAAATACCCTTAATAATCTGACAAAGTCTAACGGGAAGGCTTCACGAGCCATTTACTTTTCTTTAAAACAAAGTTTTATAACCGTAACTATAACTGTTATTTTTATTAAGAAAACTTGAGTAAACAATTCTTTAGGTACATTGTTTAAAATAGGCAAACGTCCGAGCGGCAGGACGTGTATTCAAAAAACTACCTCTTGTTATATTGAAAAAAAATCCTGTTTAGCGACCCTCAAGGGAAGTCTTGCCTGATATTTATTTAAAACACTATGACCGAGCATTTGCAACCAATTTCCCAAAATTTTACTATATATTCAGGCTTAGCATATACCTAGAAACGCGTCACAATCATTTTGAATTACGTGTTAAAATAAACATTTGGTTTGGGGTTTTTATACTAGGAGTAAAACCCAGTACCTAGTTTTAAAATTACCTTAATACAAAAATAAAATATATGCAAACAAACATTTTAACGGCACAATAAATTTTAAATAATTAATTAATCTAAAAGTTTCCTTAAGTTAAAATTATGACAATAAATCTGATACAGTTCGGTCTATGTCAGACTAAAATTCTCAACTCTAACAACTCAAATTCTAATGTCTATTGAACATCATTGTATGGAATGTTTTTCTAATCTGTAAAAAAAAACTGATACGGGGGAAAATTGGTTCAGTATTTAGTCTGCCAATTGTTCCCCCAGTCTAATATTTCATAAGTTTAATAATTAACTCCCACTTAGCTTAATTATAACACTCAAATATATCTAACTTTCTTCCCATTAAGTTCTCTACTAAGCCCTTATGGCTCCAAGCCCTATCTTGCCCTTCGGATTTTTAAATCTCATTAAAATTTCCATCTACTATTTAATATGGTGTCACTCGTCTTTATATACATTTTAATTTAGTTCCAATTTACTCAAATTTTATTCTAAAGACCTACTGCTCAAATATGTATGCTAATATTCTATCTTACAGCCCAATCGCTTAAAATATCTCTACACATTTTATATAAAAAATATTTCAGTACTCGAGACAGCTACCCCTTAAAATAAAAGTCCCTTCAAACATATTATGTCATGGAACATACTCACCGGGTAATGGAAATAAGTCTAAAATATATAAGCAAAGCCAGCCCTGTACATCGCTCCTACACGCACTAACTTTACGGAAAACCTAAATCCATTTTTTTAGCCCCCTAGCTCGAACACTACTTAACTCCCGTAAGTTCCACTCGAACTGCAAACTTAATTTACATTTACTCCAAACCCCATGATACCGTCGCGACGCTCTACCGATATTTTCTCGTCCGCGGAGGGTACTCCTAGCCTCGACCGAGGCTTGGAGCCCACTGAAAACTCAATTTCTTCTAACAATCGTATTTAAAGATCATGCCATTTTTCTAACCAATAAGCGATTGTCTTGAAGACACGTATCTCCACGGTCGACACATCGAAACCCTGAGTTTGCTGTTTTTCTGTTGAAATTAAGTGAACTCTTTAGAGGCTGCGACACTCGAAACCTGCAAATCTAGCATTCCTCTTTACAATGTCTCAACTGCTGACCGTTTTTACGGAACTTTTTGCTGGCTTGGGTATTCTATTACCAACTAGGTCAACAGCTGTATTTTGCAACTTTATAGTCCATTGTTTATGATTTCAACGTAACCACCGCCTACATAATTATGCATATTATGAATAAATAAAATGATCCCATAAAACATCTATATTGCGGCAAATTTTCATTAAAGTTTTGAGATCTCACCCAGTAATTCATTTACGCCTGCCCAAATGTTTATGCGTGGAGAAATTTCATATACTTTATATACTTGAACAGGCACACTGCTTATAAAAGTTAGAATCAGAATCTTAAATGTTTCGGGGGCCCGTGCCGCCAATATTTATTTCAGAAGCTGTTCTCGCCCGACAAAGATGAGTATAGAATAATAATAATAATAATAATATTTATTTGCTCCCTTCTCTGTACAAAATAGTAAAGGTATCACAAAACAACTTTTTAGACTAAGAAAATGGACAAATAAATAAATTACAAAAATGTGCTAAGTCTGTGACTTGTGCACACATTAAACAAAGAACACATTAAAAAAAAAACTACGCGTGATGCGAAGAAAGTATGACATATATACAAACACATATAAAACCAGACGCATAATGCTGGCATGTAGTATAATCCCCGGGATTGAAGGTCTTATAAAGCAATGCTTGTATGCCTCCCATCCCCAGGACTACAATTCATCCTTCTCCCTGTCTTTCTTGCGAGACAGGCGCCTACACTGCCCCAAGACCAGCGAACCACAGATTATCACCACCAAAAGGACGTATTAAGTCTAATTCCAAACTTACACCTACAAGACTAGTACATTTTATAAATCAACATCCCGAACACCTATCCATACGTACATACTCACCCATATACCTGCACGCCTCACTTACTTACTCTCTCACACACACACACGCGCACGCGCGCACATACGCATCACACACACACACACATCCACAAACGCATTCACTAGCCCAATTGTATACTTATATTCCACACACTAATATACACACACACACGATCAGTTATATTCACCGGTCATTCACACACATATATTCAAATACTGACGCTTAATCATTTATTAACCGTACGCAAACTGATTTTCCCAATAAAATACACCAATATGACTATTTTTCCTGAAAATAGTAAACATTTTTTATATCTATGATACTGTGAATCTCTATTCTGGATTTAGCCTTGATCCACTCTGTGATTTTTGCCTTAAACAAGTTAATTCCATTTATTCTCTTATATTCGCTCGGTATTGTATTATAAATCTTTGGGCCAAGATAAGAAAACGCTCCTTGAGATAGCGTCTTCCTGACTCTAGGCACACAAACCGCCTGAAGACTTCCTCTAGTAAAATACTCATGGCTTATACCTAATCTTTGATTTACGTTTCGATGCTGCCAACTTAAAAGCGAAAAGCAAAACAACTGTCTAATATCGAACACACTGGACTCAGTATATAAACTTTCCGTTGGATATGTAATATTCTTTTTAAGTATTATTTTGAGGATCCATTTTGCACCTTTTCCAGCATGCATATATAATTGTTTGTAGCACCACCCCATAGAAGTATCCCATATGTTAAATGTGGTTTAACTAGAGCGTTATACAAAAGAAACAGCTGTTGTACAGAAAATATCTGGCGAAAGCTCTTGAACCTCCAGGTCAGGAATCGTACCTTCCTTGTCAAATTATATATTTGACTATCCCACCTTAAATGCTGATCCAAGTATATACCCAAGTATTTATATGTAGATGTCATCTTTATTTTTGTCTTTTGGCACTGACAATTATTCTCCACTTTTAGTTCACAGTAATCTGGCATATTATTAGTATACGAAGCAAATGGCAAGAAATATGTCTTTTCAACGTTTACGGTCAACCTCCTGTCAGCGAAAAAATGCATTATTTTAGAAAGCTCCTTTTCTACTTTTGTTTTTAAACTTGACCAAGTATTGTCCTTAAAAAATATAGCTGTATCATCAGCAAAACTTATGATAATACCATCAAGGTCAATCAGAAGCAATTCGTTTAGATAAATAATGAATAACACGGGCCCCAACACAGTACCTTGCGGAACGCCAAAACTCACAGATTTATACTCGCTAAATGCGTCACCGATCCGTACCCTTTGTGTTCTGTCATACAGGTATTCCTTCAATAATTCGTATGGAATGCCTCGAATGCCTATTGCATCCAGACAGTCTAGCAGCATTGAGTGGTCCACGGTATCGAATGCTTTTTTTAGATCTATAAAGACACCCATGCATGGTTCCCGGTTATCTATCGCGTTGTATATATGCTGAGTCAGGGTAGCCATAGCATTCTCAGCTGACCTACCCTCTCTGAATCCAAACTGACTGTCCGACAAAATGCTGTATTTAGTCAAGTAATCTGTTAACCTTTTCTTTATAATTTTTTCACTTATTTTTGCGAAATTTGTTGTTAATGATAAAGGCCTATAATTGGTCAGTTCGAGTATATCACCACTCTTGAATAATGGCTTTATGATTATTTCTTTAAATATCTTTGGGAAGGTACCAACCTCAAAGGAAGGAATACTTACTGTCACCGCCAGGACACGTGTAAAATGAGTTCGTCACCGTAGCGATAACTATACGCTATAAACCAGTGGCCGTTTATGCATATCCCACTACTTTTATCTGGCCGCGTCGCATATTTTGGATGTGTACTCCTATAACAGTTCGATTGTTGCTAATCTTTTGTGCATTGTGTCGTTGTCCATTTGACTTTAATAACGTGTGGCATATAATCTACTTAAAAACAAATTCATTAGTGTCCCTTATTAAAAAAAAGACCTTTAAATTAGGACAAAATAGCTATAAAAAGACTTGACAGGCCTACCACAGCGTTGGATATTAAAAAATCCACTGCAATAAAAGTCAGGCAATTTAATAGGTATTTTATTATAAAATGACAAGTTTACGTGGTTATGCGGGTCTCCCGAAAAGAATTCGTTTGTATTCTAAGTAATAGTTTACAGCGTTATCCGTGGATTTAGCAAGGCGTAGAAGACCTACAACATTTGCAGCAAAGAGCCGTGAAACATGGAAATAGTGCATCACATCTGCATCACATAGTGAATTTGAATGTTTTGGGCAAAATTGATGACATTCTCGTTTTATGGAAAGTGTCATTGTCTTGTCAATGTTTACTTATTATGACATAGCTCTTTTTGAAACAAAATTGATCATAACAAGTCAAAATTTAAAAAAATAGAAAACCGACTTCATTAATAATAACTCAAAAATTCATATCACGCTGCCACCATTTGTTAAACGTGTAATCGTGAGGTAAATTAAGGATAACTCAAAAACCATTGGTCAGATCTTGATCAAATTTATACTGAACCATGCGAGAGGCACCAGCTTTCAAATAAAAGAAGAATCATCAAAATCGGTTAACCTAAAAAAATTCTAAGCTAACACATAAAAAAATACAGTCGAATTGAGAACCTCTTCTTTTTTTAAAGTCGGTTAAAAATAAACGACCTTGAACCTTGCTGCGTACGGATTTCTGACAACGTGTCTTTTAGAGTTGCGCACCCCAATTTTTAATATAACGAGCCTTCACTGCCAATAATGTTCAAAATATTACACGATCATATAAACTATTATATAAACACTACACTATAAACTAAAATTAGGTATAACGTATAACTCGAAACAGGTAGCTGAACCAGTACTGACGTGTACAAATTGCAACACCCAATGCGCGACTTAACTTTACGGTTAAGACGTTTGAATTTTTAAAACAATTTATTTAATACTTTAAACAATCAATACTTAATTACTTTATTACAAACAATGAATAATACAATATAATAAAATTATGACGATCAACCTACATGTGATCTAATGTATATGCACTCGGTGTGCAGATGACTAACTTGGAACAAGAAATGAACGGTCGTATCTCTGTGAGCAACCTCTTTATACTCTTCCCTCCAGGCGTGGCACTATTGTCTCTGGATGAAATAAGGAATCTGCTGATGTAGATTCTCACAGTGATATTCCGTCCTACTTGCGGTTTGAGCCTGCATATTTGTTGGCTCCTTTCTAATACGGCTAACTCAGCGGTTATTACGGTTGGGAGGCGACATTGTAGCATAACGGGCTTTGGGCTCCATTTATCTCGCGGTAGCTACCGGTTTTGGTTGGGGACAAACAATAAGTAAACTGATAGGTGATGTAAGTTTAGAGCCGGCCGCATAAATTCTTTTCCGTAATCTGCAATCGGTTTCGATTCAAGAATTAAATTTTCAGATCGAAATGTGTGACATGCACGGGTTTTTCATGTATCACACGGTGTGGTATATGAAAACTCTGGATGTACGGCGGTACGTGTAATTGGCCAGATCTATGGTAGGGGTATCAACAACCCCCTTTCCCCCCTGCGGCGCAAATGAGGGCTTTGTTCATAGTTCATGTACCCTCAGATTTAACCCTATATTATAGTTGGAAACTAATTGCAATAATTCCTCCCCCTTTTTCTGCGGCATTAATTTATCGTACGATAAAAATCAATAAGACCATTTTTGTGGAAAATTGTATGTAAATTAGTTTTTTACATAAACATTTTTTCGGTATCACCAATATTTTTCGAGATAATTGCAAGAAACAGGGAAAAGTACCTTTAAATGCCTCTAACACCCCCCCCCCCTCCTCACCCCAATCCGTGATTAAAGGAGGTCCAAGACACTTGTGCCGTTTACCCACTTTCTAAAGCAGTATTAAGATTAATTTCACAAAAAAAACTATTAATAAATTAAGCTTGTTAGTTTAATACCCATTTTAAAATTGTTCGCTCTCAAACAAGGTTTTAGTGGAGGTTTTTCTTGGTGTTATTTGATTTTTCTTGTTTCTTAATTAATGTACACATGAACCTTAACCAATTGGAAATATTTAATATGTTAATTAACATGGATACTTACTTTTTCTGGGTTGATTTTAACCAAAAGCTCGTATTCATTAGACCTCAATACAAAATCTGACACTTAGATAGATAACGGTATTAATTAGATACTTAGGTATTCACTATAAATATTTCCGACTTACACTGCTGATGAACGTCGGAACACACTGACAAATAAGTTTATTATAATAACAATGATTAGCACAACACACAACAAAGTGGTTAAAAATATAACATGGAATTGAAATGTCAAATTGCCAACATTGACAATAAATTAGTTAATATATTTATCAACCAAGCTTTAAAACAATTCTTACATTGAAAGTTTGTCAAATATATAAATTTTGCTGTGCTGTTCTTCCCGTTTTATTTCGAGAATTGTCCGTTTGCCATTTTTTTCTGCAGATTTTATTGTGAGGCGTTGCATTTTATTGTGTCTTTTTGGAAAACGGGTATGCGTAAAGTGATTATATTTTATGGTCATTGTCACTTGTTGTGACTGGCTGTTAGGTTCTTCAGTTTTTTAGTTATAGTATTTAAATTTTCTCTTATCGCATATTCCTTGCGGTCGCCATTGAATTTCCACAGGATTTGCTTGAAGTGGTCCTTTTTAGATGTTTATTTCTGAGTGGATATTCGCCGATCTTTGTATGGAAAGCTCCGAAATCTGCCGGACTTCGAGATATGTCAAATAAAATCACCCAGCGGGTTACAAGATCTCACCCCAACCATTCATCGCCTGGTATTAGCCTGGCCCAAAGATTTTCCTGTCCATCAACTAGCCAGTAGATGATATTAGGGTCCCGTGGCGTCCCCTGTATTGCCCAAAATTAGTTTCTAAGATAAGTACTTACCAATTTTATATCGACTAGGTGGCCCAGAAATGTAATGGGATTATCTGAAATAATGTAATGAAAATCGTGTAATGGACTATTATTCTCATGAATGAAATACAAACCTCAGACAATTTATGTCGAGTATTTGGAGATACGTCACGGGTCAAATGTAAACTTCCGCGTGAAGTTTGTTAAATATTGCGTAGTCTTTGTTTCTTTAATCTGTACCATTCTTTTCTGTTTTCTAATAATTTTTGTGAACGTTCTTGGCAGCCAATTGCAAGAAAAATAATACTGTTCAATGCTTAGCTTTAACTCAGACTATTATAGTAACTATTTACATTCCAAATTTACGAAGTTAATTTAAATGTCAGTACACCGTTAACAGATCAGATATAAAATCTTTATTTTAATTTTACCAAGTGGTTTAAATGTCGATACGTTATCAAAATAATATAATACAATATCTATATTTTAATGTTACCCAATAATTCAAATATTTTTGCACTTTCCTGTTTTTTGCACGTATTATATTTATATCGGTATATTATCTACCTTATTATTTTCTACTAAAAAAAACTAAAACTTTAATTTAGCCAGTGAATTGTTTTGCTCAATGTTTTATTACATCTTCCACAGGTCCTATAATTTTTTTGCTCCTCCTTTTAAGCTTTTGCAAGTATACTGGACGTACCTATGACGTGATGCGTCTTGCTTTTTCATACTTCCATTTAGTTTATAGTAACAATTACTTCTTAGGCCAAGCATTACTTAGCACATTTATTTATCTTTTTTTTAATTTAAGCGCATCGTGTATAAACACTGACCATCTAGAGTTTGCAGACGGCTTCGTGCATTTAGGACTGCTGGCGCACTTATCGATTGTTTCATTGAACTAATGCTCCTTTCAGAAATACACAACTATATATATTTATATATACAGGGTGTTACAAAATAGTGGGCCAACCCGCTAACCACAGATCCCCGAGACGAAAATTTTATGACTTTCCTTATAACATTTTTCTTCTGGGGGCCCCGTTTTCGAAATACAGAGTGTTGAAGTTGAACTTGAAAAATACTTTTTCATTTCTAATTTTTACGTTTATGAAGTTATCTCCATGAAATTTTGCACGTAGCGTTATTTCAGAACTAGACGCCATCTGTGTAGATGAGAAGAGAAAAATCAAATCCCAAGGGGGGTACAGGGGGGGTGGAACAAGTATTGACCCTCTAAACTTTTTTGTGTGCACGCCAATGGTTTCAAAACAAATGACTTTTGTTAGACAAAATAATTCTATAACTTGGAACAAGTATTGACCCTCTAAACTTTTTTGTGCGCACGCCAATGGTTTCAAAACAAATGACTTTTGTTAGACAAAATAATTCTATAACTTTTGTTTCTCTAGTTGAATTTTGAGAAAACGACTAGTTTATTAGTTATTGTAAATTATATGGTCGGACCCAAACAGGTGAGAAAGAACCTACGAAACGTTATCTCCATGAAATATAACATGTAGTATTATACCACGACTAGACGACATCTGAGTGAATAAGAAAAATCAAACCCCTACATTTTTTATTCGGGCGCCGGTGGTCTAATAGAAACTAATATCGTAGGTTATTTGCGTTCTTCAACGCCAGTGACATGTCTCAACAAATTTAAAAAATTTGGAATTTTTTTACTTTTACTTTTTTGCAATCAGAATGAAGAATGTAATACACAGAAATTGTAGCTCATTCCATTGCCTTAAATATTGCTGCTTGAATACATACATACTTGTTTCACACATATGTAATTAGAAGTCATCAAAACCGTTTTATAAGTATAACTTGTATTAAACTTAAACTGTCAGTCTAGTATTAACATGAAAACTAAACTAAAAATAAGGAAAAATGGTAAGTAAAGCGATGTTATAGAAATAAATTTATAATTAAATTAAATGCTCAATATAGCTACCATCCTCATGGATGCACAGGCGGGCTCTTTTGATAAAAAAAACCGAATTTTTTTGAAAATGTCTGGTTTCATACGGTATTCCTCTGCGCCTTGTAGGATTCGTTCCCGCAGATGTTCTCCATCGAGTATAGGCACCCTGTACACAAATTCTTTCATATATCCCCAGAAACTAAAATCTAAGGGGTTGAGGTCGGGGGAACTACATGTTATATTTCATAGAGGTAACGTTTCGTAGGTTCTTTCTGATCTGTTTGGGTCCGAACATACAACTTACAATAACTCATAAACTAGTCGTTTTCTCAAAATTCAACTAGAAAAACAAAAGCTATAAAATTATTTTGTCTAACAAAAGTCATGTGTTTTGAAACCATTGGCGTGCGCACAAAAAAGTTTAGAGGGTCAATACTTGTTCCACCCCACCCCCCCTGTACCCCCCTTGGAAGTTGATTTTTCTCTCCTCATCTACACAGATAGCGTCTAGTTATGAAATAAGGCTACGTGCAAAATTTCATGGAGATAACTTCAAAAACATAAAAATTATAAATGAAAAAAGTTTCGTCGTTTTTTTCTGGCCTGTTTGGGTCCGACCATACAACTTACAATAACTCATAAACTAGTTGTTTTATCAAAATTAAACTAGAGAAACAAAAGTGATAAAATTATTTTGTCTAACAAAAGCCATTTGTTTTGAAACCATTGGTGTGCGCACAAAAAAGTTTAGAGGGTCAATACTTGTTCCACCACCCCCCCCCCCTTTACCCCCCTTGGGATTTGATTTTTTCTCCTCATCTACACAGATGGCGCCTAGTTCTGAAATAAAGCTACGTGCAAAATTTCATGGAGATAACTTCATAAACAAAAATTACAAATGAGAAACTATTTTTTAAGTTCAATTTCAACACTCTGTATTTCGAAAACGGGGCCCCCAGAAGAAAAATGTTATAAGAAAAGTCATAAAATTTTCGTCCTGGGAATCCGTGGTTAGCGGGTTGGCCCACTATTTTGTAACACGCTGTATATATATATATATATATATATATATATATATATATATATATATATATATATATATATATATATATATATATATATATATATATATATATATATAGTAAATAAACAAAAACGTTCAACCTCAACCAGCCTGAGATTGCCTGAGATTGCCGGAGCATAGGCGTTGCCTGCTGTATATTCAGGATTCATATTAATTTCATTTTTAAGTTGTTATTTTATTTTTTTCTATTAGGCTATTGCCGCAGAACGGAGAATTGGCAACATTGAAACCCCTTCATTCTAAGTCGATGATAATATTAGGATCCGAGTCGACAAAGTCGGCATCTTGAATTCTTAGACTTGTGCGGGGAAGTTTACATACAGCTACAGATAGAACTCTCCACTCACAACTCATCTAAAACCGGCTTTTCCATGCCCTAGTAAAAAAAACTGACTTGCAGAATACAGGACTCGAATCCGCGATCTCAAAAACCGATGTCTACAGATAACTCACCTGCGAATTCGGCTATTCGTGTATAAAGAGCTTAATATTATATTGTAATAAAAATCAGATTCTTCAATAAGGTTCTTATAACACAAATAAATCACATTTTACACTTTCTAGGTCAATACGGTGTGTTTGGATGGAAAATATATAACAAAACAACAGCATTCACTGCTGAGACTGACAAAAGAAACTACATTTTCTGGTTACATATCGTGGTGTTTTCAACAGTCTAGCCCTTATGTAGACAGATTTTCTAATCTTGTGGGCAGATTTGATGACTACGGATTATTGAATTATTGGTAAGTTGGACTAAGTAATATTGTTTTATAAAAAAATATAAACTACTTCCCTTTTCCCCTAAATGGCATATAACATTAAGTTCGAATTTTTTTACCAGCAGTGTTGGTGATCTCTAGCAAGAGGCACGCATTTAACAAAAGCGAACGATGTTGACTATAAACAGCGAGTAGTATTACTAACTACCTGAGGTCATAATGGCCAAACAGTCTTTGAGGTATAACTTAGCATTGCTATATCATAAATAAAGGAAAGAACATTCACTGCGAGTAAAAATTTTCAGTTATCTACCTATTTCCGAACTATTCAAACGTATCAGGCAGATATATTTTCAATAAAGAAGGCAACCGGACTAATTCACAAAAATGACATAAGACTAGGGGATGTACCAGTCTATTGGCATAGCAAAGTTGCACTCAAAAGTATAGTATCGGAACAAGTGAGATCGAAGGAATTGATGAGTTGCCCAGAAGCACTATTCTGGATCCAAAACGGCAAGGTCAGTGTACGCTGTGTAACCAGCCAGAGAAATGTGGATGCAAACGAAAAAACAGAAAGCCAGAAGCGAAGAAATATAGTGCGGGGTACACTGCCAAACATCAACTCGTTCAGGGATGCGATAGATGGAATTATCCCAGTGAAATAAGAAGAGGCACGGCAAAATCGAAACGATTACGACATTTTCAAAATTCTGTGGCCCAAAATAGAATGTAATAGAACCAGAAATCCGGTGAAAGAAAACGAATGTCATTTTCTAGAAGAAGATTACACCAACATATATATATATATATATATATACTACATAACCCATAGCAAAAAGCGCGCTGTTTTTATTTCTTTTATACTTGTCATTGGTATTTCCTGGCCTTTTTTAGGTTGTGTTGTTGCAAGCAGTGTAATATAGCCATGTTTCGCATTGTTTTCACTAAACTTAACAGTTTCTGAGTGTAGAAAAACTTTTTGGCTATTGTTATTACAAAGTATTATATTTTAAGGTTATGGTTTCAACAGAGTGCAATAAGTGTAAACAAACATTATTGTTCGATTGTGAGGAATGTATAACCTGTGACTGTTGTCAAGATCTTTTCCATAAAAATTCTACAAGATAAAGGGAACTGAAAAGCGTGCACTTGACCTGAATAGGGAGGGGTCCTTTGTGAAGAGTGTCGCGCTAATTTCTGGTAATTTCCCAGTTTAATTAACCAGTTTTCAGTGCTGCAGAATGTCTGTCTCAAGGCTGAGGATGCACAACTGAAGCAGAAGATTGAGCAGCAGTCCTCTGATCACAGTGTTAAAGAGATAGGTGAGCGATATGAGGAGCGGAAGAGTAGGTCCAAGACTTTGATGGTATCACAGAGACTAATGCAGACACTCCAACGATTGATAAGAAAGCAATTAGTAAGCTGCTTGAGCCTGTTATTGACTTCGAGGAGGTTTTGGGGTTTCGAGAGTTGGAGTTGTAATTATGAGGAGCATGCCATGTCAGTGGAGAGTTTACTGGAGAATTTTCCTACCCATAAATTATATCTATTGGGTAGTTATCATTTTCCGAAAGCTAAATGGATTAGCGATGATATGGGTGTTATGCTACCCACTCGGGCTGATGCCTGTCTGTCAGCATTATGTAATGTTTTCTCTTATTTGGGGCTTCACCAGGTGAATTTTGTGTAAAATGCTAGTGGCACTATATTGAATTTTCTTTTTGTAGTAATGTTTGGACAGGAATCAGGGCTGCAGTGGACCGTTTACTTCCATATTATGTTCATAATCTTGCTTTAGATTTTGAAATTTGTGTTGGTAATGTTACTTATTGTATGCCATAATCTTACCTGAATTCAATCTCGTTAATTATTTCAGTACCTAACCTAAGCCTAAACCAAAATACCTTACACTTCCTTGCACACACGTTTGCAGTAAAACCGGTGTTCTTTGCTTTTTTATATTCTTATTGCCAGACTGCGCTACAGCAAAGACTTGGTTATGTTTTTCGCGCATATCTATGTATATGACATTATTTTTTGCCGTTGCATTCGAACGTCTAAATGGATCCTAATAACTGGGATGTCATTAGAATTACCTTAAAGCCGAGAGTTTCCTAGGGTATATGAAATGTCAACAAATATGATATATGGTGGCTCTCAATCGCATTAGTCTCGTATGTGTTGATTTTTTCAACAAAATATGTATAGGTAATACGATACAAATAACACTAAAAAGACGTAAATAAAAAGTTCAAAAAAATAAAAAACACGACACTGCGTAAAAAGTAAACTAAAAAAGTAAAAACAAGGTGAAATATAAAAACAGAGAAATAAATATTATCAAATGATGCATGCAGTAGGAGGAACCAGCCTCTTCCTTTAATGATTCTGACTGTAGATTCTTATAAGTACAATTTGGAGAACCCAATTCATCACAGTACAGTTTTTAGACCTGACGCTCGTTTCACTAACAAAGCTGGCGTCATCAGAGGGATTAATAAAATAGATACTTTATTCATAACTTTGTTAGCGAAACGATCGTCAGGTTTAAAAGCTTAATTGTGCTGAATTAGGTTCTCCAAATTGTACTTATCAGTCCTCATCACAGATTCCCATCTTCACCCATGTAGATTATCATTCAACAGTGTTGTTGTTTTTTCTATCTTTCTATTTCATATTGTTTCTATCTTTTTAGTTTGCTTGTGTGTCCGGGGACGAAATAAAAGAATAGGCTCAAGGTAACTCCTGCATGTCGTAAGAGGCAACTAACTCGAACCAAACCACTGGCGGGGGTCTGGTCCAAACGATCCTGGAGGGAGGCGGATATCACTGGGGTGTGGTAAACATCCGGATTTAAGACCTCGTCTGTAGACTTCGAGATGGACAATTTACCTCGCTTGGTTGTTACTCGGAAGCGGAGATGATACCGTATTTGGTCCAGCGTTGGCGGGTTTCGGCTTCAAGCAAACCTTGGGGGGTTAAGAGCTCTGAAGAGTGGTATACACCTGGATTTCCACTGTATATCCTTCAAAACACACCAAGGAACTTGCTTGGGTAATGCTCGAAATCGGGACTCAGTGGGATGACGCCTTGAATCTAGCATTGGTGAGTGTTGTGTCTGGACAAACCCGGAGCAAAGCTGAGATTACTGGAGCTTGAGGCCTCTGTGACCTTCAACTAGGGCAAACGACCCTGCTTAGATGCTGCTCGGATGCGGGACTCTATGTGATACCTTTCGAGTCAAACGCTGACAGATGTCGGGTCAGGACGAACTCGGAGAGAGGCTATCTCTCTGCGAGCATCTAAATGGGCAAGCGACTCCACTTAGATGGCAGTACACCTCTCTAACCAACTTTGATCATCTGCTGTGGGAATCTTGACTTGTTGGGTGAAAATTAAGCAAACACTTGCGGGTTTTGGGTCTTGACGAACACAGAGGAGAACTGAGGGTGGATTAGACCTATACATTGAGGCATCCACTCTGAGCTTGGAAACGGGCAAACGCCGCGGATTGGATGCGGCTCTGGAACAGGACTTCATGTTACCACCTTCAGTCAAACACTAAAGGATATCGGGTCCAGACGTGCTTGGAGATAGGTTATTTCTCTGTGAGCTTCGAAACGGGCAAGCGACTTCTTACAGATGTCAGTACACCTCTCAGATCAACTTTAACTCCCAAGTAAGATCGACTCTGCCAGAGAGCTGGGTTTGACGGGTGAAATTTAAGCAATTATACGTGAGCCATAATTGGCCCAAGCTCACGGTGGAGGGACTAAAACAGCCCACTCACATTAAATATAATCTAATCTAATCTAGTTTGCTTTTTATTATTACATTCGTCCACTCCAAAACGCATTGTCTCTGAGCACTTATTGAGCGATGTATTTTAACATAAGACCAAAATTTATTAATTTTCTCGGTAGATCAAATAATTATACACCAAGAGAGCCTCTGTGGTCCAGTGGTAAGAACGTGTGCCTCTGAACCGAAGGGTACTAGGTTCGATCACAGGGTTCTCCTTCCAGTTTTTCAGTACCTCTTGTACAATCAACCGAGGCTGTGGCATTGTATTTGATCAAGTTTAATGTCTGCACGTTCAGCCCTCCGGTGGGGGGCGATCCCGTGTCCATGCAATGTTGGGCATGTTAAAGTTTCCTACCCTTCTTACAGATAGGTAGGGGTTCAGCAAAATTTTCGTGGATAGTGAAGTGAAACTGCTCCCTGGCGTCGGTGATTGGCCATAGTCGCGGAAATAGGCCGACGTTAAAGAAACAAAATACACACACACAATACGTATGTGTGAAAAGCAATTTTGGTATCAAAATTGCTTTTCGCACTGAACTGAATATTTATACCTAATTGCTTGGAATATTCTTTGTTTTGTAATTTCTCTTTACAGCTATATTCTAAATACAGGCGTGATGAATTTTAGTCGAGCTTTAGAATAGTTTTTTGTCTTCTGTGCACCAAGTTTCGTCTGACGATGCCATAATGGCGAAATCATTTTCATAGAAGATAAGAAGTTAGTCTGAGGCTAGAGGAAAAGCCTCTACGATGGTATTTAATAAATGCGGTCTTACCAACTTAGGGCAACTACAACCAAGAAACTTTAACAAAAATTCAAATATGATATAGCAGGGCGTTAAATACCATTATTATAAATCTGCCAACGTTACAAATAAATTAAAGTCGAGTCAAATGGAGAACCTAAAACTCTGCAGAGCTAAAACCATTTTATCACCACCCGGTTATACATTCATTATTTAACGACAATTAAATAAACTTAGCAAAACTCGGGACGCAGCAAGTGCGTTATGGTAGTGAATTTTCTTAAATATGTTTTTATTGCAAATATGTCTGTTTTCTTTTTATTTAACAAAACAGGCAGCAACTTTGCTTACCAGTATAACCTATATAGTAAAAACAATGTGTCATGTTTCATAAAAATAACTTTATTGTGTGAAAATGTACAAAAATTTCCAAAAGTAAACTTAAGGTGTTCCCACAAAAACTCGTTTCTTGGTCAACCTTATAGGTTAATAGCAAATTGGGCTATTCAAATATGAAGCATTTGATCAAAATTCGCTACCATAACGCACTTGCTGCATCCAGAATTTCTTTTCTTACAAACATGCATTATATTTCGATGGAAAATGCAAAAATGCAATAACATAAGGCGTGTTTGATTAAAAAAATTAAAAAAATTTGTATCACCAACGACTTATGGGCCACCCTATGAGTGTAGAAATATTTTTTAAGATGTAGCTCAAGACACCCTATAATTATTATATAAAACATTTTTTCATATATTGTATAATAACGGATATATTGAGCTTTATTGATTTTTTACGAAAATTCGACAAAAATTATATACCATTAAACGATAAACTCTATAGCTAAGGCTACTGCCAAGCATCAGAGAAAGGGTCTATTTTAAATTAATTTTCTGGAAATATTTTAGTAAAATGAAGGACAATGACGGTTGAAACTAAGACTTCAGGGTTTGTAAAACATTCTTCTTGAGACATTTTCTTTCCATAGCCCGTATTAGATTCAAGTGCTTTGCCTAAATCTTGCCAATTTTTGACGTTTTAAATCGCAACTTTGACATTTTGAGGAAAATCCCAATAATTTTTTTTAAATGCCTATAACTTTTTTGTCTTTTGATCTACAGAGCTTTTGGTAGGTAGCTTACGTATAATGATATAAACCCGTGCACCAAATTTGGTTGCCCTTACTTTGTTAATTTTGGAGATATAAATTTTTTACAATTTTTTTCGAAGGAAAACTCAAAATTTTCCGGGAAAACCTGGGCCGATTTTCCTGGCTAACGAACTTATCCAAGCCATTTGTAAAAGGAAGGTACTCACCAAATTTAATCAAAATCGGCCCATAATTTTTTGAGTTATCGGTGTGATACATAATATAATATATATATATATATATATATATATATATATATATATATATATATATATATATATATATATATATATATATATATATATATATATAAACATATAAAAATTGAAACTGACCCCGGATATGTGTTCTGGGGGGCCTAATTAGCGGTCATTTGAAGAAATTTTTTCAAAATTCAAAAGTCGGGATCTCCTCATTAGTGAATTTTTTTAAGAAAATTCACTAAAAAGAAAATTTTAAGTCAACTAAAATAGTGGCAAAACCAATCACATCACTAAATACTGATTTCTTGGATGAAAATCTGCTAAATATAAAATGAATCTGGCCGCAGCAAGTGCATTATCGAAGTTAATGTTGATAAAAATATTTTTAATAGCAAATATGCCTATTTAATGCAAGCAGTCATCAATTGGGTTGCTTGGATAACATATATAGTAGAAACAATGTACCACATTTTATCAAAATATTTCCAAGAAACCTGGTTTCCTAGCCAACGAACCTTAGGTTAGTAGCAAATTGACCTATTGCAATTTGAATCATTTAATGAAAATTCACTACCAAAGTGCGTCTCGATTTTTTGTCTTACAAACAATTATCATATTTCGATGAAAAATGCAACAAAGCAATAATATAAGAGATGTTTGAAAAAAATTGTAGGTATCACCAACGTGATATGGACCATCGTGTGATTGTCAAAATAATTTTATAAAATGCAGCTCATGACACCCTATAATCAACGTATATAATATTTTCTTGTATCGTGTATGTTTTTATTCAACGTCGGCCTATTTCCGCGACTATGGCCAATCACCGACGCCAGGGAGCAGTTTCACCTTACTATCCTGGAAATTTTGCCGATCCCTGCCTTTCTGTCAGGAGAGTAGGAGTCTTTAACCTGTCCAACATCGCGTGGACACGGCACCGACGTCTTTACGCCCCCTCCGAAGGGCGGAACGTGCAGATATTCAACTTTCTCAAATACAATGCGACAACCGCGGTTGAGGTTAACGTTACAGGATGTACTGAAAAAGTGAAAGGAGAACCCTGCGATCAAACCCAGTACCCTTCGGTTCAGAGGTACACGTTCTTACCACTGAACCACCAAGGGTGTCTGTCGTATCTTGTATAATAACAATTATGTTGAGCTTTCCCGTAGAAATGCGTCACCCTGTATATATGTAAAACGATAAAAACTGAAACTAAACCCGGATATGCATTCTAGGGGGCCTAGTGCACTCATTTGAAGAAATCTTTTAACAATTCAAAAGTCGCGGTCTCCCCATTAACGATTTTTTTACAAAAATTAGCTAAAAGTTATAGACCGTTAAATGATAAACTTAACTAAATCTACTGTCAAAACATCAGAGAAAGGGTCTATTTGAAATGAATTTTCTGGAAATATCTGAGTAAAATGAAGAACAATGACGGTTGAAGCTGAAGCTTAAGGGTTTGTTAAACACTCTCCTTGCGACATTTTCTGTACATCACCCGTATTCGTTTCTGGTTCTTTGGCTAAATGTTGTCAATTTTGACGTCTCAAATTCCGACTTTGACGTTTTAAGGAAAACACCAAATTTTTTAAAATACCTATAACTTTTTTGTCTTTCAACTTACTGACTAAAAGCTTGGTACACGGTTGATATTTTATAATAAAAACAGCACCCAATTTATTTCCCCTTCACCTACTTTGTCTGCCCTTTTATTTCCAGGGATATAAAAAAAATTTTTGGGAATAAAAAGACCGATTTTCCTGGCCAACGAACTTATTCAGGCCACTTGCAAAAGGACGGTACTTACCAAGTATGACCAAAATGGGCCTGTAATTTTTTTAGTTATCTGTGTGATACACACACACACACACACAAATTTGGGTCCATGTTGTATTTTATTGAATTTGCCTTTTATTAGGTTTTCTATTTGATTTTAGACGAAATTTATATTTCACATACCGTCTTGTTTTGAATATCATTGAACCAAGTTATTTTGTGTGCGTTTAGGTGTGTTTTATGTATAAGTGTATGTTAGTGTGTTATTTTATGTGATTTTATGTGCGTGTGTGTGTATGCGACCCTAGATATGTGTTCAATGAGGCCTAGTTTGCGCTCATTTAAAGAAATGTTTCCAAAACTCAAAAGTCGCGATCTCCTCATTAATCATTTTTTTAAGAAAATTCACTAAAACTATCAATAAGAAAATAAAAACTCTAGACGCAGCAAGTGCGTTATGGTAGTGAATTTTCATAAAACTATTTTTTAATAGCAATAATGTGTGTTTTTTTTAAGAAAGCAGGCATCACATTTGGTTACCAGTATAATCTATATAGTAAAAACAATGTGCCATGTCTCATCAAAATAACTTTATTGTTTGAAAATGTACAAAAATTTCCGAAAGTAAACTTAAAGTGTTCCCAAAAAAACTCGTTTCTTGGTCAACCTTATAGGTTAATAGCAAATTGAGCTATTCAAATATTCAGCATTTGATCAAAATTCGCTACCATAACGCACTTACTGCGTCCAGAATTTTTTTTTTCTTACAAACATGCATTATATTTCAATGGAAAATGCAAAAATGCAATAACATGAGGCGTGTTTGATTATAAAAAAAAAGAAAATTTGTATCACCAACGACTTATGAGCCACCTGTGATTGTAGAAATAATTTTTTAAGATGTAGCTCAAGACACCCTATAATTAATATATACAATTTTTTTTCATATCTTGTATAATAACAGATATATTGAGCTTTATTGATTTTTTTACGAAAATTCTACAAAAATTATATACCATTAACGATAAACTATATAGCTAAGAGTACTGCCAAGCGTCAGAGAAAGTGTCTATTTGAAATGAATTTTCTGGAAACATTTTATTAAAATGAAGGACAATGACGGTTGAAACCAAGACATCAGGGCTTGTAAAACATTCTTCTTGAGACATTTTATTTCCATAGCCCGTATTAGATTCAAGTTCTTTTCCTAAATGTTGCCGATTTTGACGTTTAAATCGCAACTTTGACGTATTGTGAAAAACCCCAATTTATTTTTGTTTAAATGCCTATAACTTTTTTGTCTTTTGACCTACAAAGCTAAATTTTGGTGTGTAGCTTGCCTATAATGATATAAACCGGCGTATAAAATTTGGTTGCCCTTACTTTGTTAATTTTGGAGATATAAATTTTTTTCGAAAGAAAACTCAAAATTTTCCGGGAAAACCTTGGCGGATTTTTCTGGCTAACGAACCTATCCAAGACACTTGCGAAAGTAAGGTACTCACCAATTTTGACGTTTAAAGTCGGAATTTTGACGTTTTGAGGAGAACCCAAATTTATTTTTCTTTAAATGCCTGTAACTTTTTTGTCCTTTAACCTACGGAGCTAAATTTTGGTATGTAACTTGCCTATAATGATATAAACTGTGTATGAAATTTGGTTGCCCTTACTTTGTTAATTTTGAAAATATAAAAAAAATTCGATTTTTTCGAAAGAAAACACAAAATTTTCCGGAAAAACCTCAGCGGATTTTCCTGGCTAACGAACTTATCCAAGCCACTTGCAAAAGGAAGGTACTCACCAAGTTTTATCAAAATCGCTCCATTATTTTTTTAAGTTATAGGTGTGACACATAAATATATACATATATATATATATATATATATATATATATATATATATATATATATATATATATATATATATATATATATATATAAACATATAAAGTCTGAAACTGACCTCGGATTTGGGTTCCGGGGGTCCTAAATAGCGCTCATTTGAAGAAATGTTTTCAAAATTCAAAAGTCGGGATCTCCTCATTAGTGAATTTTTTTAAGAAAATTCACTAAAAATGTCACCAACAGCGAATATGGACCCATTGGAAATATTAGTAAAGATGATACAAGTGGTTTTCTAATTGAAAATGTGAAGAAAGTGTGAAAGTGACGAGTTTCGAAGGTTTTTGCTTTTTTTTATTTGGACATGTATGTTAAAAATTGTATTCTTTCAATACGCAAGCAGTGCTTTTATGTAAAATCTGTATAATTTGTAAACAATATATTAATACTACTATATTTTTTTCTTATAGCGGAAGTGAAAGCCTTTTACGCAGGCCGGTGGCTGGCTGTTCCGCGACCTCACACCAACCGGCACTGCGTTGACTCCCCTTCCCTCCAGGTCGGGACTACCCACTAAACACCCCATTGACACCTAGAGACGTGGCGGAAACCACTCGCTGGCATTGCTTTACCACGTCCCTAGCTCTTGTTGTTCTCAAAACTTCTACATCCTGTCTTCATCCTCCTTTGACTTCATTATTTCTACGATCCCTATCTCCACAGTATTCCACACCCTTTCACTTCCCAGCACATGCTCCAACACATCGGTGCTGTTAAATCTCTGCCAATCTCTTTATACATTTGTTCTCTTATTTGCGACCATCCTGCACACTCAAAGACCGTGTGTTCTGACGTATCTCTATCACCACAATACGTACAGTCCTCTTTGTCGACTATTTTTATTTTACTCAAATAAGACCTGAAACTCCCATGAACTGACCGAAATTGGGTAAAATAATAACCCACCTCCCCATGCTGTCTCAATATCCATGACTGTATATGTGGAATGAGCACTGGGATGTTGGCATTTTCTCTTCCCATTGTCGCTGCCACTCCAGCATTGTTTTGGTCCTTGTCTTATTTTTTATTATCTTCTATTTTCGTGTATTTCATAAGTTACCTCTCTTGCTCCGTCAACCTTTTTTCTACACATTGTGTTTAACAACACAGCCTTCCATGCTGGTGCGCCATACAGTATGATTGAGTTTACCACAGTACTCAGCACTCTCCTTCTCCCTGGTTTTTGTCTACCGATATTTGGCATTAGACGCCCTAGCTTTGCAACCTTCATGTCTGCTTTTACCACTACTCTTTCTATGTGGACATCCATGTTCATGTTATGTCCTACTCATATGACGAGGTAGTTCAGGCTAGTTTGCGCCTGAATTTCTACATTCTCCACCTTGGCCGTCACTGTTCTCAGTGTTCGTCGTACCACTAGCACTATACTTTCAGTTTTGTGAGACGCTAGTTGTAGACCACTTTTTGACATCCAGTTTTCCACCCTTGCCACTGACCAGTTGATATTATCTTCTATGTCAGCCTTATTTTCTCCGCCTACAACCAGCGCCAATTCATCTGCATACCATATAATAGCCGTGTTGTTTACGGACTCCAGACTAACAACCTTATCGTAATACAAGTTCCACAGTGTTGGTCCTGGGATTGACCCCTAAGGTACGCCACATGTAACCTGCAACCGATATTTCTGTCCAATCAGTAGCTGTCTGTCTTCCAGGTAACTACAAACTATTTTCAGCAAATATGTCTGTCTTCCAGGTAACTACAAACTATTTTCAGCAGATATGGCTCAACTTTCCTCTTTCTTAACACCTCGTATATGCCTCTCCATGGTGCTGCATTGAATGCATTTTTTACGTCCAATGTTACCATGGCCACAAACCTGTTTTTTATTGTCTTCTTTTATTGCCACGTCCTGTATCTTCTCTACAGCAGCCATCGTCGAGCGCCTCTTCCGGAATCCAAATTGCATGTTTGCTAACCTCCCTCTTCTCTCTATTTCCTTTATAAGTCTGTTATTTATTACATGTTAATATAATTTTGCTATTCCGACTACCGGGCATATAGTCCTATATAACTACTTTCCTCCTGTTTTCTGTGGCTTCTCCAATAACACCAATCGAGAAGTCTTCCATTCTGACGGGAAACTTCCATCACTGATTATTTTATTTATCAGAACTTGTAATATCTCCGGTGTCTGTTCTGGTACTGCCTTAGCAACCTCGATCGGTATACCATCCTGGCCTGCAGTTTTACCAGATTCATTCTTCGGCCTGCTTCCCTTATTTCTTCATCTGTACAGGGTGAAATATCCTCCGACTTCAGTTCCACTCTCTGCCATTCTTTGACTTCGTGTTTAGGGAACAATTCCTGCGCTATCTTAATTTGTTCATCATCACTTATTGTCACTGGTGTTCTTGTTCCAATTTTAACTGTGACAAGATTGTACCCTAGTCCCCAAATATTACTACTATATTACTACGAGCCTCAGTGGTTTAGTGATGAGAAGGTGTGCCTCTGAACCAAAGGGTCCTGAGTTCGATCCCAGGGTTCTCCTTTCACTTTTACAGTACATACTGTAACATTAATATCAACCGAGGTTGTGGCATTGTATTTGAGCAAGTTGAATGTCTGCACGTTCCGCCCTTTGGAGGGGGCGAAAGCCTTCAGTCCCGTGTCCATACAAAGTTCGGCGCATTAAAGATCCCTAGCCTCCTTACAAAAAGACAGGGGTTGGGCAAAATTTGAAGATAGTGTGGTGAAACTGATCCTAGGCGTCGGTGATTGGCCAGAGTCGCGGAAATCAACCGACGTTAAAGAAAAAAATACTATATTATTATTACTATTACTATTACTAAATGATTCTCAATGAATACTGACATATTTTTATTACTGTAATTGAAAAAAATCTGTGTAAGCTGACCCGTTACAAAATTTGTATTTTTGGCAAAAATATGGAGCAGAAAAAAACGATTCTTCTTGTGGAACATTGCTAAGTAGAGAGGGAAATCCAGCAGTGAAAGTTTTGGAAGCATTTTTAGGATGAAGGATTAAAACGGAAGATATAAATTATAGACTTTTGATGTGTCAAAATTTGAAGTATAATGTTTAGAAAATAGCTGTCAAAACATTTTTAGGTTGACCTTTAACTAAATTATGGCTAAATACTTTAAAAGTCGAAGACTTATCTGTATAGACATGCTGTATGATTGTAGTCAATAAAGATTATTATTATTATTATTATTATTATTATTATTATTATTATTATTATTATTATTATTATTATTATTATTATTATTATTATTATTATTATTATTATTATTATTATTATTATTATTATTATTATTATTATTATTATTATTATTATTATTATTATTATTATTATTATTATTATTATTATTATTATTATTATTATTATTATTATTATTATTATACTTATTATTGATCTTAGATATTAAAATAAATTTTGTTTTTTATAGGTACGACAGGTCTTTTAATTATTACATACCAAGGAGTCACGAAAAAAGTATAGAGCTGGTAGGCAACGTTCCAGGACAAACATTTGTAGGTCCTTTATGTCTTCTATTAGGAGGTCTTGGCATATCACTATTAGTTTTTATTGGAGAATTAATCTTTTTCACGAAGACAAACTCTCTAAAAAGGCATAAGCTAAAACCTTTTATAAATTAAGTAAAGTTGTAAAATAAAAAATAATGTAGTGACTCTTTTTATTTGTTTCTAAAATGTAATACGCTGACACTAGTCTATGTTCAGTAATGTAGAGTGCTTGCTATATGATGATCTGTTCATACATTTTAAGGGCATCTTATTTTCTTCTCCGTAATTAAATAATAAAATACCTATCTCTGTGTCAATTTGAATGTAAATTAAAATTTGACTTTTCGTGAACAATGATAGTTGATTGGTTTGCGTTAACAGATGTCTGTGAACCCTCGCAAAACGATCATTGTCCCGTTCACCAGAAGAAGAAGGTTGGACAAATTAAAACCACCTAATCTTATGGGGGAAAACATTCCATTTTCGGACCAAGCAAAATATCTGGGAGTTATCCTAGATAAGAAGCTCAACTGGGACAGACAGTTAGAAAATGTTATCCGCAGGACTAAGATGTCCCTGTGGACCTGCCGGAGAATCTGTGAGAACAACTGGGGAACAAACCCCCAACAGATGTACTGGCTCTATGTAGTTATCAGACCTATGATAACATATGGAGCCATAGTTTGGTGGCCTAAGGTACTTCGTGGTACCGCGAGGGCCAAACTGGCTCATCTACAGAGACAAGCATGTCTGATGATAACGGGAGCGATAAGCACCGCACCATCAGTCGTTCTGGAGGTCCTCCTCAATATTCCCCCACTTCACATATGGTTGGAGAGGGTGGCGAGGTGGACAACGTACAGACTAATACAAACGGCAGATAACATGCCGAGGGAAGTCAGTCTGAGGGGGTCCGGACTCCTTGATGACAGTGATTGTCACAGGATTCTGGGAATGGTCTCGGACTTGATGCCTACAAAAATCAGCAGAGATCTGTCTTTCAAGACCGTCCTCCCGGAAAGGGAGGACTGGGACTGGGACCGGAACCAATCGACCCTGTTGAGAGCGGACCTCTGCTGGTACTCTGACGGCTCCAAAACCAATATGGGAGTAGGAGCCGGCGCATATGGGGGCAGCACCGATGCTAGACTATCAGCTAGCCTCGGCAAGTACGCAACCATACACCAGGCAGAAATTTATGCCATCTAGATGTGTGCAAGGGAAAGCTTAAAAGACCTATGCACAAACAAATCGATAAAGATATATGCAGATAGCCAAGCTGCAATAAAGGCTCTTGGTTCCTACCGGTGCAATTCAAAGACGGTATGGAGTTGTAAATCTGCCCTTAACGAATTGGACAGCTGTAATGAGGTGTCGCTGGTCTGGATACCGGGTCACTCGGACCATGATGGCAACGTTGCGGCAGACGCGCTTGCCAGGAGTGGTGCCCAGTGTGACTTTGTCGGGCCAGAACCGGTGCTGGGAATAACATCTTGCACAGCAAAACGCACCTTAAAGACCTGGACAGATAGAAGGACAATTCAATATTGGCAAAATCTTCCAGGATTAGCTCACTCTAAGGCCTTCATAAATGGCCTGTCTGAGTCAAGGGCTAAGAAACTTCTAGAGTTGAACAGACAACAACTGAGTACTCTAGTCGGCCTGTATACAGGACACTGTCGCTTGCGGCATCACATGCACCGTATTGGGATCGGTCAGGAGACCGAGTGCCGGTTGTGTATGGAGAATGACGAAACAGCAGAGCACGTGCTGTGTTCCTGTCCGGCAGCGGATAGGACTAGACACCTGCTCTTTGGCAAGGTAAAGCTTGCTCCAGAGGATCTGGATCAACTTTCGCCCGCAAAGGTTATCGACCTCTGTAGGAGGCTGGATTTGTTGGGCGAAATATAGACATTAGGCGTGAGCCACAATAGACCTTATGGTCGCGGTGGAGGGACCGATATGGACCACTCACAATCTAACCTAACCTAACCTAACCTAGTTGGCCTTGAACATGGCGTTCATTGGCCATAATTGTTTGTTTCTGCTTAAACGTCGTAAAAAGTGTCGAAACATATAGAAAACATGATTTGTGAACGAATTTTTTTTTGTCTGTCGGTATGTAGGTCTGTCGGTATGTATGTCTGTCTGTTTGTAGCCGCTATAACTTTAGAACGAATTTAGATATCACAAATTTGGTACACAATTACCACTCGATAAACGAACGGTTTGGTTTTTCGGTAAAATCGCTTTAGCGGGTAGGGGATGAATGGGGGGTGATTTGGTGAAAATTGACATATTTTTGTTAAACCTCGAGTAATATAACGTTTTAGGGTTTATTTATTAGAAAACTTTTCATTTCATCAAACATCTGGTATTCTGTGCTGAAATTAAATTAGGGGTTTAATGTGTGTTGACAACAATTTCGAAATTTTTTTGCTAAAATGGCACAATACGTCTCAAAACATATAGAAAACTGGCTTGTCTATTAATAGGCGCAATAACTTTCGAACGAATTGAGATATCATCTTCGAATTTGGTATCCAGTTAGCACCCGGCTTAGGGACGCTTCGAATTACTTTTGGGTAAGATCGCTTCAGGGGGTAGCGGATAAATAAGGGGTTATTTGGAGAGAATTGATATTTTTCAATAAAACTCGAGTAAGATAACGTTTGAATAGTTTATGGGTCCAGGAATACATATATTTTCTTTGTGGTCAAGTCATGATCCCTATATTTATTCCACGAGAATGTCTTTCTTAAGAGAATAAATTATCACAGCTATGTGGAGGTTATTTTCAGCACTATTTACAATAATTAAATACTCAATGAGGGGCTTCTGATTCAGACAGCAAAAATTTATTGTTAAATCCTACGCGTTTCGGCTACCTAGTATCCATCTTCAGGGACAAATCTAAAATATAATAAAAAGGTCTGTCAGAAAACATTGTTTTCTGGTAGGCAATTGTGCAGGTTGAAGCACTATGATCTCAAAGTAAACTACAGACATCATCAAGGTTAAAATCTACAGTCAAACACTAAAATAGGTTAAAAACAACAGTGCAAGCCAAATTTATAGTAAAAGCTACATGCTACAGTTAAACGAGCTAAATAAGCTACATTACAGTCAAGAACATGCAGTCAAAGCAGGTTAAAATAAAAAACTATCAGAACAGAATAAAAGCGAACAAAGCTGATTGACAAAATGTAAAAATCAAATGTAAAATTGAATTTGAAAAATTGAAAAGCAGTGGAGTGAACTGACAGAGCAAGCGTAACAGGAGTCCAATAAGAAACCCCATGAAAACACTTAAGGAGTTTGAAAATTTACAAAGTGAATTAATAAAACAGAATGGCATCAATACTTACTTTTCTAATTCTTGAAAAATGAAATTCAGAACTATACACAGGTTGACAAAGTTGAATTTTCATCTATTGTACCAGAGGTCCAACAACATCGCACCCGAATGTGCCGGAAAATCGATTCATGACGTAATCCAATCAATATACAACGGTAATTTAACCACAGGACAAGAGTGAACGTCGGCCATTATGAAAACTCGAGAGAGCAGATAGCGCTGATTCGGCGGCAAGACGGCGAACTAAAAACAAGGACAGAATAGCGGACATGTCAGTGGCAAAAAGTAAAGGGGAGGGGCCACAGAACAGTCATCTTCTTATGCATCATAACTTGGCCATAGAAAACCATAGACTTCTGGTTTCTGGCCCAAAGTTTTGGAATGGAACAATTTATCTTAGAAGAGATGGAGATCTTCAAACATGTCAAATGCTCCAATAGAGAAATTTTGAACCTGTCCAATATGGATGTTAATTACATCTCGCACTTGTTGATCTTGATTACCTGGGATGGTAATATTAAATCCAAAGGTAAACATTTAACATAACTTTATTATTTCACATATTGATTAAACTTTAGTAGTGTTGGCGGAAACACTGCGGTCGGAACCACCGCCACATACTCCCCTCTCAGTGGCAACGCTATTAGTTCAAGTATCTTCGTAGAAATCGAACTCTACGTCCATGGCGTGTAAACCATTTTGATTATTTCATGGAAGGAACTTTAACATTGTTAATTTTTCCATATTACTGAATGACATACACAAAAAGAGCTTTTTCATATTTACAGTAACTCGTTTTAACTAACATATTCGACGTATCGTGACTGAAAAAGGGAATGGGTTGGGGGTAACATATGGTATATTGTTGAAATGAAGAAAAAAAAATATTTTCACAAATTTCATAGTATACAGGCTATCCCATTTAAAAAAATATATTTTTTTTGTATCCTCTGAAATCGGCACACCACTATACTTTTGATAGCATTTTAACAAAATGCAGTCATAACCACACAACTTCTGTCAAAAACTTTTTTTCTACAGGCAATAATAATGATGATTTGGTAATTTATAATGAATAACCCTGTACAGTAAATTCTTGAGATGTTATATTCGTGAATATGAGATATCGTTCTACGCAATTTTGGAAGGATGAGGACTTAAGGATTTTGTGGCCTGATTGCAAAATTAAGCCATTCTTTTTCACAACAGACAATTTGCATGTTTTTTAACCGACTTCAAAAAAATGAGGAGGTTGTCAATCCGACTGTATTTTTTTTTTGGTCTTACCTCTGGTAATTTATAATGAATAACCCTGTACGGTACATTCTCTTGAGATGTTATATTCGTGGATATGAGGTATCGTTCTAGGCAATGTTGAATGGATGAGGAGTTATGGATTTTGTGGCCTGATTGCAAAATTAAGCCATTTTTTTTTCACAACAGACAATTTGCATGTTTTTTAACCGACTTCAAAAAAAGAAGGAGTTTCTCAATGCAACTGTATTTTTTTTTTGTATGTTACCTCTGGTAATTTATAATGAATAACCCTGTACAGTAGAACCTCGGTGGTTCAGGGGTGGGACCGTGTGCCTCTGAACCGAAGGGTGCTGGGTTCGATCCCAGGGTGTTCCTTTCACTTTTTCAGTACAAACTGTAACATTGCCATCAACCGAGGTTCTGACATTGTATTTGAGCGGGTTGAATGTCTGCACGTTCCGCCCTTCGGAGGGGGCGTAAAGTTGTCTGTCCCATGTCCATGCGATGTTGGGCACGTTAAAGATCCCCACCCTCCTTACAGAAACGCAGGGGTATGGCAAAATTTCCAGGAAAGTGAGATGAAACTGCTCCCTGGCGTCGGTGATTGGCCATAGTCACGGAAATGGGCCGACGTTAAATAAACAAAATACACATACATACAACCATGTACAGTACATTCTTGCGATGTTATATTCGTGAATATGAGGTATCGTTCTAGGCAATGTTGGATGGATGAGGAGTTATGAATTTTGTGGCCTGATTGCAAAATTTAGCCATTCTTTTTCACAACAGACAATTTGCATGTTTTTTAACCGACTTCAAAAAAAGGAGGAGCTTCTCAATTCGCCTGTATTTTTTTTGGTGTTACCTCAGAACTTTTTTCTAGGTGAACAGATTTTGATTATTCTTTTTTACTTGAAAGCTGCGGCATCTCTTGTGGTCCCGTATAAATTTAATCAAGATCTGACCAGTAGTTTTTGAGTTATCCTTAATGAAGTCGGTTTTCAATTTTTTTTCTTATCACATCTGAGAGACATTCCACAAAGATGATTTTTAGTATTTCTTTCATTTCACATACTACGAAAATAACGAAGCAAAAAAATATTTGAAAATGTGAATTTCATAATTTATTTCAAACAGCACTATCTTGCCGGCATTATCTGTGACGTCACTAGACGGTAATGTTAACAATGACAATTAGCTTACTTCTCTGTATTTACACCCTGTGTTGCAAGTTATTGTTTGAATATTGGCTTCAGCACCTAATTTTATTTGATAATATGAAACATAAAGCTTATAAATATTGTATAGTAATGTGTACAAATACGACTATACAATCTCCAGAGACACTATTTGTAATTGTTCCAAAAGTGTATCAAATTACAAAGCAATGGTGCAAAGTTGTAAAACGGGATGAAAGGAAAACTCCACAGTTATTTGAGAAACATCCCTTATATTGTTGTAAAGACCATTAATTCTGGTGCTAATTTTCATTAAAAATTAAATATCCCGCCAAATATGTAGCATGGCAACCATAAAACAACAAAAAACAAACATGACAACACGTGGCTCATGTCATGTCATTAAAATAGCGTCATAACCTCAACTAAACTCGTATAGGAACGTCAAGTGTGATGCTAACCTAACATTCGGTTGGGCGGCAACCACTTAAAATGTCAAACCTTAAGACAACAACAAACATACACTTAACCAAATAAACAAACAACGAGGGGGCACCGGCCCATGGAGAGACTTAACCTAACATATACTGTCAACAGAGGCTTAACCTAACAAACAGAAAGTACCCAAGGACCCAACGGCCTAAAGACCTAAGGACCCAAGTACTTAAAGGCCTCAGGACAATAGATCACTAAGGACCCTCGAAATACATACCAGCGACCCAGGAGATGGCGACCCCCGGAGGCACGGGGTTGCGGGGGGCACCTCTCATCTGATCATCTGACACACGGCAACTGACACCACGCAACAGACAGAAAGGGGAGGAGACCCGGTGACGTTACTTACCCTTACCCCTCTTACGTCACGTCCAATCAGAACGCTCAGATGGGTCTTTCCAGGTGGCGGCCTATCTAGTGTGGTGATTTGGGTTCTCCAAGTGTATTTATTAGTGCCTACTGCAGGTTCTAATCTTCACTTAATCGCACTATAATTTTTATAATTCTAACACATAAAAAATACCATCAAAACATGGGTTGATGGATAACATTAGTACCCCGAACTTTTTGCATCTTAAGTCGTAGGCGTTTAGACAGAATATCGTTTTGTGAACGATTTTGGCAAGCTGTATAATTAACTATTAAGTTATAGAATAAAAAAAACAAAGGTAGGTTTACTTATCTTTATTTGATGCCTAAAAGTTTCGTATTTTAATAATGTGGTATGATTTTTTAGTTGAATGCATACTCACAACTTATGTTTTGATTACATTAATAGTACGTTTTTTTAAACCTCATCTTCAAAGATACCGGTTATGGTTTCATAAATTTTAGTCAAAAGTGGACAAGTTACATTTAAAGATGGAAAATTGACCTGAACAAGGTACGTATAATCATCCACCATTACCACATGGTCATGACCGTATCCAGGAACTATGGGGTAGTTTCTTGGATCGTCCTCTGGATCCAGACCGTCTTTGCACACATGGGGATCTGGGATTCTGCATTTCCATCCTGGAGTTGGTTTCAAGGTTATAATTTTATAATTACATTCGACATTTGCTACGTATCCACCTTGAACATGGTAAGTTTTAGAATTAAGTTCAGGTTTATTTTTTACTTCGAATGTTCTGCGGACTTCCATTGTTATATTTCTGTCTTCCTTGTTATCCCAAAGCTTGTCTAGTAATATGAAGTATTTAACTGTGATAAAAAAACTAAAATTTATTTGATGAGAAATGATTTATGAGATGTCAACTGAGCAATGACAGAGAAACGACTGTCATGGGACCAAAAAATGATGAAGCAGCAAGTGCGTTGAACAGGTAACGAATTTCAGCAAAAAGTTGGCTGTCCTCAAAGAATAAACTGAACTCAATGAAAACTTTAAATAATTAATTAAGGAGGCAAACTTGGGCCTGTAAAATACGTAAAAATATATATGGTGAATATGGGTAACTGGGCAGGATATATACCACTTTGCATTTACTCAACTCTAGAAATGGAAAAAAATTACAGAATATACGCTGTGTCATTCTAGGTAGGTGTGAATGGGTACCTCATAAGTACACTTGAAGAACCGAAATCACCACCACATATTTTTTTAAACCTGAGGATCGTTTTACTAGCCAAGTTAGCGTCATCAAATGATGAACAATTCTAAACGTTTGACGATTACAGCTGTGTTTATATTATGTGCAGGTACTCGGCCTAAACGCTTGAGGGTAGTTTAAACAAACAAACCTTCACTCTTTATTTACCGAGAATTCCGTCTATCAGAATTCCGTTATCTTGATTCCCACGCTCTTTGTTGGCATCTCTCATAAAGTGGTCAATCAATTAACTGTACATAAGCGGTGGTGTCGAATTCATACAACTTTTATTATTACTATATTTTAGTGATACACATTACTTTCGAAAACGTTTATCTTTCCTAATTGTCTAACATTTTGGATTAATTTTAGGTTCTTTTTATCTAAATGGTGATTATTGCGACAACTATGTCGGGTTACGCATGATTTATCTGTAGTACCATATCTTAGTTTTGCTACGGGTGTCTAGCAACCAATACTCTGCATCTAAATGTCACTAGAGCTATTATCAAAATAACTAGGAAGTGGGTACTCAGTTTCTTCGGTTGCCCAGCTACCCACATTGGCCTTAGTAGAGTATCGTTACCTGCAAATGGTATTCAAGTTATCGAGTTTACGGAAACAAATAGGTCTTAATAAAGTAAAATGTAATCTGAAACTATGTATGTGTGTATTTTGTTTCTTTAACGTCGGCCTATTTCCGCGACTATAGCCAATCACCGACACCAGGGAGCAGTTTCACCTCGCTATCCTGGAAATTTTGCCGAACCCCTGCCTTTCTGTAATGAGGTTAGGGATCTTTAACGTGTCCAACATCGCATGGACACGGTACCGACGGCTTTACGTCCCCTCCGAAGGGCGGAACGTGCAGACATTCAACTTGCTCAAATACAATGTCAGAACCTAGGTTGATGGTAATGTTACAGTTTGTACTGAAAAGGTGAAGGGAGAAGCCTGAGATCCAACCCAGTACCCTTCGGTTCAGAGGCACACGTTCTTACCTCTGAACCACCTAGGCTTTTAATCTGAAACTACTAAAATAATTTTTAAATTAACTTAATTGATAAACGATACAATAGGGCAAGCAGTGGAGTGACCATCTTAGAAGAGTGGAAATTCAAGAGGGTCTATGTGCCGAAACAACAAAAATGAGATAAAGTGAGAAATGTGTTTAGAAAGTATAATAAACACAAATTATACTCTAAAAATACTTTATTGTTTAAAGCAAACACACCTTAAAGAACATAATAATTTGACTTCGATTTTAAGAACATTCTTACATAAAAAAAATTAAATTAAACTTGTCAAATGCTAGGTTATAATATATGTAAATTAAAAGTGTCCAGGTGCAAATAACTTTTTTCAATGTCAACAAACAACTTCTATATTCGGCTTATAATATCGTCATAAAAATTAAGATACTTCGAAGGAATATAATCCACCATATCCTTGAGGTTTTTTAGCTCCTCTGTCGTGATGCGATTTCTACAGCATAGAGCTTGAACCTCCGCTGTTGCTACATTAGTCAATTTCTTCCCTTTTTTTAAGACAGGTAGTGCGCTTCTCTAAATAACTTTTTGGTTTTTATTATCGAGTTTCTTGTCTCCTTTCTACTTTAATCCACGACACTACAGATATTTTGAGTGTCGTAGTGTTCAGATATTCTTTTTCATTATTCATAAAGTCTTTAAAATCATTTCTTTGCATTTGGACAACCTGGAATTGTTTTTGTGGCGTGCTTCTACTATCGTATTTGCAATATAACGCGCTTCCTCTTTTCGATCTGGGAAAACAGTCGTCGCAAGGTAGGTAGCAGTGTCCACTGACAAGAAACCATTGTTCAACTCCTTCATAAACTCCTGTAGCAACATGAGAATAATCTTATTCTTATTCTGGTCAATAGAGTTATCGCACCATACAACGCGGTTTTCTCTGCTGATAAAGTTGGGTTGAGAAAAAACCTTTAGAAGGCAAGATGCTTCTCGTCGTTTAAAGTAAGAGATAATTTTAATGAACGAGTGAGAACATGCATTGCCGTAAATGGTGAACACTTTGAGCACTTACTCTGATTTGCTTTGTTTAGTTTCTAAAGTTCTAGTTTAATTTTAGATTATTTTAATAGGTAGAGTAATGCAATTTATAACAATCTTTCCGATATCCATTTTGTTAACTATTTCTTTTTAATTAGTAGTTTAATAGGTGTTATTTTATTTAATGGCTTTGTTGAATTCTTAATAAAAATATTTCTTTTGATAACGTACATTTTATTGTGCTAAAAAGTATCTACAACCGATACACATAATTTGCATCAAGATCCAAGCCTTCAAGAATACATAATGTTTGTGCATAATCGTTAATTTAATTTAATTGTAAAAGTACGTTTATTTTGAAAACGGTCAACTTTTTCGACTTCAAGGACGTATACCTTTTTTGCGTGAAAGTAAATGGGATTTCTTTATTTTTGTTCGAAAATGTGCATGCAGAGTGGACAAAAAATTATGACCATGTTAGTGAACCAGTGTTGCTGTCGGTGGCGCCACCAAGTGGCAGTGGTGATATTGATACCGTCGTCGTATTACGCATTATGCTTAATAATACCATGCCACATTTCATAATAGTATGTTGAACCATTTTCAGGACATTTGAAAAAATAATTATTTTAAGAAAAAGTATTTAAACACCCTGTAAAACGAAGGCCAGTAACATTTTACTCATGTTGAACCCAATTGCTTTATTTTTGTGCCAGCTATCACCCCTTAGCTAATGTCCAATAAATTTTGGGGCACCATATATATATATATATATATATATATATATATATATATATATATATATATATATATATATATATATATATATATATATATATATCATAGGGTGGCGCATTGAAAACGAAACAGACCAATTTGCGCCCAGAAATTTTTTTTTAAGAAACGCTGAAACACGTCAATTTTAATATTGAGGGGGACATCTTTTGACATAAAACTCAACTTTGTCACATCAACCCCTTAAGGGTGGTGATAACAACCCTCATATTTTAAATAGGGAACATGGGTCGAGTGTTACATCATTTGAAATCTCTTTCTTTTCTGAATTCAGCACACTATTTTTTTCGGAAGTTTTATCAACTCGTTTAAAAATTATTCACAGTTGACGATGCAAAAACGCATTTCACCCATTCCGATAAGAAATGTGCTGATAGTCAATGTTTTGTTGGTTTGTAAACAAAAAATTGACTATCAGAACATATCGGAATGAGAGAAATGCGGTTTATTATTTCAGTTTATCGGTCGGTTTGATACTTGATATTACTACCGAAAATTAATTTCACAATGGTATATTCTGTAGAAGAAAGAGTTGAAATAATTATTCTTCGTTTCGAAAAACGATGGCTGTGCCACCCTTACCGCAAATTTGTTTAATGAACGACATCCGAACAGACATGTTACTAGAAAATACATTGTGGAGTTAGTTGCAAAGTTTCGACAAAGTGGTTCAGTAGCCAACAAAAAACGGGATCCTGAACGTGAATTTCCGGTTAGAAATGAGACTACTTAGATTAAAGTTTTAGGACAAATTGCTGCAGGCCCAACTTTGAGTATGAGAGAATTGGCCACTGTTTCAAACATCAAAAGAAAAACTATTCAGCAAATATTGAAGTATCATAAATTTCACCCGTATAAAAATCTTGTACAACAGCTGAATGAAGATGATTTTGATCGGCGGCTGGAGCTTTATGAAGTTATGACTGAACGAATAGCTGATAACGGTAACTTTCTGTTCAATATCTGTTTTTCAGACGAGTGTACGTTTTCATTAAGCTCTACAGTCAATCGTCATAAGTGTCTTTATTGGCCAGATAATAATCCAAGAAATTTTCACGAAGTCCACAGAAATTGAATGTCTGGACTGGCATTTTTTGAGACCGTTTAATCGCACCAATTTTTCTTGATGGCAATTTGTGTGGCGAAACGTATTTAGAGTTACTAGAAGATATCGTTTACTAATTGACATTGTTGAAAATGATGATCGCTATCAAGAAAATCAATTAGTGTTTCAACAAGATGGAGCTCCTCTGCATTTTTCACAACGTGTTAGGGCGTTTTTGAACAGAGAGTTTCCAGGACAATGGATTGGGCGTAGAGGGGCTATTAGGTGGCCCCCTAGATCACCGGATTTAACTCCTTTAGAATTTTTTCTGTGGAGCCATTTAAAGAGTAGAATTTACGCAACAGAACCGGAGTCTCTGGAAGAATTACAACGAGGCATTGTTGAAGATTGCCGACTAATAACTCCACAAATGCTCCAGAATTCTGTTCAAATGTTAGTGTTTTGCAGGCATATTTACACAAGCAAGGGACCTACCACAAGTGCATTGTAAGAATATAACGGCATCCAATTTAAAGGTTAAGATAACTTGCCTCGCGACTAGGTGGAGCTTCTGCTGGAAAAATAACATCTTCAACATTTCTATGTTGTAAACCAGTAACTCTGCACCTTTTAAGTCTTGAGAACCTTTTGGCTGTTTTTTGTCACCTCTTTTGTTAGCTTTAACACCATGTGACACGTTCATTTTGTATACTTGCAATGAAAATACATTTGGTACTTATGCCGTTTTTACTTGTAAGACCCGCCGGCACCTGGAACATGCGCAAGGTTTAGCTAAATATTATGATAACTTACGAAAGCGCATTGCAGATAGACTTCTGTGCAGGTTATGGGCGATCTTACGTAGACACATTACGGCATATTAACTCAATTTTTCAAGATTTAGCACCTCTCTAGGTTTAAAAGAGTCTGGTTTTGAATTTTCACTCTCCAATCCATCTAAAACAGATTCGGTTTGTGTGTTTCTGCCAAAAGCAATCACAATTTGTAAATTATACCTGCCAAGGAGTAATAATGATTATTCTGAATTATTATTATATAAAATTTTGTGTTTATTAGCTGTTGAGACGATAGAGTACCAAATTACACACCGAAATGACGATTTTTAATTAATAACCCTGGTTACTCACTTTTAATGTAATACGTCAAGTTTTAGATAAACATTGATTGCAACTGATTTAAAATCTTGTCAAAATGGGAGACTTTATGAGCAAAATGATAAGACGCGCTTTTGATTATCCAATTAAAAGACCACCTATATGTTTTTACAGACCTGAAGATTTTACAACAACTGGCAAGTAAATTATTAAGATACATTTATAATTATTTTTTACATAATACATAGTTGACTCGTTTTATTGCTTCTTGCTTTTTGAGTTAAACAATAAAATTCTGGATGCAGGAAGTGCGTTATAGTAGCAAATATTTATAACAATTCTTAAAATACGTAAAATCTTCGAAATTGTATCTCCGAAAATAATTAATTTGGTTTAATGAAATTCTGTACAGATGTTGCCTTTATAAAGTTTTTGTTATATACCAAAGCTCGATTCTATTGACTGAGAGGATATTAGTTTACTAAAATTTGAAAAAAGCTGATAAAAATGCGCTACCATACCGCACTTGCTGTATCAGAACTATTACTACCAGTTCTATTACAGTTTTCCCGCTTATAAATTTAATTAGTAAAGAGAGGAATTCCCTCAAATTTTCTTTGTTAAATAAAATGTTATAACACATAAATCACAAACTCTATGATTTAAACTACGGCTTTAAAATCGCAGAAAGGATATATTTAAAATAAATTTTCTGCAAATATTTTAGTCAATGAAATGTAAGGTCCTGTTGAGCACCCTCTTTCAATATTTATTGTCCAAGACCTGCCCTCATTTTGACGTTTCTAGAAGAAAAATCATAAAATATTAAAAGCATTCTTTTTACTTTTTGAATTTGCTGCAAAAAAATTATTCTTTGTCGGTAATATGCAATAAATTTTGTTAATCGACCTCCTTTGACTTCCAGTGCAACCGAATTGTCTTTTCTTTAAATGCTTAGTTTCATTGAAATCTGTTATTTTTTGAGTTATCAGACGGATATATATATATATATATATATATATATATATATATATATATATATATATATATATATATATATATATATATATATATATATATATATATATATATATATATATATATATATATAAACATATAAAAATTGAAACTGACCCCGGATATGGGTTCTAGGGGTCCTAGTTCGCGCTCATTTGACAAAATTTTCTCACCATCGATACCTCTCTATTAGTGAATTTTTTTTAAATAAAAATTCACTAAAACGATGTTACGACATTTGGGTCGTAACAATAGATGTGTTGTCAATTCAGCTATAAAGTAGTTGCTTACATTTGTATTTGCAGTAAGCTTGTATGTTTTATCAAAGCAACTCTTACTACCCAAAAAGATAAGATGCGTACGGTTATTGAATATTTTACTTGATTATTTTCGCTTTTATATCCCATGTTTAAATATTTTACTGATTATTACTAAAGAAACATTGTACTTTAAGGAGAAGCGATAGGAAAAGAGGATAGACTAGATATGGGTACATATGGAGGACCAGAGAATGTAGTTTCAACCTACGAGGCGTTTTTCGATTTGTTTCACAACCGTTTAATAGGCATGAGAAAGAAGAACCGGATGCTTAAAGAACAAAATACAAGATGGAGTATACAACTACTTATGCAGAAGTATCCAGGATGGAATGAAATCACTGTTGCAAATTTGCACAGTCTTTTTCTTTTGTTTAATAATGACGCTAACGGCATGTTGGGAGCTGATAATTTGTAAGTTTTCATCACCGTACAATAGTCGTTTTCAAATTATGTGTATTACCCATTAATTCTCAAATCCATGATATCTATATATATATATATATATATATATATATATATATATATATATATATATATATATATATATATATATATATATATATATATATATATATATATATATATATATATATATATATATATATATATATATATATATATATAGGTTGTAAATTAGATTTTTATACACAGTCTCTATTTTATAATATTTTGTGTTATTTGGAGCTGTCGTGACAACATACTACCTGGTTCCGCACCGAGCTGGAGAACCTGTTTTACATCTCACAATACACACACCCTATAGGTGTGTTCTCACTGTAATTCTTATACCGTACTGATGAGCTCTAATTAGAGCGAAGCCGGTCTGTGGTTCTAATTATGGTAGGAATACATCTAGCCTTACATACAGAATTACAGTAAATTAATTTTAATTTCAGATTTTTTTTAATGTACATTACAAATCAAGTAAAAACATTTTCAAATATTTATTGTTTAACACTATTCTATCATTGTCACTGCAAAAAAAATGAAATGAATTGTTCTTAACTGGCTTCTGCTTGATCAGTTTTCCAAAACATTTTGACAGGGTGAAAAGAATATAGAATAGGCTCACGTGTTTCGTAGCTGTCTGTTACCAGTTACTTTGTCTTGAAGAAGTTTTCTCAAACTTCGTGTTCTCTCTTCTATTCAAGACAAGGATTTCAGAGTCCATTATCAATAACCAAATTCTTACAAGCTCAAGCTCCAAACTTCACAATCCAGGAGTTACTCTTCATTTGCAACCAAAACTGAGTCTTAGAACTAAAGAGCCAGAAGATATATTTTCAACTTAAACTCAATACCAAAATTTAAAAGTTCAGAGCCAAGAATCTGAGATATCCTAGAACCTATGACCTGAAATATCCTAAAACCTCTGCAACAAGACAGATAAAAAGTTGTAAAATTTGAGATAAACGAAGAATAGACTTTTACGACTTACCATCATTTAAGATGAGGTTTGTTTTATACAAAAAATCACAGGTACAAACTTATTTAGTGTAGGATGCAATACTACCCAAGCAAAATAATTACCTCAATTATTATGGGATCTGAAACAGCAGAGCCTAGATTTATAAGCACTAATCGCCTTGCTAGCGCCAGCTGCATGATGGGATCTTTGTGTTGCTCTCCTAGTTTGACTATGTCCCCACTGCATGAATCTTAAAATACCTTATTCTGATTATCTGTTTTCCACGGAAGATTTCAGACATCATTCGACACTGGTAATGACTTATATGTTCCCTGTTATCATAAAAAACCGTCTAAACGTTCAAAATGTTCAAGCCATATAATATTTCCTTTGTTCAAAATTGTGTATTATTTCAGACCTTTAACAGCTGAATCAAGAACCTCGGTGGTTCAGAGGTAAGAACGTGTGCCTCTGAACTGAAGGGTACCGGGTTCGATCCCGGGGTACTCCTTTCACTTTTTCAGTACAAACTGTAAAATTAACATCAACCGAGGTTCTGGCTTTGTATTTGAGCAAGTTGAATGTCTGCACGTTCCGCCCTTCGGAGGGGCGTAAAGCCGTCGGTCCCGTGTCCATGCGATATTGGGCACGTTAAAGATCCCTACCCTCCTTACAGAAAGACAGGGGTTCGGCAAAATTTCCAGAATAGTGAGGTGAAACTGCTCCCTGGCGTCGGTGATTGGTCATAGTCGCGGAAATAGGCCGACGTTAAAGAAATTAAAAAACAGCTAAATCGTTCTTTGATTTTCAATATATAAAAAAATATTTCCTTCATTCAAATTTACCTTGTAGAGAAATAAATTTGACTGGGTTATTTATCTCTTAAAATATTTTGTGTTTTCCTTATGCGACATTTTATTTCACACTCAATAGTTCTTTGTATTGAAAGACGTCGCAGCTAAATGCTCTTTTGTTAGGTAGTAATATTCATCTCTTAACAGCCTCTAACAAGGAGTTAGAGCGGTGTTTACCACATAGCGAATTTTCATAATTATGTCGGATGATATATTGTTTGCCTATTTCTAATCAAAAAAAATAGTAGCATATTGAAAAATTTTCAAACAGTTGATAAAGCATTTGCTTAGATTATGAAAATGTAAGCTGACCTAAAAGTCAAGCGTAACAAACTTAAATATAATTTGAATAGATTCCATAACGTTATACCAAAAGACTGGCGGAAAAAGTTACAAGTTCCAAATTTAGAAATTCATAAAAATATTGTCTTCCAGAAATCCATAATCCCGGACAACCGGTGAGACCTATTATTTCAGCTACAGATTGCCCGACATAAATATAACGAATTGGTTAACAAGTAAATTTAAAGACTTATTTATCAAACAAAAAGTTTTTCAGCTGCAACCCATTTGAATTTATTAGTAAAATTAGAGAAAATAATTTGGCTGAAGGTGTCGTCTTAGTTTGGTTTGATATAACCGCATTGCTTCGTAGATCTCTATAAAAGAAGCGCTAACGTATTTAGAACATTTGATAAAAATGTACGAAAAATGAAGAAGTCTGTGAAGAATACATAAATTTAGGAAATCTTTGCATGAGTCAAAATATTTTTCAATTCAATAATAAATTTTTCAACAAACCCATAGTACAGCAATAGGCAACCCTTTTTCCCATTATTGCCGACCTTTTATGAGTAGATGTGAAACGCCTCTAGCAAATGGAAATAACTATTTCCTAACAGTTTGGATTCGTTATGTAGACGATATGTTTGCAGTGTTAAATACAAAGTATGCATAGTAGACGAATGTATTAATAGATTGGGCAGTGAAGAGAATCAATTAGATTTACCTTTATACCAGCAATTAATAACAAATAGCGATTTCTTGGTGTATTAATTATCACAAAAGATATTTT
Organism: Tillus elongatus; assembly: GCA_964006375.1. NCBI lineage: Eukaryota > Metazoa > Arthropoda > Insecta > Coleoptera > Cleridae > Tillus > Tillus elongatus. The sequence goes on from OZ023268.1 coordinate 90,663,431, forward strand.
AGAATCTGATGTCCATAAAATGAAAACCACTACTATGAGTAACATTTCGATTAACTCCCACCATAGTTTCGTACAAAACAATAGCCAGTTTTTTGGTTCATAGACTCATTGTAATAGGCGCACTTTCGCCCTATTAGTGAATTTTTATTTTTAAAAATTCACTAATAGAGAGGTATCGATGGTATGACTTTACAAATTTTTTTTCAAATGAGCGCAAACTAGCACCCCTAGAACCCATATCCGGGGTCAGTTTCAATTTTTATATGTTTATATATATATATATATATATATATATATATATATATATATATATATATATATATATATATATATATATATGTGTGTGTGTGTGTATCCGTCTGATAACTAAAAAAATATTTAACCGATTTCAATGAAATTCAGCAAGTGCCTTTCTTTTATTAATGGCTTGGATGAGTTTGTTAACCAGGAAAATCGAAAAAATAACAAAGCTGCTTCCATGAAATTTACTACATGTGTTTCCTCGAAAGAGACCTTACTACGTATCAAAATTCAACTTTCTAAGTTTATAGCAAATTGAGTTATTCAAATTTTAAATTTTCTTTCGAAAATTATTTTTTTCTTCGAAAATTACAGTTATTTTAATGAAATTTGGCGGATATCTTTCCCTAGGAAAGACCTTATTACATACCAAAATTAAACTCTCTAAGTTTATAGAAATTTGAGTTATTCAAATTTGAAGCATTCAATAAAAATTCACTACCATAACGCACTTGCTGCGTCCCGAGCTTTTTTAAATGAATTAGGTTTAATCATCCTTAACTGACCTAAAAAATGGATTATTGGAATGAATACTGTGGAGCATGGGGATGTTTTATTGAAAGCCCCAATTTTACTATACACCTACACCTGTGACCACTCTTTATTTATTTAACACCAAATTTGTTTAAATAATGTTTCCAGGTCGATTCCTTGTAGGAGCGACTTGTTTGGAGAGTTTTTCGTACTGGTTTCATAATTTACCAAATCTGTTTTAGATAATTTTCCGGGTCAATTCCAATTTTTAGGAGCGACTTGTTTGAAAAGTTTTCGTACTAGTTTCGTAGTTTACCAAATTGGTGTTAAATAATTTTCCAGGTCAATTCCATTTCAGGAGTGACTTGTTTTGGAAAGTTTTAATTGTTGGTTTCCTAATTTACCGAAATTGTTTAAATAATTTTTCCAGGTCGATCCCATGTAGGAGCGACTTGTTTGGAGAGTTTTTCGTACTGGTTTCATAATTTACCAAATTTGTTTCAGATCATTTTACGGGTCAATTCCAATTTTAGGAGCGACTTGTTTGGAAAGTTTTCGTACTGGTTTCATAGTTTACCAAATTGGTGTTAAATAATTTTCCAGGTCAATTCCATTTCAGGAGTGACTTGTTTTGGAAAGTTTCAATTGTTGGTTTCCTAATTTACCGAAATTGTTTAAATAATTTTCCAGGTCAGTTCCATTTAGAAGCGCCTTGTGTAGAGGATTTTATTGCTGAAGAATTTTGATAATCGCCAGACAGCCCAGGCTTAGGAACGACGCATTTAGAGAGTTTTAATTGCTGGTTTCACAGTTTATCACATTTAAATCTTTCTTCGGGACTTGTAAGTCTGTACTGAAGTTGGGGATTGTTGTTTTTGGACATAGGTTTCCAGTATTCGATTCCTCTTTAAAAAATTTTTCTCTCCTTTTTGAGGTAGTCCCCTGCTTCTCCAAGTGGTTGTCCTAGACATTTACCTAAGGTTAGGCGAAGTAATTTATGTCAAATGGAAAAACCTCTCCTATAGTTAAAGTCGCCGGTTCTTGTAAAAAGAACCTACCCACAATGACACCTCACATCCCACCGCTGTCACCAATATGTAATAGGCGCACATTCGCCCTATTTAAATGAATTAGGTTTAATCAGCCTTAATTGGCCTAAAAATGGATTACTGGAATGAATACTGTAGAGCATGGGGATGTTTTATTGAAAGCCCCAATTTTACTATACACCTACAGTATCATACGTACGAGGTTTCCATAGCACTTGAAATGTAGGGTGGTTGGTTTTACTATATCTAGAAAATAAAATTAAATCGTTTGTTTATAAAACTACTTTAATATAAATTAAATAAATTCAACACACCCGATTTTTACAAAAAAAAAAAGGAATGGAGACCTTAAAAGTACAGTATTTAATAATATGACTTTACTCTATTGTGCCCACTTGAAAGCAAGCGTAAATTCTTGCGCAAAAGGGCGCCTTAAAAGAACAATGGATTTATGTACCTCTTCAATAATTTTCAAGACCCTGGTTGTCGTAAAAATTACGAGCAAAAAAAAATAGAACTGATAAAATATTAGCCAATATTTAATTAATTTATTTACCCCTTAAATATTGTGCTTAAATTTCTTAGACCTTCCAACTTGTATTCTTATATCCCTTGACTACTACTATAATAGTCCTTTGGACCTAAATTTACTCCCCCGTACAGCTAGTTAAAGTAATATGAACCCAATTGATAATTTCTAACCTACTTTAGTTTTTATTATGCTTATGCTAAAATCCTCCGGATACAACCACCATATATATTCTTATATTATCATTGGCCAGAAAATAAACTTATAACTAGCAGTTACCCCTTGGCCCTCTTCTCTTTCTAGGTTGAAATATTTATACTTCGGAATAATCAGTAGATTTCTACCTTTAATAGATCTACAACTGCACACCGCGTATTCAATAGCTCTCCCGGCCTTGCTTGGCTAATCCCGAGTTCCGCGCTTCACTGACTCGACGCTTGAAATCTGACCTTCTCGTCAGGATTGTCCCCGGTCATCGAATTGTTTCAAGTACTCTTGCACTTAACTTGGACGTGTGATATTTGGCGGCTCCCCCGCGATATCGGGTTACAACATCCTTTTCACATTCCTAAGCCGGTCGTTGCCCGTTATTTTGCTGACACGCCAGTAATTGCGCGTTGAAACAATTACAATGTATTTTTCTGCCTGCAATATGGTTTCGTTCTTACCATGTATTAAATTAATTAATTTAGGTATTTTTTATGTATACTATCCTTTATTTATAATTCCCACTTGGAAAAAAACCATTTAGCGGTATCTAAGCGCTCTATAGGCTGACCTATAATTATAGTTATCTTTCTTGGACACTAGCCCAAACTCAAAGTAGGTAGCCCTGCTTACACTCATACAGTTTCGGTTAAATGAATATAGGTACAACAAAGAACTGAAGTACATTAAGGACGCAGCTAAATATGATCGCTCCTCTGTTTGATTCACATAAAAATTAGTCGACAAATACAAAAAGAAGAAATGTAACCTACGACTTTCAGAAAAGAGAAAACAGACAAAAACGTCTACTTGCCACATAAATCCCAACTTATGAGAGGTGTCAATAGGATTTTTTCAATAAATCCAAATTGTAGCTAACATTTTGATAGGTAACTCAAAAGATAAAAATAAAACCTCAGGATTATCGGGAATCTATAAAATAGGTTGTAAGGATTGTGAAGACGCCCTCGTGGCGCAGGTGGCTAGGTGCCAGCCTGCTAAGCAAGAGGTCCCGGGTTCGATTCCCGGGCGAGCCAAGTTGACTCTGTCTGGAAAATTTAAAAATATATTGAATGGTGGGAAAGAATGTGCTAATGGCCTGAGATGCCGCAGCCAATAATATTAAATTAAAAAAAAAAGGATTGTGAACTAATTTAACATATATTCAACAGTTATTTACCTACTCCTTTATTACAGCTGTTCAGTGCTGGAATGCCTTGGCGATGATAATTCTCACGAAGTTAGAATTAGTAAATTTGAAGAGGCTGACAAAGACAAAGATGGCTGGATTAATTATGACGTATTTTTATCGGTAAGCTTAAAAATATATAAATATAGTCCGTATCAGCTTTCGTGCCGATTTCCCCTATCGCACTGATTTTTGAGACTCCGAACAAGATTTTTAACTACTTATTACTTCCACATCGTCAATACGTGTACGTATATGTCATCGGCGACAAAAATTTCAAATTTCTTTATTCGCTTAAACGTCGTATAAAGTGTCAAAACATATAGAAAACTTAATTTGGGAACGAAATTGTTTTGTGTTTGTCGGTCTATCTGCTTGTAATCACGATAACTTTAAAACGAATTGAGATATAGTCTTTCAAATTGGGTATACGGTTGGCATTCGACAAACTAACGGTTCGGGTTGTTTTGAGTTAAATCTCTTTAGCAAGTGGTTTGGATAAGTTCGGTAGCTAAGAAAATCGGACCAGGTTTTCCCGGAAAATTTTGTGTTTTCTTTATAAAAAAATTATATCTCCGGAAATGACAAAATAAGGGCAGCCAAATTTGGTACGCGTGTTTGCATTATAAAGAGTGAACTCTGTGCCAAAATGTAGGTCCCTAGCTTTAAAGACAAAGAAGTTATGGGCAGTTAAAGCAAAAAAATTGCAGTTTTCCTCAAAACGTCAAACTCGCAATTTTAAACGTCAAAATTGGCAATGTTTAGGCAAAGAATGTGAAACAAATACCGTTTGTGAAAAGAAAATGTTGCAAGAAGAGTGTTCTGCAGACCCTTAAGTTTTAGACTCAACCGTCATTGCCCTTCATTTTACAAAAATATTTACAGAATATCCATTTCAAATAGACCCTTTCTCTGATGCTTTGGCTATCAGTTTAGTTAAGTTTGGTGGCTTTTTGGATATTTATTTGTAGGTTTAGTGAAGTTTATGGTTAAACGGTCTATATTTTTTATCTAATTATTGTAGAACAAATTTGTTAATGCATTTTTGCATTTTTTATCGAAATATGATGCGTTTATAAGAAAAAAATCTGGACGCAGTAAGTGCGTTTTGGTAGCGAATTTTCGGTAAATTTGCAGATTAGCTCCCGAACGCTTTTCATAAAACTTTTTTCAGAAACCTGCCTAGGCCCCCACCTGGATCCACAAAACCCAAGAAAATTTTCTTGTTCACACCCCCCAAGGAAGTTACGAGACCAGGAGTGAATAGGGGTGCTGGGCGGGGTGGTTAGTAAAAAGGAAATATAAGCAGAAAATGCGAATAAAACAAGACTTAAAAGTTGTCTTTTTCACATCTTGAAGCCATATCCCCCTTAAACCCTGCCTACCCTGCAGAGCACCCCTATTCCCCCAAAACATTTCTTGTTTACACTCCCCAAGGAAGTTACGGGACCAGGAGTGAGTAGGGGTGTATAATTTTTTTAGCTAATTTTCGTAGAACAAATTCGTTAATGCATTTTTGAATTTTCTATCGAAATATGATGCGTTTGTAAGAAAAAGATCTAGACGCAGTAAGTGCGTTTTGGTAGCGAATTTTCGGTAAATTTGCAGTTTATCTCCCGAACGCTTTCCAAAACACGGTTTTCAGAAACCTGCCTAGCCCCTTCCCCCGGATCCACAAACCCCAAGAAAAATTACTTGTTCACACTCCCCAAGGAAGTTACGGAACCAGGAGTGAGTAGGGGTGCATAATTTTTTTTAGCCAAATTCGTTAATGCATTTTTGCATTTTTTATAGAAATATGATGCGTTTGTAAAAAAAAACTGGGCGCAGCAAGTGCGTTTTGATAGCGAATTTTCGGTAAATTTGCAGTTTAGTCCCGAACTCTTTTCAAAAAACTTTTTTCAGAAACCTGCCTAGGGCCCCCCTGAATCCACAAACCCCAAGAAAAATTTCTTGCTCACACCCCCCAAGAAAGTTACATGACCAGGAGTGAGTAGGGGTGCATAATTTTTTTTAGCTAAATTTCATAGAACAAATTCGTTAATGCATTTTTGCATTTTTTGTCGAAATATGATGCGTTTGTAAGAAAAAAATCTGGACGCAGTAAGTGCGTTTTGGTAGCGAATTTTCGGTAAATCTGCAGTTTAGCTCCCGAGCGCTTTTCAAAAAACTGTTTTCAGAAACCTGCCTAAAACCCCCTCTGGATCCACAAACCCCAAGGAAAATGTCTTGTTCACACTCAAGGAAGTTACGGGACCAGGAGTGAGTAGGGGTGTATAATTTTTTTAAGCTAATTTTCGTAGAACAAATTCGTTAATGCATTTTTGCATTTTTTGTCTAAATATGATGCGTTTGTGAAAAAAAAATCTGGACGCAGTAAGTGCGTTTTGATAGCGAATTTTCTGTAAATTTGCAGTTTAGCTTCCGAACCTTTTTCAAAAAAAACTGTTTTCAGAAACCTGCCCCCGCCTTCAGATGTACTATATCGATCACAGACAATGCAGCGTTACTTAATCATCGGTTTTGTTTAATTGTTGTCTTTCTGATTCTGCAGCAAGTATTTAATGTTTTTCTTCCAGGTTTATATTTATAATTTTTTATATATATTGTTTTGTTTACTCGTCAAGCTAATTTGCAGTATTAACTAGGTATTCCAAGATACATTATTGTATAACGGCCTAGAAGCCCGTTGTTTTTTCCAGTTCCCCTATATTAAAATAAAAATCCAGATGGCATCCCTGAGAAAATTAATTTATCGTTTGTTTTGTTGAGTAAAATTTCTATTTCATTTGAATTTAAATAAAGGACCATGTCCATTATTTTCAGACTACAAATATTCATAGTAAGAGAGCGAAAGGCTGCAGGTCCACTGTTTCGACCAAAATTATCAAAGTAGCTCAACACAGTGAAAAGTTTGGCGACCACTGTTCTAAGTCATTGTGTGGGCCTCCTGAAATGCAAAATACCCACTTCAGATTTGATTACGTATTATTTTACGCAAATCACTAGTAGTACGGGATCCGGCTGAAAAAATAGTACATTAATAATCTAGATTATCAAGATTTAATTTTTAAGTATTTTTACAACTAGGAGAAGTCACTTTTCATCAGGTGCCAACTAAAAATTACCCGCCAGTATTATTAATTAAAATATAATTAATTTACTTTTAGAGAAACATTTCGTTAACATCTTACGGAAATAAAACCTACACAACTTCACAACAGTGTATTTAAAATATCTGAAACGTCATAGTTGCTGCTGATTGCTTAACCGCTACCTCTACGCAGCCAGGTGTAAACAGGTATAATTTTATTTAAACTTTTCGTTCTTAACGTACACTCATTTCATTTATACCACATTAGAGCTCATTTTTTTCTGTAGTTAATGATATAAAGGTGCCTATATAAAAAAACCCAAATCAAAGTTTCCTACCCTAAAAGATGCTAGGTATGAAAAATAAAGTGACAGAAAGTGATCGCGCGACGCTACTTGTTAGACAAGGATGCTCAATGCCAGCTGAACGTATTTTTTGAGCTATTGCGCATGCTCCGATAAATAGGGTTCTCAGTCAAGCAGCTGGGCAGAGGTTTATGTTTATTGTAAATTCTAACCACACTGTTTTGATGCTCGTAATACGTATTACTTTAATTGTTTTTATCAAATAATCAATCTTATATTAATATAATTAATATTGTGATAATATTACTATTGTTTATGCAAAGCTGAAATCGAAAAAATGTCTGAGTCTGAGTTGAGAACCCTATTTATCGGATCATGCGCAATAGCTCAAAAAATACGTTCAGCTGGCATTGAGCATCCTTGTCTAACAAGTAGCGTCGCGCGATCACTCTCTGTCACTTTATTTTTCATACCTAGCATCTTTTAGGGTAGGAAACTTTGATTTGCGGTTTCTTTTATATAGGCACCTTTATATCATTAACTACAGAAAAAAATGAGCTTTAATGTGGTATAAATGAAATGAGTGTACGTTAAGAACGAAAAGTTTTAATAAAATTATACCTGTTTACACCTGGCTGCGTAGAGGTAGCGGTTAAGCAATCAGCAGCAACTATGACGTTTCAGATATTTTAAATACACTGTTGTAGAGTTGTGTAGGTTTTATTTCCGTAAGATGTTAACGAAATGTTTCTCTAAAAGTAAATTAATTATATTTTAATTAATAATACTGGCGGGTAATTTTTAATTGGCACCTGATGAAAAGTGACTTCTCCTAGTTGTAAAAATACTTAAAATATAAATCTTGATAATCTAGATTATTAATGTACTAATTTAGCAGCCGGATCTTAGACTATAGATAATTGCCCAGTTTCACAAGGCTCGATTAAATATTTAACGGCTGGTTAGTTAATCAGAGCTCCAGACGACCAATCACAGCTTCAAAATATTTGGTTGTCATGGCAACAACCCGAATTCTAGTCTGTGATTGGTCGTCTTAATCATTGATTAACTAACCGGCCGTCAAATATTTAATCAAGCTTTGTGAAACTGGGCATAAACCTTTCCAATTTGACATAACAAAATTTTGTAGTATATTATTCATAATGTTTTCTTATTGCAACAAATGTTCCTCGTGAATAAGGCCTATTTACAATGGCAAAACTCCAGGTGGAAAAGTTTTTCGATGTCCATCCATATATTAGAGACATAAAATTAATTTTAAAGCCTTGTTGAGTCTTTAAAATTTATCTTTATGTACTATTTGTAAAAGTCCTTTTCTCTGTTATAGACCATTTACAACTTCAACCCACCATCAAAAGGTGGTCCGAGAGGAATAGGAAAATTATGCTACGATATTGGTGAAAAAATTCAATTTATAACTACGCTGTCTGTTGGAGAACAATTAGAATACGGTTTATTTTGAGTTATGTTATATTTATAGGTTATGTATAATAATGTTACATTAACTCTATAAATTTACTCAGTTTCAAGTCTCAGTACTCTAAGTTTACACTGATCTGCCAGCACACAAGCTGCTTCGTTGTCTCCTCCACAATATTTGGATGATGAAAAGACTGTGATTAGCCTTCCTCGCTGTTGTAGCTAAAAAAAATAATAATAAATGCTTAATAACTTTTATCTGTATTTCAATTTTTTATCTTCTTAGCCTAAGAGAAATAAGAGTAAGGTTCTTACTGACAATCAGGTCATTACTAGCGTTACTGTGTTATTTTTGAGAAATAACCTGAGCGCGAATTAAACCATGCAGTTATTTAATCAGCAACACCCTGACAAAGTGCCTGGTCCAAATTAAGTTTTTGACCTAACAGAAAACTTTCGAAATATCCGTTCTGTCCTAACCTAAAACACGTTTCGACACGGTCTGGGAGCATTCAACCTGTAAAGATATTAGTTTTGGGACGCGACACGATGAATCTCATCTTAGGCACTACAATATTAGCAAATATTTTTGGATTTAAAGACATCTAAACCACAGATTTGGAATAATTGTTGGTTAAATTAGAGAGATATGGTATTGTGGGGATTGTATTATTGGAGTGGTTTCAGAACTACCTTCACTGCAGAAGGCAAGTGGTGAAATATGGAGATATCATATCGAATGAACTTCAGATTGATGTAGGGATTTCTCAAGGAACCATATTTTGTCCCATTTGGTTTTTATTATATATAAACGCTATTAGCACAGTACTGGGACACTGCAGATTTCAATTGTTTACCGACGATACAGTGATATATTTAAGTGCTAAATCCAAAACTAAGTTGGAGACAAAGTTTAGAGAAGGTTTATACAACTTGAAGTGCTGGCTGAGTTCTAATAAATTGAAGTTAAATTCAACAAAAACTAGAGAAAGGAATTGAAAGTAGGAAATCAATTATACTTATTTAAAGAACAATAGATAGACGTAGTTTAAAGTGTCAGATATTTGGGACTTATAGTGGATAATAAGCTAAAGTTTGATCTCAATGTTGGTTATGTTTGTAAAAAAGTTTCAAAATAACTGAGTTTCTTCTATAGATGCGGTAGTGGTTTGTCACAGTAGACTAGACAAATGATTTATAACACCATAATATTGCCTCACTTCAATTATTCCAGTACAGTACTATATTTGGCAAATGAATCAAGCACTGAACGTCTACAGCTGCTACAAAATAGAGTAACGAGAATTATATCGAGATAAAATAAATACACCAGCCTGAATTCTATGTTAGCATCATTACGCTGGTTTGAAATGCCAGAGTTTTTTAAAATTAATAGTCTCAAATTTATACGTAAGGTAAAACTTAATATTTTCCCAAAATATTGCACAATAAGTTAACATTGGACAACCTCGTCAACATCACATCCGCAACAGGAGTAACTTTATATAAGGCCACAAAAATTAAAAATTAACGCAGAACCCCATATTTTTCAAAGCAGTAGCTTGTGACGAAGTAGATATTTTCAGAACAGCTATAGATATTAAAAGCGGCGGTTCGAAAATAAATATAATATAAATCACACGGACAAAATTCCACGCAATAAAAATTATTATTTTATCATTAATATTTCTTAAAAGTACACATTTTCGAATTATCGCGGCGAAGTAAAAACATATCTGCAGAAGATAAGGATAAGGTATCTACCACCGATTAAGATTTTTCAGCCGGGGACTGCAGAGAAAAAGAACTACTGAAGGCAGAAAGAGATAACCGTTTGCCGTAGCGCGTTGACATATATAACTAGAATTTAGATTCGGTAAATAAAGAGTATGTTCGTAAAAATTGCAATAAAACGTTAAAATACCGTACCGCCCGTCCCGTTGTTGTGTGAGACAATTTCGTAGTTTAACAATTCTACTGAACGCAGTCGAGGTAAGAGTATTTTAGACTTGTCTTATTAAATTTAACTATAGCGTATTTTCGGATATTTTTCTCAGTTCCCGCGCGCTTATCCGTCGACGTCTAGATCGCGGGATCTAGCGTAATCCCCCTCCATTGCCCTATCCCATCGTTGTTGGCGTGTCGTAATACTTCTGGGAGGTGATGCTGTAGCTAACACAGATCTCCCAAGGGTGTTGCTTACGACCGTTCCGATTCGACCCTGGTCTGGACGCTGTATGTACACAAGCAGGCCAAGGTCGAGTTAGTATATGACAATATCCTTCCACGGGGTGTTCCCCTATAACCCTCCCGTTCCTTATCGACGCCCTGACGTCGAGGCGTTTGATCTCGTGGTACCGACTTCGACAGATAGACGCCATTTTAACTATTTGAGGAGCGTTTCTCCACCCACTTAACGGCTGCATCCATGGGTTGTAAACCACTGTAACCGGAGTTTCCGTCCGCGTGTCTCCCGCATTTCTTCTCCGCGGGGAATAAGTAATTTCGTTGGCCCGTCACCAGTAACATAACTTGATAAATTAGCATGATAAGTACCCTTCACATTGTAAAAATAACAGTGGACTGTAACTTTTACATGAGGCAATAAATAGTGTGGAAAGTATATTCAGTCTATATTCTAACCGCAAATAAATCTGCTACACCCATACAAACTTTCGGAAGTTCAGGGAAATACCGGGGGAGCGATTAAAGCCCGCAATCTCGGAGGTATCTATACGGCCTGTTACATCATATGCTACCGGACCCTCTCCACAGAGCTATCCAGGCACTCTGACCACAACCGTGGCCAGAGCCTTTTGACGAAGTCGCAGACATCCTCACAGGGGTTAAACCCTTTCAAAATCTGGCGCCCGGGACCGTTCCCGTAAATCCGTTGATCTGTTTTGCTAAATAATTCACCCCGCAAGTCAGATCTCGTTACAAGCTGTGTGCAAAAACCTACCTGATTCTGGTTATAAGAAAAAATACTTGATGTTTATTTTTTATATTGTTCGAGTAATTTGTATTTTCTTGTCTTGCCTTATCACAGTTTGTTACATTTTAGTTTTTGACTAATGGTTGTGAGGTTGTTGTTGTTATGATAGGTGATTTTGTGTATTGATTATATGACATACTTGTTATTGTATAGCAAAAAAAGCTAAATAAATATATTATTATTATTAAATGTTTCGTACATTAATCGTACAAGAATACAATGAATTTTAAAAAGAGATAAATTTAATCGATAAGAGATTTGGCTGCTACAAGAATAAAAAGAGAACGATTTTTATCGCAGGCTGCAATTTTGTGAAAGAGTAACGCAACCTGCTGTGAATAATCATAGTTTTGTACAATATTTGTTTTTTTCTTAATTTATAAATTTATCTATAATAATATAATCCAACGGGTACAATTGGATTGGCAGTTCAAATTAAATAAACAAGTGTATGATCCATGTCAAATTAAAATTACGTAATAAAATAACCTAAATAAGAACAACAAAAATACAATTTAAATCCATAAGATAACACACATTCCATAATCTTATTTTTAATATCAACACAAATTGAACTGCAAAGGCTAAGTGTTGAAAATATGTAAACTTTCACCTATGAAATTTTGTAAATGCACGATATTTTTAAAATAATAATCCTACTGACCAACAATATTTCCATAACTTTGTGTAACTTCAAGCGCAGATTTTATAGCCCTGTTTATATGTGCAATGATCTGCAGGGTGTGTGTCTATAGGTTAGGTTAGGTTTGTATGTGAGTGGGCCATATCAGTCCCTCCACCGCGACCATACGGTCTATTGGGGCTCACGCCTAAAAGTCTAAATTTCTCCCAACAAAGCCAGCCTTCTACTGAGGTCGATAATCTTTGTGCGCGAAAGTTGATCCAGATCCTCCGGAGCAAGCTTTATCTTGCCAAAGAGCAGGTATCTAGTCCTGTCCGCTGCCGGACAGGAACACAGCACGTGCTCTGCTGTCTCGTCACTCTCCATACACAGCCGGCACTCGGTCTCCTGACCGACCCCAATACGGTGAATGTGATGCCGCAAGCGACAGTGTCCTGTATACAGGCCGACTAGAGTACTCAGTTGTTGTCTGTTTAACTCTAGAAGTTTTTTAGCCCTTGACTCAAAAAGGTCATTTATGAAGGCCTTAAGAGTGAGCTAATCCTGGAAGATTTTGCCAATACTGGATTGTCATTCTTTCTGTCCAGGTCTTTAAGGTGCGTTTTGCTGTGCATGATGTTATCCCCAGCACCGGTTCTGGTTCGACAAAGTCTCTCTGGGCCCCACTCCTGGCAAGCGCGTCGGCCGCAACATTGCCATCATGGTCCGAGTGACCCGGTATCCAGACCAGCGACACCTCATTACAGCTGCCTAATTCGTTAAGGGCAGATTTACAACTCCATACCGTTTTTGAATTACGCCGGTAGGAACCAAGAGCCTTTATTGCAGCTTGACTATCTGCATATATCTTTATCGATTTGTGTGTGCACTGTTTTTTTATACTTTCCCTTGCACACATCTTGATGGCATACACTTCTGCCTGGTGTATGGTTGCGTACTTGCCGAGGCTAGCTGATAGTCTAGCATCGGTGCTGCCCCCATATGCGCCGGCTCTTACTCCCATATTGGTTTTGGAGCCGTCAGAGTACCAGCAGAGATCGGCTCTCAATAGGGTCGTTTGATTTCGCCCCCAGTCCTCCCTTTCCGGGAGGACGGTCTTAAAAGACAAATCTCTACTGATATTTGTAGGCATCAAGTCTGAGACCATTCCCAGAATCCCGTGACCATCAATGTCTCAAGGAGTCCGGACCCTCCCACACTGACTACCTTCGGCATGCTGTCTGCCGTTTGCTTTAGTCTGTACGTTGTCCACCCCGCCACCCTCTCCAACCATATGTGAAGAGGTGGAATATTAAGGAGTACCTCCAGAGCGGCTCATGGTGCGGTGCTTATCGCTCCCGTTATCATCAGACAAGCTTGTCTCTGTAGATGAGCCAGTTTGGCCCTCGCGATACCACGAAGTGCCTTAGGCCACCAAACTATGGCTCCATATGTTATCATTGGTCTGATAACCACTACATAGAGCCAGTACATCTGTTGGGGGTTTGTTCCCCATTGTTTCCACAGATTCTCCGGCATGTCCACAGGGACAGTTCAGCCCTGCGGATTACATTTCTAACTGTATATCCCACTTGAGCTTCTTAAGGTATAACCCCCAGATATTTTGCTTGTTCCGAGAATGGAATCGTTTCCCCCATAAGAATGGGTGGTTTTAATTTGTAGCCTTCTTCTTCTGGTAAATGGAACAATGATCGTTTTGCATGGGTTCACAGACATCCGTTCCCTCCGGCACCAATCACTCACTACATTTAGTGTCTCTTGAAGAGTACTTGTTAGTTCCTCCTAATATTTTCTCCTAACCATTATGACTAGATCATCAGCATACGCCTGGACCTCAACCTCCCACAGCCCGAGGATAGCCAGCAAATCGTCCACAAAGAGAGACCACAGCAGGGGGGATAGAACTCCCCCCTGAGGGCAACCCTCGCAGCCCTGAAACCGACTACCTCCCCCTGCAGCGAGGTAATAACGGTCCGATTGTAGAGCATGCTTCCGCTCCAGCCACAAATGGTAGGTTCCACCCCTCTAACGATAGTGGATTCGTAGAGGGAGATAGGTAATGCATTGTTGAATGCTCCTTCAATGTCGAGAAATGCAGCCACCGCCACCTCCCCGTTATCCAGGGAGTGTGTGATTTTCTCGACGAGGTTATTGAGTGCTAACTCAGTAGATTTGCCAGTTTGGTAGGCGTACTGGTAGGTATTAAGGGGGTTGTTGACTAGAATGCTCCCCCTAATGTGTCCGTCCAGTATTTTTTCCAATCCCTCTATAAGGCACATGGTTTTTTTTATAATTTGCAATTCGTATAAAAAGGTCACATACAAAGGAATACTTTTAGCCCATAAGGAGTGCATGGTGAAAGCAGACGAAGAGTATTATGTGGCCCGGTGAGTGACTAGATTTTATCGGTTTAGCTAAAAGACGGGTGTTGGTTTTGATTGGGGGAACTTTTTCGGACTTATATGAAACCGGGCTGAGTACTACACATGGTAGTATTTTGGGTAGGTTACTGTTCGTCTTGTATGTGAATGACCTGTCCGACTACATAAAGGTGGGTAGGTTGTTCAAGTACGTGGACGAGACAACCGTATCTGTGTCTGGTCTTGATGGTGACGAGGTAAGTCAAAAGGTAAATACTTTAATGAGACAGAATAGTGTGAAGCAAACCACCTCTGCCTATTTTATGATTTAGAACCTCACCAACTCTTTAAGTGACGCACATTTTATATGTTTTCACTACTGAGAGGTGTTTCCATTGTTGGCATACAGAAATCATGTCTTGGGTCAGTCCATAGATTCAAATAGGATTTTTGTACTTCAGAGGGGAATAGTGGGGGTAATTTTTAATATGAACAACTTCGAGTCATGCCGAAAGCTTTTAAAGAAAAAAGATATTAAAGCCGGTGCAGAAATTTACCTTTCCAAAATACTGACTTTCGCTAATAGTAATAAACATGTATTGCCAAGGCAATCAGATAATCACCCGTAGTTCACTAGGCACTGCAGTTACATTAACTTAACCCTTTGAAGCACACGAATTTCAATGTTATTTCCAATTCTAATGACATTTGGTATATATAATCTTAATGTGTAGAAAAATGATGTAGTACACTTCTGTGTTGCAAAAAAACATTTATTTTAACTTTTGCAAGTGGTTTCGATATAAAACCACAATGCAAGTGAACAAATACAAAATTGAAAGATTACATATATTTTATATTGATGATGATAAGTTAGAAAACAGTTTCTTTCTGCCAGTAAACACAACCCGACTTTACACTGTATGCAGCTCCATCTGGTTCGATGAGGTTTTTCGCCCGTACTACACTGAGCACAGCGTCTTGGTGTTCCGTGCACAGGTAGATGTTTTGCTTGATCACGCCGTTGATCTATTGGTACATAAGGCTTGAAACTGGATACAACTTTTTTAGTAGAAGATGGGCTTCCACAAGAGCCTCTTGAAACGGAAGCCACAATCAAACTCAGTATTACTTCACATCGGAAAATTTTGAGGCTCATAGCACTTTTGGTCCTCCGTTTGAATATTATATATGAGTTGACTACTGATGTATCGAGAAAATGCCAAAATAGACGGTGGTACCATTTTCGGGATTTCCGATCGATGGCGCAGTAAGATTTCATCATATCAACTTCGTCAACTCCACCCATATACCTTCGGTAACCTACAACTGCTTTAGGGCAATTGACTTCAGTCATACTTCCATCTTTCTCCCTTTTATTCACTTTAGTTTGATCTGTAGGAGAATGTATAGTAGAGAGCATTTGAATAGTTCTTTTGTCCTTCCACTTGATACAAGATACTTTGTCTCAATAAACTGCCCAATCAAAATCACCTTGATTCATTTTCTTATCGCCTTTCAATCCAGTGGGAAGATTTTTTCTGTTTGAGCGTACAGTTCCACACGCGAAGGTTTTATTTTCTTGTAAAGAAAGTAAAAGGTCAGTTGTTGTGAAATAGTTATCAAAGTAAGCGTGGTATCCTTTTCCTTCGAGACCCTTAGTCATGTCAAGCACTACCCGTTCACCAAAACCTTTCTCAGATTTATCTTGTTGCTTTCCTGTATATAATTCAAAATTACTTAGATAACCTTCTTTATTAGCGCACGCCCAGATTTTAAACCCCCTTTTTACAGGTTTCATTGGCATATATTGCTTGGAAGCTATTGGGCCTTTGAACTTCACCATGCTTTCATCAACTGACACTTCTTTTGATAGGCAATAATATTTCTGGAAGTTTTTCTTTAGGAGTTCAACGTATGGTCTGATTTTAAACAATTGATCAAGACCGGGCTCCCCTTTTTTGCCATTGTGGCATTGGCATTGCAATAGAGGCTAGTTAACAGAGAGCCAAAACGGTTTACGCTTATTTTTGATGCTATGAAATCATCACGTAATTCTGGACGCGAAGACCAGTAATCGCGAAAGAGGGGAGACTTTTTTATACCCATGAGCAAATTTACCGCTATAAAAATTTTCATTTTCTCCTCAGTTGTCGGAATAAAGTTTCTTTTTCCCTGGGTAGCATACAAGTTTGTTTGTTTTGTAACCAGATGAATATCATCGCCAAAAATAAGCAAGAAGAAATCTATAGGTTTTGTGACATCAGGTGGTACTTCAGAGCTGAGACCAGTTAGTTGCTGAAAATGATTTAAATTCGGAGCAATTTCTTGTTTTCTCCAGTTCACAAAGTGGATAAGTGGTATATCATCTTCTAAATCGCCTGGGTCGTCATCTATGTCGCTCCCAATTGCCAAATCGTCGTCACTCAAAATAGTGTCCTGAGCAATCGCTTCGGTAGTTTCATTATTTTCAATGATGTCTTCAATCTTTTCTTCCTCTTCTTCCTAATATTCGCTTATTACTCTATATCAGGAGGAATTTCATCAAGCAGAGCGTAAGCTTCATCCGAGGTTAGTTTTGACAAATCGATTTGTTTTTTCATCACTTTTGACAAATCAATTTGATTTTCCATCCTAACCTAAACAAATTTACTTTAGTGCATTGCACGCACACTGGTTTCGCCGCGAAACCATATCCGGTCACCAAAAACAAATTTACTTTACTGCAAGCACACTGGTTTCGCCCCAAAACCATATCCGATTGGCAAAGTAAAAACAATAAACTATGTAAAACAAGTATTCTTACCTTTCTATTAGTGCCTCAGTAACACAATCGTCCAAAAAAATGGAGTAGTCATAACACTTTTTACGAAAATGTAGATAAAAAACGAAATCATTCATAAAACGTGGTTTCTTTGACAAATTCTAACGAGTACTAGCAATACAGTGTTCGCCAATTGCAAACTTGCGATGGAGATCAATAGATGGCACACTAATACCCAAGTAGGAAGTGTGGTTTCACTGTAAAACCAGTCTACATATACAAAAAAAAACACTAGGTAAGTGGTTTCTGTGTGAAACCACTTTGCTTCAAAGGGTTAAATCATTTTCAAATAATCACGTACAAAAAATCCCCTGTGTGTACAGGTAGTGTGTACAATTTGCTTCCAAAAAACATAAAATCCACCGAAGACACACAATTTCGAACCCAGTTTAAAAAATTTTTAAGTAAGCGCTATGTCAAAAATGATCAACTAACCTGGAAACCAGCCTGTGCGACTTCATGGGCACGGACCAAATGTGAAAATCCATTTACTTTTAGAAACCTGTCCAGAGCTTCAGAACTGAATACATGAGCTGTGCCTCTCCTGGTGTTTGAGGCAAAACCTTCATTAGCAAGCAGCTCGAGTGTCATTTTTTCTGTAAGTAACTTTGGCCTATAAAAAATTTTAGAAAATAAGGAGTTAACAGAGTTACTGTTCTAGTATTTTTCAAAGCAATTATTGCTCTGATATATTGTTTATTTTAGCTGTTAATACATAAGATGTCCCTATATATTATTATTCGCGTTTTTCTTCATTATTGAATGTGGAATAGTTATTTTTAAGTAAGCACCTAAGGCTGAGCTCAAGAGGTCCCGGTTTCGCTACATAGGCCGACCAACGAGAATATAATCTAATTTGTAAATTTGTGTGTGACGTCAGATTGCACTGGCTACGGTATGGTTACCATTCGCATATTTTAAAAGCCTTTTGTTACACCTAGTATATGAATTCAACAATTCATATGCATTCAGTCATAGTTCATTGAAATTTGTGCCAACAGGTAGTTTTGGATATTTTTTATTTTATGTATTTGTATAATAATATTGATAGTGGTGCTTTTTATTCTAACTGAAGCCTACTTAAGATCTAGATACTACTTAAGGGCTTTAGACAGGGACACATATTCTTCATGCCAATGGGGCCTATCATGGCAACTTTTCTCTTCAACATCCAGGAGGGCCACTAACGTCATGGGTACATATAAAGGATAGACACAAATGACACATAAACTTAAAGCCTAGTTTTTTTTTCCAGTTGGAGTTTTTTAATTAACTCATATATAAGCAAATATGTGTTTTTATTACTTTCCAGTTGTGGAATTTGTTCCAAATTAAAGGATTGCTCAACGTCTTGTAAGTTGTGTATTCTGTTTAGGAATTCATTTCTGTAATCCCATCGAATTGAGCACTCTAGTAAAACATGTGCGCTTCCTTCTTCACCACATTCGCAATGTGGGTCATTTTTAAGGTTGAGTTTGCGTAAATGGGTAGATATCAAGGAGTGGTTAAATCTCAAACGACATATGCTAGTTACCAATTCTCTAGGATATCCAGCAAACCGTAGCTGGCAAGGTAACTTTGGTATAATTATTTTATAAAATATACCATTATCTTTTCTGTGATAGTCAGTTTCCCACAGCTGTCTTTGTTGTCTGAAAAATAAAGTTTTTATCCCTGTCCATGGACAGGGATATTCTAAAAGGTTTTTACAACTTAAATCTTCTTTAGCCATTCTGTCAACAGTTTCGTTATTTGTAATCCCGCAATGAGCTTGGATCCATGCAAATCTAACATCGATCTCCATCTCTTCTAACTCTATTAAAATGCGGATAATCTGAATCATTAAATAATTGTTTTTATAGTTGTAGTAGAAGTACTTTAGTGAATCCGCACAGCTTTTGCTGTCAGTCAAAATTAGAATATTTTTATTTCCAATAAATCCGTAAATTGGAAACAATAAACAAAGATCCGGAAACATTGTGCTATCGTCCAAAGAGGGCATATCCATTGATAAAAAATAAGTTGTTAATTTTCCTCGTTTATTTTAGTTCGTCCTAAATTTTTTTGTGCGTACTAAGTTTACTGTTTTTTTTAATATTTCTTTTAGTTCCGAAATTCCTCTTAACGAATTTTTGCCATAGTTAATTAATTTTTGACCTTTATAATTATGTGGAAAACGTAGCAATCCAGGGCCAATTTCTATTTACAGCGACTTTCTCACTTAAACAGGGTGTGTTTAAATAAAGGGGTACACATGATACCAGAAATTCCTTTGGTGAAAATAAGTTAATTTAACTAAACATACCAATATCCCTAGTCGCGTCATAAGAGCGATATAAGGTGTCAAAGTGATAAACAAAAATAGTTTTTGCTTAATACTTTCTAAAGTTTTGGTCAGACATGTTTTAAATGTTATAAAGGTACATTTATTCAGGTCTCAAAAAATAATATAATTATTGTTGATGGTTGTCGCGTATGGGACGCCCTCTACAGGCAATGTTATGCTTACATTGCATTAACTATTTGCTCAGCCCTCCTATACATCTTTTAGTAACAAAATATAAAATATTGGACTTTAAAAAAAAGTTATTCTTCTTGAAAAGGGTTTCAATCAACCATTGGGAAGATATTTTTGATTTTACAAATTAATATTTTGGATTTATACCTCCAAGAATATGAATGTCTAAATCGGGAATTTTTCTCAAGAAATTCATAGCTGCTTGATAGCGTATCCGTATTTTAAAATTATATGTCTTATTGTGGGCAAAAATGTTCATTAAGTCTTTAATTTCTTGAAAAAATCCTTTTAGTTTCTTTGCGACGAAAAAAAGCTATTAAAATCATGCTACTGTGGCGACTTAATAGCAAAGTGATCTAGTATACACTTGTTTAAGTTGGATAATTTCCGTAACTACTTTTTCTTTGGGTCTGTGCTGTCCAAAAAAGTTGCATTTTCTTACGTACGAAGATACTTGAACTCTACAGTAGAGAAATCTGTTTTGCGATAATAACAGAAGAAAAAAATAATTGTTTGTTTCAAAAGACATATCTGTTGTTAGTTTAAAATCGGCTACTTGTAAAAAAGAACAAAACTAGAAAAACCAAGAGTCACATGTGTGTTGTGTGTTTTGTTTCTTTAGCGTCGGCCTATTTCCACGACTATGGCCAATTATCAACGCCAGGGAGCAGTTTCACCTCAGTATCCTAAAAATTCTGCCCAACCCCTGCCTTTCTGTTAGGAGGGACGGGATGTTTAACGCACCCAACATCGCATGCACACGGGACCGACGGCTTTGACTCCTACAACACCACCACCCCAACCCCCACCCAAGGGCGGAACGTTCAGACATTCAACTTACTCAAATACAATGCCAGAATCTCGGTTGATGTTAATGTTACAGTTTGTACTAAAAAAGTGAAAGGAGAACCATGCGATCGAACCCAGGACCCTTCGGTTCAGAGGCACACGTTCTTACCCCTGAACCACCAATGTTCTGCCAATAGTTACATAAAACAATAGGTACATAATCTAAGAGAATGATTAACTAATAATTAAAAAATAAAAGATATCTTAGAGGTTTTTTTCGAAGTAGTCTCCATTTTCTTCTAAACATAGTCTAATTCTACGATTCGTTTATGTCGTTCTTTACTTACTCACCAGCTAAAAAAAATTTTGACAGCATTTTCACACTATTAATAGGGTTGAAATAAACAATATTTTTGGTGACCCTATTAAAGGTTGTTCATGGGTGTGAGGTCCGGTGAACGCGCCGGCTATTTGACGGGTGCATCATTCCCTCGGCCAATTCATGTCCCAGGAAATATTAAATTTAATCATTGCCTAACAGCTTATGTCCTATGGGCAGGAGCTCAGTCTTGTGCGTACCACCTGTTTTCGCGGATAGCTACTGGCACCACTTCAAGCAATATTGAGAGTTGCATATTTAAAAATCTCAGATATTCCACTGCACCGAGACATCAAGGAAGAATCAATGGACTAACAGGATGATTTCCTATAACTCCTGCCCGCTGGCGCCACTTACGTCTATTGCTTGTTGGAGTGACTCCTGAGAAGCACACTTGGAGAACTCAAATCACCACAATACATCTTTTTAGAGACCCGACGTTCGTTTCACTAACAAAGTGAGTGTCATTAGAGGATAACAATTCTAAACTTCTCAGAACTAAACATCATCTTTCATACTACGCCTTAGGTAGACACCGATAAAGAGAGGGACGGCATCTCAGGCAAATTTTACTTGTATTGTATTTTAATTGCCAGACGAGGTTTTTGAACTTCCGTTATAAGTTTACCTGCCAAGTTTCAGAATATTTTCTACGTCAAAGAGAAAGTGCAAACATAAGACTATAAACCAATAAGGAAGCTCGGTTTTAGGAACTTTTATTTTTTATTCTAATAGAAATATAAATTCTTTTGTGCGCATCTAACTGCGCCAATTGTCTAATATCTTGATAAGTTTCAGATTTTCTTTATCTTTGTGGTGAATATTTTCCCAGATATATTGTGCTACGCATGACTTGTCTACATTACCATATCTTAGCTGTGCCAGATGGTCCCTGAATCTGGTTTCGATAGTTTTTTTAGTCTGCCCAAAATATTTAATATTACAATATTTACAACTAATCTAATAGATGCCAGACATTTCAGTGGCTTTCTTTTTATCTTTTGTATTACCAAGCAAATTTTGTAAATATTTTTTGTCAAAAAAGTCAGCTGAAAATCAGCATTCTTAAAAATGCCCTTGAGACATCTTGTGATACACGGTTCAAATGGTAGGAAATAGATTTTTTTCTATTTTATCTTTCCTGGATGCCGTGGATTCCGCTAACATTTTCTTTGTTCTGTGTCTTTTAATATTTGTTTTAATTATTTTTACTAATTAATTGATACACATAAAAAAGATAATTTTAGCGGAATCCACTACGTTCAGGAAAAAGTGTGTTTGCCTATCATCTGGGCCGCGTATTACAAAGGGTATCGAGAGCATTTGGGTCTCGAGAGCATTTTCATCAAGGCTGATTTGCAGCTGACTTTTTTGCCAAAAAAAATTAAATTAATAAATTTGTCTGGTAATACGAAAGATAGAGATAAAGTTACTGAAATGTCGGGTATCTATAAGATAAGTTGTAAATATTGTAATCTTAAATAAGCTGGGGAGATTAAAAAACGAATTGACACCAAATTCAGTTACCTAAAATATAAGCGGTGAAATGCTTTACCTAACAGGGTCGTTCCACATCAACTCCCATGCCAAAGTACTTTGTTCGTCTGGTTGGCTTAAAGTGACAGGTATGTCGTTAATCGCAGTGACAACAGGGCACAGCCACGGCGGCGGGATACCTCCATGACAACAGAAAACCTTTAAGAGAGAAAGAAGTAAGTGCACATTATAAATCAAGCTTTACCAGATATGGGAGCTGTTTTAACACATATTATTACCTCAGTGTTGTGGCCCTTACTTAGTGAAACCGTTTCATACTCAATATAATTGTATGGACCACCTTTGTGTCTTTACAAGTGTTTGTTTTCTTCTCTGTAACGTCTCTGCGTCAATATCTGATAATGTTGTAGGGCGGCGAAACCAGTTACAGAGAATAAAACGAACAAAAAATAAATGAAATATTAAGGTTATTAAGTCTGTCAATGTGAAGTTTCCTCTACATTATTTGTCTAAACAATTTGTCAAAGATGTGTAAATAAAAGGTTTATAAAAATGCGCTACAATAACGCACGTTCTGTGTTTATTATGAGTTATATATCGTTTGTCCGTTTATTAATTTATTTACTAAAGAGAGAGCCTTTTTTAATTTTGCTTTGTTAAATTAAAAAATATAACGTTTAAACACAAACTTTATATTTTAAGCTGTTACCAAAATATCACAGAAAGGATAAATTCCAAATAAGTTTTCCGCGATATTTTAGTCCAATGTCATCTTATAAAAATCAGTGCATTATATTTGGATTTATTATCAATGACGCTTATACGGGGTACCAAAACAAACTAAACTATTGTAAAAAGATGTAAGTTTTTTCCAAAAATTTCATTTTAAGTTGAAAAACTTTGTTGCTTCCTCGTTTTTTTTCTTTTAGTGAATTTTCTTTAAAAAATTCACTAACGAGGAGATCCCGACTTTTGAATTTTGAAAAAATTTCATCAAATGAGCGCGAACTAGGCCCCCTAGAACCCATATCCAGGGTCAGTTTCAATTTTGATATGTTTATATATATATATATATATATATATATATATATATATATATATATATATATATATATATATGTATGTATATATATATATATATATATATATATATATATATATATATATATATATATATATATATATATGTATATATGTATATATGTATATATGTATCACACCGATAACTCAAAAAATAACGACCTGATTTTGATTAAATTTAGTGAATAAATTCCTTTTGCAAATGGCTTAGACAAGTTCGTTAACCAGGAAAATCTGCCCGGGTTTTCTAGGAAAATGTTGTGTTTTCTTTCGAAAAAAAAATATATTTCCGGAATTAACAAAGTAAGGGCAAACAAATTTGGTACGCGGGTTAATATCCTTATAGGTAAGTTACTCACAAAAATTTAGCAATGTAGGTCAAAAGACCAAAAAGTTATAGGCATTTAAAGAAAAATAAATTCGGGTTTTCCTAAAAAGTCAAAGTTGCGATTTAAAACGTCAAAATCGGCAATATTTAGGCAAATAATTTGAATCTAATACGGGCTATGGAAAATCAAATGTCTCAAGAAGGATGTTTTACAAACACTGAAGTCTTAGTTTCAACCGTCATTGTCCTTCATTTTATTAAAATGTTTCCAGAAAATTCATTTCAAATAGACCCTTTCTCTGATGCTTGGCAGTAGTCAGCTATAGAGTTTATCGTTTAATGGTATATAATTTTTGTCGAATTTTCGTAAAAAATTTATAAAGCTCAATATATCCGTTATTATACAAGATATGAAAAAAAATTTTATATATTAATTATATGGTGTCTTGAGCTACATCTTAAAAAAATATTTCTACAAACACAAGGTGGCCCATAAGTCGTTGGTGTACACATTTTCTTTTTTTTAATCAAAAACGCCTTATGTTATTGCATTTTTGCATTTTCCATCGAAATATATTGCATGTTTGTAAGAAAAGAAATTCTGGATGCAGCAAGTGCGTTATGGTAGCGAATAGTGATCAAATGCTTCATATTTGAATAGCCCAATTTGCTATGAATCTATAAGGTTGACCAAGAAACGAGTTTTTCCGGAAACACTTTAAGTTTACTTTTGGAAATTTTTGTACATTTTCACACAATAAAGTTATTTTATGAAACATGGCACATTGTTTTTACTATATAGGTTATACTGGTAACCAAAATTGATGCCTGTTTCTTAAAAAGAAAACACACATATTTGCAATAAAAACATTTTTATGAAAATTCACTACCATAACGCACTTGCTGCGTCCAGAGTTTTTTGATTACATAAGTTTCGAGTGAGTTTACATTAAAATATGAAACATATTTTTAATTTTTTTAAATAATCTTTAGGAACGTGACTGATTTTGTGACTAAAAATTTGCGACAACTATTTAATAAATAGAATAGAAAAATCTATAGGTACCAAATCGCAGGAAACCACATAGTATGAATACTGGTTTATAGAGCAATTTAATTTTTTTAACATTCTTCAACGCTGCGTACGTCCTGAAACAAGGCAAATGTAATCATAGTTTGCAAGACGAACTGTACTCATCTTTCGATGATTTATACGCTATTGACATTCTGATAGTATCAAGTGGAGCACTATGTATATTTGTAGTCTAATTCTGACCTTGTCTATGGGCTCCAAGGAGAATAGTGCAGATTTCAAAAAATTTTTTGAAAACTTAAAGAACTCACCTCAATAGCAAATTTTTTACATGAAAAATTCGCCAAAAAAGGGACTTAGTACGAAAACCTGGGGGAGCAACATCTGGCTCTGTAATTTGTTAAGTGCGCAAGCCAAAAATTGTCACGGGTATTTGTATGCCAAAAAGATTTAAATAGAGCCACGCAACATTATTTACGTGATTTTTGCTCAATAGTTTTTTATTTTACATTTCTATTTGGACAGAAGCAATGCCTAGAATATATATATATATATATATATATATATATATATATATATATATATATATATATATATATTAAATTGGGTGTTAATTAAATTGATTTCTACTTACTTCTTAAATTGGTATATTTTTCTTTGTATTCTTTTGTTGGGTGCTAATTATATTGATAACCTTTTGATTGTTTTTAAATTTGCCCAGCTATTGACTCCATACTTCTAGGGTATGTAGTGAATTCATTTTCTTTTATATGATTTAACCAAATATATGTATCTATATACAAATTTTTATAAACTTCCTCAAATAACAACACTGCTTTTGATTATATTTTTGTTGATTTAATTCTTAAACAGTTTGTATGTATAAAAGTTTAACAAATCATATGACAAAATATAACACCCCTACTTATTAAGTAAATTATAGAAGTTGCTCGAGTTCTTTTATTTATATTTTATATTCTTTTTTTATCAAAGGAAAATTTGTTTGCGCTTTTCAAAACTGCTTAATTTAAAAATATGAATGAAGAAATTTATATTATTATCTAAATTAAAGGTTAATGTACATTTATTGGTACCAATTATCATTCACAATCTGTGAATATTATTATTTCGATTTATTCTTTCAAAAATTTGAAATGCAATGACATTTCAGGCCTGTCTAGGTAATGTAGAATTCGATACCTTAAAACCTCTAGATGCTTCCCTTGACAACCGCTGATTCTCGTCTCGTTACTAGGCAGCCATCTTGCACGCTTCTGATATGAAAATTTGGCGTCCTCTGCGACTACAATTATTTGGATATCTATATTCTTCTTGTAGCACTGATTTTCAAACTACCTTTCTACTTAAAAGGTACACTAATTATTACTTTGAACTTTCCACACATTTAAAACTCTACTTTGCCAATGAAAATACTTATTTTCATTTAATTTCTTTGCTGAACTGTTCTAACATCGACGATCCAAATTGAAGAGAGCGATTCAATTATTATTTCTATCATATCCGGTTATTAAATCCAAAGCAAACTAATAATATTTGTTATCTGTCATTTGTTCTGATCATAGAGATGTTGGTGTTTTTTTTTCTATGTACACGTCAAAACTTTAGAATAAATTCGCATTTAATATCAATGTCAAATTCACTGATCCCCCACTTTCATTTTACATGACATATCTTAACCTTACTTCACAAATATCAACAAAAACATCTTAACCATACTTAATATTATGTATAACTAATTTTCAAACTTTAAATATAGACGTTTGGATATTACAACATTTAAACAGGTTAGGATAAACTTTGATATTCCTAAAAATTATTCATATAACCAACAAAAATACTTTTAAACTCTTATCTGTAACAAGATATTATTAACTATTGTTTATAATCAATTTCACCTCTTTGTTTATTTAACAGTTTGTCTTATTCACGCTACATTTCACTAAATTTTAAATGTCTCATTGTAGCTTCAAAGTCTTTTAAATTTAATTAAACTGGAATGTTTATCTGTTCTTATTACATTTTATCTGTATTTATGGTTAATCTAAGAATCATTTGCTCTTTTTATTACTTGAGGATTATGTTTTGAATTCATATCTTATTTCATTTATTAATTTTAGAATTTTGTAATTTTAGATTAACATGCTAAATAATGCAGATCCTTATTCGGACATGCCTATTTGACAAATGATGCAAAACTGTACTACAGTTTGGCTTCCTTGAATATGTGAAAAACACCTGCACCTTAAGTATTTTGTAAGTAGCTGATATATATTTAGTTTGATATTTCCAAATATCAATACTATATATATATATATATATATATATATATATATATATATATATATATATATATATATATATATTACACAATATAATGATGTTAAAAAATAGTGCTCCAAATTCAATCATAGCCTCCACATAGCTGTGATAATTTACTCTCCTCAGAAAGACATTCTCATGAAACCAATTTAGGGTCCATGAACTTGACCATACAGAAAATATAGCAGACCGACAAACAAAAACATTTTCGTTTCAGAATCAAGTTTTCTATATGTTCTAAGACTTTTTGCGGCGTTTTAGCAAAAGCAAATTTCAAAATTTCTGTCACCAATATTCCACCTCCCATACATTTTACCCCTACCTAAGTTTCAGCACAGCATGCCAGATGTGTGGTGAAATTGAAAATTTTCTTATACACATACCCTAAACCTAAAATGTTATATTACTCGAGTTTTAAGAAAAAAATATCAATTTTCCCCAAATAAACCCCCACCCCCACCCCCTCCATTATTCGTTTATTAGCCGCTGGAGAGACATTACCTGTAAACAATCCGAACCGTTCATTTGTCGGGTGACAACTGCATACCAAATTTGAAGACGATATCTCAATTCGTTCTAAAGTTATCGTGGCTATTACAGGCATACAAGACCGAGAGATAAAAACAATTTCGTTCCCAAATCGTATTTTCTATATGGTTTGACACTTTTTGCGACGTTTAAGTGAAAAAATCTTATGGAAATTTCTGTCACCGATACCATATTTCCACACGTATTGACGACGTGGAAGAAATTATCTTCCAGCTTACTTCACCAGTTTCCTTGCGCTTCCACCATTTGTCGCTATGTTGTTTCGTTGATGGTGATATTTTTTGTGAATCGAATTCTAAAATATTTTTATTAATTTACCTCAAAACTATTACAAGGTGGAAGGTAAAGTGTTCTTGTTAAATGTAGTTAAATAATGTTTTTGTCTGAAAAATAAATAGATATAGATGGAAATTTTAGATGGAGCGAGGTTTGATGAGAATTATAAAATACCATCAGTTCTCCTTGATGGTCCATATATTTTATGTCAAACTTCAACATCTAAAAAAAATATATGTTAACGATTATGTTTTATAGTGCTATGTTCTTTATCTAAGATACTTTCTTTTGTAAATCGGGTAAAGCTTCTTTGCTCTGATTGATTTGTACCGAGGTATGGTCAATTTTCAATAAATGATTAATTTACTTTAGATAAGATACTTTATGAGAAGAAAATCCAGACGTTACATAAGCATAGATACAGATAAAGAAATATAAAAGTGTAAATCGGGTAAAGGTTCTTTGCTCTGATTGATTTGTACCGGGGTATGGTCAATTTTCAATAAATGATAAATTTACTTTAGATAAGATACTTTATGAGAAGAAAATCCAGACGTTACATAAGCATAGATACAGATAAAGAAATATAAAAGTGTAAAGAGGGGTCAAAGAAAAAAGGTTACTTACTGAAATACAGTGAAGCAAAGAAAATAAAATTGTTACGCATATAACTGACTAATAACAATATTTGAGAGACACTTACATATACAGAAGCAAAAAAGATCCAGAGAAAATTTTTGAAAAACTTGGTGCATTTGATAGAGGAGTAAGCTGCAACAAACTTAAGAGAACTGTTGGAGACGGGATGTTATGATGTGATACAAGACGTCATCAACTGTGATGATCAACCATTAAATAAAAAACTAAAGGCACGTTAAAAATAGGACAAGCTACAAGATGCGCGCTGTATATTTATCGTTCACTCTGCGTCGATTATGTTAACTTAGCGGTTCTGTCTGAAGCTTAGGCTTTAATATAAGCCCTGCATTACGAAAATCGGTTGACGAGTAAAAAAGTTATAACTAAAAACAGGAAAAGCTCTTTTTTCGTAATCATCATGTGAATAAAAACTATAAGGGGAAAGAGCTGGGCTCCTACTTTAACACGTCTTTAGTTGAAATTCAAAAAATAATTATTTTTTTAAACGGAAGCTTCTTGAGGGTTTAAAAAATTTTCACTGTTTTATTCATACCCTGTGTGTATGTGAATTACCGGATGTTTTACAAAACAACGTACTAATGGTGAAAGGAAGGTTTCTGCAAACGCCTTCAACGGAGTTCAACTTGATCGCGGCTATCGAATGTTACATCAAATTTAAAAAGGGAAAAATTTTAGCAAGCCACGTTTAGAGTGTTGAGTAGTTCTACGCTTTGCCATTTGGAAAATGCTTATTATTTCAGGTAAATTGTGACGTTTAGAAGAAATACTAGTGCTAAGCAGCTAACCAGTTTTACGTTAAGTGTTGAAAACTTTGAAAAATATTGTGTGCTTTAAAATTCTGCGATTAGAAAGTTGTTGACGACCTTACAGGGTAAGAGAAGTGGTTTGTTTGGCATTTGGTAATCTGTTTACAAATACCATGTATACTAGTGATGGGTTGTTATTTAACAGTCTGTTATATTTTAACTGTTGTCGAGCCGCAGCAGTAACAACCTGTTATGGATATATACAAATAACAGGTACAGTGGAGGGGATGCTGTTGCGCAGTGAGTCATATCTGTTTCTGTTGTCGTATCTGTTTCTGTTGCACTGCTACGATGAAGCAGCTTCTGTTTTCATCCGCAACTGTTATAACAGGATGAATGGACATGAGACTGGGAATGGGGTATAGAGCGGACTTTACTTCATAACATAATACTGTTTTCGTCCGCAACTGTTATAACAGGATGAACGGACATGAGACTGGGAATGGGGTATAGAGTATAGAGCGGACTTTACTTCATAACATACTACTTTATACTAGTGTGCCACAGCTTTGGGAACGTAGGGTCGTCGGTACAATGAAACTCTTAAATTTTGACAGGTTGTTGATTCACACAAGACACACACATATATTTACAATTTATAAACAAACACAAAATATGAAAAATGTAAATAAAAAGGCTGTATATGTAGCAAGTGAAAATTATTAAAAATGAACTATATCACTGTAAAAATAAAATCAGGTCACCGCGTATATAAAAAAATAATCACATAGGCGTTGACGTAAACTCAATCTTCATTAGATAACTCGATATGCTGATGGCATTTTTGTTTTAAGAAAAAACTGATATGTATACCAACGTACA
Organism: Tillus elongatus; assembly: GCA_964006375.1. NCBI lineage: Eukaryota > Metazoa > Arthropoda > Insecta > Coleoptera > Cleridae > Tillus > Tillus elongatus. The sequence continues at coordinate 90,693,917 of OZ023268.1, forward strand.
GTTATGCTTTAACGTGAGTCCTTAGGTATTATATTATATTAGGTAGTTTTTTGCTCATTCTTCTTTGCCTTATGTAACTAATAAATCAATATTCTTTTTTACTTTTCACTTTGGAAATCTAAGAAATAGGTCCGATTTTAAACATCTTTTTTTTTATTACTACTGCAAAATAAAAAATCCCTGAAACTTAAAAAATCTCAGAAACAGTACCAATTTTAATGAAATTATAAAAATATTCCCTGTACCCGGTATAGTTGAAACCAGACACACTTCGCCCTATAGGTAGAGAGAAAAAAATTAGTTTTAATTTTTTTTAAATTATTTATTTTATTTTTTGCTTACAATAATTCATTTATTTCATATAGCTCTAATTTTCAAGGAAAAGATGGTTATAGAGGTTTTCAAGCTTAATGCTTAACTAATACTTAATTAGTTAAGAAAATTCGAAAGAAATTCTGCATTGTTGAATTTTTTACCAAATTATTATTAGTGATGAATACCCAAAAAAACCTCCATCATTTTTTTAATAAAAAAGTTATTAATTGTTTTAAACATAATACAAGAATATTTTTTATTTTAAACATTACCCAACTACACCACCGGACGGGTTCAGCTACTGTTACTACGTCTACGTGGAATTCTTAATAATTCATAGTTCATACTGTTATATTCAACCTGTTATATTTAACTGTTATTTCTAAATAACAGTAACAGGTGCGACCTGTTAAAGCAATATAACAGTTTTTCCCATCACTAATGTATACTCAGCATACGTCTACACTTATGAAATTTTTAAAACAATGTAAAATAGATCTCACTCAGTTCTTTACCAACTTCCATTTATTCAAAAGAACTTCACATTTGTGCTTATCGCAACTTATTAGTTTCTTTGACATTTACACTTAAAACAAAAGCTTTATTAAGTTTTTGATGGGAATTAAAATAATCTGTACATGTCATAACCGATACAATCAACTTTTAAATATTTACCTTTCCTTCTAAATCGGTTTAGCTTTATTGACAGCAGGCAGCAACTCAAGAGAATATTTTGCTATACTAGTAGCTGATCAATGTGTGACAAAATTTATCAAACTGTCAACTGATAAAGAATCCATTAAAGACCCAACTAAACAGTCCACTATAAGTAGCACAACCATTAGAGACAGTATATCTCTCTAAGATCTAGAGTTAAATACACCGGGACCTTAGAGATGACGTGAAATATGGGTGTTGACATATTAAAGCTGGGGAATCAAACTACAAGAACTGATGCTTCAGATCTCCCTTTTTTTATCTTTCCTTAAGATCTCTGTACAGGTTTTTTATTGTAGTACTAAACCCGTTAATAATATAAAAAAAAATTAATTTGAACAACACACCACGAGGGCTTACAGCCCAAATACTATCGTACCGTAGGTGTTGACAAGGATGAAAGAGGCAGCTTGTTAATTCTGGACTTGAAGGTTTGGAGGTGCGGAGGAGAAGGAAAACATGTGCTGGCAAGGAATTCCACAACTTAGAAATCCTCGGGACAAAAGAGCGGGCATAATAAGATATTCTATGTCTGGTGACCTGGACAGTAAAAGGGTGCATTCGCTCTGTTCCCTTGGTATATCTGTTGGGGGCAGCAGGTGGGGGAACTATGGAGGAACGCTCCTCTGAGCAGTGCCCGTGCAGATATCTATAAAAGATAGAGAGGTCACCAACAGCACGTCGGTGGGCAAGGGATGGCAGCCTTTGGGTGAGGGTAGGGTCACTGATGAGACGTATAGCTCTCTTTTGAATAGAGTCCAGGATATCGAGTGTAGAAGCGACAGCTGCACCCCAGATGTGGGAGCAGTATTCGAGGTTTGGCCTTATTTGTAAAGTATATAAGGTACAGAGATTAGCTGGTGAGAACTATTTGCGAGCCCGGAAGAGGAACCCTAATTTCTTAGCAGTCGCCTCTGCAATTGATGTGACATGTTGGTGCCAATTAAGATTTCGATCCACAGAAATGCCAACAAGAGAAAAGGACTCATTACTTTGAATAACTTGGTTGTTCATTGTAATGGGTCTAGGGCTGGTGTATCTCTTGTGAGAAAGAAAGCAAGACTGGGATTTGGTGGGGTTAAATTATACAAGATTTCTACTTCCCCAGTCTAATATTTTTTGGAGATCCACGGAGACAGAACCCTCCATGAGTCTGCGATACTCATCTAATTGGGCTAAAGAGACAGGCTTAGAATATTGTATATTTAAGTAGAGGGTATTGTCGTCCGCATAACTGTGAACTGGGTTGCATGTGCTAGGGAGGAGGTCATTGATGTGAAGAAGAAGCAAAGTAGGTGCTAGTTTTGCTGGTAGGCCATAGGCCGGAAGTTTATTAAGCAGCACTGCGTGCCAGACCTGGTCGAATGCTTTGGATATGTCTAGAGCAACAATCTGGGATTCACCGTGTTGTTACATAGACTTGTTCCAAGAATGGGTGAGAAAGGAAAGAAGGTCGGCAGTCGATCTGCACTGACGAAATCTATACTGCCTGTCGTGGATTAGACTGTGTTTTTCAAGAAATTTTAGTAATTCAGTGTTTATATACTTTTCCATCACTTCAGAGACGACTGGAAGGAGAGAAATAGGCCTGTAGTTGCTAGGAAGCGCTTTGGATCCTTTCTTGGGATGGATTGTACTCGAGCAGTGTTCCAGTTACTAAGGAATATGCCTTTATTGTAAGATATCTGAAACAGACGAGTTTTTTGAGAACAATTGCTGCGATGTCGTCAAGGCCAGAGGCTTTCCTGGTATTAAGAGAAGAAAGCATATTTCGTACTTTTTTAGTTTTGATAATGATATCCGTCATTTTATGCGAGACATTGGCGACTGTTGGTGGTTGAACATTAGGAGGTGGGTTGAGAGTAGAATTGCCGGCGAACAACGAAGCAAAAAGTTCAGCCTTGCCCAGGGCGGTAGAAACAATTTCATCCCCTGATACAAGAGGTGGGAAGGTGCTTTTGCTGAAATTATTCCCAATAGATTTAGCAAGAGTCCAGAAGGGTTTGCCGCCGTTGGAGATTAAGAGGACTTTGTTTTTGATGTGGTTATTAAACGGGTTTTTTGCCTCAAAAAGTATGCGGTTTCTTGTGTCGTTAAATTCTTGACGATTTTCTTGACTGGGATTGTGTAGAAGCGTTTTGTGAGCTTTGACCTTTTCAAGTATGGCCTTGTCACAGGATTTAGAGAACCAGGGCCTTTGAGTGGCTGAAGAGGTTTTCTGTGTACGTGGAATAAATAATTCCATGCCAGCTTGGATAATTTCGGTGACGTTTTGTGAGATATCAGTGGGGTTAGGATGAGAGACGCAGACAGACGCCCAAGGAAATGAGGAAAAGTAATCCCACATTTCGTCCCAATTTGCGGAGTTGTAGTGCCAAACGATATGTGGGTGTGATGACTGTGTGACCTCGTGTTGCATTGCGCAGGAAGCAGTGACCATGCCGTGGTCTGAGCGACCAAGAGGGGCGGTGACTGATATCTTATAGCATTTAGGTTTTGTAGTAAGAAGGAGATCAAAGGGATTTGAGCTGTGTGTTGGGATACGAGGAAGATAAGTAGGTTGCTGAACCATATTGGCTGAAGAATTTCTGACTGCAAAAGCCTCCGCTACCCTCCCTTGTGGATCGGTTTTTGAAGAGCCTAGTCATTCCTTATTATAGACATTGAAGTCACCAAGAATAGTGACCTCGGTGGAAGGATATTCAGAAATCACATAGTCGGTTTTTTCAGAAAGATTGTCAAAGAGCTGGACAAAGTTGTTGTCAGAAGGTGACCGGTAAATGCAACAGATAAATTTAGTTGCAGCCCTGAGAGAGAGTTTTATCCATAGTATGTCTTTTCTTCCAGCTTCTAAATTGGGGAGTCTGATGCAGGGTAGATTGCTACGGACGTATGCGCACACGCATCCGTGCAATCTAAAGGAATTAAGGAGCTCATACCCCGGGTAATTAAGGTGATTAGTGGCTATTTTGGCACTGCTTTGGGTTTCGGTGAGGAAGAGGAGTTGGGGCCTGTTAGCCTGGAGGAAATGGTGGACGGAGTTCAGGTTAGAATTTAGGCCACATTTATTCGAAAAGGATATGTTAAATCTTGATGTGGGCGCCCCCTGTACACCCCTCTCCCGGAGATCCGAATGGAGGGGTATTTTACCTCCGGAATATTTTATACAAGGAGGAGCCATCATCATTTTTGCTAAGGGAAACCGACTCATACACCAGAACCGGAAACGTCCGTTGGGACTTCACCGGCTCCTTGATGTATGGGGTGGTACCTCCTCGAGCGTGAAAAAAATCATTTACTATTACGTAAAGCAAAATTCCACTACCACCTGCTATGGGTTGGATTGGATCAATGTCTGCCCCTTTAAAAATAAGACCAATAAAGGGACTATCAATTGTCCAATGGTTATGCTTTTCGACATAGTAGGAGGATACAAGACATTATCATTTTGCATCCATGCCTATTGTCGGCAAAATAATATATAATAATATAATATAATAAAAAAGTTTTGTCGTTGACACTAGAAAATCACAGCGGTACATATCTTGCGTTGCGTGTAACTTTGTAGCATGTTAAACAAAGTAGTTTAGCAACTATTCATGTCATATAAAAAAACTCGTTTGGTTTGATTGGTCAATGTCGCATTGTCACCTTTGACGCATGTATACCGATGTGGGCTTGGGTACCAGCCAGAGCAAAGTTGATTTGTTATGTTTGGAAACTTGTAACATGTCGCATGTATTCAACATAAACGTGACATGTCACAGGCGTTAACGCCCTTTATTTTTCTACAATAAGCTTGTGAATCAACCCCTTAAGAAACGTCAGATTCTGAGTCCATCTAGTGACGTCAAATTCGGCGGTCGGTTACTCTAACGCATCACAACTCAATGGAATACGCCTGCAGACGCGACAGTTTCATGACATGTCTAGATAAGAAAATCTTTATAAACGCTTGAAATGCGTGCCACGCTCTCTTCTGTTTCAAGTTAACCAGAAATGTTGTCCTACAGCTAAATTTTAAGTCGGAAAAACAGCATGCCTAAATGGGTAAGTTTTATGCTTAGATACCGGTTTATTTCCAGTTGCTCGTACATTTCTTTGGTTGATAATAATACGAGATTGCTTTTTGGTGTATGCGTACTAAATCCGCTTTCTATAACTGCTTTCTTTGTTGTAAACTTTATACTGTTAAACGGTGGCTTGTGGTAGCGTTAGTTCAGTAATTAATTGGTATTGTGCTGTCTTAATTGCATTTAAAAAAAATTCATTTAAGATTTTGTTTCATTTACGTTAGTTTATTTCTAATTATTAACACAGATAAATTTTGTATGTAAACGGAACCTGCTCTCAACCGCCTCACGTAAACCATTAAGCCCTGAAACAATACTAATATACATAAAATTTTATAGCACCCCGTTGGAGCAGCCGTCAAGAAGCCCTAAACAGCCCTCGAGAAGCCCTAAATGGAACCCTTAGGGAGCAGCCCTTAAGTAAGCAGCCCTCAACAACACCAACCTAAATGGCACACCGCTGGGGAGAAGCCCTAAACGAAACCGTTAGTGAGCAGCCCTTAAGAAGCCCTTAAGAAGCCCTAAGCAGCCTTCGAAAAGCCCTAAATGAAACCGTTAGGGAGGAGCCCTCAAGAAGCCCTAAATGAAACCGTTAGGGAGCAGCCCTCAAGAAGCCCAAAATGAAACCGTTAGGGAGCAGCCCTAAATGAAACCGTTAGGGAGCAGCCCTCAAGAAGCCCTAAATGAAACCGTTAGGGAGCAGGCCTCAAGAAGCCCTAAATGAAACCGTTAGGGAGCAGCCCTCAAGAAGCCCTAAACAGCCTTCGAGAAGCCCTAAATGAAACCGTTAGGGAGCAGCACTTAAGCAGCCCTCAACAACACCTTCCTAACTGACACACCGCTAGGGAGAAGCCCTAAATGAAACCGCTAGGGAGCAGCCCTTAAAAACCCCTAAATGAAACCGTTAGGTAACCGCCGTCAAGAAGCCCTAACTGAAACTGTTAGGGAGCAGCCCTCAAGAAACCCTAAATGAAACCGTTAGGGAGCAGCCCTCAAGAAGCCCTAAATGGAACCGTTAGGGAGCAGCCCTTAAGCAGCCCTCAACAACACCTTCCTAAATGGCACACCGCTGGGGAGAAGCCCTAAATGAAACCTTTAGGGAGTAGCCCTATGAATCACACCTTGATAAATGGAACCGTCAGTCTTATGAGTAGCAGCCCTATGAATAAGATATTGATTAATGATACCTTGCTGAACGAAGTCGTTTTCTCACGAAATCTCTGAGGCAACTCCAGCATCCAAGGCTAGACGAATGTGATCACCACTCTGGAGGCAGCAATCTGAACCTCGAGTTAAGTACATAATTTATCTGTAATTTTCTTTTTAAAGTAGTGTATGCTCCACAACTCATTTTGACAGTGCTATATGCCAATTTAAAGTAATCAATTTATATTTTTCCTTTAATTAAATTTGCTTAATTAAATCTAGCTCTATTATACAACTTCAATAATCTTTTAATAAACTGATTTTAATTATAACTCCTGACTTTTATTTGTACATCTTAAAACCCACTGACTGCTGAAACCGACGCTCTGCGTTAATTTATATTCTATTTGTGCCCCGACTGAGTAGCCAAACTAATCATTAATTCTTTAACGAATACCTGGGGCAATAATAGTTTTTTTATAAACTAACGCAGACATCACCGTTTTATTTGATACTGTTTGATAATAATTACGCTAATGGCTGTAATAATTGTGAAAGCAATTCGTTAAAAACAGAACCAGGATTGAAAACAAAATATTTCTACCGCATAGAAAATAAAACTATTGGCTACGAGAATTTATCTATTGTTTTGTCCTCAAAATTCAACTTACCCTTCCGTCGATAATAGCTGCTAAGGGCAATACATCAAAAGCATTGTTAACGGCATTCCAGACATCCAAACCTAACTTTTCGCCAAACTTATTATTGCATTCACTGAAAATATATTTTAATATTATACTGATATCAGAAGAAAAATACTAACAGTTACGTGAGAAAGGTAAACATCTTTTGCACATCTCTAATCTCATGGTTTCCTCTAACCAAATTAACTTTCTGGGGACTCTGCACCTTATACGAGAACAGATAAGCAATGACTTCAACACCCAGTGGACCTCTATCAACATAATCTCCAAGAAATAGCAGATTACACGGACAAAGACCAGGACCAACATGCCACAGTAGCTTCTCAAAATACAACAAATCCGAAAAGTTGCCATGAAGATCTCCTGAAATATTTTATAATTAGTGGGCTTATTAATAGGCTATAATTCCAATTATAAGTATACTGACTTTCTGAGCTGAATTCAGAAAAGAAAGAGCTTTCAAATTATGTAACACTCGACCCATGTTCTCTATTTAAAATATAAGTTGAGTTTTATGTCAAAAAATGTCCCCCAAATATTAAAATTGACGTCTTTTAGCGTTTTTAAAAAAAAATTATCTGGACGCAAATTGGTCTGTTTCGTTTTCAATGCGTATATGTTTCATATTAATAAAAATAATAATAATGAGGAAGTGTGCTCCGGTGATATTGACATCCTCTTTGAGCTTGACAAATCTCGCACCTTATGTATTGTTGGAGGGAAGATACAATCGGGTATATATAATGCACAATGGCCAGCAGATTCCCTTAATGGATGCAGAAGAGCAGAGAATAGCTGGGATACAGCACACAAGGCAAATAAACCACTCATTTATTACCAATCTAACAAATTAGTTTACAAAACGAATAAATCTAGCGGTGCGGGCACATCTCAACTGCATGAACCTGACTAAAGCTCTTAATACATATGCATGTTCTGCACCTAGCTATTTATTTGGGATTGTGAACTGGAGTGAAACACACATTGCAAATCTACAGCGGAATGTGCGCACATTCCTAACTAAATCCAAGAAGTATCACTTGCGTAGTGCCATCGAGCGAGTCCTCTTACCTAGACACCAAAATAGAATAGGATTGTTGGACATTGGTAAAAGTTGAATCAACAGATATTGGGCCTGCGAACATATGTCCATTGCCAGGCGCTTAATTCCGAACTACACCGTGCCATATGCGAGGCACATGAGTCAACATCGCTACAATTAACGAAAAGTGAAATGCAAAGTCGCCATCAGACTAATGAAGGCAAGCTGCTTCTTTATGGGCGACGTCTGAATGAGACCTCCCAGGCACATGTCGACAAATCGGCGTCAAACTGCTCGCTTGTGTCCCGACAGATATTTCCAGAGATAGAGGGGTTTTTGCTTGCCATGCAAGATCAGATCATTCCAAGAAAAAACTACTTGAAGTATATATTACAATTCGAACACCAAGTAAGAGTCTACCAATTGCAATCAAATTTTCTATACTACTATGTTTTGTCTCTGATAGGAAATGATAACAATATGGACAAAAATTTTAACAGGTGTACACTTTGTTGTTTTGTTTTTTCAAAAAAATTGTATCTGAGTTTAAGTTTTCTTTAGTTTGAAGCAATATTTCGTAGCTATGTGTGCTTGATTTAGTAAATCATTATGTCGCTAAAGCTAGGCGCAGTTTGCGGAACACATACAACCATTTAAGTTAGTTCGAAAGGGGACGCAGTGTTGGTATGCGGGAAGCCGGTTTTTCAATCAGACAAATTTCCGAGCGCATAGGAGGCAGTGTCAACAGCGTTACAGTGTTGACCTAGGTGGTCTTAAGAAGGAATCCATAGACGACCTCGAGCAACTTGAGCACGGAAAGATCATCATTTGAGGATTGCGGCTTTACAAGCCAAAGTTTCCACAACACGGTCGATTCAAAAGGTTTGGTTAGGAGTTTTACAACAAACAGTCAACGACATATCATAGTATACGCGCTTTTGGGCTTCGTTCGCATGGATTATTTTTCTGTCTCCCACTGACACCTCGACATCGTGCTGCTCAGCTTACGTGATGTGACGGCAAATCAAATTGAGTTATTCAATGGAATTGTGTTGTGTTCTCTGACGAGACCTGATTCTGTCTTTGGGTCCATGATGGGCGCAGAAGAGTAAAAAGATAATGTGAAAGACGCTGAATTTTAGAATTTGCTGTAGAACGCCATACGGCCGTTACATGGGTGGTGATGGTATCGGGTGCGATAACATACGATATCAGGGCACCTCTAGTTTTTATTGACAGAAGTTTGAATGCAGATGATTGCATGTGAAACGTACAGCAGCCTGGTGCACTGCCATACCTACGAGGGTTATTAACCCATTTTCCAACAAAACAACGCACGTCCTCACAGAGCAAGAGTTACTACATGGTTCCTGCAATATATATATATATATATATATATATATATATATATATATATATATATATATATATATATATATATATATATATATATGTATATATGTATATATATATATATATATATATATATATATATATATATATATGTATATATGTATATATATATATATATATATATATATATATATATATATATATATATATATATATATATATATATATAACGTGGCCTTGCTTCTGTGGCTTTCTCGCTCTCCAGACTTGTCACTAATCAAACATGTGTGGGATATGATTGGCAATCGACTAGGTAGTTAACCTTAACCCCCAAATGACCTAGTGACTTTCGTCAACGAATTCAAGAAGCCTGGGATGACATTCCTTAGGAAACCATAAACCATTTAATCTCACGCATGCCCCAGTAAATGTAATAACGGGTACACGGTTTCACCAATTCCCGATTTTCTAAATGTTAGGGAAAGTCATTTGGTAAAACCACCAAAAACACCAGAAATCGCTTGTTAAATTGATGTTAGTAGACGAAACCGGGCTATTTTTCCGCAAATCTGGGGGCAATAACCTGTGACAAACATGTTCCCGTGGCTAATAACGTAGAGGATGTTAGTTTGTGCAATTGAGTTTCGAGCCAAGTGATCGGCTATCGACCTCCCTGCTTATTAACATGTTTGCGATAAGCCAAAAATGTGAAGCTGACATTAGCCTGTTCGCCGCGATGAGTAGATTTCGGAAAAGAAAATACAAAATAACAACCACCCAACCAAGACAACCTACCAACCAATCAACAAAGATAACCAAGACAACCACTACAACCAACCAATCAGACCGGAGAGACAAGACTGCGAAGGCAGACAAGACACACAAAACACATAGGACAGACAGCTGTTAGACAGGATAAACAGCTGTTAAACAACTGAAATCTGGAATCGGTGGAACCGTATACTCCTTATTACAACTACTACTTGCCTCGAAGAGTTATCGAGTGCATAAAAAACCGCGGCGGACGCACTGATTATTAACTAACTTTGTTGTTTTTTAATATGTTAGTTTGAAAATATAATCATTTTTTAACTTTAACACCCCTGTTTAGTGTAAAATTCACTATAGAAAGGTAACGATGATAAGATTTTCGGAATTTTTATTTCAAATGAGCGCGAATTGGGGCTCCTAGAACTCAAATCCAAGGTCCGTTTGAATTTATATATATATATATATATATATATATATATATATATATATATATATATATATATATATATATATATATATATATATATGTATATATATATATATATATATATATATATATATATATATATATATATATATATATATATATATATATATGCGTGTGTGTGTATGTGTATGTGTCCGAACGAGAACTCAAAAAACACTTGACTTATTTGACCGAAACCTGGTACATATCTTCATTGTGTTAAGACCGCGAACGAGTTCGTAAATCAGCTATAACTGGCAAAAATATACAACAATATTTTTTAAAAAGCTATATTTTTAAAAGTATCAAAGTAACTGAAATTAGGATTTCCATGTGACGAGAAATGGTGTAATCAAACCCATTGTGAATTTTAACTAATTTGGTTCACAAAATTTTGAGTTTTTTCCAAATTAAAAATAAAATCTGAAAGACATGAGTTGAAACGACTTAGTGGTTAAAGTCCAATGCCTGACAGACAAAGTAGTTAACTGCCATGCGTAGATTGATTTATACAACAGGTATAAACCATACATAAACGGTAGCCAACCAAATTACTACCCAAACAAACAATTGGAAATCTCGGCTGCAAATATTACAAAGGACAGGCGACATGAAATGAAAATTTTGTCAAATGATTGCTTTTAACCAGGGGATCAATCAATTTTTAAAATGCACTATAATTGTATCTTGATGAACGGCCCCAAGTACAGTTTTAGACTGAAAATGTAGCATACTTTGGTGGAAATGAGAACAAAATCAAGTCACGTCTCTATAAAAATGATTTTAAAACGGTTTGTTTTTTATCTTTTAACTTGAAAATAAGACGTCATCTAAGATCTAAACAGTCGTTGAGTGTGTTTCTAGTGACACTTCTATTAATTTTGTAATTAATTGTTACGTTTACTTTTAATAAAGTAAAATATCCTGGGGCACGAACCCGGTGCCGAGGATCATGTAAACAAAGCGTTAGTTAACGTATCTCAGATGCTCCATTGGTAGGGTGCTTGTCTTCTACGCAGAAGGTTCAGAGATCGGTTCCCGCTCGATTAATGTATCGTTTTTCTTTCGTTTGACTTTGACATTGGGAAAAACAATAGTGTACAGATTTCATAATGTTTTGAACAAGATCTCATTTTTGTTTACAACGCCTGAATAACTTTGTCACCTTTAAGTCTAAAAATATAATTTTCGGCAGACATTTTGTTATTGTTGATATTGAAAAAACGCGTTTGATTAAGTTGACTAAAACGAAATCATTCAGGCAATTAATAAGGAAAAATAACTGCTACGTTTATGATTTGGCAGATACTTTACTTTTTCAGATATGAATTAAGTTTCCCTCTGGAAAGCTTTTGTAACTTTAATGATATTTGTAATACAAGTGTCTTTTAAAAAGACATACACTATCTATAGATATAGCAAAATTTATTTTTCTAGCTTCATAGAAAGTTGAGTTTTGGGACTTTTTCTCAAAAGGAGCTGGAACACAAGATTTTTTTTAATAGAGAGATATCGATGGTAATACTTTCGAAAGGATTCTTCAAATGTGCGCCTACTAGGACCTCTAAAATCGATCTTAAAAGTCTTTGTAAGTTTAAAGTATTAATTTTAGTAATATGCCGTATAATTATAGTGTACAATTTTTATGAAAATTCGCTACTATAACGCACTTGCTGCGTCCAGAAATTTTAATTAGCGTAGTAATTACGAAATTATTGGTGTAATGGGTTACCAGATTGGAAGAGACTCCCGCTATTCAATTTTTCTTATTGTAAATTTCAAAATCGTACTAAAATATCCAAATACAAGCTTCAATCTTCGTTGCATATACTGCACTGTAATGACCAATAAACAAGTTATTTAAATTAAGGGTCCTAAAATCGTTTTTTTAAGTGATACGAAATATCTAACTAAAATATTATGACAAAAACTTTATTCACCTATAACATATACTGGAGAAGACAAATCCAAAAGTCTTGGCTCGGTTCTGAATATGTCTTTTGCCATTTCACAGACACGTATAAAGTTCTTGCCGAAAGCAACATTGTCCAGTTGACCCCAATTGTAGTATAACTTTTTATCTTTGACGTTTGTCTTCTTATTTAAAGAATGTAGGTATCTTAGACACTTGATGACATCACTTGCAGCGTTATTTTCTGCAAAAATGTCTAAAGAAGTCTTACGACTTGAGTAGTTCATCAATGTTGGATTTTTAGTGCTTGACATAGATACTGCAGCTGAAATTATAAAATTTATAGCAGTTTAAAGTCTATTATATTCAAAAGAAAATACCAATTATAATTATAAAGGCCTCTTTGTTTCAAGGAAGATTAACAAATTAGGGCAAGGTTCAAAATACTTGAAGAAGTGCCAAGAAGGATGAGAAAGTGTTACTATTTGAGAAGTTTTACTGGGAAAATGAAGCATATAGAACAATGGTGAATGCCGAACTCGTAAGTCAGGACAAAAAGCGCCTGGCTGAGTGCAGAAAATTTAGAAGTGAGTAAAAACGACAGTTTGTGACAGCAGGCGATAACTAAAAGTAAAAGATAAAATACCAAATGATTTTGAAGGGAACAAGATATAACTTTTAACACAAGACAGATACACAAGCCTTTTCTTTGCTGCCTTTGCTGTATTGAAAATATGCAAATTCCAGCAAAAATCCTCTGCAACTATTGTACCCAAAGTAAATATATCTTACCTAAGCCAAAGATAAACTAAAGATTATTCTCAAAAGTCAGCAGCAAAATTAGCTTGGTGTCATCTGAAGAACGAACATGAATTATAACAGATAATACTGAAAGGTGAGGTTAACGTCAAGTATTCTACAGCATGATTAGACTACGCGAAATAAATTAATTTGGATTTACCTTCTACTGATGTAACCTTTTGAATATTAATGGTATTTCCGCTTCTTTGTATCTTAATAGTGTGTACCGCCAGTTCATACATAGGTGCTTTTGGAGTTTGTCTGTTTAACATCCATGAGGAACCTGAAAAATTCATTTCATGCGGGTGCTATTAAGAGTCCTATTAAATTATTTTACCATTTAAGCAAGTAATTAATGGTGAGCTCAAAATTGTAAGGCTTTCAGATTGTTTCCATTGATTGTGTTTTTATTATTATTATTTTCATGACATACCCAAGCTCAGCTTTAACAATTTCCCGCCTATGCCCTGTACCGGTTCTTTACAGAAATATGCGAAGACACGACATTTACAAATTGTAGTAGGATCCCAACAACAAAACCGGGTACTGTTAAAAAAACAGCTAGTTATATGGTCTGCGGATGGTCTTCCGAAGTCAACCCGTTATAAGTTGCAAACTTCTTTGAGATGTCTACGTTTATAATCAATCCAGAGTCTCAGGCAATACGAACAATATTGCTGTTTCCAAATTTGAGAACGGTTCTCCTGGTCTCCTACTATTTTAGGGAAAATTATGAATTTTCCTCTTGACCGTGTAAAAGATTAAGGTAAGATTTTTACAAAGTGTTTTTAAAGAAGATAGGCATCTGTTCTACTTGGGATTTGATCTCACACCTCAATTTTTGAAATTCTTCGGATCTTTGGCTTCCTAGTTCACAAAATTCATTTTCCTGTGATAAAATGTCCTTAAATTTACTTTACATGCAGTCTTTATGTTCGTTTTCTACAGTTTTCCTTGAACAAGTTTTGAGACGCTCTGGTAAAGACCGCCCAGGATCAACATTTTAAACAAAAGTCGTTTTTATTCTACGCACCTCCAGAAGATACAGACTGTCCCATTTTTGTTGCAATTACTGGGTATGTCAGTTATTAGTAATGATAAAACCTTGCGGTTTTTGCGAACCTAAGCTACTATTTTGTCAAACGAAAGATGCCGCGAATAAAACTGCCATAGCCCTCTTAGTTTCGGAGCTACATGGCTATATTTAATATATTGCATTTTCAGGTAACCCGTGTATTTCAGTTGCCTTACAAATTGTCAAGAGGGTAAAATCTTAGGTAGAATCTAGTGGCGTTAGTTTTTTTCTAGATATTACTGGTTTTGAAATATTGACATAATTCTGTATGTCGCTCTATTGTCTGAGTAATCTGCACAACGTGTTTGTTAGTAGCAATAGCTTCATGTTGCTTTATAAAATCCTCGTAGTCATATTTAGCAAACAAACCGACTCAAAGTGATATAAGCATGGCAAGACAGGTGATTTCTCTTTTCTAGATAAATATTTACAAGATTCCTAAATATATACAGGGTAGAGATTTTAAAGTCTTAGAATGAAATGAAAAATAGTTCTAAGTATTTTGCTATAAATTTTGTGCGGTGATAAGTAGGCTGGGGGACACATTTCGAAATATTTTTGACATTTATTTCCCCTCCTCATTTTGAAGAGCTGATTGCATATTATAATGGAATGGTGTGTTTTTTTTTTCAAAAATAAGATTATCTGTGGCGAACTGCGTACGTACGTAGAAAATCGTTGGATTTTCTTGACTGGTTGCATACTTATGAATTTTCCAATGTTAGTGAATTTTGTTATAAAAAATTCACTAGTGGGGAGAAAATTTCATTAAATCACCGCAAACTAGGACCCCTAAAACCCAATAGTTTTAATTTTTACATTTATATATATATATATATATATATATATATATATATATATATATATATATATATATATATATATATATATATATATATATATATATATATATATATATATATATATATATATATATATATATATATATATATATATATAAAACAAAAAACAATGGGCTGATTTTGATATAATTTGGCATGTACCTTCCTTTTGAAATTTTCTTGGATATGTTTATTAGCCAGGAAAATCTAACCAGGTTTTCCGGGAAAATTTGGGGTTTTCTTTCGGAAAAATTTTTATCTCCAAAAATCAAAAAGCTATGGTGAACAAATTTAGTACGTAAGTTTGTGATAGTAAAATAAAACTATATACCAAAGTTTATATTTCTATGTTGCAAGAAAAAAAATATATTTGGTGCCAGATCATTTCTATGAAAATTCACTACCATAACGTACTTGCTGCACACAGACTTTTTAAGCAGATGATTACAAATTTAAAACATATATGCCCAGTTTCACAAATCTCGATTAAAAATTTAACAGCTGGTTGGGTAATCAAGGCATCGAACGACCAATTACAACTCCAAAATATTTGGTTGTCATGGCAAAAAACCGAAAGATGGTCTGTGATTGTCATGGTCATCTGAAGCCTTGATTATCTAACGGGCCGTTAATTATTTAAGCGAGCTTTGTGAAACTGGACATATGTCAAGGGAATAGAGACATTCTACGTTGTAAAAGGTCAAGTAGTTCTAATTTTTTATATGTTATATAGGTTGGTCCCGTGATTCACAATTCAATTGTTCGACATTGTAACGCTTGAGCGATCGCAGTGGCGTATCAAAAAGGTTTCCCGTTCAGAAATTTCGGATTTTTTCAGCTTGTTGATCATACCTGTCTGCCAAGACGGCTTAAAGGAAAATTTGTATTTTAGAGTTGTGCTACAACTTTTGTATGCAAAAGTTTTCTGCAGAGCTGTTACATAAAAAGTTGCGCAACATCAATGTGGCCAATTTTTGTAAAAATGGTTTTCAATTATTGTGCGGCTTTTTCTCAACATATCTCGATACCAGTACGTCGTAGAGAAACGTACTTTAATAAAACTTGTGTAAACTAAAACCTGCTACAGGTTCTACAAGGAGTCTATCGCTAATATCAAAGCTACGTTGTTATAGGTTAAAGATTTGAGCTTATTTGTATATAGGTAAGTATAATAGCAACCACTTTCTTTCTACTAAGCCAAGCAACTTAAATGAAAAATAAAACGCTGCAGAATAGACATTATAATTGTGGTGCTTTAATGAAAAAATATGTGATATCAATAAAATCTTCAATTGAAGAAACCTATAATTCACTACGTATAGCTTTGTTTGCTCTGGAAAGCTTAGCTAGTTCCTTCTCCACTTCTTCAATGAAGACCTCATTTGGGTACTCTTTGTCATTATCATCAATTATGCTGTCCGCTGTATTATTGTGTACAAGTTATAGACTACTTGAGACCAGCCTTTCTGCACTGCACGACTTTGCGCGTCCTTTCTTGCACCGACAAGATATGTAGGTCAGAATTGACTGAGGTGCTGGATCCCTGGTGGTTTTTAATAGAAAAAAGTCCTTAACTGTCCTTCCCCTATCCCCAATCCAGAGTCCTTAGGTTGGCCCATCCATGTCTGAACTTTTTTTCCCTCAGGGCTCGTCCGCAACTTCGCCGCTCCGAAAGCGCTGCAACCTTTGGCTTATTGTGCATGCCCTTAGTCTTTTTACTCCACCCGTTCCAAAATCACTGTGCCTTGAACTAGTCTGCACGGCGATTAGGTGTTTTATATTGCTCTGTCTCCGGTCTATACCGGTCTGAGCTGTCCTTTACTAAGATTTAGCAGCTCCACAGCTCTCTTTGAACTGGGTTCGTCAATTACTGACTTCCCATGTCTGAGCCCTGGACAGTCTGCCCAGTGCACTTTGTGTTCGTTTCTGACCCAGTACTTAATGGCTCTTCTGGCCGTGCTCTTTGTCACGCCCAGAACTGGCTCTGGTCCCATAAATGGTTTGCTGACCCTCTCTTCGCGAGACTGTCACCTTCTTCATAGCCTTTGACCCCCGAGTGACCCGTTACCCAGATGGGGCTGACCTCATTGTGCCCAGCCAGGTCGCTGGTCTCGTCTCGGCACTCACTCACCAGCCAGAAATTTACCCGTGTGCTCTTTAGTGCCTTAAGGGCTGCCTGGCTGTGGCAATGAGGATCCGCTTGTTGGTGTAGCCCCTCCTCTTCGTCTCCCACACAAAGTGCAGGATAGCGTATATTTCGGCCTGAAAGACCGTTGCATGGTCTTCGAGGGAAATACTATGACTTACCCTCGGTCCTTCCGAATAAAATCCTGCCCCCGTCCCACGATCCCCGCCGGATGGGTCCGTAACCCAGACGAGCGCGTCCCGTAGTATGCCCGGCGTCTCCTCCCACCATGCCTCGCTGTCGGGAATTTCCACTATAAAGTTGTTTTCCCTGCAGATTCGCGGGCTCGCGAAGTCGGACCTCATTTCAAGCATGGGCTCCGTCACGATCTCCAGAATTTTGCAGTCTCCCCTGACGCGTGGGTTGATCTTCAGTCTACCATTGCAGGTTAGTCTGTATACTTTCTAGCCTGGCCTCCCCATAATAGCTAAGTGTAGGGGGCAGATCCAGCAACACCTCCATGGCGTCTGTTGGGGTGTAAGACATGGCTTCTGTGATGCCTAGGCAAGCCATCCTTTGGATCTTGCCTAGTTTATGTTTGACACTGAATTGTGTTACCTTAGGCTACCAGACCAGTGGCCCGTATGTTAACGATGGGCTGACTACCCTTGTGTCCAGCCAGTGAGCAATACTAGGTCTTAGTCCCCACGTTTTTCCATAGGGTGATGACTGCCTTTAAACCTGACCATTCCAGGTTAGCCTAGACTCCAATACGGCCCCAAGATATTTTACCTCCCTGGCCATTGGAATGTTCCTACCGTATGTTTGAACTTGGTGATATATTTGAAATACATGATACATGGCAGCATCTTGTGCCGGTTGCAGCTTTGACAGATTTAACTTGCTGCCAGTAGTAGTGGACCTGGAAAATAGCTGGCAGCGCAAAGCATCTAATGTTGTTGTCTTGTCACCACAATAGATAGCACGAAGTTATACGCTCTCCTGCTTCAGTGATGGTTGAAACACTGGCGTTTAGATCTCTGAATATCTCAGCAAGTTCATGCAGCACAGGTTTGTTCTGAAACAAAGTGCAGAATCTGGTTTTGTCAAACCCAAACAAGGACGATGTTGTATCACATCCACTGAATCACGAAGAAGCAGTAGATTTAAAGGAATTGAGTAGTTGTAAGATGATATAGAAAACCATTTGTGAGGCACACCACCTGCTTCAGGTTTTAGAAAGTAAATCGGAAGACTTTCAGTCAAACTTGTCGAGAGAACTAGCAAATCAACCTCCTCCCCGATGATTCCTACAGCATCATACACTAAAGCGAAGGATGTAGCAGTTGTTACAATAAGTACATCGGTGTATTCTGCCGCTTGTTTCACACTGATGTTGTCTTGTATGAGGGTCTCCTTGAGAAGTGAGTTGAAGTATGTTACTTTCGTTCCAGGTTAGCCTAGACTCCAATACGACCCCAAGATATTTTACCTCCCTGGCCATTGGAATGTTCCTAGCGTATGTTTGAACTTGGTGATATATTTGAAATACATGATACATGGCAGCATCTTGTGCCGGTTGCAGCTTTGACAGATTTAACTTGCTGCCAGTAGTAGTGGACCTGAAAAATAGCTGGCAGCGCAAAGCATCTAATGTTGTTGTCTTGTCACCACAATAGATAGCACGAAGTTATACGCTCTCCTGCTTCAGTGATGGTTGAAACACTGGCGTTTAGATCTCTGAATATCTCAGCAAGTTCATGCAGCACAGGTTTGTTCTGAAACAAAGTGCAGAATCTGGTTTTGTCAAACCCAAACAAGGACGATGTTGTATCACATCCACTGAATCATGAACAAGAAGTAGATTTAAAGGAATTAAGTAGTTGTAAGATGAAATGGAAAACCATTTGTGAGGCACACCACCTGTTTCAGGTTTTCAGCCAAACTGGTCGAGAGAACTAGCAAATCAATGTCCTCCCCGATGATTTCTACAGCATCATACACTTCAGCGAAGGATGTAGCAGTTGTTACAATAAGTACATCAGTGTATTCTGCCGCTTCTTTCACACTGATGTTGTCTTATATGAGGCTCTCCTTGAGGAGTGAGATAAAGTTTGTTACTTTTGTTTGTCAGAATTTTTTCCTGTAGCACTTGAGCGATTATTAACCTATCGAAAATGACATCATTTAAAGCATTCGTGTGACATCTCCTGAATCTTTCATCACACTTTGTACCTCTCACCTCAGGATCAAGCGGATAGCCATAAAAAATTATGACAACGTTGTCTCCATAGTGGTCACGAACGAATTTCACATAGACGTCATGGAAACTGCTGGCTCGATTCCATATAGCTTTGTGGAAAGGGAATCCACCGTCAACAATTACATTTCAATTTAGCGTGGTTGTGTTTGATAATGGTGAAAATGCCGAATACAGAGATAAGTTTGTACCCATGCGCATCACGTCTTCTGAAAAAAGAGGCAGTGGGTAAGGAGCCAGTTCACACTTGAAAAACTTTTCCAAATCCTCCGGTATCAGACAATGTTGTCACATCAATTAATATGGATTGCTCTCTCTTTCACAACGGTAGCATCACTGTTCGCACTATCTTTGCATATAAAACAAAGAGAATATAAAGCATCTACAGCTATTGCATTGAAAAAGAAAACACAATTTGCAACTAAACACGTGTTATCGCAATTTACAAAAAAAAACACATGTTACCCGATGCGATGTTTCTTCACAACAGGACATGAACTTTCACGTTGCTGTACTGTCGAAGTGGTTGAAAGAGAGTTCTTAGATCTTTTTGCTAACAATAATGCCATGTGAGCAGTAAATATTATGTAAATCAATTAATATGGAAAACAATATTACAGAAATGCGATATTTCAATTTTTGCTTTATGCTTTTCTGTTAGTCATAGACAAAAAAAATTATATTAAACTTGTAGCAGATTTAATGCACTACACCTATTATTTGTAAACTTTTCTTCTACGATGTACCATTATCGAGATATGATGAAAAAAATACAAAAAATAGCATTTGCACAAAAAAAATTTAATGCGTCGTATTTTTACGGAATGGTTCTGCAGAAAAAGTTGTTATATAAGGGTTGTAGGATATTTAATGCTCTACAACTTCAGATTATAAAACTTTCCTCTAAGATAAACTAGTAAAAGATATTATCGATAAACTGAGAAAGGTCCAACATGTCGGAACGCCAATGGTTTTTGGTACGCCACCACAAATACATAAGGGTTAGCAGGTCATAAACTTGCATTCTGGACCGTGAAACATGTACATGTCAAAAAATCAAAACTGCTTGACCTGTTGTTAGCTAAGGCCCTTTTTTATGCCTCTATTCCCTGGATTAATGAATTATCAAGTCATTTTTTTGCTCACATGTAATAAAAAATTAAGACCTGTTGCCTTTAATCAAATTCTTAGTGCATAAGAATGCTAATTTTAACTTCTATTATTTGACAATAGTGTCGTTTATTAAGCAGATTTTACATTCGCAATTTTATAAATAAGAGAGCAAACAAAATGCGTTCAACTTACCTGTGTCATTGGACTTACTCTCTATAATAACATTTCTTGAGTTCATTGGACCACTTAATCTCATGAGTCTTTCTTGGCCGTTGAGATTCTTTTGTCTGTAAAAAGTGTTTCGATTATATTTGTTCTGAACTTTTGGCTTGAGCTAACTGTGACAAAACTGTTATTCCTAATACGCAGGAAAAAACTCACCAGCAGTTCTTGTAGAGTCAAAATGAGAAAAAAAAATTTCAAAAATCAATAAACTTCCGGACACGATGGAATTTCAGCAATAGTTTTTAAAATGTGTGCTCCTGAACTGACTTCAATTTTGTGTCGTCTTTTTTCGACATCCTATAAGGAAGCAAGTTTTGGTACAACCCCGTCCCTAAGAATGGAGACGAGAATGACGTAGCAAATTATCGTCGAATTTTAATTGAATCAGTTTTGTCTAAAGTTATGAAAAATGTTGTCAGTATAAAGCTTACAGAATACCTCTAAAAATCAAAAATCCTAATTGATCGCCGATACAGTTTTCGTCAAAATCAATATACTGGTGATATTGTCACATACGTCGTCCAGTGGAGTTCTGCTCTTGAAATTTTTCATCATACAGATTACTGCCAAACCCCTATGACGGTTTAGTTTAGAACCTCGGTGGTTCAGGGGTAAGAACGTGTACCTCTGAACCGAAGGGTACTGGGTTCGATCTCAGGGTACTCCTTTCACTTTTTCAGTACAAACTGTAACATTAACCTCCACCGAGGTTCTGGCATTGTATTTGAGCAAGTTGAATGTCTGCACGTTCCGCCCTTCGGAGGGGGCGTAAAGCCGTCGGTCCTGTGTCCATGCGATGTTGGGCACGTTAAATATCCCTACCCTCCTTACAGAAAGGCTTCGGAAGGTTAGGAAAAATTCCCAGGCTAGTGAGGTGAAACTGCTCCCTGGCGTCGGTGATTGGCCATAGTCGCGGAAATGGGCCGACGTTAAAGAAACAAAACACACACACACACAGTTTATTTTTCTAAAGGAGCGCTTCCTGTATATTGTTGTAGATGGTGTTTCTTAAAATAAGGTATGAATTAATGAGGGCGTTCCACAGGGTTCCGTTTTAGCGCTGACGCTTTTTGCATATAAATAACCTTCTCTTAACGATCAGCAATCAAACCAATAGCTTTGCTGATAGCACTATTAATAGTACCATCGTGTCGACTCTGTTCATTATCCGCTTCTTGTCAATGTGATTCAGAATAACCAACTCCGCAAATTATGTCCTGTATAATATTCTTAGCTGACGCTCTACGAAAGTGATTACGTTTGATGTCTCAAAACACAGAATTGCATCTTATTTATTAAAAAACTGTTTTTTAGTGAATTTTCTTAAAAAAATTCACTAATGAGGAGATTCCGACTTTTGAATTTTGAAAAAAATTTCTTCAAATGAGCGCTAATTAGGCCCCCCAGAACACATATCCGGGGTCAGTTTCAATTTTTATATGTTTATATATATATATATATATATATATATATATATATATATATATATATATATATATATATATATATATATATATATATATATGTGTGTGTGTGTGTGTGTATCACAGCGATAACTCAAAAAATAAGGGTCCGATTTTGATTAAATTTGGTGAATAAATTCCTTTTGCAAATGGCTTGGATAAGTTCGTTAGCCAGGAAAATCTGCCCAGGTTTTCCCGGAAAATTTTGTGTTTTCTTTGGAAAAAAATTTATATCTCCGAAATTAACAAAGTAAGGGCAACCAAATTTGGTACGCGGGTTTACATCCTTATAGGTAAGTAACATACCAAAATTTAGCTATGTAGGTCAAAAGACAAAAAAGTTATAGGCATTTAAAGAAAAATAAATTGGGGTTTTCTTCAAAACGTCAAAGTTGCGATATAAAACGTCAAAATCGGCAACATTTAGGCAAATAACGTGAATCTAATACGGGCTATGGGAATCAAATGTCTCAAGAAGGATGTTTTACAAACACTGAAGTCTTAGTTTCAACCGTCATTGTTGTTCAATTTACTAAAATGTTTCCAGAAAATTCATTTCAAATAGACCCTTTCTCTGATGCTGGGCAGTAGTTTTAGCTATAGAGTTTATCACACTAAGTGAGTGGTGAACGTGTCGCCACCTAGTTCGGAACCAAGCACTATGTTGTCACGCCCGCTCCAAATAACACAGAGTGTTAAAAATAGAGACAGTATACAACTAACTAACAATTTAAAAAATTGTTAGCCCTGGCCCATTTCTACCCCAATATAGGGACAAAGTATGTAAGACTAGATGCATTCTCGCAACAATTAGAACCGGTCTACGGTTCTAATTGTTGCGAGAATGCATCTAGTCTTATATAGAGTTTATCGTTTAATGGTATATAATTTTTGTCGAATTTTCGTAAAAAATCAATAAAGCTCAATATATCCGTTATTATACAAGATATGAAAAATATCTTTATACATTAATTGTAGGGTGTCTTGAGCTACATCTTCAAAAAATATTTCTACAATCACAGGGTGGCCCAAAAGTCGTCGGTGATACAAATTTTCTTTTTTTTTTAATCAAACACGCCTTATGTTATTGAATTTTTGCATTTTCCATCGAAATATAATGCATGTTTGTAAAAAAGAAATTCCGGATGCAGCAAGTGCGTTTTGGTAGCGAATTTTGATCAAATGCTTCATATTTGTATAGCCCAATTTGCTATTAACCTATAAGGTTGACCAAGAAACGAGTTTTTCCGGGAACACTTTAAGTTTACTTTAGGAAATATTTGTACATTTTCACACATTAAAGTTATTTTTATGAAACATGGCACATTGTTTTTACTATATAGGTTATACTGGTAACCGAAATTGATGCCTCTTTTCTTAAATTAAAAGAAAAACACATATTTGCAATAAAAACATTTTAATGAAAATTCACTACCATAACGCACTTGCTGCGTCCCGAGTTTTTCATTATTATTTTTTTCATCTTCAACACTTAGTATCTAGAAAACAAGGGAGTTTGGGACCTATTATTATATGAACTTTTCGGCTTCGAATTGAATGAGGAATCGCATGTGAGTTTCTCGACAAGCCAAGGAGGATGGCAATTTTCCATGCCCTTTCCTTGCCGGCGCCCATGCCTGCACTCTATTACAGCTTAGCAAATATCAACTGGTTTCGCTGTAGACGCATTGAATTAGCTCCTTGCCACGATTAACTCCTGACCCGTTAATGCAGTGCAAAATATGCTGACTGTCCACCAATTGATTTCTCTGCAGATTTTAAATTTTGGTATAGGCCAGACCGCCGAATTTTACCGCAGTGCCACAGTTTCCCGGCACCTAGATCAACTTTGCAAAGTTTCGGTCTGCCAGTGCTCTAAATTCTCCGCGACTTTCCGAAAGCTGAACTATGAACACCTTGTAGCTTGCGATTGTATGTTTAGTTTAAGTTTATGGCCAAATTATTTTTTATATCCTGTTTTCTCTCTCTCTCTTTCTCTCTCTTTCTCTCTCTCTATCTCTCTGAATTCAATTTTACAAGCTGTTACCTGCATAGCTAGTTATCTAACTACATACAATTAAAAACTGCTGTCTTAACTTACCTGATATCATATAGATACTGTTGTACAGAAGCTGGTGCTCTTAGCAACTGTGAGGTGCCACGGATTTTAAGATCTCCCACGGCTTTCAAGAAATCTGCTATGGTGATAGTGTGTCCCTCTGATACACCCATGTTTCTAGAATTAAGTTTCATTATATTAAACAAGGCGGGATCTTTATGTCCCGCCCCTTACCTATTTATACATGGTGTCCAGCCAAGGACTTATACGATACGTATTTCAGGAACCAAGAAATATTTTCCTTTTTATTTTCCATGGGTAGTAAACAGTTCAGTGGCTATATAAGGACAGTGTGGCTATGAGTTGGTAGCCATGTTTTATCATTTTTTGTACAGAGCCTTATGGGTGAAACAGGGAAATCGAAGCATTTCTCTGGTATTCGATGCATCAGTGAAAAAAAAATGAACAGGGGTCATAAGCAATAATGATGAAGAAATAACTCATGTGATATTTCATTTCCGGGGTGTCTTTTTCAATTAGAAGATGTAAACTAAAATCTCGTTCTCGATACCCGCAAAATTTCAAATGGACTGTAATGCCAATTGTCATATTAGTTTGAGAGTTGACATCACCTGAAAAGTAATCAGTAGTAAAAGGAATCCTGTCAGAATTCTTGCAAATTTCGTGGAGAAATCTATTCGATTGTGAATATTTCACAGAATGTTGATGTTCAGATAACAATAAAGGTTTGCAGAAGGGCCGTAATAGGCGTAGAAACATAATTGTTAAAAACACTAAAATGATAAGTGAAATTAGTTTAGGATAATTATCTACATTAAGTAATGTAAATATCGCATAAAATTGTAGGTCAAAACCGTATCGATAACATTGGCATTGAAACAATCACATTGTTAGGTAAATAATAAACAAGGTAAAGTTGCAACGTACAACGAACGCAGGACTGCTGAAGTCGGCAATTTAGGAAGGTTGTAAACTAATTAAAACTCTATAAGTAGTATTTGTTGGTAAACATGGACAGAGTCAATGTTAGAGAGTGAATTAAGTTCTTACGATGTAGACAGTTAATTTAGATTGCTTCAGATGTAAAGATGCGACACTTGTGATTTAATTATGTAAACATAATAACACTGTTCAATTAAGATTCACGATGTAAACAGTCAGAGTTAAAATTTATTTATTTTGATTAGTTCGTAGGCATTGTTAAGTTTGTGAATTATTAAAATTATAGTTACAAAGTTACTTATGTCTACATTCACCTAGTTCTACGAGTTTATTCCTTAACAATTATCCTCCGCTCGTTAAACATGGTCCTTCGACGAAAAAGTAACCAGTGCCAGTGAAAATACAGTGCTCACTAAAAATCAATTCTCCTTATCAAACATCCTTTAACTCAAGTCTCCAAATACCCTTTTATTTTAGTAAAAAAAATCTGGACAGAAGCGTCCAGGGCAGTACCAAAAGACGGTCAGTTCCAATAAAGCACATATACAGGACAGAAGCGTCCAGGGCAGTACCAAAAGAAATTCAGTTCCAATAAAGCACATATACAGGACAGAAGCGTCGAGGGCAGTACCAAAAGAAGGTCAGTTCCAATAAAGCACAAATAATCAAGACAGAAGCGTCCAGGGCAGTACCAAAAGAAGGTCAGTTCCAATAAAGCACAAATAATCAAGACAGAAGCATCCATAGCAGTACCAAAAAAAGGTCAGTTCCAATAAAGCACAAATAATCAAGACATAAGCATCCAGGGCAGTACCAAAAGAAGGTCAGTTACAATAAAGCAAATATACAGGACAGAAGCGTCGAGGGCAGTACCAAAAGAAGGTCAGTTCCAATAAAGCACAAATAATCAAGACAGAAGCGTCCAGGGCAGTACCAAAAGAAGGTCAGTTCCAATAAAGCACAAATAATCAAGACAGAAGCATCCATAGCAGTACCAAAAAAAGGTCAGTTCCAATAAAGCACAAATAATCAAGACAGAAGCATCCAGGGCAGTACCAAAAAAAGGTCAGTTACAATAAAGCAAATATACAGGACAGAAGCGTCCAGGGCAGTACCAAAATAAGGTCAGTTCCAATAAAGCAAATATACAGGACAGAAGCGTCCAGGGCAGTACCAAAAGACGGTCAGTTCCAATAAAGCACATATACAGGACAGAAGCGTCCAGGGCAGTACCAAAAGAAAGTCAGTTCCAATAAAGCACATATACAGGACAGAAGCGTCCAGGGCAGTACCAAACGAAGGTCAGTTCTAATATATAGCACCTAAATAGGGTCAAATTTAAAAGAATCAAGGACACAAGCGTCCACGAAAGGCAACAATACAGGGTTAAAGGCAAAATATAGGTCACAGACGACCAATAAACAAAATCAAAAGAATAACTAGGCATCAGAGAAGGTAACAAAACCACAAATATTTATTAAATCAATTAAAATTAAGAAAGCAATGGAGGAACTAAAAATAAAAATCACAAGGCGTTCTAGAGAACTAAAATTACGGGTAAACCAATTTATCCAAAAATTAGAAGCAGAAAAAATTGACGATGGC
The DNA here is from genome assembly GCA_964006375.1 of Tillus elongatus. Lineage (NCBI taxonomy): Eukaryota > Metazoa > Arthropoda > Insecta > Coleoptera > Cleridae > Tillus > Tillus elongatus. The sequence goes on from OZ023268.1 coordinate 90,720,947, forward strand.
GATATACTTATCAAGTATAAAATCATAATAGGAAACTTGGATAGGCAATGGGATAGAATTGATGATAACATAACAAATATAAAAATAATAACAGAATCAGAAAGTCTGGATGAAGCTCATTTGACGCTAGGTCAATGGTATAATAACGCCATGGTCAAGCTGAAAAGAGCAATTAATAAAGAAACAGACCGCTATTCACAGTTTCCAGCAGTCAAATTGCCAATCTTCACAGGCAAGTTCAAGGAACGGACAGCATTCCAAGAACGAGTCCAGAAGGCAATAGATTCAACAGTTGAGGAACTCGCAAAACAGCGATAAAAAATGAGCAAGAAATATTTAATTTAAATTTAAGTAAAGAAATACCAGAAGTAGAAGAAGCCAAAAACGTGCAAGAAATATTTAATTTAAACTCAAGTAAAGAGATACCAGAGGTAGAAGAAGCCACAGATAAGCAAGAAAGATTTAATTTAAATTTAACTAATGAGGTACCAGAGATAGAAGAAGCCAAAGACGAGCAGGAACGAGTTAATTTAAAAATTAAATTTATCCAGATAATCTCATATCTGGAGCCAAATCAGCGGCGAAGAAAACTAATGTAAGTAGAGAGAGCAATTTATTAAATTTTGAGGCATCAATGATAAAGGGGAAGAAAGAGATACAAGAAGTAAAACAAGCAGTAGTATAAATAGAAAAAATCCCAATAGAAACGAAGATAGGAAATAACAAATTTTATATGGAGAATGTTCAATCTGGAACGGAACCAAAGCAACACAGAAAGGTAGCACAAACAGAACTCAACAAAATGTTCAAATTGGGTGGGTTCAAGTTAAGAAAATGGTCCAGCAAGAAATCTCAGATTATTGCCAAGCTGAAAATTCCCAAATTTTGGATGAGTCAACCAAGGATGGAAGAAACTGCGACCACATCAAAGGTAAAAGTTAATGGTTTGACCAATGCTTCCAAGGAAGAAACCACGAAACAGTTGATGGGTAAAGGAAGAACAATAAGAAGTACAACCACCCAGGTATTTACACACACTGGGGTGGAGTATGGATGTCAGATGCAGGGACAAGCAAAAATGGGCAGAGGCCACAAAGTATACAAGGGCCATCCAGTAAAAATGGAAGGCTCACGAACAGAACAAAAGTATAAGGTATATGGATATAAGGTGCATGTTCGCCAATGGAAGCACAGGTTTAGATGGAAGTTTAAGAGGAAGAGAGTACACGCAGAGCACATGGTAACAACCAAACAATGGCCGCTGCGTAGTCAAATTAAGTCAAGGTTCACTGGTAAAACACTCCAAAACGACTCAGGGTCGGCGTGGCTGGATTTTGTAGAGTGGGAAGAGCTCTGCAAGCAAAGCAGAGACAATTCGTCAAACCATCGGCACAGTTACTTCACAATGACAGAGGTAACAGACAAGGAACTCACAGGCAGCCATGGTAAGAAGCAGGGGAAGCAACCACAAGACAAAATGGAGGAGATATACCATAAGGAAGACGAAATGATGTATCCAACCCATCACCAGAAAATGGGCATATGTTATTAGATCACGTAAATCATTTTTAATTATATTACCATCCTAGAGTGGTATACATAATTATATTATTTCAATTATTGTTAGATCGATTATCAAACGTAGGGTTGTATTCAAAAATATTATTTTAATTATTATTAGTCCGATTACCATCCTAGAGTGGTATACATAGTTATATTATTTTAATTATTGTTATGTCGATTATCGTACCTAGGGTTGTATCCAAAAATATTATTTTTATTATTATTAAGTCCAGTAGCATACCTAGGGTGGTCTACATTAATTCAAGTATTAGTATTTCAATTCTCATCCTAGGGTACTATACAAATTAACATTCTTTCGATTATTATAATTAGTGCCAAACTTAGTTCAAGGTAAATCAAACATTCAGGTCTGAGATATTCAGCGAGTCGTCATTTTTGTTGACTCGGCAGAATGTTCAGAGAACAATAAAGGTTTGCAGAAGGGCCGTAATAGGCATAGAAACATAATTGTTAAAAACACTAAAATAATAAGTGAAATTAGTTTAGGATAATTCTCTACATTAAGTAATGTAAATATTGTATAAAATTGTAGGCCAAAACCGTATCGATAACATTGGCATTGAAACAATCACATAATAAACAAGGTAAAGTTGCAACGTACAAAGAACGCAGGACTGCTGAAGTCGGCAATTTAGGAAGGTTGTAAACTAATTAAAACACTATAAGTAGTATTTGTTGGTAAACATGGAGAGAGTCAATGTTAGATAGTAAATTAAGTTCTTACGATGTAGACAGTTAATTTAGATTGCTTAAGATGTAAAGACGCGAGTTAATTGATTGATTTAGATCAATTGAATAAAAAAAAATATTTATTAATTATTATTACATGGAAATATAGAACTACTGTTACAAAATATTAAAAGTGAACTTAACAATAAGACGACTAAACTAATAATGTTTCTCTACTGTCTCACTACCATCACTCAGCTACGTGTTTCCACCTCCAGTCTTTAATTCCACGGAATGCAGAGCTCTGTCGTTCCCGTGTGAAATACCGATTCAGCAGTTTGTACACTTGTGCGGTGATGTGGACTGCAAGGTTCCAACCGTCGTTCCCACATGAAATGCGATATCAGCAGGCTGATGGTTTATGCATTTTTGCAAGATGGCAGTTCTCATGGCTGGCGGCTGTAACTCTATCCTATGTTGGTTGGTGTGGAATGTAACACGCGACACTTGTGATTTAATTATATAAACATAATAACACTGTTCAATTAAGATTCACGATGTAAACAGTCCAAGTTAAATTCATTCAGTTTGTTAATAGTAATATTGTTGAGTTTTTGTGAGTTTATTAAAAGTTATAATTAAACCTTTACCTATGTGTACATTCGCCTAGTTCGACGAGTTATTCCTCAAAATATCTTCCGCTCCTTAAACAGTTGACGAGAACATTGTTTGAAGTTTTGTTGTGATTGTTTTTGAGCGTAGAATCGTTTATTAGTTCTTCATGTTTATATCAGTTTATTTAATTGATTGCTTGCTCAAAATTGAAACCCTAATCAATTATATGAAATATCAATGACGCAAATTCATTCGCTCGGACAAGGAATACTGCAATAATTTGGGCGAGTTGTGTTTTGTCTCCTTGATTAACAGATCCACTAGGATTCAGCACCAGTCGCAATCTTCACTAAATCATATTTTTCTGAAGGGTGAAAGATGCTTATTTGCTGGATACATTATCAGAGCGACTGTTACAGAACACTTTCCAATGGTGGCTCACATAGAAGGAGATGGAAGTACACAGAGGTCACCAAATCTACCAACCTATAGAAGACACATTAATAAGAAATTGTTTGCTGAAAGACGAAGATTGCGGTGGTATGTACAATTCCGATGGTGTGGAAGCAAAGACAAATATCTTTGTTGCCAAGCTCAAAGGGGCGATAAGGAAATCAATTTCTCTCAGGAGGCTAAAACATGAGGAAAATAAGCGAACACCTTGGATCACACATGGATTGATAGAGTCCACTATCACAAAGGAAGACTTGTATGGAATGGTGCTTAAAAATCCCGATAATGATACGTACCTGACACAATATAAAGGATATAGAGATAAATTAAAACATCTTGTACAGATAACCAAGTAAACGAGTTTTACGAATTTATTGACAGATGGTAAAAAAAAACTAAAAATTTGTGAGACTGTTAGAAGATTGGTGGGCACTAGAGCATCTTCGGGAGATGTTGGAAAATTACAGGCATGTGAGGGTTATTGAAAATAAGGAGGAGATTGCAGACGAGTTAAATAAACATTTTATTAGGATAGGAAAAGTTCCACACAAGGCAACACAGGAAGGACACAGTTTTAACAAAAGGAGAAGTGTGTATAGATATACCATTTTCCTTACACCAACTGATAGTCCAGTGAGCACTTGTTTGGAGACATTTGGCTTGAGACAGATCATTGATGAGCCAACGAGAGTGTCGCGTACTTCAAGCGCGCTTCTTGATCCTATATTTATGACGGATTCTTTCAGCATTGTGTCGTGTGGTATCATTAATGCAGATCATATTTCTGACCATAAAATGGTTTTCTGTGATGTTGCGTCGCCCAGGGTCAGGGCTGAGCCAAGGGTTATAAAGTTTCGCAAGTTTGAAAATTTTCACTACGGGGACTTTATTGGGCAGCTGTCTGACACTGACTGGCACAAATTATTTGTGGAGTCGGACACAGATAAAAAGATTTATATGTTTAATTCTATTATACTCTCAATATTTGAGCAACACGCGCCGCTCGTAGAGCGCAGGGATACGAAACTAAAAGCTGAATGGTTAACCCTTGATTTAAAAAGGATGATGAAAAATAGTCAACACTAATTGTGATTCCAAAATTAATTTCTATAATAATAATGAATTTGATAATAACTGTGATAAGTTTTCTTTTAGAATGACGGATACTCGGGAAGTTAACGAAGTAGTTTATGATCTTAAAAAGGATACTTCGGGTGTGGATAACATTACACTGAAAATGCTGCAGTTGTCAATGACAGCCATAGATATTGTCATGGTGCACATCATAAATTGTTGTATAGAAAATAGCTACTTTCCAAAGTTATGGAAAAAGGCAGTGGGTGTACCGCTTGCTAAGTGCTCGAGCCCCGGGTCTTTTCTGATTTGCGCATTATCAGCATACTTCCAGTTCTTTGAAAAATTTTTGAAAAAATTCTATATAAACAAATTTATCAGTATGTTATGGATCGGCGGATAATTCCCAAGGTTCAATGCGGATTCCGACCGGGGTTTAGTACGGCTACGGCCCTGGCGGGCGTTACTGCGGATATTTTTGAGGCGCTTGATGCTGGCTTGGCCAGTATGCTTGTCTTGCTCGACTTCTCAAAGGCGTTTGACACTGTTAGTCATGAGTTACTCTGTGCCAAGCTGAAATATTGTGATTTGATACTCCTGCCTTGAGTCTGATGCGTTCCTATTTAACTGACAGGTATCAGTGTGTCTCTTATAATCATTTAACATCTGGTGAGCTGGAGATCCGTTCGGGTGTACCGCAGGGTTCTGTTCTGGGTCCACTGTTCTTTTTGATATATACTTCGGACATCTTGACCTCCTTGCAGCATTGCAGGATTCAGGCCTATGCCGATGACATTCAGATGCACCTGAGTTTCGACTGTAATGACTATAATAACGCCAATAATATATTGTTGCGTTTTCTCCGGGTTCTGGATAAGTGAGACTTTTAATTTTAACAAAACAACTTTATTTACACTCTAAATATGGATACAATAAAATTTCTAGAATGTCTCTCTCACAAAACACTTCATTTACTGGCCTTACAATTACTACTCTCAACAAAAGTCACTAATCTGGTACTACAGTCACTACTCTCTTAACACTTTACACTGCTTCTTCAAGTCACTACCACATTATCTTACTGAACTGAACTGTGCTAGCTTGCTTTCGCTTTTATATACTCGCCGTACCTTCCCCTCCTTTCTAGAGCATTCCATTCCAGAACGTTCCAGGACCTTCTTTCACTAGAAGGTTCTGTGAATACAGATCGGTCCCGTGTGTATACAGGGGGATGTATATACAGGATGATCCAAATGTGGTCACCACTCCTATGTTACACAAGAGGTGTTTCTCGAACTATAAGATCTCTCTGCGTATACAGGGTGTAAGGGTTCTCTGCGTATACAGGGTGTATATACAGGGTGTTCGGAATGTGCAGACCTCAGTTATCCGTTCCGACGGGGTACAAGTTGGTAACTTCGTTATTTCTGGTCCTAGAGGGTTGAGACTTCGCCTGAGGGGGGTCACCCCAGGCACCCCCAGGGGGGTGGGGAGGCGGCGTTGCCAGATTGTGCAAAAATTCCCAGATGTTGGGGAAATTCTGGAGATGTGGCAACACCGCACCTACGTCTATTGAAGTGCTTTGTAACACTGCCCCCCTCCTTAAGACTGTTCGTCCCGAACAGTATTTACCGGCCGCCAACTTGGGGGTTCGTTGCCCCGATAGGGACTCAACCTCTCTATGTGAACAACTTTGGGTTTAGTTCTTGGAGACAGCTGGATTCTGTAGACTAGGTCGTTAATTTTCTTAGTCACCAAGTATGGCCCTTCCCATGGTTTCTGAAGTTTGGGACTGAGGCCCTTTCTCCTTGTTGGTTGGTACAGCCACACTGCATCACCTTCCTTGAATGTATGGGGTGTTGCTCTGCGATCCAAGCGCATCTTCATCCGGTCACTGCTTAAGAGGAGCCTATCTCTGACACATCTGTGTATAGTGCGCAGTTTTCCTTCTAGGTCGGCGACATACTCAGGTAACGTAGCTAGGTCCGCTATGTCCTCGTTCGGTGGTGGTCTTGTCATGTCGATTGGTAACCGCATCTCTCTGCCGGTCAACATCATGGATGGAGTGTAGCCGGTAGATTCATGCTGAGAGCTTCTGTAAGCCAGGAGGAACAGAGGTATCAGCTTGTCCCAGGTTCTCTGATTCTCGTCGACAAACATAGCAAGATACTGATTGATGGTCCTGTTATGCCGTTCTACCATGCCGTCTGATTGAGGGTGGAGTGGCGTTGTTCTCGTTTTCTTTATGCCTAGCAAGTCCATTAGGCTCTTCCAGACCTCTGATTCGAAATTCCGGCCCTGGTCGGTGTGAATCTCCAAGGGTACGCCATGCCGTGATATGACATTTTCCATCAGGGCTTCTGCTACGGTCGTTGCCTCTTGGTTGGGGATCGGCGCAACTTCAGGCCATTTCGAGAAGTAGTCCATCGCCACCATTATGTATCTGTTCCCAGACTCTGTGATGGGAAAAGGTCCTGCGATGTCTACGGCAACTCTCTCCCACGGTGTACCTGAGATGTACTGCATCATTTTTCCTCTGGATCGGGTCTTTGGTCCTTTCTTTGAAGCACACTGGTCACACCGTTTGCACCATTCTTCCACGCTTCTTCGGCAATTTATCCAATAGAAGCGGTCCCTGACTCTGGCGAGAGTCCTGTTGACCCCAAAGTGGCCTCCACTTCTACTATTGTGTAACTCATGAAGAACACTGTCTATGCACTCACTTGGCACAACAGTCTGGTATATACAGTCTCTACCATCGACAGTTTCCCATTTTCGAGTGATCAAGTCATTCTTTAGGCACAAGGAGTCCCACTGTAGCCAGTAGCCTTTAACCTCTGCCCCAAGCCGGGACACATCGTGCCACTCAGGTCTTTTCCCCTTTTCGAGCCATTCTCTAATACTTTTCAAGTCTGGATCTGTCTTCTGTGCGTCTCTGATGTATTCAAGATTTACGTCTAGATCGGTGTTATTCTTCTGTCCTGCCACCAGTTGTTTGATCTGATGAGTTACTTTGTCGATCTCTTTGTTCTCTTGTCGCTCGCAAAATTTACATTCATGCACTGAACATGGTCTTCTTGACAGGCTGTCTGCATTAGCGTGACTTCTTCCTCTTCGATGTTCAATCCGGAAGTCGTAGCTCTGCAGTTTCTCTATCCATCGGGCTATCTGTCCTTCGGGATTTCTAAAGTTCAGAAGCCATTGCAGAGCAGAGTGATCCGACCTCACGCGGAATGTTCTTCCGTACAGGAAGCTGTGGAAATGTTCGATGGATCTTACAACTGCCAGCAGTTCTTTCCGGGTCACACAGTAATTCCTTTCTGCTTTTCCGAACGTTTTGCTGAAGTAGCCTATCACAACTTCTTCTCCGGCTTGGAGCTGCGAGAGTACTGCCCCAATGCCATACTGGGAAGCATCAGTGTCCAGTATGAACAGTCCTTCGTCCTGAGGATAAGCCAGTATAGGAGCAGTGAGAAGACGATGTTTGAGTTCTCTAAAAGACTCTTGGCAATCTGGTGACCAGATGAACTCAACCTTATTTTCAGTCAGGCTATGCAGAGGTTTCGCAATGCTGCTGAAGTACTTCACAAAGCGTCGGTAGTAGCTGCAAAGTCCCAGAAAACTTCTGACCTCATGTTTGTTCTTCGGCACAGGCCAGTCTCTTACTGCCTTTATTTTCTCTGGATCAGTTTCTATCCCTTTCTCAGAAACGACATGTCCGAGGAAATTCACTTTCTTCTGGAAGAGGACGCATTTCTTGGGATTGAGTTGCAGATTGGCACCTCTCAGCCTGGAGAAAACCTGCTTCAGATTCGACAGGTGTTCATCGAAAGTCCTTCCAATCACCATGACATCGTCGAGATACACCAGGCATGTTTCCCATGTAAGTCCTCTCAGCACTAACTCCATTAGTCGCTCGAAGGTGGCAGGAGCATTACATAAGCCGAATGGCATGACCTTGAATTGGTACAACCCATTCCCGGTTGAAAAAGCAGTCTTCTCCTTATCGTCTTTATGGAGTTCTACTTGCCAGTAGCCACTTTTCAGGTCTAATGTAGAGAACCACTTTGATCCGGCCAAAGTGTTCAAAGTGTCGTCGATCCGGGGCAGGGGATAACTGTCTTTCTTGGTGACATCATTCAGCTTCCTATAGTCCACGCAAAATCTCATAGTGCCGTCTTTCTTGGTGACCAAAACTACTGGGGACGACCAAGGGCTATTAGACTCCTCGATCACACCATCTTCCAGCATTTCGTTAACCATCGCCTTGATTTCTGATTGCTTGGCAAAAGGCAGTCTTCTCGGCGGCTGTCTAATTGGTCTTGCGTCGCCAGTATTAATTCTGTGTTGCACTAGACTCGTACGACCTGTGATTTTATCTTGAGCGAAAATATCGGCCTCCTCCAATATGAACTTCAGGGCCATTTCCATCTCCATGTTGTTCAATTGGCCCCATGAATTCTTGAACCGCTCTACTATTTCTACTGGCAGTCTTCTGTCTAATGCAGTGGGTGTCACGTTTCTTGACAACGTCACTCGGTCAATGGGCTCGCAAGTGGCGATAACCTCACCTTTCTTCAATGTGACTCTGTTACTTTGCACGTTAGCCACTCTTATGGGTATTGTCTTCTTCGGGTCTACTAAGCATCGTGCGACGAGGGCACCATCATGTCTATCTTTTAGGGGCTCCGCTATGAGAGCAGACATACCATCAAGTTTCTTCTCTAGCCTGGCTCTGACAATCTTCTCACTGTTACCAGGAATCCGTGTATCCTCGTCGACAATAAGTCTCACCCTGAGATTAGCTTCGCCTGCTGTTTGTTGGTCATGAGTGCTGACATGTTTGGCAACATGTCTGGACGTACAACGGATCTAGTGGCACCAGTATCGATGGTGAAACTGCATCGTCTTCCGCCTATGCTGCCAGATATAACGAGGCTCTCGCGGTAGCGTTGGATAGTGGAGACCTTGACTTTGGGGCCTTGGGACTCGCACGCCAGCTGTCGCCCCCTTACACTGGCGTCAGGTCGTTTCCCTGACGGTGCTCCCTGTTGGTGTACTCTTGTCTTCCGTGAGCCACCTGTTGGGTTTGTGAGCACTGTCTACTAATGTGTCCTTTCCTACCACACTTGTAGCATTTTATGTCTGACCAATCTGCTTTCGTTTTACGTGCTCCGACCGTTGCAGTGAGCTTGTTTATGGCTTCCTTTATAAACTTTATTTCCTGCCTTAGTTCCCCAGACGTGTCTGAAAGGTCCTCTTTCTCATTCACTTCGCGCAGCCTGTTGCGGCGAGGTTGAGATGCATTCTTCGCTGCTTCAAATTCCAAGCCGTAAATGACGCAGTCTGTAAGTGTTTTGGATCTTCCGAGCCTTAAAGCTTGTTGCATTTCATTGTCAAGTACCCCATCTATGAAGGTCTGGACGGTGATCTGGTTGACAAATTCTTCTGGGGCTTGGGGATATGCCAGTCGCACAAGTTTCTCCACTTCGGCACTGAATTCTTGCAGAGTCTCATTTGGCTTCTGGACCCTTGTCTTTAGTTGTGTCTGGTAGACTTGGCTCATGTACTTGTTACCATATCTCAAATCTAGGGCCTGTATCACTGTTAAGTAGTTTTGCTGTTTCGACTCCGGGATGTTCTGGAGGATTTCTAGGGCTTTACCTCGAAGCGATAGAATTAGAGCAGTTGCTGCCTGTTGTTCGCTCCACCCATTGCTGAGAGCTGCCGCCTCAAACTGCCTCCTGTACATGGGCCACGATGTTTCTCCGTCAAAAGTCGGCGGCTTCAAGGTTCCATGAGGCTGCTGCGCGGCTGGTACATCCGCTTCCGGCCGATTTTGAACTGGGGCCATTCCAGTAACTCCTCTTGGTTCAGTTCTATCAGTCTGGACAATCAACTGTTCGGTCAGTTCTTTATGTGTGCATTCTGTTCCTTTCATGATCATCTTCATTTGTTCTTTCAACCCTTCCACTTCTTTCCATCGTTTATTCAAATCCTCTGTTACATTTTCTACTTTCTTGTGCACATTTTCTACTTTCTTGTCCACATTTTCTATTTGTTCGTTGATCTGTTCAATTTCTTCTTTTACATCGACTCTTATATTGTGGAACATACTTCGGAGCTCTTCTTTATCTTCTTGTCGCCTCTGTTCCTCATCTTGCCGTCTTCTCTCGTCTTCTTCGCGCCGTCTTCTTTCTTCTTCTTGTCGTCGTTGTTCTTCCTCTTGTCGTCTTCTCTCGTCTTCTTCGCGTTGTCTTTTCAGTAAGTCCATCAACTCTTTGATTTCAGCCATCTCGTCGTAGTCAGTCGATCTGGTGTTTACCATTTACAGCTAGCTTAATTGTTCACTTCTTCACTCACTTATCCCACTTCTGACACCAAATTGTTGCGTTTTCTCCGGGTTCTGGATAAGTGAGACTTTTAATTTTAACAAAACAACTTTATTTACACTCTAAATATGGATACAATAAAATTTCTAGAATGTCTCTCTCACAAAACACTTCATTTACTGGCCTTACAATTACTACTCTCAACAAAAGTCACTAATCTGGTACTACAGTCACTACTCTCTTAACACTTTACACTGCTTCTTCAAGTCACTACCACATTATCTTACTGAACTGAACTGTGCTGGCTTGCTTTCGCTTTTATATACTCGCCGTACCTTCCCCTCCTTTCTAGAGCATTCCATTCCAGAACGTTCCAGGACCTTCTTTCACTAGAAGGTTCTGTGAATACAGATCGGTCCCGTGTGTATACAGGGGGATGTATATACAGGATGATCCAAATGTGGTCACCACTCCTATGTTACACAAGAGGTGTTTCTCGAACTATAAGATCTCTCTGCGTATACAGGGTGTAAGGGTTCTCTGCGTATACAGGGTGTATATACAGGGTGTTCGGAATGTGCAGACCTCAGTTATCCGTTCCGACGGGGTACAAGTTGGTAACTTCGTTATTTCTGGTCCTAGAGGGTTGAGACTTCGCCTGAGGGGGGTCACCCCAGGCACCCCCAGGGGGGTGGGGAGGCGGCGTTGCCAGATTGTGCAAAAATTCCCAGATGTTGGGGAAATTCTGGAGATGTGGCAACACCGCACCTACGTCTATTGAAGTGCTTTGTAACAATATTATGCAGTGAGTTACAAAAAATTTGCGATTTGTCTCTTGAACATAATCTGAAACGCAACTGTAGTAAGTCACAGGTTATGCTTTTCTGTAGCAGGTCTAGAGAACATTTTTTAAGGTCTGTTCTTAATATTTGGGTAAATAATAAAAGGTTAAACTTTGTGGAATCGGCTAGGAACCTTGGTATGGTTATTGACACTAGGCTCAGGTTCAGGGAACATGTGAGTAATTTGAGAAAAAAGGCGTTTCTTAATCTTAAATTGCTCTATTCAAATAGGCATGCTTTGAGTATGAAGCTGAGGGTTCAGTTGTCGCAGACCCTTGTGCTCTCTCACTTCAACTATTGCAACTTTGTTTACATGCCCTGTTTGGATTTATTGGATATGTGTGCAGTTCAGAGGGTTCAGAACTGGTGTTGTCGTTTTGTCTTTGGTCTGAGTGGACGAGAGCATGTATCTGGGAGGATTCGTGATTTGTGCTGGCTTTCTATGGAGAACAGATTCAAGTTTCATTTGCTTACTTACGTCTATAAAATATTGATTTGTCAAGACGTTCCGACTTATTTAAGTTGCCACTTTTCATTGCGCTCTGAGGCTCACAACGTAAATATAAGAAATACAAATGAGTTATGTCTGTCTACCACGATTTGATACTGCGATGTTTAAGAGATCATTTGTTTATAGTGCCATCAAACTACTTAACTGTCTTCCAGATGATTTTAAGCGGTATAATATGAATAAGTTCAAATACAAGGTGAGAGAGTTTTTGTTTTATAGTCAGTAATGCGAGATTCTGTGGGGAATTAGTTGTTCTGTGCGCATGCAAGTGTGCGCGTGGGTCTGTGTGTGGTTTTTTGCGTGTGCGTGCTTGTCTCTGTGTGTGCGTGCTTGTCTCTGTGTGTGTGGGTAGGTGTATGGGTGTGTGTGTATGCGGTGTATGTGTTCGGTGAGTTCTTGAGATGTTGATGCGAGGGTGGAGATGCGGTCTGAGGAGAATGGTTTATGAATAGTTTGGGTTTGCTTTTTGGTGAATTTTCTTAAAAAAAATTCACTAATGAAGAGATCCCGACTTTTGAATTTTGAAAAAATTTCTTCAAGTGAGCGCTAATTAGGCCCCCCAGAAAACATATCCGGGGTCAGTTTCAATTTTTATATGTTTATATATATATATATATATATATATATATATATATATATATATATATATATATATATATATATATATATATATATATATATATATATATATATATATATATATATATATATATATATATATATATAAATTTGGTACGCAAGTTTATATCCTTATAAGTAAGTTACTTACCAAAATTTAGCTATGTAGGTCAAAAGACAAAAAAAAGTTATAGGCATTTAAAGAAAATTAAATTGGGGTTTTCCTCAAAACGTCAAAGTGGCGATTTAAAATGTCAAAATTGGCAACATGTAGGCAAATAACTTGATACTAATACGGGCTATAGAAATAAAATATCTCAAGAAGAATGTTTTACAAACCCTAAGTCTTAGTTTCAACCGTCATTGTCCTTCATTTTACTAAAATATTTGCAGAAAATTCATTTAAAATAGACCCTTTCTCTGATGCTTGGCAGTAGCCTTAGCTATAGAGTTTATCGTTTAATGGTATATAATTTTTGTCGAATTTTCGTAAAAAATCAATAAAGCTCAATATATCCGTTATTATATAAGATATGTAAAAATATTGTATATATTTATTATAGGGTGTCTCGAGCTACATCTTAAAATAATATTTCTACAATCACAGGATGGCCCATAAGTCGTTGGTGATACAAATTTCCTTTTTTTTTATCAAACACGCCCTATGCTATTGCATTTTTGTATTTTCCATCGAAATATAATGCATGTTTGTAAGAAAAGAAATTCTGGACGCAGCAAGTGCGTTATGGTAGCGAATTTTGTTCAAATGTTTCATATTTGAACAGCTCAATTTGCTATTAATCTATAAGGTTGACCAAGAAACGTGTTTTTTCGGGAACACTTTAAGTTTACTTTTGGAAATTTTTGTACATTTTCACACAATAAAGTTATTTTGATGAAACATGGCACATTGTTTTTACTATATAGGTTATACTGGTAACCAAATTTGATGCCTGCTTTCTTAAAAAAACACACATACCTATTTGTTATTAAAAACATTTTTATGAAAATTCACTACCATAACGCACTTGCTGCGTCCAGAATTTTTGCATTTGAAGCGTTTGTTCGCCATGCATTTGTGTTTTTATGTAAACAATCTGTGCGGTGGTTAAGTGGAATAGCAGAGTTTGCTAGACTTCGCCATCGTGCGTGTTGGTATGTATCATTTTTGATTGTAATGTTTCTTTTTATTACTTTTCTTTTTCAATAAAGGCCTGTTATTATTATTATTTTTATTATTATAGATATGAAGTCGAGAAATATCTAAACGCATTAAAGGTTGGGAAAGCGGTGGGACATGATGATGTAAACTCTGATCTGCTTAAAACCATAGCGATGTATATTTCAGAGCCACTAGCCTATCTGGTCAACGAAATTTTGATGACGGGAATATTTCCGTCACATTTCAAATTCACAATTGTTAGAGCAATTCATAAATCAGGCTCTTCTTTGGACCAAAATAACTATTGACCGATTTCTCTGCTTTCGAATCCGGCAAAAATTGCCGAAAAGATAATAAAGAATAGAGTGTCACAATATCTGCAGAAACATCGACTACTTTCAGAAAAGCAATATGGTTTCACAAGAGGGAACTTCGGCGGAGGGTGCAATATATCGTGTTACGGATCAAATATATAGAGCGCTTGATAAGGGTGAATGTGTGATAGGAGTCTTTTTAGATGCGGCTAAAGCATTTGATAGCATCAACCACTGCTGACCGTTCTAGAGGACATGGGTTTTAGAGGTGTTGCATTCTCTCTGATGAGGAGCTACTTGACGGATAGGGTACAGATAACTAAGTTAGGGGATAAATACAGTGTACCAGAAATTATTAGCTGTGGTGCACCCAACGGTACCGTACTTGGCCCAATAGTTTTCACTATTTACTTAAATAGCTTACTTCTGCTGCCGTCGGTAGATGTAGTGGCCTTCGCAGATGATACTGCCATAATTTATAAATCGGACACGTGGGATACTCTACGGCAGGGGATCGAAAATGACTTGTTGCTGGTTACAGGCTGGTTTAATGAAAATCTTCTCAACATAGATTTTAAGAAAACAAAGTTTGTTCTGTTCTCCTGTGATGCATCCACGTTGCCGGCATTCGATAAATTGATCATGGGAAGACCAGAATTAGATATTGAAATTGAATCGGCCGGTAGTATAAATTATTGGGGAATAAAGATAGACTCACATTTAAGATGGGATAGTCAAATAAAGGAATTGGTCTCGAAGCTTCGCCGTCTATTGCTTATGTTTAGATAATTAAAGGGAATTTTTGACTCGGGTGTCATGAGAAATCTGCACTATGCGCTGATCGAATCCCTTATACAGTATGGAATTGTAGGGTGGGGTGGAGCTCTGGATTCACAGATGAAGAGCCTAGAAGTTACACAATAGAGATTTCTTAAGATAATATATAGTAAACCAATAAATTATTCAACTGATCTGTTGTACAGAGAAAGTAAAATAATGTATTTACGTCAACTCTACGCAAAAAACATCTTGTTATGGATACATAGGAATTCACAAATTATGACAGATATTGAGCATAAGCACTGCACGAGATATAAAGAAAGGCTAACATTTAAAGTCGCAATGTGCTAGCTTTATAGCTCCTAGGTTATATAGTAATTTGTCTCATGATATCAGGTCATTGATTTTTAGCAGATTTAAGATCAAGTTGAAAAGATGGCTAGTTGGATATCCAAGGCTGAAATTGCATAAGTTAATTAGTCTGAAGGTGTAGTGGCGAAGAAGAGTGGGATAAGAGAGAAGGAAAGTATAGAAATGAAGATATGATCATTTTCGTGCGACTTTTATTGTTTTCCTACGATCCTGTGAATATATATTGTGAACTTGGTGGATATGTATGTGCGAAGGGTGAACAGAAAGAGATAGAGAGAAGGATGAGGGGAGAACAAAAATGGAAATGAGCGAGGGAAATGGAGAAGAGAGGGAGAAAGGTTTGACGAGTAGATTGAAAGAGAGTTTATTTTGGTGTGCATGTGTGGTTTGTGGAAATGAAGTTTTCGGTTTAAGTGTCATGTACTAAATTTTTTTGCGACTTTTATTCGCGTCTTAATTGGACTGTAAAGATGTTGGTGGAAAATGTGTTGAGATCCCACGTACATGTGATGGTACCTCGTGGGAGTGATTTTTTATTTATAATGAGTTATATTGTTTGATTAAGTCATAATATTGTACTTTGTAAAATGATTGCTTAGTAAATAAATGTATGTATGTATGTATGTATCCTATTGACAACTCAAAAAATAATGGGCTGATTTTGATCAAATTTGGTAAGCACCTTCCTTTTGTAAGTGACTTGGATAAGTTCGTTAGCCAGGAAATTCGGTTTTTTCAGAAGAATTTTATGCTTTCCTTCGAAAAATGTTTAAATCTCCATAAATAACAATATAAGGACAATCAAAGTTGGTTCGCAGGTTTATATCATTAAAAGTAAATCACGTGCCAAAATTTAGCTCTGTAGGTTAATTTGGCTTCAAGATGTGAAAAAGACAGCTTTCAAGCCCGTTTTATTCGAGTTTTCTGCAAATATTTGGTTTTTAATACCTACCCCGCCCAGCACACCTACTCACTTCTGGTCCGTAACTTCCTTGCGGGGTGTGAACATGACATTTTTCTTGGGGTTTGTGTTCTCAGGGAGGGGGGGCTAGGCAGGTTTCTGAAAACGGTTTTTTGAAAAGCGTTCGGGAGCTAAACTGCAAATTTACCGAAAATTCGCTACCAACACGCACTTACTGCGTCCAGATTTTTTTCTTACAAACGCATCATATTTCGATAAAAAAATGCAAAAATGCATTAACGAATTTTTTTTACGAAAATTAGCTTAAAAAATTATAGACCGTTAAACCATCAACTTCACTAAACCTACAGCGAAAGCATCAACTTAACTAAACCGACAGCCAAAACATCAGCGAAAGGGTCTATTTGAAATGAATTTTCTGTAAATATTTTAGTAAAATGAAGGGCAATGACGGTTGAATCTAAAACTTAAGGGTGTGGCTTTAAAATCCGTATTTGTTTCACGTTCTTTGCCTAAACATTGCCAATTTTGACGTTTAAAATTGCGAGTTTTACGTTTTGAGGAAAACTCCAAAATTTGTTTTTTTAAGTGCCCATAACTTCTCTGTCTTTAAAGCTAGAGACCTAAATTTTGGTACATGGTTCACTCTTTATAATACAAATACGCGTACCAAATTTGATTGTCCTCACTTTGTAATTTTTGGAGATATAAATTTTTTTAGAAAGAAAACAAAATTTTCTGGGAAAACCTGGTCCGATTTTCCTGGCTAACGAAGTTGTTCAAGCCACTTGCAAAAAGAAGGTACTTACCAAATTTGATCAAAAGTGGTCCATTATTTTTTGAGTTATCGGTCGGATATATATATATATATATATATATATATATATATATATATATATATATATATATATATATATATATATATATATATATATATATATATATCTTTAGGAATATTGCACTACACTGTAATCACTTTTAAATATACACTTTATTTGTTTGCTGTACGTTTGTGATTTCTTATTGGTTTGCGTGGACTGCAGTTTCGAACCGTCCCGGTTCATCATCAGCACGCTACTGGCTGCTATCGCTCCTGTCTGGTCTACGTCAGAGATTGTAGGTGGCGCATGCGCCGTGAGCTTCTAGTGGTCGGTTTCCTGTTCTCTGATTGGTTGTGCTTTCGGACTGTGTCGTGTGTATCGGTCTCCTGTCTTGATCACTGTGGTTTAATAATTTGTCTATTTGTATGGCCTTTATTAAGTTTTGTTTAAATGTTTGTACTTGGATTTGTTCTGGCATTAATTGTTTTCTATTGTTTGTTTGTTGAATGTAGTATTGTTCCCAGATTTCCATTTTTTTGTGGTCTTTAACATGTTTTATTAGTTTTAATTGGGTGATGTCTGGTTTTTGGTGTTTTGTGTCGTGAATGTGTGTAGCTACGTTTGATTTGTAGCTAGGTATGTGGATTTTATCCAATGCTGTTATATGTTCTTTGAATCTTGTTTCTATTGATTTCTTTGTCATTCCTATATATTTTTTATTGCATGTGTTACATTCTATTTGATATATTCCGTTTAATTCATGTGGGTTGTGTTCTTGTTTTTTATTTATTTTGTTTATTATTTTGTTATTGGTTTTGTAGCTCATTTTTAAGTCATATTGTTTGAGTGTTTGTGTTATTTTTTTGATGTGGTGGTTATAAGTGAATGTTGTGTATTTTGTGTTTGTTTCCGGTGTTTTGTTTTCGGTTTTGTTGATTTGTTTGTTTTTGATTTGTTTTACAAGCTTTTCTATTGTTTTTTTGTTGTATCCATTTCTTTCTGCTATTTGTATTATGATGTTGTACTCCTTTTCTCGTTCGTCTTTATGAAGTGGTATATTTAGCATTCTGTTTATTAAGTATCTGTATGCGGCCATTTTGTGTGTATGTGGGTGTAGTGAGTGTTTAGGTATAGTGACTGTATATTTTGTATTCAATCTGGTTTTCTTTTCTGATTAGTGTTAAGTCTAGGAAGTTTATGGTGTTGTTTGATTCTTTTTCTATTGTAAATTTTATGTTTATGTTAATTTGGTTTATTTTTTCGAGGATATTGTCTATGTTGGTTTTTTGATTGTCGTATATTATTAATATATAATAATATATATATATATATATATATATATATATATATATATATATATATATATATATATATATATATATATATATATAAACAAGGATCCCCTCATTAGCCAATCTTTTTTTTTAATTCGCTAAAAGACACTCCAGCAACGAAATATCACGAGTTCATTTTTTCGTCATTATTACTTGTGACCTATGGCCAGTTTTTTTCACAGATTCATCGATTAACACAGAAATGCTTCAATTTCCTTGTTTATCCTATAAGCCTCTGTAGTAACATGGCGTTGCTGATCGCACGTGACCGTTGACCAATCAAAACTCTGACTAAGGTATGACCATACTGTCTTTATAGAGTGACTGTAGTAAACAGTTTTTGGCTTATTTAAACAAAATATGTTGACAGTTGTGTCAAGTGGTGCACTTTATATCAAGTTTTTAAAGCGTTTTAGTTCTGCATTATAATTAAATTTTGTCAAATCGTTGAGAGGCGATTCTGGACATGCTTTTGAAAGGGAAAGAAATATTGAATTTTGCCAAATTAAAAACGTAATATTGTGCAATAACACTTTTGACAGATAAGTATATTTTGGTCAATCCTTTGCTAATCTAAATTTTGTTATATTCAAGCGCAAGCTCAGCTTTTTGTATTACACATTGTACAGTGAATGTAAACTGATGAAACAAATCAATAAATAAAAACACTTCCGGTTAAACCGGATGTTAAAGACATCATTGTTATGTTACATGGAATATACATTATTTTGTTCAATGCAATCGATAGCATATGATAATATATGATTCCTACCATTCTTATACTAAACAATGCTCCGTGAATTATATATAAATAAATTTTTAAAATTGAAGAAGAACGACTCCATTTGGCTGAGCATAGAATGCTGTTTGCCCACGATAACGGATGAGCACATTATTCCGAAATTGTCGAGGTCAAATGGCATGAACTGACTTACGAATTACTCCCGCACCCACCGTATTCTCCTGACCTGGCTACCTACGCCTTCTTTCCGTTCCCAATATGAAAATATGGCTCGGTAGAAAAAAATGCAGCTCAAACGAAGAGGTTATCGACGTTATGGAGGGGTTGAAGAAATGGCAGAAACGTTGGGAAAAGTATCGACCTAAAAAATATAACCTTGAAAAATTCAAAAAAAAATACGAAAGACGTGCCTCTTAATTCCTAGTTTATTCATTGACCCTCGTAGATTACGTATAATAGGATATGCGCCTTACTCGGCAATTTCAGAGCTAGTTATTTCTAAAAGTATTGGTCGTGCATACATTTCGTATAGGATCTGTCTCTATGTAGAGTGAATATTTTTTTGCGTACATGATGTTGCAGTGGACTTTCGACATAATATTTATTTTAGTCTTTTTTTATGCGAAATCCTATAAATTACTGGACTACGAAGCATAGAAATCTCCCCTCGTATAACCTGTATAACAGATAACCTACAACTATTTTAGATAACTTGTGGTCTCTATAAAATTTTGGCTGGCAACCAGAATCACTAAAACAAGTTGGAATACTCACCTGTAATATTCTTGAGCCTCTTTATTAACACTAATAGCATCTAGCGGAAGTTTTTTCAATTGCCTTCCTGAAATTACCATATTTTTGAATTCTTCGTGGTTCAATAAATTATCTCGGTCTCTATCGTAGTACCTAAAGAAACAGTTTCTTATTGTTGTTTTTAATGAGATAACGAGAATTTAAAAACAAATGTACGAGGCGGATTCAAATTAACACTTTGAAAGCATTTAGCAAGATCTACTGAGCAATGTCAGAAACAAATATGCCATTTTTCAATATAATCACCATTATCAAGTATACTTTGAGAACCCAAATCACCACAACACATTTTAAAAAAGACCGGACGATCGTTTCACTAACCAAGTTAGCGTCATCAGAGGATGAAAAATAATAACTATTTTAAAAAACTAACATCGCCTTATATACCGGATCTTAGGTAAAGGGACCGAACTGAGATGGGAAAATAAACGCAGGCAAATTCTGCAGTGTATTGTATTTTTATCGCGGGACGAGGTCTGCACTGTCCCTACTAACTTATCTAAAATGTGCCCATCTTTAGTAAATTTGGAAACGTTCAACGACACCTAAATTAACATAGTTTGCTTTGTCGGAACTATCTGTATTATGTTATCTCTAGGACGTGTTAAAAACGTGGGAATTTTTATTTAGCAAAGCAATCGATCAGGTGGCTCGTAATCGGCGCTGGTGCCACGTTCATACAATTTTTGTTGTAACTATATTTCGCAATATATATATATATATATATATATATATATATATATATATATATATATATATATATATATATATATATATATATATATATATATATATATATATATATATATATATATATACTTTCGAAGGAATTTAGCTGACCTGGTTGTCTAACATTTTTTATTAATTTCAGATTATTTCCATTAACGTGATGATTATTATCCCAAATATGCCGGGCGACAGTAGATCTATCTATAGTACCGTAACGTAATTGGGCTAAGTGTTCTTTGAATCTAACTCCAATCGATCTTTTTGTTTGCCCGACGTACTTAAGATTACAATCTTTACAACTTATTTCATAAGTTCCCGACATTTTGTCCGTGCTGTCCTTGTCTTTTGGGCTACCTAGCAAGTTTTTTAATGTATTTTTTTCTAAAATGTTAGCTGCAGGTTGACTTTTTTTAATTGCTATCTAGACCCCTCGTAATTTGAGGTTCAAATGGTAAGCAAGCAAAGTTTATTTAGGATTTCTCTTTTTTAAACGTTTTTGATTTCGTCAACATTTTCTTTGTTTTCTATTTGTTGATTAATTTTTCCACCTGGCAAGCAGTGTATACGTTATATTCAGCCACGTTCTTGATATAATTTAATTCTTTGGTATATCTACTTTTGTTTAAAGGAAAATTAATTAACCGATTTACTAAAAAATTCAGACTGGCCATTTTTTGTGCGTACGTCTGATGTGAGTCGTTCGGAATGTAGCTTATAGTGTTGGTTTCCTTTCTATAGACATCGAATTCTAAAGTGTCTTTATTCTTGATAACTAATACATCTAGAAAGGGTAATTTATTATTACTTTCTAATTCGTGAGAAAATTTTATAGAATCAAATTTATTGTTTAATCTGGCAATAAAATATTCTATTCTGCAAATGTTTGTGTTAAACACTGCGAAAATATCATCCACAAAACGAGAAGCGTATAAAAGTAAAATTTAAAAAAACCTGAGGGAAAATACATCAACAAAAAAATAAATTGTAATCAAATGAAAATAGTTAAACGATTGCGCGAGAAAGAGTGTTTCTATGTTAAAGCAGATAAAGGCAATAAGGTAGTGATTTTGGATAAAAACGAGTATAAGGATAGAGTTTATAACGCCATAGCGACAAGACCGTATAAAAAACTAAATAAAAACCCGCTACCAAAAATGATTTCGGACGTTAAAAATAGTCTCAAAAGTTGTCACAACCTCATATCAAAAGATTTAGGAAGACAGTTACAAGTTTCTAATCCGAAAGTCCCCAAGAAGTACGGTCTCCCAAAAATTCATAAACCGGGAAAATCAATTAGAGCCATTGTTTCGGCTATAGATTCCCCGACATATAATTTAGCAAAGTGGCTGACAAATGGGTTTAAAGGCTTGCCCGTCAAACAGAAATGTTTTTCAGTAACAAGTTCACTTGAAGATTAAAGTAGTTAAGTTGACTGAAGGCGAGGTTTTAATTTCATTTGATGTAACCTCATTGTTTCCTAGCGTTCCCACGGAGCAAAATTTAAAGTACTTAGAGCAGTTGTTAAAAATGAATAACATAACTGAAAATGCCTGCAAAGAATATTTAACTTTAACAAGCCTTTGTATCAAACAAAATATTTTTCAGTTCAACAATGAATTTTTTGAACAAACCCAAGGTACGGTAATGGGCAATCCCCTATCGCCATTTATTGCAGACCTTTTCATGAGCAGATTTGAAACATATGTTGAAAGTGAAAATAGTTATTTTCCTAGAGTGTGGTTTCGTTACGTTGATGATATTTTCGGAGTGTTTAACACAAACATATTTGGGATGATAATCATCACGTTAATGAAAATGATCTGAAATTAATTTTTAGAGAACCACGTCAGCTAAATTCCTTCGAATATATATATATATATATATATATATATATATATATATATATATATATATATATATATATATATATATATATATATATATATATATATATATTGCGAAATATAGTTACAACAAAAATTGTATGAACGTGGCACCACCGCCGATTACGAGCCACCTGATCGATTGCTTTGCTAAATAAAAATTCCCACGTTTTTAACACGTCCTAGAGATAACATAATACAGATAGTTCCCACAAAGCAAACTATGTTAATTTTGTTGTCGTTGAACCTTTCCAAAATTACTAAAGATGGACACATTTTAAATAAGTTAGTAGGGACAGTGCAGACCTCGTCCCGCGATAAAAATACAATACACTGCAGAATTTGCCTGCGTTTATTTTCCCATCTCAGTTCGGTCCCTTTACCTAAGATCCGGTATATAAGGCAATGCTAGTTTTTTAAAATAGTTAGAATTTTTCATCCTCCGCTGACGCTAACTTGGTTAGTCAAACGATCGTCAGGTCTTTTTTTTTTAATCTGTTGTGGTGATTTGGGTTCTCCAAGTGTACTTGTCAGTGCTCATCACAGGTTTCAATCGTTTTAAAAGTGGTTGAATACAGGGAACACTTCATCATTTCTCTGAAGTTTCTTTCTACGTAATGCATCGGTAAATGGACCACCGATGTGCTAATCACTTTCGACAAGATTAGAGGAATAAGGCGGAAGTGATAGACACTTAAATTATGGGTTGTTGCCGCCACAGCCCACAGTGTGCCGTATTTGAAAAGAACACCATCGCTCAGAAATCCTTGCATTTTGGTTCTGATGGCAGGCTTAAGACGCTCCTTCAGGAGTTATATGTATGTATCGCTAATAAGAGTAAGCCCATTACACAAGTGGTCTTCCAAAATAGTCATCTTAAACGTTTCTGCTGTGCGAAATTTTTCGGGTTTTGGCAAAGAAATTTGAAGCTTTTCCATGCTTGCTCTCTTGATTTCAAACTGACGATAATACACCTAGGATGCATCTTAAGACATAATCCCTAAAAGAAGAACAACTCCTACTTTATATCGACGCACAATCCTTCATAGGCATCATCACGTCGTTGTTTCAATTATGTGGTCAATTGCTTTGACACCCACCTTGATAAAAATTTACTGAACTGGAGGATGTCGTGCATAATTGATGTACAAGACTATGTCACATATACAAAACTTTAGCGATTCCATCAGGGATAACTCGACAATTTTCTTTCACTAAGGTTTCAACTGTAGAAATTGTCTTGAGTGTCACAACACTATTTCATCGACCAGGTCGACGAAGATCAGCTGCCGAAGCCACCCCGTTTTCCTTTATTTTACACTCCATTCATACACTTGATGTAGCATAAATTTCCATATTGTTATTTCTACTATCAATATCAATGGGTTTCACTTCTTTACCTCACAGCAAACGAATAAGAGAACACTGTACCCTTCTAGTGCAGTGCATTGATGGAGGTAGAATTTTTAAGCTACTGCTGTCACAACGCTTTGAATGGTTGCTACAATACGTCATTACCAAGGCCCTTTATATCCAACAAATAATGTTTATACCAACTTCTAGCGCAAGGCTCCGTTCGGTGCATTTTTAAGGCATTTTAAGGTTTATATTTGACTCTGGAGCGAGAGAATCCCGACAGTAAATCCTGGCACCACCAGTCAGTAGGTTGAGTCGACGTCCGAGCAACTCTTCATTCTTAAAAATAACATAAAACGCTAAAAATTTTGATAAATCTCCTCGGAATAAGGATCTAACGATAACGACATATGCCACGAAAAAGAACCATAACATTGGCAACATGGAATGTACAAGGTTTAAGAACGAAACAAGCAGAGCACTTCCAAGAATTAAAAAATATGAAAATCGTTATCTGCGTTATCACTGAAACCAAGAAGAAACGAGGAGAAAATGAAGCCATCGGGTATACATATATATATATATATATATATATATATATATATATATATATATATATATATATATATATATATATATATATATATCAGGATAGTGATGTGCCGAAAGATGCTGGAGCTAAGAAAGGAGTCTCAGTGGCCATCCACGAGAGCGCTAAAAGGTATTTCAAAAGCTGGGAGGAAGTATATGTACAGATAATAACTGTGAAATTAAATAAAAACGTACACCAAATTGTAATAGTAGGGACATATGCACCCAGCAATGATGGTTAATATGGTCTTGAAAGATAAATTCTGCGGAAAACTTACAACTGTACTGACCAACATCAAAGACAAAGAGGGAATTACACTAGGAGACCTAAACGGAAGAATTGGATTAGAAAATGACAGTGATGTGGTATGAAGGTATGGAGAATCTGCAACCAATGATAATGGAATACGCATTAGAAACGTTTGTGAGTCCATGTTTCTAAAAATTATGAATGGATATTTCCCTCATAAAGATATCCATAAATTTACTTGGATACAAGAAACTAAAGGGTTGCGTTCTATAATTGACAAGGTAATCAAAAAACAGTATTCAAAGCTGAAGACAACGGACGTGAGGTTACACCGTGGACCAGAACGCGGATCAAATCACCATCTAGTTGTATATCAACTATAACATACTAGTAAAATACAGAAAGAGAAGTAGCATACTCTGGAATAATCAACAACAACAAAGGACTATGAATACATGTAAATATAATTTATAAAGCCCCATCCAAGAGTTAACTCAGTTTTTGTGCAAACTAAGACTGGCTAACAAGTTACAAACAATAAAGAATTTGAGCACAAATGCACAGTAGTTATATAGACAGATTAAAGATTGCATACATCAGGCGGGAAAGAAGCATTAGGTTATAAATAAGAACAGAGGAAAGGAAACCCAGTGTGGTACTCGGAAAAGATAGGTGACCTAGTTCAAAAGAAAATGAAAGCTTATAACATCTGGCTAAACACAGGTAGAGGAGAAGATAAAAGAACGTGCGCTCATTGAGATAGAGAGGTAAATAAAGAGGTAACAAAGAGTAAGAATGAGTAAGGGAGCGGAAATGCGAGGAAGTGGACAGATTTATAGGCGAAACAAAACAGGCTGAAGCATGAAGAACTATAAGAAACTTGAGAAAGAAGGGAATAAAGAATAGCAAGTTAAACCTGATAAGCTTGAAATAATGGATGGGCCATTATAAAACACTGTTTGTGGAAAATAGAAAAGAATGCAAAATAACCAACACAAACATTGAAACAGAAACCAAGAAGTGATCGGAATAACTGTGGAAGAAATAGATAAAGCTTTGGAAAAAAGGAAAGCTGCAGGGCCCGGAAACGTCCTCATTGAGTTAGTCAAGTACGGACCAGATATACTACTTGAAAATCTAGCGAACTTATGTAATAAATGCTCAATAAACGGTGATAATATTCCGGAGGACTGGAATATAGCATGTATAAGCTTGATTAATAAAATGGGCGATAAAAAGGTATGCCAATCAACACCATCATAAAAGAGACAGACTCAAACATCAAATGGATAAGATACGTCGATGTTATATTAATAATATACGACAATCAAAAAACCAACATAGACAATATCCTCGAAAAAATAAATCAAATTAACAGAAACATAAAATTTACAATAGAAAAAGAATCAAACAACACCATAAACTTCCTAGACTTAACACTAATCAGAAAAAAAAAACAGATTAAATACAAAATTTACAGAAAACCCACACAAACAGACATCACTATACCTAAACACTCACTACACCCACATACACACAAAATGGCCGCATACAGATACTTAATAAACAGAATGCTAAATGTACCACTTCATAACGACGAACGAGAAAAGGAGTACAACATCATAATACAAATAGCAGAAAGAAATGGATACAACAAAAAAATAATATAAAAGCTAGTAAAACAAATCAAAAACAAAGAAATCAACAAAACCGAAAACAAAACACCAGAAACAAACACAAAATACACAACATTCACTTATAACCACCACATCAAAAAAAATAACACAAACACTCAAACAATATGACTTAAAAATGAGCTACAAAACCAATAACAAAAGAATAAACAAAATAAATAAAATAAAAAACAAGAACACAACCCACATGAATTAAACGGAATATATCAAATAGAATGTAACACATGCAATAAAAACTATATAGGAATGACAAAAAAAATCAATAGAAACAAGATTCAAGGAACATATAACAGCAATGGATAAAATCCACATACCTAGCTACAAATCAAACGTAGCTACACACATTCACAACACAAAACACCAAAAACCAGACACCACCCAATTACAACTAATGAAACATGTTAAAGACCACAAAAAAATGGAAATCTGTGAACAATACTACATTCAACAAACAAACAATAGGAACCAATTAATGCCAGAACAAATCCAAGTACAAACATTTAAACAAAACTTAATAAAGGCCTTACAAATAGACAAATTATCAAACCACAGTGAGCAAGACAGGAGACCTATACACACGACACAGTCCGAAGGCACAACCAATCAGAGAACAGGAAACCGACCAATAGAAGCTCACCTCGCATGCGCCACCTACAATCTCAGACGAAGACCAGACAGGAGCAATAACAGTCAGTAGCGTGCTGGTGATGAACCGGGACGGTTCGAAGCTGCAGTCTGCGCAAACTAATAAGAAATCACAAACGTACAGCAAACAAATAAATTGTATATTTAAAAGTGATTACAGTGTAGTGCAATATTCCTAAAGATATATATATATATATATATATATATATATATATATATATATATATATATATATATATATATATATATATATATATATATATAGATATATATATATATATATATATATATATATATATATATATATATATATATATATATATTTGACTCCGTCTCGTAGTAATTAAATTACTTCTTTGATTTCATAATTAAATATATTTTCTCTGATATGATATACATAAAAATGCCCTACTTTACTGCGACTTACCTAAATATAAACCTACATCGTATTTCAGCAGGCGCACCACCGTGGGTCAGAGAAGGTTCCGAGGCAGCAATAAAATATATGAATTCTTTGAAAGAAATGCCATGTCTATTTTCAGCATCTGCCGCCCTAAACAAAAGTTGAAGCATAGGTAGTATTTAATTAGTTTCTTATTAAAAAAAAAGTCCGAATACAACACAAAAGAAAGATACCTACCACTTTTGATTAAAATAGGTTTGCTATACTTTCAGTTGCTTCTTCGATACGTAAGAACTAAGCGGCAAAATTTCCCAGCCTGACATAGATCCAGGGTGTCGCAGCGTGTCATTTGGTGACATTAATTCAAATTTTATTAGCCTTGGAAAAAACAAAAAGGGATTTCATGTCAATTAGTTTTCTTATAACTAACACTTGTTCAACACAGCGGCCATAACAAGATGTTCCATGTCTGGTGACCTGGACAGTAAAAGGGTGCATTCACTCTGTTCCCCTGGTAGATCTGTTGGGGGCAGCAGGTGGAGGATCTATGGAAGAAAGCTCCTCTGAGCAGTGCCCGTGGAGATATCTATAAAAGAGAGAGATGTCACCAACGGCACGTCGTTGTGGAAGGGATGGCAGCCTTTGGGTGAGGGTAGGGTCACCGATGAGACGTATAGCTCTCTTCTAAATGGAGTCCAGGATAGCGAGTGTAGAAGCGGCAGCGACACCCCTGATGTCGGAGCAGTATTCAAGGTTTGGCCTTATTTGTGAAGTATATAAGGTATAGAGATTAGCTAGTGAAAAGTATTTGCGAGCCCGAAAGAGGAAACCTAATTTCTTAGCAGCCGCTTCTGCAATTGATGTGATATGTTGGTGCCAATTGAGATTTTCATCCACAGAAATGCCAACAAGTGAAAAGGACTCATTACTTTGAATAACTTGGTTGTTCATTGTGATGGTTCTGGGTGGGTGTATCTTTTATGAGAAAGAAAGCAAGACTGAGATTTGATGGCGTTGAATTGTACAAGATTTCTACTTCCCCTGTCTAATATTTTTTGGAGATCCATGGAGAGAGAACCCTCCATGCGATCATCATCTAATTGGGCCAAAGAGACAGGCTTAGAATATTGTATATTTGAGTGGAGGGTGCTGTCGTCCGCGTAACTGTGAACTGGATTGGATGTGCTAGAGAGGAGGTCATTGATGTGGAGAGGAAACAAAGTAGGGGCCAAAGCTGAACCTTGAGAAACTCCTGCATTAATTGGATATAGTTTAGAAGAATTGCCATCCACAACAACAGAAATGCTCCGGCTGGAGAGGAAGTTTGCTGTCCAGGTACAGAGTTTTGGTGGTAGGCAATATTCCGGAAGTTTATTAAGCAGCGCTGCGTGCCAGACATGGTCAAATGCTTTGAATATGTTTAGAGCGACAATCTGGGATTCACCGTGTAGTTTCATAGACTTGTTCCAAGATTGGGTAATAAAGGAAAGGAGGTCGGCACTTAATCTGCGCTGACGGAATCCATACTGCCTGTCGTGGATTAGACTGTGCAATTTTAGTAATTCGGTGTTTATATACTTTTCCATCACTTTAGAGATGACTGAAAGGAGAGAAATAGGCCTGTAGTTGCTAGGAAGCGCTTTGGATCCTTTCCTGGGGACGGGTTGTACTCAAGCAGTTTTCCAGTTACTAGGGAATATGCCTCTATTGTAAGATGTCTGAAACAGACGACTCAGGACAGGAGCAAGTTCTGGTGCGCATTTTTTGAGAACAATTGCTGGGATCTCTTTAAGGCCAGAGGCCTACCTGGTATAAAGAGAAGCGAGCATCTTTTGTACATTTATAGTTTTGAAAATGATATCCGTCATTCCTGATTACCTTCATTGGAGACTGTTTGTGGTTGAACATTTGGAGGTGGGTTGACAGTATAATTGCCGGCGAACAACGATGCAAAAAGTTCAGCCTTACCCAGGCCGATAGAAACAATTTCATCCCCTGACTCAAAAGGTGGGAACGTGCTCTTGCAGAAATTATTCCCAATAGATTTAGCAAGAGTCCAGAAAGGTTTGCTGCCCTTGGAGCTTAAGAGGACTTTGTTTTTGATGTGGTTATTAGACGAGTTTTTTGCCTCAGAAAGAATGCGGACATAGCGGTTTCTTGCGTCGTTAAATGCTTGACGGTTTTCTTGACTGGGATTGTGTAGAAGCGTTTTGTGAGCTTTGACCTTTTCAAGTCTGGCCTTGTCACAAGATTTAGAGAACCAACGCTTTTGAGTGGCTGAAGAGGTTTTCTGTGCACGTGGAATAAATAATTCCATACCAGCTTGGATAATTTCGGTGACGTTTAATGAGATATCAGAGGGGTCAGGATGAGAGAAGCAGGCAGGCGCCCATGGAAATGAGGAAAAGTAATCTCGCATTTCGTCTCAGTTCGCGGAGCTGTAGTGCCAAACGATACGTTGGTGTGATGACTGTGTGACCTCGGGTTGCATTGCGCAGGAAGCGGTGGCCATGCCATGGTCTGAGCGACCGAGGGGGAGGTGACTGATATTTTATAGCATTCAGGATTTGTAGTAAGCAGTAGATCCAAGGGATTTGAGATGTGTGTTGGGATGCGAGGAAAGTAAGTAGGTTGCTGAACCATATTGGCTAAAGAGTTGGTGACTGCAAAGGCATCCGTTACTCGCCCTTGTGGATCGGTTTTTGAAGATCCTAGCCATTCCTTATTATGGACATTGAAGTCACCAAGACTAGTGACCTCGAAGGAAGGATATTCAGAAATCAGATGGTCGGCTTTTTCATAAAGGTAGTCAAAGAGCTGGACAAAGTTGTTGTCTGAAGGTGACCGGTAAATGCAACAAATGAATTTTGTTGTAGCCCTGAGAGAGAGTTTTATCCATAGTATGTCTTTTCTTCCAGCTTCTAAATTGGGGAGTCTGGTGCAGGATAGATTGCTAGGGACGTATACGCACACGTCTCCATGCAATCTAAAGGAAGTAGGGAGCTGTTATTAAATTCTTTACTCGAGAATGTCTTCCACGTCAAAGCATCAAAGATCGGCTAGATAATGTGTACAGAGAAAAATCTCTGTCTTATTTTGTATTAAAAAACTGGTAAAAACGGTTTCGACGAGGAGGAATCTTTGGAAGATGACGCAAGAACACGGTGGAATTGCTGACAGCCAACAAGATTGTCCTTGTTAATCATCTCGTATTACGCAATCGACGCTTGAAAGAAAGTGAATAAATCATCAAAAACGTCTGGGGTTTCAGATAAAAGCGTTGGCCGAATCATCCTCGAACCTTTAGGCATGAATAATAAAAAGTTAGTGCAAGGTGGTTCCCCAAGCATCTTTCAGCAGTTTAGCCCGATCCTCTTTGGACCTCTGTGGAGAAAACGCTGTGAACGTGTTGAAGACAATAATTGTCACAGGGGCTGAAACTATAGTTCTTTACTACGATCTTTTGTGCAAAAGGGGGTCGACGGAATGGATGAGTAAAAGAGAAGCGCCGCCAAGAAAGTTCTGTCAGTAGACAAAAAAGTAAATCGCTACGATTTTTTGGGATTGTGAGAATATTCTTCTCATACACTTTAAAGAACGCAACACGCAACACCACAGTCAACTGGGCATATTATGCTTAATTACGACAAAATAATCTACAGAAAAGGCGTGGGACGCCGACCAGAGGCGTGCGTTTTCTCCATCCCAATGTACCCGTGCACAATGCTAGAATTGCACAAGCCGCAATTCGTGGCTGCGGTTTCGAAAAAGCTGATCACGCTCCGTATAGTCAAGATAATGGCCCCAAGTGACTACTACCTATTTGGAAATTTGAATAAGGGCCTTTGGGGGCACCATTTCAGTGACTACGAAGATGTGAAACCTCAGTTTAGGCACATTTTGAGGACAAACCGAAAGAATATGTTTAAGGGTATCGAATTTTTGCTAAAACTATGTGATAACTGCATTGATGTTAGAGGGACTATATTGAAAAATAAAATTTAATTGAGTCTGCGCCGTTTTTCTTCCATAGTCAGGCCGGGAAATTTGGGCGCTTACCTCGTAAATAGATATGTCACACACATATACAGTATGGAACAGCCAAATGGAATAAATTCAGTATTCAGCACAGTATTCAGCATATTTATAAAAAATCCCTAAATACGTCAATTCTGGATTAAAAATCACATCATACAACTTGAAAACTTCACCCATACATTCAACCCCCTTCGAGTTACAGTTGTGACTCCCAGTTTTTTAAATAGGAAGTGGAGGCTTATGATATCTCGTCTGAAAGTTATCTATATTCTCTATTTATAAGTGCTATGTTTTAAAGATTATTCCGAGTTCCGACATCGTAACATATATATATATATATATATATATATATATATATATATATATATATATATATATATATATATATATTTATATATATATATATATATATATAGCCATGATAGGCCCTCAGACGGTCTATGGTCGGACATGACAAGGATCGATCCCGCCGCCGACCGGTGACGCACGGGGCAAACCAGGGCTCGTGCGACGGACGACGCTGACGTCGACCGCCTAATAAAGTCACATTGTTTTGAGCCTTTCGACTCCCGGAACTCCTATAGGTATCGTTGCCACCTTTGTCTAGAAAGGATACGGCCTTAGAGGCGTTCAGGCATAATCCCACGGATGGTAGCTTCGCACCACCGCCCGCTTGAGCGAGTGCGTGAACCAAATGTCCGAACCTGCGGTTCCTCTCGTACTGAGCAGGATTACTATCGCAACGACGAGTCATCAGTAGGCTAAAACTAACCTGTCTCACGACGGTCTAAACCCAGCTCACGTTCCCTATGGGCGGGTTGGACAATCCGACGCTTGGGGAATTCTGCTTCGCAATGATCAACAGTATAAAAAAAAGAAATTCATCTGATTGACGAACTTTGCTACAATACACTAAAAAAATTAATAACTAATCGCATTTCATTCTTGATGATAAAACTTAGCAAAAAAACCAGATAAATATTAATGTAGGAGATGTTCAAAATACATGCCTTGGACGTCTTGGCAGCATTCTAATCGCAAATAAAAATATCTGACACATGACAGACCTAATCGCAATCGTTATGCCTCTTTAGCCAGTTAAATCGCGAGGTTTAGTTTTGTATACCACATTTTTCACATATCCTCATAAGAAGAAGTCTGACAGCTTAAAATCGGGTGATCGTGCCGGCCATTTTAGCGATCCTCACTTCCCTATCCTATCTCTATATTTGATAACATTGGGTCGAGCTTTTGCCGAACATTGATCTGATAATGTGCTCGTGCTCCATTCTGCTTGAACCATATCAGATTCGTTGGAACTTGTGAGTTTGTTCGATCAGAATAAAAGCTGGCCAAAGTTGACACGAAATTATTATGGAGCAGTGCTAAATAGTTACCTCTATTCAAATTGCCACCAACGAAAAAGTAACCAATGACAAGGTTTTCAACTATCCGTGTCTAAACATCAACATTTTCAGTGTATTGCGTATGTTCTTCTCTCATGTGTAGATTTTTTTAGGGAAGTAGCGACAGTTTTGACGATTAGCATGACCGTGAGATGTAAAACTGCAGTCATCAAAAAACAATTTTATGTTCTAGTTGAATAACAGTGTTATTTAACATTTTTTTCATTTGTTTACAAAAATACGTTCTTTTATCAAAATCGTCGTGTTGTTTTTCCCGTTTTTTAATAGTAATTCCAGCTCCAATATGG
Organism: Tillus elongatus; assembly: GCA_964006375.1. Lineage (NCBI taxonomy): Eukaryota > Metazoa > Arthropoda > Insecta > Coleoptera > Cleridae > Tillus > Tillus elongatus. Next base: position 90,754,208 of record OZ023268.1, read on the forward strand.
AATTTTCTTGTGTAACGAACATTTTTCCTATCACTTCGTTATGTTTGAGTATATTGTTGTTGTTTTTCACAGTCATTGACCGTGGCTCCAATCTATTAGCTCATTTTCCCCTTTTTTCTTTATTTTTTCAATTAGCCCCAGCTCTAACATGGAATTTGCTTATGTAGCGAACTTTTTTCCGATCACTTCGTTATGTTTAAGTACACATTACTGCTTTATAAAAATCTCTGTTATACGCATTCAAATTGGTTTAATTCTTCTCCATATTATTGTGGTTAGTGTTTTTGTTATGGTAGTAATTTTTTTAACCTATTTCTAAGAAATTATTACAAGGAACGCTTAAATTCGTGCCGTAGGGTCGGTCATGGCAACTTAATGGACACACAACTCTACTGGTTTGGTTAACACAAGGACAAACAGTGGGATCGTTAATTTAATCGAATCTTAACAACGTTTGTTATGTACAATATCTTATTGGTTACATAATTACTTAATACGCTATAGCGTTAAACACATGATGTATGTGTGACCAAGCAGAGTATTATAGACGTGAAAGTTTTTCATCGCTACTAAGTGTGTTAAACAAAATGGTTTTTGAATACTTGGTAACCTGTTTTTTTTTATGAATGCTTCTTTTTTCTGTTTATTTAAGATGCAATCTAAAATCATACGCTGTGCGTCACCTACTTCTCCACACATACACCCAGGGCTCTCAATTAATCCTAAGTTAAATTTATATAAAGAAAACATTGGATGGTCAAATCTTAGTCTACATATTTGTGACACAAAATACTTTTTATAGAAGCATTGATAAACCAAGGTTTTTTGGCAATTCCGGTTCGATATCTCTGTAGAAAATAATCTTCCATAAGCTTCTGAATTTGTATATGAATACATTTGATTTTCTTTTTATATTCAAATAATCAATGAATGGCTAACATCAAATGTTATGGCTGCTTGTCGATTCGAAGTATGTAGGTTTTCCTCAAACTCAAGTATTACATCCAATTTAGCATCATCACTCAGTGCATTAGAAGGGTTAGTTTGTATCTGACTTACATATCCAGACTTGCAAAATCCATTATTATTGTAAAATTCATTTCATCGTTATCAGGTGGTGCTGTTCGGAATCTACTTGTGTGCTAAATTTAAAGCTTTATATGTGTGTTCCTTTAATTTTAATCCCCTGCTGATGGCATTTGATTACAATATATAAACATTTTAACGGGTCCTTAATATGGGTTTTAGAAGATCTAATTTGCGCGTTAATTTTAAAGAAAGTTTTTAACAGTTCTAAAGTATCTGTTAATTAATTTTGTATACAAATATTGTCAAGTCATTATTTACAAACCTAAATAGGTTGGGTCCTTCCTCTTTACTCCATTTCAGTTCAATTATAAATCTTGTAAATATATGCACACTCATAAAGCATGATGGATAACACATGAGCAAAAATTCCTTATACAGAACTTCTTGCGCTAGAAAAACAAATTATGGATAGAAACCTATTATCACAACAAGCAACGCTGAAAAATATGAAAAAGATCAACTTTCAATCAAATGAATGTTAAAAACACATTGCACAAGCTTCACGTAGTAATTCATTTTTTCTTTATAAAAATACTTCGTGAATATTTTTAATTTCAATGTGCGATTGAATATCTATGAAGTTCGTAATTGAACAACATTGACGAATAAATACGCTACAAAGAACACAAATGATATTGAATACTATACAGGTGTCCCGCATCATATTCAAATTTTGTAAGCTTATAGTTGGTTTCATTCTAAGGCAAAAAACACAAAAGTGATAGTTCTATTTTCATTCCTTCTTAAGTTACCAGCCTGAGAAGTTATTATAAGATTTAAATTCTAAAACCAAACAAATATTAACTTATCTAACCTTCATAAGACTAACGGCGGTGAAAATAGCTTTAGTATCTTACATCAGGAACAGATTCCGCATATGGTGCACCTGGTCTTATTTTTTATTTAACAAAGTTGTGAAAAATGAGTACGGGCTTCATTTGTACCCCTGTTATCCTTTTTAGGTTTTGTGTTTTTAGAGATTTCTTGATATAAGTAGTAGTAAAAGAGCATAGCTAGAATTCAAATATAACCGACGTCCGACAGAAATGAAAGTGGGTTACAAATCAAAAGAAGAATAACACATAACATCACTTTTAATTTCTAATAATTTTTACTTTTTGTTAGTTTTACGTACGTTCGATTTCGATTTGGTTTTTGAGTTGTACTGTTAGAAATATCGGCAATTGAATGAAAATGCGTTTCAAAATCCGTAGTCAAAAAAATCTTACACCAGAAGACATGCAACATGATTCTGAATTTGAAGAGATGGGAGGTGCTAGTGATGCAGAAAATTGTTATAATGTTTCGGATCAAGAAGGTATTAAAGATAAAATTGCAGAGGCTGACAGAAGCGATGATGTACAGGCTTGTGAAGATATTACTGTGGAAGCCGATGTACATACGGATATTCGTTATTACGTGGCAAAAAACGGATTTCGTTAGGCAAAGGTACCTGTAAGTAGTAGTAAGTAGAATAAGAAGGTCAAATACAAACATAATGAAAACCGCTCCTGCTCCCTTTTTAGTTCTAATGTTTATCTTTACGACAGATACAGTAGATATTATTGACGCTGAGACAAACCGTAAAGCATCATGATTCTTTAAGAACTGGAACTCTAAACACCCAGATAAACCAAAAAAAATTGTTGCGACTAAGAGTGAAGAAATCGAGGCCTTTATAGGCATTTTTATTATACTGGATGCAACGAAAAGCAGTCATGAACGTGTTGTAATGCTCTGGTCCACGGATCGCGCGTTCTATTGACCAAATATCCTAGCTTCGTTGTCTCGTGACCGCTTCAAGTTCATTACACGCCTCTTGCGTTTTGACAACTTCCGAACAAGAAAAGAGCGAAAACAAAACAATAAAATGGCTCCTATTAGGGAAATATGCGGACTATTTGTGTCCAGTTGCAGAAAATCATTTAACTCTGGTACCCATGTTTGTGCATATGGGCAGTTGATACCATTTAGAGGACAGGCGCCCTTTAGAGTTTACATAAAATGCAGCCTGCAAAATATGTGAAGGTCTGTGCTGTTTCGGATTGTAATTCAGCTTACATAGTAAATATGCAAATGTATCTTGGTAAGTCGTCATTTATTCTAAATATATTTCGAATCTAATGTAATAATAATTCCATTTTAGGTAAGCAGAATAGTATACCTGAAACAAAATCAGAGCAAAAGGGTGGCTTTAGATCTTGTTCGCCATTTATCAGAAGGTTATGGCACAACTGCTGATAATTTTTTTACTAGTCAAAGTTTAGTAGATAAACTTTGTGACTAGAAAATCACTTTTTGTGGCACATTGAGAATAAATAAACCTTTCATACCCAAAGAGCTTTTACCAGCAGCATCAAAACCAGTACATTAGTCATCTTTTGCTTTTATGAAAAACCGAACTTTGGTATCTCATGTACCAAAAAAAAAACAGGTGTGTCATTTTGCTTTCAAGCGAGCATTATGATGAAAATATCACGATTGCAAACCAGATATTATTTTGCACTATAATCGGACACAAGGTGATGTAGATACTGGTGATCAAATGGCACAGCAATACAGTACATAAAGAAAAACAAACAGGTGGCCTTTAGCAGTTTTCTACCATATAGTGGACATAGCTGCTATAAAGGCTTATAAATTATGGACGCTATAAACGGGGAATACCAAAACGGAGGTTAGATGCCAAATGAAAATTCCTTCTTGATCTTGAAAAGACCCTGTAAAGGCTCATATTGCAAGTCGTTAAAAATCTACCTCTATACAAGCCCCAATAAAAGAACACATGAGAAAAGCGTTTCCCGGACTATTGCCCAGTTTCACAAAGCTCGGTTAAATATTTAACGGACGATTAGTTAATCAAGGCTTCAGACGACCAATCACAGACTATGATTCTGGTTTTTGCTATGGCAACCAAATATTTTGAAGCTGTGATTGGTTGTATTAAAACTCGATTAACTAACCGGCCGTTAAATATTTAATCAAGCTTTGTGAAACTGGGCATATCAGTAACAAATAACGCCCTAGTAACTGTCAGAGATCAAACATCATCAGGTTGCTGTCATATGTGCAAGAGACTAAATATAGAAAAACTTGCAATAACTCTACAAAGTGTTCTAAATGTGTTGGCTTTGAACACTCTCGTAAACAAGTCATTTGTGTAGATTGCAAAAACGCAAAAGTGTGACTGTTATAAAATCATGTATTGTGTATCGGCACTTGACTTTTAAATAAAAAAAAAGGTTTCTCCTGATACATTTTGTTAATCTTTTTGTAGTAGTGCCTAAAAAATATTATTTCCCAACTTTACAATAATTATTCTGTCATGGGGTACAAACTGTACCCCGCTCCGCCTTGAACGTAATAATAACAGGTCATCCTTATGAGTGTTAACAAATCTTTATTCCATCATCTGTTGCTGAATTCGAGCTTGTACTCGTCTGCCCATGTATGAAATGACAATTCTTATTAGACGCCGGTTTCACTAATTTGTTGGGTAGCTTGCTGAATAGGCCCCAATAATTCTTCTCTGTTGTTTAAAACTTCTGTGTTTACTGAATTTTTGATTTGTCCCCAAAAATAATAATCTCAAGGATTGTGATCAGAGAATCCAGGCAGCCATGGAATAGGTGTCCCTCGACCAATTCATTGTGGATAATTGTTGTTCGTAAGGTTCCAGACCTCAATTCCGAAATATGCTGCGCCTCAACCATTCGAATCCACATGGCTCTTATGATCGGGGGAACATCTTTTAAAAAAGGTGGCCGCCGATGGACGTTTCTCAGATGGATGATACCGCGTCTAGTAAATGCAGCTTCATTTGTCCAAAAAACTAATCTGCAAAAATTAAAGTTCACCCTTGTGTGGTAGAATCCAGGTAGAATAAATGGAGGATAATCAAGGTCGACCTCATGCAAACCTTGCACCTATGATGATGTGGATGTAGGCCTTCGCGTTTCAAAATTCGCCAAACTGTCACTCGTGGCACTCCAAGTTGCTAAATCAACGTATTCTGGTAGGTGTTACGCTCGACTTTTTAGGTCTGCTTATATTTTTTGCACACCAGGCATATGCATTAACAACTGTTTGCATTTCCTTTTAAACTCTACTGGTCCTTGTTGCTTTGTATTTCAATGTGTGCAAAATATTGTGGTTTAAATGCGATGTACAGTGGTTATGAAAATTCGCTGCAACATAAACACCGTTATGACTTCTCGCTAAAATTAAAATTGCTCTATATCTAGCGGCGTAAAATATAAGATTATATTATTTTTGTTGGAACAGAATATTTACTAAATAAGTATTTGTTCCACAAAGGTACACGAATAAATAAGGAGAATTTACGGTCAGAATGACATCATTGAAATGCCGATAAAGTAATCCGTTAGAAAAGGCCTTATAAACAAGTTTGATTAATAACTGTCAAAGAAACCGAATTTTCCACCAGCAAATATGACGCTACATGAGCATATGTGTGCGTACTCTCTTCAATACAAAGAGCGTTATGAGTTTTAGAGAAGGACAGAAAAAGACTCGCAACTGCAAACGGCAGGGCGGCTATATAATATAGGTACAGTGCATTACGCCGGCAGGGTCTGGGATGGCTAAGTGTGGGATCCTTCCCCGTAAAGGGTGGTTTATTTTAAGACCATTTTCCAACATCTAGCAGGTGTACTATGGTCTTTTTTGTTCTTTTGTTAAAAGAGGGCTCCGGTTCTGGTCTCTGGTTCTGGTTTCCGATTCTGGTTTCTGGTTTCCGATTTCGGTTCCGGACTGCTGTCATTCCGTTTCCGGACTGCTGTCATTCCGTTTCCGGGCTGCTAGCATTCCAGCTGCAGGCTGTTGTTTCGGTTTCCGAGCTGTTATCATGCCAGTCCCAGGTTAGGGCTGTTAGAGCTGCTGTCATTCCAGGTTCTGATTGCAAGCTATTGTTCAACAAGAGTTACTGTCCTGATATTGCCGCAGATATTTACGTCTTTTTGGCAGAGAGCTGCTGTTAAAGGTCTCCACCTTTTGTTCTACTGGCCTTCTATCTGATGGCATTCACTGCGTTCTGCAGCTTGAGTTTTCTTAGCTGGCGTGATTACAGTTGAGTCCGCTTTTTCCGGCCGACTGCATAGTCAAGCCTACATGTAGCGCTTTCCACCAGGAAAAAGGCAGACTATGTTACCCATCACATACGAGATAGCTATCCACGATTTTTTAAGTTGTAAACATTCATGTTCTAAATGAATAATTAAGAAATACCTATAAATGATTTAATTTTGCGTTATCTTAAATTATCAAATAATTTTTTCAGAATTTGGCATGCCACTAAAGCTAGGTTTTTAAAGTTTAGTAAAGTTTAACTGTAGTAAATTCTTGTAACCTGTTATGGCTTCATAATTAAAAGTCACTAATGATTTAGGAACTGATAAAATATGTCATACGTATCATTTGAGGTGCCTTTCTCTGTAATAAATTTGTTGTAATTGTCAATCTTTATATTATTGTGTCTATTCTCTCCAACCCTTCTTTACAGTCATTTCGTTTTTAAATTTCTTTTACAGGGACACTAGTAACTGGTTTTGAGTTAACACCTTGATAAGTCCTGAAACCTGGCATCCATCTACCTAGATATGGAGAACCAATTACGTTTAAATCTACAAGTATTTGATGAGAGTGCAGTAGATCTGAGGACTCTCGGACGATACATTTTCCGACACGTACATAGTTGGGTCTCTATAGTAATAACATTGAGTACTTATCCACCTACATCTGCTCCCAAATTTACTCTTTTGTCAAAAAGATAGTCACATAATCCACATTTTCTGTGTACTTCGATAAATGTTTTCTTCTTATATCTATTCCGTGACATATTATAGTAATAAATAACATATTGTATAACCGGTGAAACTCCAGCTTTCAAGTTAAAGTAGACTAATAAAAACTCTGGGCGCAGCAAGTGCGTTATGGTAGTGCATTTTCATAAAAATGTTTTTATTGCAAATATGTGTGTTTTCTTTTTAAGAAAGCAGGCATCAATTTTGGTTACCAGTATAACCTATATAGTAAAAGCAATGTGCCATGTTTCATAAAAATAACTTTATTGTGTGAAAATGTACCAAGATTTCCAAAAGTAGACTTAAAGTGTTCCCGAAAAACTCATTTCTTGGTCAACCTTATAGGTTAATAGCAAATTGGGCTATTCAAATATGAAGCATTTGATCAAAGTTCGCTACCATAACGCACTTGCTACATCCAGAATTTCTTTTCTTACAAACATGCATTATATTTCGATGGAAAATGCAATAACATAAGGCGTGTTTGATTAAAAAAAAAAAGAAAATTTGTATCACCAATGACTTATGGGCCATCCTGTGATTGTAGAAATATTTTTTTAAGATGTAGCTCAAGACACCCTATAATTAATATATACAAAATTTTTTCAAATCTTGTATAATAACGGATATATTGAGCTTTATTGATTTTTTACGAAAATTCGACAAAAATTATATACCATTAAACGATAACTCTATAGCTAAGGCTACTGCCAAGCATCAGGGAAAGCGTCTATTTCAAATGAATTTTCTGGAAACATTTTAGTAAAATGAAGGACAATGACGGTTGAAACTAAGACTTCAGACTTCAAACATCCTTCTTGAGACATTTGATTTCCATAGCCCGTATTAATTTCAAGTTATTTGCCAAAATGTTGCCGATTTTGACGTTTTAAGTCGCAACTTTGACGTTTTGAGGAAAACCCCAATTTATTTTTCTTTAAATGCCTATAACTTTTTTGTCTTTTGACATACAGAGCTAAATTTTGGTAGGTAACTTACATATAAGGACATAAACCCGCGTACCAAATTTGGTTGCCCTTACTTTGTTAATTCGGGAGATATAATTTTTTTTCGAAAGAAAACACAAAATTTTCCGGGAAAACCTGGGCAGATTTTTCTGGCTAACGAACTTATCCAAGCCATTTGCAAAAGGAATTTATTCACCAAATTTAATCAAAATCGGCCCATTATTTTTTGAGTTATCGGTGTGACACATATATATATATATATATATATATATATATATATATATATATATATATATATATATATATATATATATATATATATATATATATATATATATATATATATATATATATATATACATATAAAAATTCAAACTGACCCCGGATATGTGTTCTGAGGGGCCTAATTAGCGCTCATTTGAAGAAATTTTTTCAAAATTCAAAAGTCGAGATCTCCTCATTAGTGAATTTTCTTAAGAAAATTCACTGAAAGTCAGCTATGTCGCCATACCTGTTAAAATAACTTGGACTTTGGAGAGCTATAAATATTTTCCGATGTTTTGTTACTCAATGGTTCCCAGGTGTGGCCCGAGTGGTAAGACATTGTAGGATATCGATACCTATTTTTACCTTAACATTAGATATTCCCTAAAGATCGGGCACCGATCACCAAACCACTCCACCCTTCGGTAGTACACCGTCACAACCGTAATAGTAACGATGACAATTACTTTATAATCATCACTCGTAGGTACCAACATGTACTTTTTAGTGTTCATAATTTCATTTTAATGTTAATAGAAGACCGAGTTTGGACACTGTGAAATTGAAACAAAAAGCAGAACCCCAAAAAACAAAATTTCGTCAACGAAGTTGTCTTCATTAAAAGCTGTTGCTAAACTGGTGATGAAATCTACTGATTAAGACAACTTCTCTGTCGAAATACGTATGTAGTGCATAATTCTCTATTATTATTTTATGTTTTTTTAATGATTCCGCTTTTTTTTTTCATTTATGTTAATTATGAACAAGATGTAATTTACAACCAAAGAGGAAATCAAGCTATAATTGATCACCTAATAATTGCACTTATTATAAAAAAATATATTATCAAAAGCGTATAACAAACCAGCTTTATCCATTCCAGCCAATTCCGCCATTTGATCATGCTGTTCCATAGACTTTGGCGTTGTTGACACCACATTTGGTAACTCAACCAGTACCCCTCGATATAAGAACTGATCGTACCTGATATTCATCGTGTTAACAGAGTTGACAAGAGTTTGGTTACCTTCACCGTATCTAGCCAATAAGAAGAGTTCTAAAACATCTGGACTCTTCATTGTATTGTTTGTATGAAGTTTTAAGAGCTCTGCTTCAGTTGCCCATCTTACTTTGCCTTTATACTAAAAAGTAAGAAACGATAATTAAGATTAAACATTAATCGCATGATTATATGTTACGTTAAACACATAACAGTGCCACACGGTCAAATTTTGGCATACACACTTTAACATTTCTTGATGAATCTTAGTAAAGCCAGCTACTTTTCCGTTCTTTAATTTCTTGATCGCTATTTCAACATCATGCTTTTCAATAGTATCATATTCTGCCTTACTTACAATTGGCAGAGAGGGCTGATGATTCTTATTGCTTCCATGCAGGTTCTGATAATATTCCCATGTCCCCATTCTGTGTTTTCACCCAATAACATTAGTTCTTCCGGTTTCTTTCGCATTTTTATCCAGTTCCAAAACAATTGCTTCTGCTCGTAAAAATTATTCTGCATTTTCTCAGCCCCTCTCGCTTTAAGTTTTTGCTTACTGTCACTAACTATTCGTTTGCACTAAGTTCTCAACTTGTTATACTTAACCAGACGCTTCTCTTTGTTTCTCATATATTTGTCATTTATGGAAATTTTATTGGAAGCACATAAGAGGCTTAAAGCTGCTGGCTTAACCATTAATTTGCAAAAGTGTGAATTTTGTTTATCTTCTCTCTCTTTCTTGGGATATGTAGATAACGATGGTCTTAGGACTGATCCAAAGAAAGTTGAAAGTATCTTGGAGACCCCTGTTCCTAAAAATACGACTGAAATTCGGCGAGTAATTGGCCTCCTGCAGTGGTATCGACGTTTCGTCAAAGATTTCTCCACTATAAGTACCCCCATTACAGCTCTTCTTCAAGGTAGAAAGAAAGGTCAGCCTATTGCCTGGACCAAGGATGCAGACGAAGCTTTTAAAACTCTTAAACAACGCCTAGTCTTGGCAAGTCCAATCTTTGAAAAACCTTTCTCTATTCAGACTGATGCATCTGATGTAGGAATTGGAGCAGTTCTGTTTCAGGAAATAAATGGTTTTGAGCATCCAATTGCTTTTGCCAGTAGAACGCTTACCAAACAGGAACGCAAGTATAGCGTTACAGAAAGGGAATGTCTGGCTGTACTGTTCGGTGTCGAACATTTCAGAGGCTATGTGGAAGGTACCTTTAACCTCACTATCTATACCGATCATTCTTCTCTTGTTTGGTTGCATAATTTAAAAGAACCCACAGGAAGTTTAGCTCATTGGTGTCTCCGGTTAAGTCAGTTTCCTTTTTCTATTAAACATCGCAAAGGCTCCCAAAATGTGGTAGCGGATTTCTTATCTCGGCATCTGTCTCTTTTAAATGTTACCGAATTAGATCCGCACAATTGGTACACAAACATGATGAAAAGGGTTTCTGAGAACCCTAAAATTTTCCCTGACTTTGCAGTCGTTAACGGGGTGCTTTATAAGCACATCGCACCTTTACACTTCGTCGAATCCAACCTCTCGGACTGGAAAATTGTCGTTCTTACAGAGAATAGAGACCAGCTGCTACATCAATATCATGATGACCCCACCGCCGGCCATTTGGGCTTTGCAAAGACATTATCTAGAGTATCTGAATATTATTACTTGCCCAAAATAAGAAAGACAGTTTTCTCTTATGTCAAAAATTGTAAAATATGTGGTGCCTATAAATCTTCAAATCAACGACCTCCTGGTTTGATGGGTAACTATAAAAATATTAACTTTCCTTTCCAAGCATTATCGGTAGACTTGATGGGCCCCTTTCCTCGTTCTAAAAAGAAAAATCAGTATCTCCTCGTTTGTACTGACTGGTTTACAAAGTTCGTTCTAGTCCAGCCTCTGGCAAAAGTCACTTCTCCGGCAGTCATTAAGTTTCTTGAACAGATATTTCTTATCTTTGGCGTTCCCCACATCTTTCTTCACTTTTTTATTCCACCACGCGTAATTCTTAAGACAACTAATTTCCGCTTCACCACGCGATTCTTCTGTAAATCCAATTATTAGATCTTTCAAGGTCGTCTATGCACTTTCCACGTTGTAATTGGTGTATTTGTTCCCTAATACATGTAACTCAGTCATTATTTTTTCCAAGAGATAGGCATAACGCTTTCTTTTCGCAGGCGTTAACAGTACCTTAACTTCAATTCTTATTTGTTTTGTTTGTTTTCCTATCCAACATTGCCCCAGTTTTATCTGAGATGCAGCAAAACAAGTGGTTTTACCCAGATTTAGCACCTTGCATAATTCCAGTGTATTTTATCAATACGCGCAATCTCTAAGCATACACAATGTAGTCTATAATTTTTTAGATCACCTCTTTGCCGTGTATACCTATTTGTGGAGATTTTTTGTATTTAAACCACGTATTCGATATGAACATGTATTGTCCAGACATGCATTAATCAAACAGTCTTCATTCTCATTACTTCTTGAATCTCCGTATCGTCCTGTTCACTCTTTAAGTTGTGGGTCACCAATTGACAATTTAGACCACGTATGTATTTTGTTCCCTCTGCAATTCACGATTCAAGCTTCACCTAAGCTCTCACATAAAGAAACATATAATATCAGCAATTACAATTTATATCGAGTGTTGGAAACAATCGATTGAAATTTGCTTTTCGATGATGCCTCTCTGGGTTATATGTCGTAGACGTTTGCGAACACAGTACGTAATTTGCTTGCCAAAAATACATTGTGGAAAAGCATTCCGTTTCCTACAAAATCCATGGATCACTGGTAGTCTTTTTCAACGTTTGAAAGTTAAACGATTCCTCTGGCAACGTTATAAGACAGACTATGCTACGTTTCGCCAATTTTCTAAGATGGTCTCTAAACTGATTAGAAAGGCTAAAAGCATTTACTTCGATCACATAGCCTCTGCCCAGAATGACAAGGCTTTTTATAAGTGTCTGCGCGCTGGACTGCGCTCTAGGGTTTCTACCTCTCTTTTGAGAGACACTCAAGGTAATGTCTGCACTGATGACATAATGGTTGCTGAGAAGTTGGCAGCGAATTTTAGTAAAGACTAGTCTATGTAATCTCCGGGTTTACTTCCAGCGGTGCTGTCTCCTAGGTATTCTGATAGTTTTACAAATATTTACGTAACTTCACGAGAAGTGGAAGAAATAATAAACTCGTTATCAAACACAACATCACCTGGACCTGACAGCATACCTGTTACCTTTTTGAAAAGATTCGTAACTCCTCTTTCGGTCCTCTGGCTGTACTTTTTCAGGTTTCTTTCGACAAGGAAATGCCGCCTCTGTTACTGCTATACCAGTCTATAAGTTAGATCTCACAAAATGCAGACCTAACTTATAGACTGGTATAGCAGTAACAGAGGCGGCATTTCCTTGTCGAAAGAAACCTGAAAAAGTACAGCCAGAGGACCGAAAGAGGAGTTACGAATCTTTTCAAAAAGGTAACAGGTATGCTGTCAGGTCCAGGTGATGTTGTGTTTGATAACACAAAGTCCCTTCTGGGCGTTCAGTTGTCTGTCACTAACTTATTAACCTGTATAGATTGGTTGACGCGATCACTTGATAGACTAGACTCAGTCGATGTTCTCTATTTTGATTTTTCTAAAGCATTCGATTGTGTCCAAAAATTCTACTACTAAAATTGGAACATTATGGTATTCGCGGACCTGTGCTGAGCTGTATCAAGAGCTTTCAGATCGCAACTATTTTATCAGAATTGAATAAACCATATCTTCCCTTCGTCCTGTTTTTAGTGGAGTACCACAGGTATCCGTGCTTGGTGCTATGCATATTATTTGTTTGTATTGTATACTTTGGACTTACCCCGCCTATTGAAATGCGAATGTACGCACTACGCGGATGATTTGAAAGTGTTTCAGAAACCTTTAGCTCACTATAGTGATATTCAGCATGATCTGTCGGTTGTTGGGAATTGGTCTGCTAACAGCTTATTACCTTTAAACTCTGACAAATGTTCTGATCTTAGGTTTCAACAATCTCAAATTTTCATAGCATATAATGCAACAATCTATAAATCCAGTAGATAATCATAATGATTTTGGGCTTATTATTACGTACATATTGTGATGGTCTGCCCATTTAACTCACGAAACATCTAAAGCCAATAAGCTATTGTACCTGATGCAGAAATTCTTTGAAATGCTGCTGAGTTCAAACTTTTAATAGGCTTTACATTACGTTCGTCCTATCCTAAAGTATGCAGGGGTTGTTTGGTGTCCTATACTGTAAAGAGCCTAGGATTTGTTGAAGTCCGTGCAGCGTAAAGCTGCATGCCTGCCTCATGGCATTGTGTGTTCCAAGCTATGATGAGGTTGAGGCTGTGTAGTTTTGTATGAGACGAGCCATCGGTGATTTAAAGCACTTCATGGGCGCATTGGAGTTGATCTCTCTCATATGTTCCAAGTCTCTACAAATATTTATTTACGTGGTCACTCACTCAAGTTGAAAAAAAACCCTTTCGCACAACTCTTCGTATTTTATTTATATTTAATAGAGTGCAATTCTCTACCCAAACAAGTGATAACAGCTCCTAGTACAAATGTTTTTAAGAACATGTTGGATGCAATGGGGAGGGAGTGGTGAAAGTGGTGTAACGATATTATTAGATGGGCAGATTGTATGATGTTAAGCTCTTGCTGGTTAGGTAGTTTGGGTATTTATTAAGAAGGGATTCTCTTCCTGGATGTTGTTTGCATTTTAGGTTTTGAGTAATTTATAGGCATTGCCTCTACTCTTAATTGTATGATAATAATAATAATAATAATAATAATAATAATAATAATAATAATAATAATAATAATAATAATAATAATAATAATAATAATAATAATAATAATAATAATAATAATAATAGTAATAATAATAATAATAATAACTCAATCTTTCAAAGAAATCCCTCTTGCATACTCCAACCGCCTAGGCAACCTGTCAGTGACCAACTAAATGTCCAACATATCAAGCGATTCTGGAGGGAGATCGATGAGTCTAGACCCTGCAATGCCGAACAACCGTAGGTGTGCGCAGCAATCACTGATGCTGATGTTCGGAAGCCCTTCGGGGTCGCCACAACTACGCTGCCCCAGGACCGGACGGCATTCATTCCATCTGGTAGAAGAGTTTTCCATCTGTCCACCGCCGTCTGGCTCGAATATCTTACCTATGGTTCAATCACGGGGAGCAAATTCCTCAGTGGTTTGTCAGTGGATCTCGAAGAAAGGACATATTTGCTGATTGGCCGTTGCGTTACACAAGACGCACCGCAGTATCTCCGAAATCTGTCCATCCGCTGAATAGGCTACCGCAAGGCGTTCCACACGACGTCGCAAAATATGTTTGTTCAGCCCACTTGCAGTATCAAAACCGCTAGCGAGATTTATAGAGCATCATCTAATGTCATTGTAGAGGTCGCGGTTTGTCATAAAATCCAGTAGCAGGACAAGCCTTACACAACCGATATCATATAGGAGGGGAGTCTTTCATGGAAATTCCCCTAGCCCTCTCCTATTGCATTTCGGTACTGCCGCTGAATTCGGCTCCCGGCAAACCACGCGGTTGTCTCTGTGGACCACCCTCAAACAGAAGGCACAGGATTAGTCATCTACTTTATATGGATCGATACCTGTGGTGAGAGCGAGCTCCAGCAAGCTCTCAGGGTGGTACAAAAGTTTACGTTTAGTGACACTGGAATGGAGTTTGGCTTGGACAAGTGCGCTGAAGTCCATATGAAGAGGAAGAAACTTAAAGGGTACCCAAATGATGCGCAGCTCATTGACGCGGGCATCATAAAACATCTATTTGCCGCAGATACTTATACGTACATGGGTGTCAAGCATTTAAGACGCTGCAAGAACGAAAAAGGCTCTCCGCGGTAGGTATAACAGCGAATCCGGCAGATCTAGAATTTAGAGCTGTCTGAGCCACACAGGGTGGTGGCCACCAACATACTTGCCGTTCCAGTCATCCGTTACTCCTTTGGAGTGATGAAATGGACAGTAGAAGAGTTTCGCCAATTGGATAGGGATACCCGCAAGCTTTCCCACAAACAGCGAAGCTTGCGCTCGAGGTCGTCCGTTTCCAACTTATACCTCCCAAGACATCTCGGAGGTAGAGGATTACTGAACTTGGAGTGGTTACACAGAAAAGAGGTCCTTAAGATGAGCTGCAAAATCCTTAAAAGGTCGGAACCCCTTCTGCGAATTGTCAGGACGCACGAAGTTGCAGGAACAGGAGCATTCCTGTTCGAGGCAGCTAGAAGATCAGCGGGTGAACTCGGACTATGCTTCGATTACTGGTCGGGAAGAAGGCAAAATGTTCGCCTTTTGGTGACTGAGCTCGACATTCCGATTATAAGAGCTAAAATTAGAGATGCCCTACAAAAACATCTGTTGGGGCAACATGTTAACAAGCCTTTGCATGTAATGTTCCTCTGGCATATAAAAGAACACAGCTTGTGAAAGTGGTTGACATTTTCTTTCTTAAAATTAGAGGGGCTCCGGTCGGAGACTGAAGAGCCTGCCAAGATGGTGTTATAGACACCTGAATCTATCACAAGTGCATAATGCAGGTAGACGTGGCAGACGACAGCTGTAAAATCTGTCACCAATCACCGGAGGCTCTTATGAATCTCTTGAGTGCATGTCCGGTGATAGCGTCTACCAATTACGTGTATCGGCATAATGCGGCCCTTCGACTGTTGTATTATAAACTTCGACATTCGTATGGGATATATACTGGAATTTCTCGGTCACAACTCTCAGGCCAGTGGCTGTTAATAGACCCGACATTATCCTTCTCGGCAAACAAAATAAAGTCACGTTTATCAAGAGTTCTCGGCTCCAGCTTAGACGAACGTTAGGATAAATAAGGAAGAAAAACGGACCAAGCATAGAGACCTTATGTTTGAGCTTGAGCAGCTTTAGCCAGGACACGACATACGACTGGTCGTTCTAATTATTGGCTGTCTAGGGGGTGTACCTAACACACTGCTGCAGGAACTCGATCAAAATCCCGTATTCCGCGCCGCTGCATATTCACTAGCTTACAGGATTCAAAAATATGTCGTCCTTGTCTTTACGTCTCCTCCGTTCTCTGAACCTGGATTAAATATTTCTGGCCCCTTATCACCACTGAGGCGGGACGAGGGCACGAGTGTAATCACGTTGGGTGGACCTCAGAGTGTGTCGGAGCCTCGGACGGCTGCCCAACATGTTTTTTTTAATCATATAATGGGCAACAATAATTTATTCACCTGGTTCACACATGCATATCAATTCATTTATGTGTTTCCAAAACTAGTCCGTCTCTTGCTTACTGACGTCGTTTGTAGGTGCATAGCAGCCAATGAAAATCACTGAACACATACTAGTGTTCATCCGTCCCCATAGTATGCTTGAAGAAACACATTCATATTTTTTACAAATGCCACAGCCCTTTAATTCAGCTTATACCGACATAATGATTGCCACGAGAATTTTTTTAACACAACCATGTGAAAAGGTATCCATACACAATTTTCTCATGGCGTCCTTTTCATTTTATCACACTCATGCGCACAATATATCAACTCTTCGCGCATTATCTCTTGAAAAAAAATGTGCAATCGTTACAGGGTCGTCCTTTATGTGATGGGCCTAATCTATTCAGGCTCCGTCGCCCATCATGATTTTGGCTATCAGAGGCTTTTATTGCGGCTTCTCTAGGGTTTAGTAGATATGAAGTGAGACGAGTCATTAGCACATCCGCACTCCCGGCTCTTACTTTTTAACACTAACGCTGGAGCTGCCACATGTGCATGTTTCGTAATTTTAGCCGCTATTGTACAAGCAGTGGCTGTAAGCCATGTTCAGGTACGCTCAAGTTTTTCCTGAGCAGAAAGTGTCTCGCGAGTGAAAGGTAAGTCAGAGAAGACAGGGGATGGGTGTGGGAGCAGTATAGGTGGTTTTGCATACGGTCATTCAGGCGATTAGCAGCGGGCCTGTTGATTCTTAGCTCACCGGGGAATATCGAAGGGCTTGTCGTATATATATATATATATATATATATATATATATATATATATATATATATATATATATATATATATATATACATATATATATATATATATATATATATATATATATATATATATATATATAGGGTGGCGCATTGAAAACGAAACAGACCGATTTGCGTCCAGAAATTTTTTTTAAGAAACGCTGAAACACGCAAATTTCAATATTGAGGGGGACATGTTTTGATATAAAACTCAACTTTGTCAAATCAACCCCTTAAGGGTGGTGATAACAACCCTTATATTTTAAATAGGGAACATGGGTCGAGTGTTACATGAAAGCTCTTTCTTTTATGAATTCAGCACACAAAATTTTTGGAAGTTTTATCAACTCGGTAAAAATTATTCACAGTTAAAGATGCAAAAACGCATTTAACTCATTCCGATAAGGAATGTGCTGATAGTCAATGTTTTGTTGGTTTGTAAACAAAAAATTGACTATCAGAACATTTCTGATCGGAATGAGAGAAATGCGGTTTATTATTTCAGTTTATCGGTTTGATACTTGATAGTACTACCGAAAATTAATTTCACAATGGTGTATTCTGTAGAAGAAAGAGTTGAAACAATTACTCGTTTTTTCAAAAACGATGACTGTGCCAACCGTACCGCAAATTGTTTAATGAACGACATCCGAACAGACATATTAACAGAAAATACATTTTGGAGTTAGTTGCAAAGTTTCGACAAAGTGGTTCAGTAGCCAACAAAAAACGGAATCCTGAACGTGAATTTCCGGTCAGAAATGAGACTACTGAGATTGAAGTTTTAGGACAAATTGCTGCAGACCCAACTTTGAGCACGAGAAAATTGACCACTGTTTCAAACATCAAAAGAAGAACTATTCAGCGAATATTGAAGCAGCATAAATTTCACCCGTATAAAATTCATCTTGTACAACAACTGAATGAATATGATTTTGATCGGCGGCTGCAGTTTTGTGAAGTTATGACTGCACGAATAACTGATAACGGGAACTTTCCGTTTTCCAGACGAGTGTACGTTTTTATTAAACTCTACAGTCAATCGTCATAATTTTCGTTATTGGGCAGATAATAATCCAAGAAATTTTCACGAAGTCCATACTCAAACTCCACAGAAATTAAATGTCTGGACTGGCATTTTTGGAGACCGTTTAATCGGACCAATTTTTCTTGATGGCAATTTGAGTGGCGAAACGTATTTGGAGTTACTAGAAGATATCGTTGACCCTCGACTAATTGAAATTAAAATTAATGAAAATGATGATCGCTATCAAGAAAATCAATTAGTGTTTCAACAAGATGGAGCTCCTCCGCATTTTTACAACGTGTTAGAGCGTTTTTGAAAAGAGAGTTTCCAGGACAATGGGTTGGGCGTAGAGGTGCCATTGAGTGGCCCCCTAGATCACCGGATTTAACTCCATTAGACTTATTTCTATGGGGCCATTTAAAGACTAGAATTTACGCAACAGAACCGGAGTCTCTGGAAGAATTCCGATGACGCCATTGTTGAACAATGCCGTCTAATAACTCCACAAATGCTCCAGAATGTCAGAGCTCGTTTTGAACAAAATTTGTACTTTTGAATGGGAGCTGGTGGTCAACAATTTGAACACCTACTCAACTGAATAAACATTTTTGAGCGTTTGGTTTGGTTTTTTAGTTTTTTTTTAACGAAAAATTTACTAATTAGTGCATTTCTTATCACAATGAATGCAATACGTTCTTGCAACTCCAACTGTGAATAATTTTTAAACGAGTTGATAAAACTTCCAAAAAATTTGTGTGCTGGATTCAGAAAAGAAAGAACTTTCAAATGATGTAACACTATGTTCCCTATTTAAAATATAAGGGGTGTTATCACCACCCTTAAAGGGTTGATGTGAAAAAGTTGAGTTTTATGCCAAAACATGTCCCCCTCAATATTAAAATTGATGTTTCAGCTTTTCTTAAAAAAAATATTCTCTGGACGAAAATCGGTCTGTTTCGTTTTCAATGCGCCACCCTGTATATATATATATATATATATATATATATATATATATATATATATATATATATATATATATATATATATATATATATATATATATATATATATGTATGTAAGTTTCAAGATATCTAAATTACCAGCAGCTGCGACTTCTTAAAGAAAACACTGTCTACAGACTAATTGTGTGTTACCTTTCCAAAGTTTCCTCTTGCTCTCTTTTTTTGGTCTTGTGTAACTAGCAGTTCATAAACACAATAATACAAATTAGTGGGAACATTGCTGTTGCCATCAGGGGGACACCATATTTTATATAGTCTTAAGATTTTTCCAGGCGTTATCTTGATACCAAATGCCTAAGAAAGTGTAAAACATATACACTGTATCTATAAAGTAACGCATAAATTCAATAAAATTGAAAGTGACCATTATTAAGGAAAATTCAACAACAACAGTAACACGTAATACAAGTTAAGCCTGTAAAGAATTACATAGTCGAGTCCTATGATACTGATATGATACTTCAATACCTCAAAGTCTGTAAACAATGTTCAGAATGTTGGGCTTTTTGTACAAAAAGAACTCTATAGAGATTTTGTTGTATACCATGTCGTATCTGTAACAATCGACCGATGATAACAATTATCTGCTTTGTGATATGTGTCATAAACACTAATCAAGCATAAGTTTGATAATTTTTCGCTACACAATCTACAGATAATAGTAGTAAATTTACGTTTTGGTTGTCATGCAAAGTGAGTACGTATAATTTTCAACTTTCGCTCTTCCAAACTAATAATTAGATTGTTGGTAAAATGCGTTTATCAATAGGTCAAAGAATTTAAGTTCTAATGATAATTGGTTATAGTGACAGGATCCGAACTCAGACAGAGGTGTATATTCTGCTTAATACTAAATATCCGGATATGACTAACACAGAATCAACAGTGAGTAGATAAGAAATTTCGAGAAACGTCTAGCGTGGAAGATTTGCCAAAAAGAAGTCGCCGGTCTATAAGTGCAGAAGTGAAATTAAACGTCTTATTGGCAGTGGAAGAAAATCCCAACAGTAGTGTTCAGTAAATTGGCCGAGACAATGGAATTCCATTTCAAACGGCACATAAAGTATTAAAACTTGAAAAGCTTCATCCTTATAAAATGCAGCTTTTGGGGAAGTTGTCCGATGACGATCCAGGCTGAAGGGTGCAGTTTTGGGCAACATTACTGAATAAATATAATAATAACGCTTTGCAAGTACCAAAAATTCTGTTTTCGGACGAATCTAATTTTACACTACATGGAGAAGTTAACCGTTAAAACTGCAGATATGGGGCAAGTGAAACTCCAAGTTGGATACACAATATCCACAAAAGGTAAATGTTCGGGCGGGAATGGTTAGGAGTAGGATTACTGGTCCCCATTTTCTTGATGGAACTATAAATGGACCACGATACCTACAATTTTTACAGAAATACCTCATTCCGACGTTATTGAACTTATTCTCTGATGGACACAATGCTGGTATGGTAAATCATCACTTGTGGTGTCAACAAGATGGTTTTATTATGACGTTAATGTTCGCCAGTATCTGGATCAACAATTTTCCAACATATTGATGAGCAGGCGTGGTGCAATCGAGTCGCCAGCAATATCATTTTACCTAACTACCTTAAACTTTTTTCTGTAGGGTCGTTTGAAGAATGTGGTATTCAAAAGTAATATGATACTATCGACGAAATAAAAAAAGAATTACAACTGAATGTGCCAACATTTCTCCAGAGATGATAATAGAGACCGTTTGGGATATTGTTATGCACAAGAAGGCGGGCATTTAAAAAATTTGAATAGATAAGACTGAACTATGAAATTCTTTACAGGCTTCACTTGTGTTAGGTGTTACTGATAATAAAACTGTTATTACTAACTTTTATTCGTACAAAAAAAAGATGTTGCTGAATAGAGAATTACATTATCTTTAGAAAGATGTGTCACACTACCCACCATCCAGTTACCAAATTTCGAAAGGGTAACTACGCCTTGAAGAGGTATAATGATAGGGGTGAGATTTTTATACCAAAAAGTTACTTTTTTTGAATTTTCCTTAATAATGGTCACTTTCAATTGTATTGAATTTATGCGTGTATATATATATATATATATATATATATATATATATATATATATATATATATATATATATATATATATATATATATATATATATATATATATATATATATATATATATATATATATATATATATATATATATAATTTTTAATTTATGGAAGCATTACCTAGCCTACTGAATTTTACTCGTAAAGCCCTTCAAATTAATACCCATGACAGGGAGATTGTGAGAAAATATAAAATTCGCTATCTTGGAGCGTCCGCCATATTGAATTTATGACAAAGACTCTATGTTGCATTGTCATCTG